>OZ024817.1:61112171-62312171 GCA_964017055.1 Chloromyia formosa
CGATGCGGCTGGCATTTTGATGTTTACGCGGTCCCCGTCAATAACTCCGGTTGTCCCATCCCGAGCTAGCTCATCCGCCACGCGGTTGCCTGCGAAGCCACAATGGTTCGGTATCCAACAGAGCGTAATGATAAAAACCATCCATTACTCTGAGGGCTAAACGACAGTTCGCGTTGGTTTTCGATGTGGTCAGAACGGATTCAAGTGATCGAATTGCAGCCTGACTGTCCATATAAGTAGTAACGTCCCTCGTGGTCATAACATGATTTCCCAAGCCAGGTCAGAGCTTCCAGGATTGCCGAAACCTGCGCCTGCAGGACACTCCAGAAGTTGGGAAGACGGAATGACAAGTTAATTCCCAATCCTTCCGAATAGATACCAGCCCCAACTCCGCCGTCTGTCCTAGAGTCATCCGTGTAGATGACCATGGAGTCGGTGATCATGAGCGTGTTGTCACCCCATAAATCCCTCGAAGGAATCAAGTTGATGTGGTTCCGGCCAAAAATGTTGCAGAAGTACTCGTATAATCAGTCTCCACGGGGAGATCCAAGTTGCTCAGTATAGTCGAGTGTCCACAGCTCAACGTGCGCCACTAGCCAGTTTCACGAAGGCGTAAAGCCGTGCTAGCTACCAGTTGTTCGCCGCAAAAATCCAAAGGGACCAAGCCGAGCAATATGTCTAGTCCAGCTGACGGAGTTGTTCTAAAAGCCCCCGTCATGGCCAGCGCCGCCAGCTTTTGTACCTTACTCAGTAGGTTACAGTTGGAAGACGTCGATGTCGTATTCTCAGCATGTGTCGAGTACTTGCTTGTACTTGGAAGATCTTCCAACGGTAATGTTGTCGGGTTCCGGAAATATTGGAAGTATTGAACCCATCTTGTTTTGATCTCAGACGCGTCCCCAATAATGTTATCATCTTGGTGGTTACAGAGGGTTATTCCAGTTTATATCCTTGTCTCATCTGATTTACCGTACTAAATACTGAACGCATGTTATCTCTCCTTAGGTTTTTGTCAAGGTGCGAGATTTTGTCGTTGCAATATTTACATTATTTTCATCGATACAGTTTGTTCGCATATTGTTTAAGCTTGCAATAATCGTCTTTTCTGGCTCGTGTTGGTCTTCCCATAAATGGTCGGTATGTTTCTCTTTTCTTCGTAGCCGTATCCTGGCATTCTTCATCGAACCAGTCGTTTCCATGCCTCCGCTCTTGGTGGTCCAAGACATGAACGGATGTTTTCTGGATGCCCTCCTTAATATCCTTAATAATTTATCAGGGCGGGCCCTTTGGTTGAAATGTTTTCTAAGATCTGTCACGTAAGCCTCCTTTACATCGTCGTTACGCAACTTTTGTACGTCAAACTTAGGAGCCCTGCTCTTTTTTGTGGTACCGGTATTTGATATACGACACCGATATTTAGCTTGGACCAGAAAGTGGTCCGAGTCGGAATTGGCTCCACGTAGAATGGTCAACTTGATTCGATGGTATAGTATACCACCTGGTGACGTCTATGTTAGTTTTCATATATTACGATGCGGGAAGCCTGTGGAGTTTATGACTAAATTTTTGCTGCTGGCGAAATCAATTAGTCTTTGGCCGTTGTCGCTGGTTTCATTATGGAGGCTGTGTCCTTCTGTTGTGCCCCTTTGATGCAGTTCATTGCCGACTTTGGCATTAAAGTCTTCGAGAAGAAGTTTGATATCGTTCGAGGGCAGGCCATCAAATAAATCTTTTAAGAATAAAGTGGAGTGGGTCATTGCCAGTCTAAGTCAAAAATGACTCAAACTGACTTAGACTCGCACTCCACTTTATTCTTAAAAACATTAAAATGCGCTTATGTGTGAATAAACACAGTGAGTTTTCATCAAATAAATCGTCTAGCAAAGCGTAAAATTCTTCTTTAATGGCGTCTTCTTTCTCCTCCGTTGGGCATGGCAATGGCAAACATTGAAAAATTTCGATCTAATACAAATCGCACAGTTTCTTCCATTGATGGAGGCTTGAAGTCTGTTACCAGCTGTTTAAATTTAGCATCGACTATGAAGGCGACCCCAAATTCCCTGTTGTTTCCTTCTGGTCTGCCACTCGTAAAGGTTTTGTGCAAGCCGTGGTCATTTTCTCGCTACCGAGCCATTTCGTTCGAGTATGTTGATGAAATAGCGAGCTGCTTCTTTAAAGAGCGCACGCAGTGCCTCGGTGCGACATACATAGTGTTCGAACATTCCGGGATCCGAAAGAATAGTCCAATTTTTGATTGCGAGTCCGTTTCCTTTTAATCCGTCCAATCCCAGGCTGTACTCCAGGTTTCTGAACCAATTTTTTTCTGGGGAAACATTATCAGCGTCTCGTCCAATCCCCTCTAGGAGGACCATACAACTATCCTGATTTTGTTCCTTTCCCTTTCACTGGGGTCTTAACGCTAGGTTTTCTTATCCAGTCTCTGGTGAGGGTTAACAGCACCACCACTAGAAGACGCAAGATAGATGTTGGGAATGAGAGGTGTCATATCTTTGCGAATCCACCATCAAGTTGCACATCATTATCTTTCATGGTATTTGGTATCTACAGAAGGGATTAAAATTATTTTCAGATCTTTCCCAATTATATCCTGTAAGACTACTAAATTGATTCGATTTTTTTTTTCGCCTAATAGTTTTCAAAATATTAAACGAAAACTGAAAAAATGTCCCTTTGACCCCCTGTCTACTAAACTATACCCAACAATTCAATGGCGTAGAAAGGGGAATTAAGGGGATCATCCCCCTAACTAAAATTCAGACATATTATAAAATGAACTCCCAACTGCTGTGATTATTCGTATCATGGATACCATGTTTTTCTTCGAGCTGATCCGAATACAGGCGGTTGTGCCAGTCCCTTAAATTCATATAATGAAAGGACGTATCGATTGTTTGTTTGTCCGTTTATGCATTTGTTCGTTCGGACGCTTCACGTGGTACGACAACAACCAAATTTGTTATACAGCTTTTTTAAGCACAACCTGTCGACTGCTTTCTGCAATCAGGCTGTTTTGGTGCTGCAAGGCCAACAGGACCTTCTTAGGTATGGAGCGAATAAAGTAGAAAATATGGGCACTATAGGAATCGAGATGATGATTGATGGGACAATCAACCAACGCTGCGAATAGAACAGGGCTTAAAGGACACAATGCATAAAAAATACTCAATGGTCCGAAAAGACAAACATCCGAAAACATAAAAGACAAATTTGGTGCGCAGCTTCCTTGGGTGACAGTAAACACCATACTGTGATGTCGATCGGGGTTTAGAGGGGGTTTTATCATAGAACGTATTTTTTTCGAATTAAAAAGAGTAAATGGTCGATTATCTAATGTATAAAGTGAAGAGTGAAGATGATGTTTGTATATTTGTCGTGCAAAATTTTTTAAGCCACTGGGGTTATTGTCGCAAAATTTTGCATGAGTATATTTGGAGAGCTGGAATAGATAATAACGTGGTTTACGATCACATACAGTAAACCCCCGTTTAACTGAACCCAAGACTGCGGCGACATTTTGGATAACGAAATTGTTCATATCTCTCGGGAGGACGAGGAGGAAAATAGGGTGGTTCGTTACTCCAAAATGATACCACATACAAGAAAACTCCGTTTAACCGAACCAAATAGGGCGGTTACATTTCAGAAAATTAAATTTTTCACAAGTACTTTCGTGAGGCCGGGAGGAAAATGAGGTGTCACGTGAATTCAAAATCATACCACATATAGTAAAACCCCGATCAACCGAACCAAGAGGGCAGTGTCATTTCGGGTAGCGAAATTTTTCAGAAGTGTGTACTTTCTTGAGGCCAGGGACGAAAATCAAGGTGGTTCACGAACCCAAAATAATGCCGGATACAATGAACCCCGTTTAACCGAACCATGGAGGGCGGCGTCATTTCGGATAACGAAATTTGACACGAGTATATTTTATAAAACGGGGGTGAAAGTAAGATGGTTAGCGACTGCCTTACTGAGAGTATGGAACAATCCATACGTGTTTCGTAGACATTTTTTGTCATAGTCTACCTTTTCTTTCCCTCGTTTGTCAAATTAACTGACTGAGTGTTGCAATTTGTGTCGGCTTTTTACAATATTTTTTCATTGTCTACTTTCTCCTATCAGCTGGTGCTCCCTCAATTGCGGTATGATTGAGAATCACAACAAACTGTTTGACAGCCGGGGGAACATTTTTGTGGTGTGTGTAATATGTCTCAGTGTGTAAATGGGTACTAAAAATCTTGGCTGATTTCCGTTCTTTATATGATCTTCATATTCTCAGCTGCCTTATATATTCCGAATAGAATTGGATCGAGTGGGAACGGAGGACATCCAAATTCGAATATGGGCCGATATGATATGAAATAAACCAGCGTGACTGAGATAAGTGTCAAACCAATGATTTTCGGGGTTGCTGAGATGAATAGCAACACCATTCATCTCAGCGACCCCAACCTCCACCCGGGAAGAGTGACCGTGAAAAATATCCAAAACTTTTGTTCTCCTTGATATGAATATAGCCTTATTCCCAGTTTACTGGTTTTCCGCCTTTTGATATACCTAACTCCCTTTGGAACCCGCGCAGACGGCAAACTTTCTAGTTGGCAGTAAAGCTAAATGCATAGTTTAGTCAGAAAAATAGAACACACGGCGGTTTATGAGACCGCGTACACAGCAAACTAAACTGTTTAGTAATCGGTGTGTCCACAGTCTCATAAAACACCGTATGTTCTATTTTTTTGGGGCGACCGGTAGCGCAGTGTGTTGAGGCATCAGTCTCATGTTTGGCTACCGGCGTTTCGGGTTCGAATCCCGTCCACGACGACATTCCTGGCCATGGATGTGCAGGGGGTGCATGCTGGCAACTGCATTTTCCGAAACCAATTTATGCCAACGAAACGTCAACTGGGCCATATGGAACAGTTGACGCGCTATGCCCCACAAGGGGTTAGGGCAATTGAGTATTTAGTTTTTCTGCGAACTATTGTAAAAAGTTTGCTGCCTGCGCGGGCTCTTAGTGTCACTTGACAGTTTAACCCGGGAATCACCTTTCACCGAGCCACTGTACCTACTTATTAATGTACCGCGCTGGATTCTTTTTGATCAAAAACTCTTATTGCATTAACACTATAAAGGCCACCTTGATAGTATTCTAACGCCTAGTACGCACTGCGTTTCTTTGAATATGTTCTTTTGAGTTTCGACTGCTTCGACTCATTTTAGGCGTGAGTTTTGTATGTATTTTGTGCATCTTGCAATGAGTCGAGGCAGGCAATATCCGGGCGAGATGCAAAAGAATCTATTCAAGAGTCCTAGTGCGTACTAGTCGTAAGCGAAACATGAGAAACTTCATGTGTTCAAAAGTATGAAAAGGATATGTTTCAACTGAGGCAAAGAAAGGCGAATATACTGGGTTCAGTGATTGAGATTTGATTTGTATAAAAATGTCTCTTCAACAGTACTGAATATTTTAAAGACATGGACGGGAGCCACTATTTGGAAGGTATAAAAAGTCGAGACTATCTTCAGGCCAAGTTACTAAACGCAAATTGCATGGCACTTTCGACAATATTTTTTTCTCGGGCTTTTCAGACAGCCTTATTTTTTAAATTTTAAAGGTAAATACCATACTTTGTACCTGTCTATATATGTAGGGCATTCCTGAAAAGAAAATTTTCATAGATGGTACTCATTTCGGTAACTTGCCTTGCGGTTTACAATTTCGCATACATCTAGGATCAAATGAAAGGGTGTCTACTATCTATCTAGACCCTGCATTCGATGCACAATTTCTTAAATTTCACAAAAATCTGTATATATTTTTGTAGCCAGAAGTTTTCAAAAGCTTTGAAGATTAAATTCACTGAAAGCAAAATGATATAAACATTTATCAGGCCATATAGAATCCCGGTTTACACTATCGAAAGCCTTCTCGAAATCGATGAAAAGTAAGTGAAGCGGAGAACCGTACCCAGCGCATTGCTCGATGATGATTCGCAAGGTGTTAATGTGATCGACACTGGAGAATCCGGATCGAAAACCAGCCTGCTCTTCATCAATTGTGGTTTCTTAGTGGGCCTTTAGTCTTTCCAGGAGGATTTTAGCTATTATCTTGGCAACGGAAGGAAGCACACAAATGCCTCTCCAATTATTACATTCTGTGAGGCTACCCTTCTTCGGAAGTTTGATGAACAAACCTTCCTTCCACTCAGTGGGAAAGGTCTCTGTATTCCACGCTTTATCAACAAGTGGGTGCAGCAAATCGGCAGTTACGCTTGACGCTGCTTGCTAAAGTTCGGCAGGGATACCGTCGAGTCCGGCGGCCTTTCCTCGTTTAAGTGCAATAATTAGTCGGGGCAGTGGACCGTATACGCACATTTTGATGGTAAGCTAAATTATCTACATATATGAGCGGGAACTTCACCAGATGTTACACGATTCAAGACCGCGGTGAAGTGTTCTTTCCACCGCCTCATTTGATCTTTTTCCAAGATAAGTAGTTTTCCATCACTATCTTTCACCGGATGTTGGCAGGAGTTACTATCATCCATAAACTCCTTGATGACACCGTATACGGCGTTGAAGTTGTTACTTCTTGCGGCTTCTTCTGCTGAGGCCAAAAGAGAATTCGCATAAACTCTTTTATCGCGTCGTACACTAGGCTGAACTTCTCGAGCTTTCTGACGGTAAAGGAGTTCGATGCTTCTCGATTGTCGTCTGATGCTACCGCCAAACGAACCTTCAGTTCTTTTCTTTCAACAATCCGCTGCCATGAAGCGTCGTACATCCAGGGCTTATTCCAGCAATCCGTGTTTATTCCAAGAATGGTATCTGCGCTATCAATATACGCATTTTTTATGGCATCCCAGTTTTCATTTATGTCACTATCTGGGCGACTAGTTCTCTGAGCTGCTTTTTTCGCAAGGTGGTCATTATATGGTTGTAGCTGGATTTTTACTTAAGCGGTGTTGAATTTGCGGCGCCAGGATCTTTCGTCGGTAGGACGGCGCACGGCTACAATACGTAATCGAAAATTAACGGTCATAAGGTAATGATCCCTTCCGATCCCAATATTGGCACCCTTCTTGTTTCGCACGTCCAGGAGGCAACTCTTGAATCTTCTACTAATGACAAAGTAGTCGATCTGATTTTGTGTTTTTCGCCGATCAACAGAGGACCAACTGATTTTGTGGTGGTCCTTATGCTCAAACATAGTACCATTGATGAATAGACTGTGAAAGTTGCAGAACTCTACAGATCTTTCAACGTTGTCGTTACGATCACCAAGACCGTGTCTCACCATCACATGTTTGAGCCCATAGTTGTCAGCGCCAAATTTTGCATTCAAATCACCCATAACCATTATAATGTCACCTTTAGGTAGTTTGCTCTGAGCGGCTTTTACTTGTTCGTAGAAGAAGTCTTTTGCCAAGACATTATCGGGTTCAGTTGGAGCATAACATTGTAGTATTGAGATGTTCCTCATTTTTGTCCAGATAAGAGACAGTTTCGTGCGGCTCTAGTTAAAAGGAGCCCCACACCTGACTCACGACCACTACCGGTAGCTTTACCGGAGTACAACATTACAGTACTGCCCGTTGGAGAGATAAATTCTCTGCTGTTTCACCATCTTATCTCACCAACTCCTGAGATGTTTAATTTATACCTCAGAAATTCACTTTCTAATTGTAGAAATCGTGCTTTCTGGAGACCTTCTGATCCATTGTCCAGGAGAGTACGCACATTCCAGAATCCAATCTTTGTCATTGTACGATAGCCAAAAGTCGAAACCGTTGAGTCAGTCCTTATCCGAGGCATAGTTGACGTTTCGTTAGCACATAGAAGATTTCGGATAGTGCAAGTTGCTGGCATACAAATCCTGTCCTTTGTTTGTCTGTCTTAACGACAGGTCGTCAAAGGGAATGGCTGTGGTATTATGTTTACGCTCCACACAACAGGGGGAAGGTTTACCTCAACCAAATCATCGCACCGCCATCACTGGTGGCTTGACATTGGTTAGCAATGGTCAGTGACCACTGCCGTTCCAGGGGGCGTCCACGCGGACTATGGAAGAGGAATTGTTGCCTCCCCATTAACGAAGTCGCCAAACATTGTGCCTCCTATCGAAAAGATGTCTACGTCACTGCAACAATTCTGCATAATTCCAAAATTATACGATTTTTTTCCTATCTGTTGCATAAACTAAAAGAGCAATCTGTCGGCGTGGATACTCTTGTCTGCTCATTCCAACATATGCTTCGCACTTTTAACGACTATAGTATTCTATTATTAACTGCAACAGAATTGATTGATTTAGGATAGATGTAAAGTAAAGAACAATCATGTACTATACATGTAATCAGTGAATATACTCGTAAGCCAGGTGGCATCCATAAAACTCCTCTTGAAAAATTTCGTGTCTATTCGAGAGGAAAAGGTTTATGTCGGTTCATCTTATGACTTGAAGTACTGTAAAGTGGAAATAAATGGATTTATGAGATATTAATCGATTTATCCTAAAAACATTAAATTTTATTGGAATAGAGTGTAAGTTTTCTTATCTTTCAATGAACGCATTCCGTTTTCCAATAATTTGTGCATAATAACTTCAAATAAAATTTGATGTGATCTCCAGCAAAGAGACAACAATTTTGAAGAAAAAAATCAAAAACCTTCGCCACATTTTCAAATAACATAAAATATAAACACTGGGTTGGTTGTCTTGAATTCATTTCGAAAAATGTCTTACATCCGCCAACAACGAAAATCGTGGAAAATGATCTAAAAAGGACAAAATGGAAAATCCTTCCAGTGTCTCATCCCCTGTTAAGTTTTATTCATTAAAAAAAAATTTTTTTTAAATGTTCCCCGTTACAGAAAAATATATATTGTTCGAAATTTACTTCATAATAAAATGCGCCAGGCAGAACCCAGAGCGCTGTTAGGGCTCTCTCCTGTCTCGTCTCACAGGTATATTTTCATCCTTTTTAGTCAATCGATGTGCTGTAACTCCTGGCGGGCTGTTTTACTTCTCTCATGAAAATGTAATCCGCGCGCTATTCGGTGAAAAACGCGGAGACTAGGGAAATATTGTTTGAAAGGTTCACCGCTGAAGCTGGATTGCAAGAACGGACAGATTAGGGGATTGATTTTTTTTCTTGTCCATGGAATTTCCGTTTACGTACGAATTGTTTACCATGGTCGACGTTTAGCGGCTTGGAACTCATTTAAAGGATTTTGTGGTTTCTAAGAATCCATGGTGTGGTTTTACTTCTGGATCGGTATTTCTTGGTTGAACAGGGTTGTTTATGATTTTGTCCATTACAAATGCTGCAAAAGGTTATCCCAAATACCACAAAGCTCCTCCCCGTTAAAAATCACATAATAAATCAGTCTCTTTGAACGCAGTGTTTAAAAACCGTGAACAAAAGCTCCATAAAATATTTCATCATTTATTAGATATTTCTCTTGGGGCGGAAAAAAGTGCAGAGTGAAATAAATTGAATGAAAGGATCTATTGAATTCATTTTGTGTGTTGGCTTTGCCAAAAAAAAAATAACTACAAACTATCCGTGGACTAAGTGTGTTTATCCATAAAATCCTGCCTCCGAAAAAAATGTTTCGAAAAACACCACATCTGAAATGAAGTGCCATTGCAGCTAGAGTGTGATGAATGAATAGTCTCCGTCCAAATGGGTGTATAAAACAAAACGCTCACGCTTCGCCGACTGGGAGGACGACTATAGGGGCCCACAAAGGACGCGAGACAAATAAACCGACTGTACAACGCTCCCAAACAAAACAAAATTTCGTGTATTGCCGTGAATGTGAATTCGGTGAGGCTTGGCCGATAGAACGCCACGAAGGATGGCAGCCACGTCGACAAGTCTGCGGAATGGTAATGGTGGCTCTGGTGGTCTGAATGGTAAAGATGAAAGTACTGGTGGAACTGTTCCCAACAGTGCTACGAATGGTGCAGTTGGTGGTGAAGTGAAGCTGCCGGTATCATCTTCCCAAAAACCTAACAAACAACAATCTGACTCTTTACCCAATGCCCAATTGAGTCAAGCTCCTGCTGGAGAAGGAGTTGGTGGTGTGATACAACAAAAGCCACTGCAGCAACAACAGCAGCAGCAACAATACCAACAGCAGCAACATCGAAAAGTTTTAAATCAACGATTACTAAATGGGTATCGGTTACCACCCGCCGCCGTAACTCAGTTCGATAGTGCAAATTATGGCGGCCAATATGGTGACATGGCGGCCGATATGAGTCGGCGAATTCAATTGAACGGTGGTAGTGAACTTCAGATCGATGATAAGAACATTTCGTTACATATCAACAACAATCCCTTTGTGAATAATATGCCCGTTGTGGGTAATGGAACGGCTGTCGATGCTTCTTTCGATGAAAGTAAAAACAACGTCACGATATCACACTACCGTCAGAACTTTGATGAATATGCCGATCCGAATAAATTGCGTCCGAAGCGACCACATAGTATACCAGTGACGTCGCCTCTGAATGACTTGAACAACGACATGAAGTCAACGATATACGCTAAGCCACAGCAACAACCACCACAACGACTGATAAATGTTCCCAGACCTCAGCAGCAGGGGATTCCTCCACCCCATCATAAAGATGACAAGGAATCCATTTACGCATCTCCGTCTATCTACGGACCCCTTAGAGGCAGTTCGACTCGCTTGAACATACGACCGAATGAGCAGGTTCCATTGTATATCCCACCGTCGCCGATAAGCAGTCAACAACAACAGCAACAGCAACAACAACAGCAACAACAACAACAGCAGCAGCTTCTTCCTCAGGGAGGGATGCATCCTGTTGTTCCGAGGCGATCTCATAGTACACCCCGTCCACTCACGCAGCCTCCGACCACTCCCACCAGTCATGCTGGAAACATAATAGCCAATGGGCAGATGATGGGCCCGCAACGGCCTCGCAGCCTGGATCGCTGTAATGGCACCGAAAATAGCTACAAGCCACCTATTCCTATGCGGCGACTATCACAACCATTGAGTGCAAATAGTTCTCCATTGCCGAATCCTGCCACAAAATTGTTGTCTCAAAACTCTCGAGCCAACAGTTCTGGAAACGGGATCCCTACTTCAACAATTCCAGCACACCTTCAGAAGCCACTAATTGGAAACCAGACTCCTCCGAGTGGTATGCGCCATTCGGCCACATTTCACGGCGACGTAACCCGACAATCACCTTCAACATTCTACAATCCCATGGAGAACGGAAGCTCGGGTAATATATCCGACTCGGGTCTGGGCAGTATTAACCAGATCATGTTAAATTCTCTGATAGCGGGAGGTTCTGGAACAGCCAAGAGAAAACCGGATCGGCCTCTATCATACGCCTATGGTACCATTCCAGATCAAGCATTCCTCGAGAACCAGCTACGAATATACTCCGAACAACTGCGCACTATTACGGAAAGCGTTCGGAAATATTCGGAGCAAGCCAAAATATTGTCTGAGTTGAAACGGCAACAACAGATGCGAAAACAACAAAGTCAAACGCAGCCTAATCATCAAACGCACAACACGACAATGACGTCCTCCAAATCGGCGAATAGCTTTCTTACCGGTCATGATCCTCCGGAGTCGAACACCGGAGCTGATCCGGCTCAGACACCTTCGCATCAGCTACGAGTCTTCTTGGACAGCATACGCAGTTCGATGCGTTCCGATCTGCCTGCGGAAGAATCGTCGACCAATCAGCAACCGCCGCCATCGTTCGAGGAGAAGCCTAAAGTTCCTGCTTCAAAACCCCAGTCGGACCAGAATGCGGCCTCCGTCAGCAATAACAGTACCGCAGCTAGTTCCTATGCTGTTTCACATCAGTCGTCCAAGTCAAATCCTAGTACGGCTCGTACACCTTCAGATCAGCTTCGCCTTTTCCTCGACGCTATACGTTCCAATCAATTGCACGAAGGCGAACCGCCACCACTTGCCACTATGAAAACTCCGCCCAAAGAATCATCAGGCAGCGGCGGTGGGGTACGCCCAAAGTCAACAAACCTCGAAAATTTCGACCATAGCTCGATAGCATCGGAGAGCTTTCATCAGATCTCCGATAATTTACGGATCATGAGTCAAGATCTGGAGGCGCTGAGTCCCAGCAAGAACTTAAAAACCAGTCCTATGCAGCAGCCTGCTTTACAAACCTCGACCACGTCTGTTGCTAACATGAACGCGAAAATGCATCCTCTTCCCGATGTCAACCAGATTCTGGACAATTTCCATCAACTGGCCGATCAATACAAGGCCATCGGAAGTTTGGAGTATTTGAAAAAGTGTTCAGATGCTTTACGTCAAACGACCGATCAGTTAAAATTGGCGCAGCTGCAGAATAATAATAGCGGCGCCTATGGCGACTCACCGGATGGTAGCTCGTGTAGTACCACGCCGGGATCAATCAGGGAAGCTGTTCAGAATTTATTGGCACAACCGCGAAATGGATTTCAAATCATGGATGATCGAATGCGATTGTTCATTGATATATTGGACAGTCAGGAGAAGTTCAGTCAGGTAAGTTAAATACTTGTTTGTTTACCTTTGGCCATTTCGTTGTTGAAGTTAATATAAATCCGTTGAATCGATTCCGCTGCTTTTCCTGCTAATCATCGCTTACCAGTCGACCACTTATTTCGCGGAGGAGTAGCTGGGGGAAGCAAGATTATGCAGAGTTATTTGTAGACGTACACATGCCCGCTTGTTTTGCTTATATGCCATTGTTGAATTACTCGCCCTCGGTGAATCAATGCATGCCCACTCACGATCTGCAATGTGAGCTTCATTGACGAATTCATCAGGCCGTAAAAGATGAAATACTGGATGAGAGTCGTTGATAAACTCATCAGGCCGTCACCGTTAGCTGATGACTTTTTTCCATTTCTTATCGAATCACTCACTCATCGAGGGCTTTAATATTTTCTCAATCATCTTCAGAGAAAGACAGCTGTGGTAGCTTAATGAATAGAGAGTTGATCTCATGTTTGTGCGGTCGCGGCTTAAAGTTATACCATAAGCAAATCCTTTTTTTACCTTCTCGACTTTAGTGATGACGGCCTGATGAATTTATAATGACCTTCATTAAGCATTTCATTAGCTAGCTAGACTTAATAAATTGGTCAATGATAGTCATCAAGTATTTCTTCAGCTGCGCCCTGCTAATTTCGTCAATGACTTTCATCGTGTATTTAATCAACTATAGGTATACTTGATGAATTCGTCGATGAACCTATCATGCCTCACAACCCATTTTCTTAATCGGGATGTGCCGACTGAGTTGCGAAGGGGGGCGTTTAACTTTCTTTTTTCTTTTATTATGCCCTTCACGAATGTGATAGGGTATATTAACTTGGTCTTGAAGTTTGCAACGCAAATTTTTTTTTGTTTCTAAAGCTATCTTTTTCAAATTTTAGATTATTCAATAGTAGTACTGCCAACAAATCACATTCCCGAATTTGGTTGAAATTGGATTACTCTATCGTATATCTGTCATAGGAATGACCGTTCCAAAAACAAGTTTTTATTATAAAAACTTTTTTCTTTCTGAATATATCTTTATCAAATTCCATATTATTCAATCGTATTTACCAACAAACCACTTTCCACAATTTGGTTGAAATCGGCCCACTATTTCATATACCTCTCATAAGAACAGTGATTTCGGAACAAGTTTTACTACTAATTTCAAGGCGGTAAATGCACCGTCAATCAAAATGAAGGTAGCCGAAGGCTATCTTGTTTTTTTTTTTTAAATATTGTCAATCCCGAGACAAGGGTTACATTGAAAGTTCATAAGATTCTCTGCTCTATCTCAGACAAGTTTTGTATCCTTCATGTCAATAAAATTTCATCAAAATCTTTCGAAGCGCACTTGGATCCAGGTGGACGACAAGAAAAAGGTCATCAATCAAAACGTGGTTTCTATTTACCAACAGGCCCGGCCGTTGTGCATCCGCTTTATGTGTTGCCGAAATTATGTAAAGTGTTTTCTGTTTTGCCTATCTCTTCCTTTTAACCCTATCTTCTCAAACCCCAGAGGATGTTCAATTACATTCCTCAAACGCCTAGAAATTCCAGTTTTCCTCTTTTGCGATATATTTCTCACTCCACCACAAGTCAGCACCTGTCAAGTACAGCGTATTACGTCGCAAAAAATTTTTTTTCTTTGATAAGTTTGCTACGGTTTGACAAGCTTGTCCTTGCGAGGACACACTGTATCAACCGCCAAACTGTCAATCATTCTCACGGCGCTCAATTGTTTGTTGTATTATTTTGGTGGCCTTTTAGGTGTAGCTTCCGTCAACATTCTTCGTAACGTCTCAAATTGTTCCCCGGGCATGTTTATGAACATCCTGTGGGAGGTCCCTTATTTAGCCATCTTACAATGTTGACAACAAACACAACACCGATTCTATAGTAGACACGAGGGGATGGAGGTACGAGTATATTGCTCTTGGACTCATCAAGAATGTAGGATCCGTATCCGTACGCCTATTAAAGACCAAACGTTGCAACCTTAACCACTCGCTTAGAAGTCGTTTGAAAGAGAAAGGTCGACGGACGAGTTCCTTTTTTTTCTTTGGGACGAACGAACGATGTGACCTGTTGAATAGACTCGGCCATTTGGTGGAAGTTTGAAAGGTTGACTGATGAAAGTAGGTGGGAAAATCGAAGACTTCGCAAGATATGTCGGCCCAAGATGAGTATTAAAAAGGATAAGTGTAGTTCCTCGTATGTGTGTTCACTGGTAAATTGAATCCTTCGATCTATGTCAGCCATGTGAATTTTTATTGGTCCTTTCTTTAGAAAAGATGCTTTCAATCTTTCAAGAGGTAATGGTTTTTATAAAACGGAGAGAAAAGGAATATTAGGACGTAGAGCAGAAAAGGTGTAATGGATTGTATTAGAGTGAAAGCTGTGAGGTCCATATGTAAAGGCCATAAAATGTACATCAGTCAAAGGGAGAAGTGTTTACATTCGTGCGTACTATGTGCGTGAAGATTTTTCTATATCGTCCTTTTTTTCATATTATTGACTCTATCAAGTAGTCGACTGTCCCAAATATATCGAACTTTTAGATTGACGGATTAGTTTTGACTAGTCTTTCAAGAGAACAATACGTTCCTTTCATTTCCGCGTGGGACTATGGTACATAACTACCTCTATTAAGCAATCACTCATTCAAGTCCTTTTTAGGGTTTTGTAGTAAAACAAAACCCTTATGAAATCGGTCATGCGTCCGTCTGTCTGTCTGTCTGTCTGTCCATAAAATATCTCACGAACCGCTGAAGCTACATGCATGAAATTTGGTGAAAATATGTGGAAGTACTATAATTCTCTGGAGAAAGTGATGCGTCATAATAGGTCAACTTTAAGGGGGGGTCCCCATAGAGGGGAAATGAAGGTCGAAATTTTTTTTTTCGTCTGGTATAGGCAAGTGGGGTACCGTAAGAAAGGTACCGTCGAGTACATTCCATTTCTGGAATTTTTTTCAAATTTGAAGAAACGGGAAAAGAGGGAGAGGGGAAAATATGCGGTCCGAGTTTGTCCCCCCCCTTGCATTTCGAGACCGTTACACTTAGAAATATGAAAATTTACAGACAAGCGGCATTTAAATAACATAGAAAACTAAAAATAATAGAATTTCAAAATCTCATCAAAAAAGGTTAATAATAGTACATTTCTATTGTTGCAGTTAGCACACCCCTGCACCCTTTAGGCACACCCGAGACCAAAAATATTGATGGCCAATGATAACCAACACCATAGGCAATAACGTGTCTAAGTTTCATTACAATCGTGTAATATTTAATAATAGTACATTCACTTAAAGTTAGGCATTTTTAGAGTATTCATACAAAAAATACACTTACCGGCTTCGAAGGTGCGAGTACTACTTGCATGTTGTTTTTAGTAGTGCGAATTGCAGTTATTGTTACATATTATGGTTAATTACATTTATGAAAGGGTAAAGACTGGTAGGGGGCGATGTGTTGTAATTGGCCAACTATAACGAGCGGGGGAGGGGGTGGGGCGAAATTAAGGTCAAATTTTGTTTATCGACTGGTATAGGCAAGTCGGGTGTTGTGAGAAAGGTAATGTTGAGTACATTTTATTTTTGGCATTTCGAGACCGTTACACTTAGAAAAATGAAAACTTTCAGGAAGGTGGGTTCCGAATAGCATATAAAACGGGAAATAATGGAATTTGTATATCTCCTCAAAATAGGTTAATAATAGTTTATTTCCATAGTTACTGTTAGCGCACCCTTGCATTCCTTAAACACGTCCGAGATAAAAAGTACAGATGGCCAAGGATAAACAACATCAATATGTTCTAAGTTTCATTACAATCGCCTAATATGAATGGGCATGTAAGATACTATATGATGGGTCAAACATTTTTATTATGTTTTTTTTTTATCCATCTAAGTGGTACCAAAAAAAAGCAAGGAGCCGATACTTGCGTACAAATATAAGTGCTTGCTACAAAACCCTCGGATTGTGGGCGTAGCCCTATATATTCCGGTTTCATTTACATCTTGTCTCTGAGACATGTCGCACATGTAATGCAAGAGGGCTACAAGTAAAATATGTTCAATTTTACACAACAGCGACTTTAAACTTATGATTAAAATAGAATTTGGCGTTTAAAGCTGTTATTTGACTGAAATAAAAGATTCAAAATGCGATTGGTAAATTTGAGATGTGGCTGTACTGAACTGAATCATTAGGCCAATGAGCTCTTATATGGCCATAATGTTCCATGTTGAAGACTGAGATTTTGCTGCTAAAGTAGCAATTTTTGATTGAAAGACAATAGACATTTTTAGAATATTTAATAAATCCAGGTACAAAATAAGATACCAACAAAACATATCAGGAATGCAAGTTTGATTCAAAATGAACAATCTTTAATCGCCATCGGTGTCAGCAGAACATGTTTTGACAAGATTCGAACTTTGACGATTTTTAACAAAATTCGTGATGGACAATAGGAATTGCGTTTAATCTATAAAGTTCAGGCAGACCCTTGTGTTTGGAACCATTTATTACCGGAGGAGTTTGATATGCCTTTTTTAATTCAGGTGTAGATTTTGGTCGACCGATCTGCCTTCTGCGAATGTCTATGCATTTATACTCTTTCGTAGTTATTCTTGTAGTAAAGATTACTTGGAGAATCTTTACTAACATGCAAAACCTTAATATCATTCCATAACACTTTTTCTCCTCTTCATTAATTATAGTACAATTGGATCCCATTTGTTTTGAAAGATCTTTGAAATATGTTATGTCTCCAAAAGCTATTTCTTTGCCAACGTAGGGATTATTTCCTTTTTGGGTCATTTGTATTACCGGTGTCTACTGAGCAGGTGTATAAATTGGACCCGATTTTAAAAGCCGCTTTTTATCGTTTAATTGTTGCGAATCTTCCTCGTTTTGTGTATGACCAACCGTCAAATATTTATGTGTTATACTATAGATGGGATTTCTAGGAATGCAACCGCCTACAAATAGAGGCAAGCCATTGCTTTATTTTTGTTCTGGCCAACATAATTATCAGAATAGAACACAACGTCTTTAGTAAGGCAATAATTTTGCACGTAGATGGAACCACAAGAGCTTATTTCATTTACACCTATATTGGCAATTATCTCGTGCAAAAAGTACCAAAATCCCTCTTTTGTGATGCAGTCGAATATGGTCAAATTAAAGCAATTCCATTTCCGTTTATAATAAAATATTGGCACGTCTTCACAAGGCGCCTGTAATACCGCCTGCAGGTCAAAGCACGACACAATTTTAATATTATTCTGTGCCGGCACATAAGCTCTGACTCTTTCCAATGAGTCGTTCAAAAAGAATCGTTGAAAAAGAGTCGTTCAAAAAGAGTCATCCAAAGTGTCAGAACTTGGTTTATACGAGGGTCATTATTTATATTCTGCGCCTAACAATGAAAAAACAGTAATTTATTTTCGGAAACGGCTTTATTGTTTATCAAAGTATTCCCATTGAAGACCAAAACACTTTTTGATGCGCTTGAACAGATTTTCGAAACACTTTATCGACTCGAATTGAGGTATAGCTTCAAAACTTGTGTTTTGAACTCATCGACTGCTTCTTCGGGGGTCGAAAAACGCTGACCACGCAGTTTATTTTTAATGTGCGGGAACAAGAAGAAATCATTGGGCGCTGAATCAGGACTGTACGGCGGATGGCCCATCAATTCGATGTTTGCGGCGCCCAAAAACTCTGTTGTGTGAGTCAATCTGTGAGATCTCACATTATCGTCATGAAGAATAATTCGACTTCGGCGGTCAGTTTTCCTCATTTCACTGCAAAATTATGGCAAACAAATTGTTGTATTGTCCTGGAAAGACTAAAGGCCCACTTAGAAAGCACAATTGATGAAGAGCAGGCTGGCTTTCGATCCGGATTCTCCTGTGTCGATCACATTAACACCTTGCGAGTCATCATCGAGCAATGCGCTGAATACGATTCTCCGCTTCACTTGCTTTTCATCGATTTCGAAAAGGCTTTCGATAGTGTGAACCGGGATTCTTTATGGGCGGCCTTGCGCAGGAGAGGCATCCCTGAGAAGCTTGTGGCTATTATTAAGGCAACCTATGACGGCGCGAAATGTCGCGTTCTGCATAAAGGTAAGGTGTCGGGGGACTTTGAGATTCGCAGTGGAGTTCGGCAGGGGTGCATCCTCTCACCGATCCTATTCCTCATTGTGATCGGCGATGTGTTGCATGCAGCCCTATCCGGACTCGACAGAGGAATTCAATGGACTTTGACATCTTATCTACAACATCTTAACTACGCTGACGACATATGCCTACTCTCCCACAAAATCATGGATCTGTCCGCAATGGCGTTAGATCTCGAGAGGGAGGCAAGCAAGGTTGGGCTAAAGATTAATACCAACAAGACCAAGGTTCTTAGCCCGCCGTTGCGAAAAAGAAATCCGACACCTATTGCCATCAATATTAATGGGCAGCCTGTGGAGAAGGTGGACAACTTCGTCTACCTGGATAGCATTGTTGCCGAAAATGGTGGTACGGAGCAGGACATCGCTCGTCGTATCAACCAGGCTAAACGCGCATACGGCATGCTGTCCAAAATCTGGCAGAGCAGTTATCTCAGCATCAAGACCAAGCTGGGCCTGTTTCGCTCCCTGGTACTATCAGTGCTTTTGTATGGGAGCAGTACATGGAAAGTTTCCGTAGGAGTTACCAGAAAGCTGCAAGTTTTCGTCAACTCATGTCTTCGTCGAATTTTAAGAATTTTCTGGCCCGAAACAATATCAAATGAAGTGCTAAGTCGGCGTACGGGTCAGATGCCAATCGACGAATTGATACGCAGGCGAAAATGGCAGTGGATAGGTCACACATTGCGGAAGAGTGATAACTGCATTGCTATGCATGCCATGAAATGGAACCCCATTTCCAACCAAGGCCGACCAAGAGGGGGTCCTCGAATCACATGGCGTCGATCTGTGGCAAAGGAGTGTCAGGTACTGGGTAAGTCTTTTGGGGAGTTGCGCCCCATTGCCCAGAACAGAGTACGATGGCGCGCAGGAGTAGTTGACGCGCTATGCCCCGCTAGGGGTTAAGGCAAAGTAGTATACCATTCAGAAGTGACCGCCCTACGTTGCTCAAGTGGTACGTTGGCGACATGACCGGCTATTGTAAAGAAACTGGCGACCATTTGCTTCGAAGCGCTTGGCTCGCGAACGACTTTCATTGGATTTGGCTCGTCTGGGAAGACCCATACCGTCGATTTCTGTTTAGTTTCTGGCTCATACGCGTATGCATAAATCAAGGATTCGTCGCCTGTCACGATCTTATAATCGTCTTTTGAAGCACCGCGGTTGTATTTCTTAAACATTTCTTTGCACCAATCGACACAAGTTTTCTTTTGAGCGATCGTCAAATTATGTGGTATGCAACGGGAACAAATCTTTGTGACGGCCAAGTGTTCATGCAATATTGAATGTACGCTGGTGGAACTAATGCCCAGGGACGCCTCAATCTCTCAAGATGTCACATGACGATCTTGCTTTATTATTCCGCACACGGCATCGATGTTTTTTGCGATTACGTCGGATTTTGGACGACCTTCACAAAATTCGTCGGTGAGCGATAGGCGGCCGCGACTGAATTCTTCAAACCAGCGTTTTACTGTGGCAAATTGTGAAGCTTTATCACCAAAAGTCGAAGGAGTTGATCGTTGCACTCTTGTCGAGATAGTCCATGTCGACACTCGTAAAAAATCATGGTACGAAAATGTTCTCGGTTTAATTCCTTTTCTTGCCCGAGACAAAATTTTCAAGCCACTGTAAAACAAAACAAATAGCGCTCGTACGTCAAAGCGTTGTGACTACGTTTATCTTAAAATTAAATTAAATAACTGGCGCAACAGTCCAATTTGAACCACGGCCTCGAGATGAGTTAGCATCATCTCATTTTCTAGATCGTGACGGTTTTTTGTGCAGAGGTATGTGATCAGCAACACGCTCAACCGAGTTATTTACCCCATAATGGGTACTCATTTAACAGCTGAGTGGGCTCATAGTCCGACACGTAAATCCCCGGAATCGAACCGGGGCCCAGTGCGTTGAAGGCGAACGTGCTAACCGTTGCGCCATCCGGACTACGTTTATCTTAAAAAATATTAAACTTTCCAATGGAAGTGTCAGATTGCATCTGGCACCATTAATATTGCCATGGTGCAAAATATAAATAGTGACATCCGTAACATATTCAATAAAAGTCGTAGTTTTTAAAAAAAATCAGTTTTTTTCCTTTTTTATCCCCGATTCGAAGTCGGTGATCCCAATACTCTTTAGTTCGAGCCAGCCAGATAGAACCACTGTTTTCCATGAAAACGGGGATACCAATTTGGGATGGGCGGGCCCATTTTTTTTCTGTTTTTTGACCCCAGATTCGGAGTCAGCGAACCCGCCAATGGCCTTTAGTTCGGGCCAGCCAGATCGAATCACTATTTTCTATGAAAACAGGGTTGCCAATCTGAGGTGGGTGACACCAATTTTTTTTTCTCATTTTTGACCCCAGATTCTGAGACGCTTAGTGGCTCGCGTCTTTGACGTGGGTTGTTAATTGAGATGTTTTCGCACTTCCCTTGAGTGGGCTCTGCAGTTGAAGGGATTGCAACCCTCAGTATGCCGCCATAGAACGCTCGCTTCGCTCGCTCTACACGCTACAGTGGGAAAACCACTATTAGCCAAGGCGCGATGCGTCGCCCGGTGAAATAGGAATACTATAGGTATATACCCAATTTTCTTCAGATTTCTGTGAAGTGAAGTGTGTGTGTCTTGCTCTTGATTGATGATGTTTATGTTCGAGTTCGTTTGTCGTCGGGCTTACGCAAAAGAAAGAAATCACAGCCTTTGCACCAACCAGTCAACTGCTGCAAGGGTCAAAATCGAGATGGAAAAACTGACGAAGCAGCTTTCTATAATCCGAAGTTGGCGTGTAAAGTCCATTGGATTTATATGCCGCCTATTTTCTGTTTTAAGTCAACCTCATATGTGCCAATGGGGGCAATATCTCCTTTAATTTGTATGGAGAACAACTGTTTTTTCTTCTTCTTGAATTAAACATCCATCTAAATTCGCCACATTCGCTAACTTAATGTTAATGGAGAAATCTGACCATTCAATTATCGTACAGTATTCAAATTTGTTTACAGATGGTCAATTCACTGGAAAACCACGTAGAAGAACCGAATGACAATATAATCCATAAAATACGCATATAGTCAGTCGATATATCGAAATGACCAATTCAATTTCCGTATACAAAAGTCAGTCATAGAGAGATATCAACAACATACCCTCAATACGTCTGTTTGTATCGCGCGATTCCATTCCTGCATGCCATTTTGTACCAATTTCAAGCAGCTTCCGGGCCTTTCCAGGGTCGCATCCTCAAACCATTGTCTACTCTCGGTGAAATTTCATCAAATCCAGATCGTCCATCTCTTTCCACCCCGGAATGGATGTCAGATGGACTTGAATAGTGTGCTAGTGTGGTGGTTTCGTGGTGTCAACATACTTTCCGAAATTAATCCATGGACATGTTATTCATATATTGGATCACATGAACTGCCATAGCATAATCGGCAGTGTGTACGCCTGAGTGCCATCTCCGCTACATATTGACCCAATAGGTTCAAATTTCGACGAATTTCTGATCGTGTGGGTGAAAAGTAAGTACAGTTGCCCTGATGAAGGCTCAAAAGGACGAATAGGACGAATGCAAATGAATTTCACGAAAGTAGTTTCCCATGTGAATTTGGTTATGCGGTTTTGGAAATTTTAATTGAAAATTATTCAGTTCGCTCACATTAAATGCGAAATTTTATTCAATAATTTCCCTGATGAATTGGACATGTTCAACGAATAGTACCTATTGAACTGTTGTAGTTGATGTTGCGTTAGTCTACCCTTGAAATCAACTGCAACTTAATTGTTAGAACGTTTATGAAATGGAAAGTGTTTTACGGCCGTTTAAGAATTCCTAAATCTTCTACGCTCCGGTCGTATACGTGTCCCCATTTGCCTCTTCCATCTCGATCTCGATATCCAGTTTAATACAAATCTCCGCTGGTATTTCTTCAACATGCTCTACATGACGGACAGAGTCGTTTCAACAGTAAGATTCCTCCTCCCTCTTGGTCGCGGTGTTTCGTTCCTCTCCTTATCTTCCTCTTTTATGGATAAATAGCGTATGAAGAAAGACAACGCCGCAAAACGATAAACTTCAGCAAGTATTCGGTAGCTCCCAAAGGAGCATTGCGACTTACATTTCTCCAAATTGGGGTTGGTTATGAATTCGCAAGATTCTGGGTCAGCCATCAAGTCGATTCCGTTTTAGGCAGTACATTCCACTTTGAACTTATCGTGAAGGATATTCCCACTATAAGCAGTACGTACATGGCTTGTTGTACCGTGTGTACGCTTTGAGGGTAATTTTCACAAATGATCTTGGGGAGATAATTTATGTGATCTACGGGTGACAATGGAAAGTGATGCTCCCGCCACAGAGCAGTAAGCTTTTTCTTGCTCGGCTGCGGCTTTATCAGCGGCACAATTTTGAGTTTCAAGGCAAGAAGCGGTGGAGTATCGGGGGGTTTTGGGAAGGTGAGAGAATCTCTAATGCCACATGATCTGGACTGGAGACCCTGGGTTACTATTAGTCACTTGAACCTTGCGTGCAAAACAACTCGGGGATAGTGAAGCATTATTGGACATGTTGCCATGGAATGGGAGAACGGAGGCTATCAGTTAATAGGTCCTCTTCAAGATTTGTGACAGGTTAACTGATTGAAGTGATTGTGGCAGATTAGAATAATCTGTTGACGATCTATCGACTATTCCTTGACTTAGTGTGAGCGTCCTGCCCACTGCTGGATTGATGTGGTTGTTGGCAAGGCATACCAGAGATAAAGATATAACCTTAATCAAACCAAGTTACTTGATTGTCATTTGGAATGTGTAAGCTGGACTGAACTTATTTCTGATTTAGGACAACCGCACAGTAAAATACGAGTATGACACAAAAAGAGGGATGATGTTCATCGGCTTAAGGCTCGTCCCATCCAAATGCATTTTAAATTTGGTCCATTTGCTTTCAAGTTTTCTATGATTTGCTTTGAAAAATGTTGTGCTTATCGTCCGATTCAGGAGATGCCCATATCTATTAGGCAAATGCAAAAATGTCCTTTCTCCCTGACCAAAGACTCTAAATACCATCAACAGTAGTTTACTGCATTCGCCTCATGACTCCCAGTAAAATGGAACCCATCTTACCTATATATCACTTATATAACAAGATTGTCTTTCTTACGAAAGGACTCAACATGACTTTGAGAGTAGTCTAGTGCGTTCACCTCAGCACCCCCTGTCATATGATACCCATGCTCCCTACATATTACTTCATTGTAAAAAATGTCATTTTTCGTGCCAGCGCCATCTGATGAAGAAATACGCCCCTCAACGAGCTAAGCAGCGGCCTATGCTTACTGTACCTCAGTTCGGGAAACGTGGGCGGGGCTTTTGCTGCTTGTTGCCCCTGTACTTTACATATTAATAAAAATTCATTGGCCTGAGGAAAACAACACCAACAAATTGGCAGAAAACGTGGAGAGTAAAAAAAAAGCATCGATAAGAAGAAAATAATTGTCGGACGGCTCAGGTCCCGCGCGCACGCAGCTGGGTCGGCCGTCGAAACCCGCCCTACCATCAGGTCCTATGGCCGATAAGAAAAATGTGGGGACCTCCCTAAGTTACCGGTTCTATGGCTTCCTACAAAAAAATGAATGGCGTGGGTGTGTTACACCATTATAGCTGGAAAAAAAACATATAAATATATATATGTAAAGAAGCCGGATTCCAAGAGACAACAACGCTGTGTAATTTCCTAGCCTGTGCATCATTCATATTTGTATTGCAATTAAGCTTGCAAGAGTAGCTGCACGATTTAACGGCCAAGAGGACCTAACTATAAATATTCCCACAGAGGCTGTCTACAAGGCACAATTGTTCCAGGAACAAAACCGGTTATGTGCCTGTCTACACGAAGCACATCGAAACGAGAACAACTTATATACATGTAGGGCGTTTTCAATGTATTGATTTTATGCTATACTGTGGAAGGATGCGAAAAATGCGTGTATTGGTTGGGAACAATTGTTGTGCTTGAAATTTTCGAGCACAAGTTTTGTTTCCTTCCTATACCTTTCCCTTCATGCACCTCGCCTACAAAAACTGGTTTTGTGCCGGAACAATTGTGCCTGGTGTAGACACCCTCACACGACCGAGAAACTAGAAAAAAAAACTACATTTGATTCCTCTCGCCAAACGCAAGTATTTAACCAGGATTAACGTGGATTTTTACCTGTTCGAAAATTCAGTAGACCCCATAAATTGCTAAAGCACTGTTTTTTCAAGCCATTTAAAGAAAATACTCAAAACACTTAAATAATTAACTAAATAAATTAATAAATATATAAATATACACATAAATAATTACATAAATAAGTACCTCAAAACATTCAAAAGAATATGTACATTCATTTGTTCACACCACGTTCACGCGCCATTCACAAAAGTAACAAATACAAATACAGACAAATCACTCGCACTTCTCACACATTTATACAATCATACCACGTTCAAACATCGATACATTCACACCCATTTCACACTCAAACAGGCATTCACATTCACAATACATATACGCTGACCAATTTCTTTTCGAAGCGATAACACACGCTTAAAAGAAAAATAAGACTAGAAATTAAAATTCGCAGCAAAAAAAATCTCGGCTCCCGACACTCCAGTTAACTCCCATGCTGTCAAAATCCAACCTTTTTTCTAAAAAAAAAACTCCAGTCACTTTTTCGTTCCTCTGTCAACCATCCACTTGTCATCGTGGCATGAGCTGATATGGTAGATGGTGTAGAACATGTGGAACATGTCCTTTTCTTCTCTAATGCAATTCAATGATTTTGTACTGAAGTCCATCATTATGGAAACGTAAGATAGGATAGAGAGAGAGAAAAGGAAAAAGATTAAAATATGGTCGGCACGACTCTTGGATGCCTTGTGACCGCTATGATCGAATGCCCTTTAATTAGGCATACGATCTTCTAATCAGATTTGCCCATTGATTAGGCATCTGATTAACTATTACCTGCTTGCCCTTCGAATAGGCACGAGTAATAACACTAGTGAAGTCGTCTAACAACTGTGTCTTTATTCTAAAATGTTCATTCTTATATACTAAATTTCACTAAGCCTAAGTAATAAACTAACATAGTTTATTATCCTATCTTAATCCTAGTTCAATCCATGGATCATATCCTAGGTCACAAACTCCCAGAGTTTATTGTCCTAGCATTAATATTAGGTCAACTCATAACCACATAAATATTCCTATGTCATGGACATGATGACATGCACGTGGACATTACCCATGTATGCATCGTGCATTGAAGGTGTCAAGTGACATGTTGTAATGACCACCAGTTCAAACGATCTTTTGGGTCATTCAAATGTCTAGACATAAGGAAATGGTTTATGAGTTTGGTCCAAAGGAAAAATTGAGGGTGTGTAGTGTTACATTGCATATTACATCACTACAATGGTAGACAGCACAATTTGGCAAGGTTTGCGCGATAGCTAAATTTGGTAGTTTAAATAATTCCTCACAGATACATTTATTTTGGGAAGACCATAAATAAATATATTTGCGAAAAATATTTCAAAAACTAAACGTAGCGGTCGCGCGTCCAAAAATATGGTCTATTAGATATGCTTACAACAATAGTCAAGTGCATTCGCCTCAACATCCCCAGTCATATGATCCCCATCTTGCCTATATATCAGCTCATTGTCAAGAACCTCCTTTTTCCTTATCAAAGGACTCAAAATGCCATCAACGCTAATTCATCAGAATGTCCTTCTACGGTCTAACGGATTTGCCCCAACAAACCGTGATATATGATACCCATCTTGTCTAGATATCACTTTAATGTCAAGAAGGTCCTTTTATCTTGACACACACCTGCAGCGGGACCGAAATATATGCCCAGGGAAACTACGTGTCAAATTTCGTTGAAATCGGACCACGGGAAATGTCTGGAAGAGTGATTTTTGAAGGACTTGTGCGAGGAACTCTGGTTTGAATACAGCCGAATATATCGTTAGTCCAGTCGATGACATATTCACGTTTAAATAACTCTACAATGGTCGAAATGTAGGTGTAGCACAACACCATTACATTTCGCTAATTATGAACCAGTTTAGAATAGTTATTCATGAACCGCCTTCTCTGTATTATCTTAACATCCTAGTCTCCAGAAAAATTGTGGACATTAGAGCTCAAAATGCCGGAAACGTAGATTTTTGGCTGTTTTCCTGCATGGGAAATACCGCGGCATCTCATCAAATACGAACTGCAGCGCTAACATGGAGACCGTTCTGGATAGGCAATCCCGAGAAAAGATCCATCAAGATATCCGAAAAATGTTTGATATCTTGTTTCATTTATCAGAAATATTAGGGTATCTACAGTTTATTCAATGAAATGGAATATCTTTTCCACTTATTGCGACAGTACTATAGTGGATACAGATACGTGGCTATATAACATAACATAGGTACGTTGTAGGATAAAGAAAACGCCAACTACGATTTTTCAAACTAATTGATTACTATTTGCCCGAACTTCTACTGGGATATAAGCGCGTCAACTAGGTTTCTTTACCATAAAACTGGCTTCGGACGATGCATCTTGTTAGCACTCTTCTGGCCCAGTTAGCCGCATTTTGCGACAAGTCGGAAATAGCTATGGCTTATTTTTACGCCCAACACTACACGCGGGACTCGGCACCCAAAGAACCGGTATGATGAGACATCAAACACCTCAACGTACTGAGCTACCGGCATCCCTTTTGATTAGTTTGGTAGTAAACATACATAAATTACATTCGAAAAACTTCAAGACCCTCTATTCAAACTACATGCAAAACAGAATGGTTAATAAGCATTGCACGTTGCGTCTGAATCCTGTAAGTTTTAATTTAAAATTCAGAAAATATTTTTCGACTGCACCTGAATGTAAAAGTCAGTTGCATCTGCCTTCATAATATGGTTGCAAACAAGGTTGCAGCATTCTTTCACGTAAGGAACCATCTTAATTTTCTGAACTATTTCTGCAGATAAAGGCATCAGGATGCAACACAACATGGACTCCAAATTTCCACGTTCAATGCAGATATTGTTCAAAAATATCTAATTTCTTTGGAAGTTCAGTACAGCAATGACAAATGAATAAGTCTGTGTAACAGGAAATGTGCGGTTTTCGATTGTATTCTTATATTCCTTTTTGGACTTGATGTTCCGGGCAGGGCCGTACGCAGAATTGTTTCTATGAGAGTGTTTTTGTAAGGCTAGAGATGGGGTCCTCAAATCAACACAAAGTAAAACATAGTTAAGCATCCAAAGCAGTTTTAATAATAACCAACGCATAACCGGTACGGTTAACCAATATGCTGCTGCTTCATCAAATGCTAGAAACAGATGCTTTGCTAACTCCTGGCAGTCCGAGTTTACTGCCAGCTTACTAGTGCTGTATGATAATATTTTTCAAATTCGCAGCTAAATTGCTTACGTTACTGATACTGTAATTCCTGGTGTATTCTATTACAGTGGTGGCATTTAGGTTACATGAGCACAGGGTATGTGTTTGGAAAATTTACAGCATGTCTTCTGCAATACCAGTATGTTTTTTAGTTATTATTAACTTTTTCTTGGAGGATGTCAAGATCCTTTATATTTAAAGTTACTATGCTTATGATGTGCCTTTTTCTAAATATATTCATATTTGTGGCTATGGTCTCGAAAAACGGATAGTGGAAGCAAAGAAAATTTGCGCCTTTTGCGCCCCCTCATCCCGCTATAATCACTTCGAATTGGGAAACAATACTAAAGGGAATGTGCTTTTTTAAATTCAATTTAAATTTGACAACGAAATAAGCTTTAAACACAAATTATAGAAATCCTTCATATTCCTATCAATTTTCATATAACATACATATAACTTAGCTATTCACAGAATATTCTCTGCCCAGACGGACAGACATTTGACCGATTTCGTAAGAGTTTCGTTCTTTCTACAAAATGCAAAAAAGTGACGGAATACAAATCGGTGCCATCCACCAAAAGCAATAATATAAGATCGCAATGCCTCCGGAAGCGTTTAGGGCAAATAACTAGCATAGATAAACTTAGGCCCGTTTTCTCAATGCTCCTCGGTAACTAACAGGGATATGAGCTGATCCGAGCTATAAACTCTTTGGTTCCTGTTACCCCTTGTGGGGCATAGAGCATTAACCACGCCTACTTTCCCCCTCGTCCTGTTCGCCGCCATCTCCTTCAACTGTCTCCACGATTTGCCTGTTGAGTTACCCTCGACCTCAACTGATCTTCTCCAGGTGTTTCTAGGTCGTCCAACGAAGCGACTTGCATCGGTTCCCTGCGGGTTCCAATCAAGGGCCTGTTTTGCAATATTTTCCGGCCCTTTTCGAAGTGTGTTACCTATCCATTGCCACTTTCGCCTTTTATGGAGGTGTCTATCCTGTCCTGCCCAGTAATGAACAGGATGTCGTCGTTATAAATGACCTCCGGCCATGATACAAGGATCATGTATCATGACCTCCGGCCACCGTATGTGTAGGTTGCACCGTAGACAATGGCTCACGGAAGTTTGCAATATAGTTGTTATCTTGTTGGTCACCTTCCAATTTGAACGGCCATATAAGAGCCGGTTTTACATTGATTTGGATGATCCTGAGTTTGGTGCGTCTGGAGATGTTGTTGTTTTGCACTAAAGGAGTCGAATTAAATAAAAGCTGCCCGAGCTTTGTTGATGCGAGATAGTACATCGGTATCCGCTCCACCATCTTTTGTAACTACGCTTCCGAAGTAGTTTCCACCGTCTGCCCCGAAACACAAATTTCACTCTGAATTTCTGGATCAAAGCTCAAGTACTTAGTTTTGGCAGCATTGATTTTAAGCCCCGTATTGCGACTTTCGCGGTTCAGAGCATCCGTTACTTGAACTACATAGATGATCCGATCTATTTGTAAGAAGACAAATATCGTCAGCGTAATCCAGGTGTTGAAGGTATTCAAACAGCTTCCATCTGATACCTTTGCTCTGGTGTTCATGAAGGGCGCTGCAGAGTACGTCGTTAGTGGCAATCAAAAATAATATAGGTGATAAAATGCAGCCTTGCCTCATCCCGCTGTACCTCGAAGAGATCTGAAAGCTTCCCCTTATGTAAGACGTTACATTGGGCTTCCTCAAAGGACTTCTTGATGATGGATATAATTTTACCTCCCACGTAAAGCCTTTCAGATGTGTTCCCGGTCAACGCTGTCAAACCCCTCTCGAGCTATAATTTGTCCGTTAAATATTTCCATTTTATGAGACGCGGATTAAATTGCCAACCATAAAGTATAGTAGTCCGGATGGCGCAACGGTTAGCACGTTCGCCTTCTACGCACTGAGCCCCGGTTCGATTCCTACTGAATGCGGTAGTTTTCGATAAAAAAGGGGATTTACGTGTCGGACTATGAGGCCACTCAGCTGTTAAATGAGTACCCATTTATGGGGTAAATAACTCGGTTGAGCGTGTTGCTGATCACACACCTCTGCACAAGACATACCGTCACGATCTAGAAAATGAGATGATGCTAACTCATCTCGAGGTCATGGTTCAAATTGGAGTGTTGCTCCAGTTATTTATCTTTATAAAGCATAAAGTGCTGAACGCATCTCAGACCACAAATTATGGCAGCTGATTTTCTTGGCGGAATTCTACCGTCCACAAATCTATTTTATATCAGTACGGTCTCTCAGCACATTCATTTGAGGAGTTTGTTACAAATTCTCTTCTATCGAATGAATTTCCAGGAACTCTGTTCTTTCTGGTCAGTTTCATTGTTTACATTTGAATTTGCAAAAGTGAACAGTTCTAGCTGTCAAAATCTCAGCATCCGGTATAAAAGGGTTGGGTTTTTGTTTTGGATAAACTTTCAATCGGAAGCCTGTGGTTGGGTTTTGTTTTGGGTAAGAGATTAATCGAAGGCTAGGGGACTGTTAGCGTTTATCCGATTAACAACGCTAAACAGACATTGAGAAAATCAACTTGTGCTAAATGGCAGTTTATTCTTAAGATAAATTTTATTCGGGCATTGAGCAACCGGCCCTTAGAGTTGGGTCTTTGGGCTGAAAGTCTATTGTGTGGTTTTTGGAAAACGAAAACTGTCCGACATCCTAGTATGTACTTCCTAATATCCATGATTATGAGCTGAAAGCGAGGCTACTTCAGCATTATATCCCCCATTTGCAGAGCGGCTGGAAATATTAGATCCGTTTTAGTGGAGTATGGCAGCATTCTCGTCAGAGCGTTTGGCTGTATAGGGTAGACTCAGTTACCGTGGGAGTATTACCGTGGTTTGCCTCCTTCCTGGAGGATATAGAACTGAGAGTACATCTTTTTCTTGTAAATTGGCGATCCATTGTAGCTTTGATTATACTGAAGCCCCCCTCCCCTGCGCACGGCCCTGTTTTCAGGTAGATTTTTAGGATTATATCCTCTACCTCTTAAGGAGTATTGAAAGTGGAAAGGGCAGAAACTAGAAACCGAGCCCTGCAGCATATCCGTAATGAGTTTCACAACAACAATTTCTTATATTGGGGTTCATTCTCCAATGAGAGTGACTACAAGTATATGCACACCAGACACTTTACTACCAAGATTTAGTAGGCAGTTGCTCTGTCGTTAACTTACAGAGTGCATAATGTCCCTTGCACGCTTCAAGAGATTTTGATAAATCTCAAGTTTTAAGCTCTGTCGTTCACTTACAGTGTGCATCATGTCCCTTGTACACTACAAGAGATTTGGATAAATATGCAGATTTAAGCAAATCTGCCCCTGCACACCAGAAACCTATGGCTTGATAGATTTGCAAATCCAAATCCATGAACACCATCCGTTTTCTTCTCCTCATTTTACCACCAAGATTAAGTTGGCAACTGTGCTGTCGGTCACTTGCATGAGAATAGAAAAACGATGGTGTGGTGGTTTCCATGTACGCGTACTTGCGTGTGAAAAATAAGAAACGACAAACAATGCATGCAATAGAAAAGTACAGGTTGCATATTGTAAATTATCCATGAAAACGGAGATCATATCCCTTCGTCTTCTCCGTTTTCATGGATAATTCACAATATACAATCTGTACTTTTCTATTGCATACTTTCCGGCGAAGTTCAGGGAGACCAGGATTTGAGACGAGATTCATTTTAAATCTTGTTCGGAGTCTAGATTAGTAAATCTTGATAAGTGTATGGTAAATCTAGGAGATTTAGGCCCGTTTTCTCAATGTCCGAATAAACTCTTTGTTAACTAACAGGGACACAAATTAATCGAAACTATAAACTGCCCGATAAGCATTTTTGTTTTCCCATACGTCGATTAAATTACCAAGCCATAAAGTGTGGAACTTATCTCAGACCACAATTATGGCAAAGTCAGCTGATTTTCTTGGCGGAATTCTACCGTCCACAAATCTATTTTGTATTAGTATGGTCTCAGCATATTCATTTGCAGCGGAGTTTGTTGCAAATCCTCTTCTATCGAATGGATTTCCAGGGACTCTGCTCTTTATAGCCACTTTCATTGTTATCATTTGAATTCGCAAAAGTGAACATTTCTAGCTGTCAAAATCTCAGTATCCGGTATCAGGTGTGGGGTTTTTGTTTAGGATAAATTTTCAACTGGAAACCAGGAGTTGGGATTTGTTTTGGATAAGAGATTAATCGAAGGCTAGGGGACGGTTAGCGTTTATCCGATTAATAACGCTAAACAGATATTGAGAAAATCAAATCGGGCTAAGTGGCAGTTTATTCTTAAGATAAATTTTAATCGGACATTGAGCAACCGGCCCTTAATCTTTGCTTTAATCTCGAAGATCCATCCAAATCTCCTGTAGTGTGCAAGGGACATCAATCTCCTAGATTTACCATACATTTATTAAAATTTACTAATCTAGATTTCGAGCAAGATTTAAAATAATTTTGTCCGAAATCTTGGTATTATCTCTGAACTTCGCCGCAATGTATGCAAAAGAAACGTACATATTGCATTATTGTGAATTATCCACGGAAACGGAGAAGAAGAAGGGGTAATATGACTGTTGTTTGTTATGAAATTCACACGCACGTGCGAGTTCATGGAGACCACCACATCGTTTTTCTGTTCCCATGTAAGTGAACGACAGCGCAACTGGCAACTAAATTTTGGTGGTAGAACGAGAAGAAGAAAACGGATGGTGTGCATGGGTTTCAGATTTGCAAATCTATTAAGATTCAGGTGTTTGGTGTGCATATACTTTTAGCTCTCATCGACGACAATTAGTACCAAGCAGTAGTACCGCCCGGAAAAAAGTGGGGCTTGAAAAGTCATCCTCACTAACTAACTAAACTAACTAAATTAGTTTTTCTAAGATGTAATAGGAATATTCTTTCGCAAATGTGCGTAGTTTTGATATCGCGATTTTAGTTCGGCAACAGTATAAACTGATTCCAGCAATGGATGTACGTTTAAGACAATCAAAAATTAATTAATAATTTCAAAACATGAAAAATTAATTAATTAATAACCATTGAAAAAGAAAGTTTATAACTCATAGAACTCTGTACTTCGCTAATGATCTCAGCAGAATAGGTTAAGTTTCTGATGTTCATGTTGTACTCGTAGTGTAAAATTCGATCTTACGTGAAAATTGACAAGCTTTCCTGTGCGGTCTGCGTCGGGTATTGTAATGCCTGTTGGTTGACAGCAACTCTATTCCAGGTAATGCTAGACGCCTGTCTTTTGTCCTACATCTCTGAAGTTCATGGTAGTATGCATTTAAAATGAACATAGTACATATTGAACATTGAATGTGCATACTGGAAATATATAATGGTATTGTCTTAAGCTTCGTAAACATATGAGCATTCGTGAGCGTACGCACGCTGTTTGCGCAGGAATGCTCATATGTGTACGGTAGGAGCATGCGTGCGCGCACAATTTTATCCGCACGAACACGATCCATCGCCAGTGGATCTTTTAAGCGCGTGCAAATAAAACAGTTTATTTCAGCTGGATTATTTTATTTATTTATTATTATATTCTGGGGGATAGCCGAAGCAGACCACTAACGTTTGGGTCCCTTTTCGCCCCCTCCCGGTCATCAGTGGCTTCCAGATGTCGACTGATAGTTGTCGACCTCTTTCTTCATCACTGAGTCCCGTGTTATTGCTAGCATTTGTTTAAGGCTGAGCTCACTCATGGCTTCCACACTTATCGTGTGCTTGCCTGTGATCCTCAACCTCGTGCTAGCCAGCGCTGGACATTCGCACACAATGTGTGCTGCCGTCTCGGCCTCCTCCAGGCATAGCCTGCAAACGTCATCTTCCCCGATTTTCATCTTGGCCAGATGAGCCTTAAAATTACCATGCCCTGTGACCAAGGCAGTTATCCAGCATAGGGTACTCCGTTTATAACTGAGTACCTTTCTCGCTTCCCTGCCTAAAGGGCTGGTCATTGCATTCCGAGCTTGTTTGCAAGTGACTAGCTCCTGCCATCTTTGTCGATGCATGGAGTCCATCCACTCCCCAATCTTCGCTTCAATCATGCCGTTCCCCAGAGCAACTCTGGGTTCTGGGCCAATGAAAGTTGCCGCAGATCCCTGTTTTGCTAGGGCATCCGCCGCCTCATTTCCTGTTGTACCTATGTGTCCTTTTACCCACATCAGCGTAACCTCATTTTCTGAGGCACACGTGTTGAGCTTCAGGACACACTCTAGTACCAGTTTAGAGTTTATGTTCGTCTGCTGCATGCGTCTGATCACCGATTGGTTGTCCAGTGCAATAAGGATTTTCTTCCCCCGCACCTGACCTTCAAGCAGGTGGTCCAACGCATGCAACAAGCCAAGCATCTCTGCCTGGTATACGGACACATACTCTCCTAGTCTAAGCGCACATGCTAGGTTTACCTCTTCAGAGTAAACCCCCGCCCCCGCTTTACTGTCAATTAAAGAGCCATACATGTACATACGTTCATTGTGTATGTTTCCATCTGCAATGTGAGTCTTGTGTAGTCTTTCAACTACCCTACGTCTACTCATGCCTTCTACCGGCATTAGAGTCTCCCTGACCTCATCATGAATAATGTCTAGGATGCTCTTATGACCGCTGCTAGTTCCAAAGCGATGCCACATGGCATCCGTTTCCATGCGTATTCCGAAAGCGCCGCAGTTTTCTTTATAAATAAGTTCAACGGCGGCAGTCCCAGCAATGCCTCCATTGCTCGCGTTGGTGTGGTGCGCATTGCACCACATATGCTTACGCAAGCTATCCTTTGTGCCTCATCCAACTTCTGCTTTGTGGTATTCTGCATGGCTTTTGGCCACCATACCACTGATGCGTAGGCTAGAATGGGTCTTACCATCATTGTGTAAATCCAGTGTGTCGCTTTAGGTGAAATTCCCCACCTACGAGCAAACACTCTCTTACGTTGATGCAAAATCCTTTTCGCTTTTTGGATCTTTTCATCAACGTGAACATTCCAAGTTAGTTTCGCATCTAAGGTAACTCCTAGATGCTTCACTTCCTTGGACACCTTAATTTCCGAGCCAAAGAGCCGTAAGGGAGTTATCTCTATGTCTTTCCTCTTACGAGTAAAAATCATAGTGTTTGATTTACTAGCGTTTATGGTTAGCTCTTGCTCATTACACCATTCTTCGGTTACTTTGAGAGCTTGTCCCATGCAACCTAGAATTGTGTCCATGAACTTTCCACTGACCGTGAGTGCCAAGTCATCTGCGTATCCTACAGTGTGTACGCCCATCGAGTCCAGCTTCCAGAGAAGACTGTCCACGGTGATGTTCCACAGTAGAGGCGAAGGAACACCTCCTTGTGGGCATCCTCGGACTACCTTACCCCGTATTCTGTCACATCCACTGCTAAGATTTACCGCCCTCTGCTTAAGCATAGAGTCGATCCACTTAATTATAATATAATCAACCCCCCGCTCAATCAGGGCGTTCCTTAGTTTGGTAAAGGAGGTTTTATCAAAAGCACCATCTATATCCATAAAAGTAGACATAGCGATCCTGCCATTGTTAATCTCTCTCTCTGCAACTCTAACAAGTTCGTGTAGAGCGGTTTCCGTAGATCTGCCTGCTCTATAAGCGTGTTGGCACCTATTCAGAGGACTATACATTAGCGTGGTGTTCTCCAGGTAGTCCACCAACACTTTTCCCATTGTTTTCAACAGGAATGATGTAAGGGTAACCGGCCTGAAGGACTTTGCCTCTGTATAGTCTTTCTTTCCCGGTTTAGGCAGGAAGACCACCTTAGCCTCCCTCCATGCCTTCGGGATATAGCCTGCTGAAAGACAGGCGACGAATATATTCCGGATCCTATCTAGTAGAGCGCCCATGCCCCACTGTAATAGTGCCGGGAATATTCCGTCCATTCCAGCCGTTTTAAATGGTGCAAAAGAGTTTATAGCACTTTTGACTGCATTTGGAGTTATTATCCTCTGAGCTTCATGTTGACTTACCCCACCAGTTCCCTTGTTAGTTTGGGCCCATGGTTGGTTTGACTTGAAACTTTCAGGAAAATGTACCTCCATCAGCGCCTGCAACGTTTGTTCCACTGTTTCTGTCATGGAACCATCGACTTTGCAAATCAGCCCCATTTTCGAAGCAGTGTCTTTCGATATCATCTTCTGTAATCTGCATACTTCCGACGTATCCTTCATGCTAGAGCAGAATTCCCTCCACGTATTTCGTTTCCGAAGACGTAAGGTTCTTTTAAGCTCCTTCTTTTTATCCTTGTATAGTTCCCAAGAGTGATAGTCTCTCTCCCTCATGTAACGGTTAAAGGCTTTGCTTGTCTCTTTTTTCATAGACTCCAGTTCCCTACTCCACCATGGTGTTGGGTCCTTTTCGTCCACTACTGTGGAGGGACAAGCGTGTTCGAAAGCGCGTTTAATAGCGGAGTTCAGTTGTTCCACTGTTCGCTCTATCTCGACCGTATTCCGAGGTATTCCGTCTTGAATATCCTCGACTTGTTCCAATAAATATGTCTCGTACTTAACACGATCAGTATTTTTTGGCACTCTTATACGTTTGCGTTCGCTACTCCGTTTTCTGCCATACAGAATTTCAAACTGGATAGCCCTGTGATCAGACATGGTTAGCCTGTCCACCACTCTCCAATTCTGAACTCTGTCAAGCATATTAACAGAGCTTAGGGTAATGTCGATCACCTCAGCCCTTCGTGCATCCACGAAGGTGGGAGCGACCCCCTTGTTTGCTACCAGCAGATTGTACTTTTCCACAAATTCTAGCAGCTGCTGTCCTCTGGGATTGTCATCTGTGCTGCCTCACACAGTGTTGTGCGCATTGGCATCACAGCCTATGATCAGGGCCATATCTCTTTCTTTACAAATCTTACCAGATTTTCTACTTCCTCTGATGGAGGTGGTTCTGGTGCATCATAAGGGAGATATGCTGATGCAATTAGGAATGATCCTGCACCACTGCCGATCATTACTACCGTAAGATCAGGCGAGCAGAGATGCATCATTTGTACTGTACGTATTCCATGATCCACGACAACGTTCGTGGCCATGGATGTGCAGGAGGTGCATGCCGGCAACTGCATTCTCCGAAACCAGTTTATGCCAAGGAAACGTCGACTGGGTCGCATAGAACAGTTGACGCGCTATGCCCCACAAGGGGTTAGGGCAATTGAGTAGTATTCCATGACGCACCAGGATGCATGTCCTTATTTTACCGTCCACCTGTGCATGGTACAGATTTGCGGTTTGTTGTGACAAACCCCTAATTTTGTTTTGTAAAATCCAGGGTTCCTGTATCAAAGCTATGTCCAGTTTCTCTTCATCAAAGCATCTCGTCATCATCGCTGATGCCGCTTAACTGTGATGAATATTCAGCTGGCACACAGTTAGTGTTTCTTTGTTCGGGCCCGCCACCATCCCTGATAGTCGGCAGATTGAACGTTGATCAGAGTGCACGTTGTCTGAACTAACCTCACGGCGCCTTCTGGCGCGTCATTGTCCGTTCCAACAACGCCTCCCTTCTCCCCTGGAGCGTCTTCTTCAGAGACTAACCTCTTCAACCCTTGCGAGTCGTCGCTGTCCGTCTCATTGGAATTCCTCCAGCCACTTTCTCCAAGAATGTCTTGATGTATTTTCATATTCTTGTTTTTATTTATTGATTCAGGTTTGGGTTTCCCGTTCTCGGACTACAGCCGAGGCAACTGCCAGCATATTGCTTCCCGCTACTCCCCGCCCCTATAGGAACATTATGACGATCCGGCCGTTCTTTCCTGTCTTTGTGCCGCGAAGCAGACTCCCTCGCGACCTCCCGAAAGTTCCGTAGGCGTTCATGCCACTCTGCACCTGCTACCCTTGAAGCAAATCAAGGTTTCTCTCCTAGTCTAACAGATCGCTTCTCTGTAGACCGCGGTTCAACAGGTGGAAGAAAGGAGCAAAGTGAAGTGTTGGATCCGGAACCCCGCAGGTGAACTTTCACCTCAGTCACCAGCTCCAACCTCACACCTGGTCGCCGTGTCACCTATGCAGAGAGTTTCATAGGCGCCCCTCTGCCAACGTACGGTCGGGGAGACAGTTTACACTACCCATACAACTGGCTATTGTACAGGTGTGTGGCAGTAACTTGCTCCGTTTGTGATGACCATTTGCGTCCCTGGTCACCTTCCCCCGATGGGTACGGTCGCATAACACCCCGGGGATTTAGGATATCTGACACTCCGTATGGGCTATCTTCGCCAAAACTATAGAACACAAGAGTTGGCCAAGTAGGGAGTGTGCCGATTGCTTACATATCGCAAAACGGCGGTACTCGCGTAATGTGATAGTACACGCAACCGGCCCCATAGCTCAGCCTTCGCTATTCGCGAAGTTACCAGCGGCCACCACGCGGAGGTGCTATGTAGACTTGCCCATGAGTTTCCCACAGACCTGACCACCATTTCAGCTGGAAAGGTTAAATAATTCGACGCCTGAACAATGAAAGAGGGCATTTTTCCTGCTTCATGGTCTTTTATAGACTCGTCTAACCACTGCAACTTAACAACAACATGCTACAAACTGGTTCTTATCAGTAACAATAACGAATATTGATGGGAATTTATCATATGGAGCACGGGTTCGATCCCCAGCATCGATCCTATCTTTGTTTTCCTTTTTTTATTTATATTTACATTATTATTAATTCTATTGAACATATTTTATGATAGGCATGCGCCTAACAGATCCCCCACCGTTCGTGCGCGCACGAATGCTCATATGTCTACGGGGCTTTAAGCTTCGTATTCGTGCGAGCACGAACGCTGTTCGCGCACGAATGCTCATAGGTGTACGATAGGAGCATGCCTGCGCGCACAATTTTATCCGCACGAACACGATCCATCGCTACTGGATCTCCGTGCGCGCACAACTTTCTGCGTGCAATTTGGTCTGGACGAGGTTCTGTGCGCGCACCGCATTCTTGTGCGCAAATATCACGTACACATATGAGCTTTCGTGCGCGCACGAATGTTCATATCTATACGAAGCTTTAGGAAAGATATGAATATGAATTTTAATTATTCAGACTGATCTGGTAAATCTTACATCCGTAAACTCCATCATAATAAGTGTGTCTTTGGCCGTCTGAATAGTTTTCCTTCAATTATCCGGTCAAGTGACCGCGTCCTCCAATTTCGAAAGCCCAGTGTGTAGATGTTCTGCGTCCGCATTAACTGAGCCTTCCCTTCGAGCTTTCGATCTTCCTCTCAGCCTTGTCCCGCCGATGCTACCTTTCATAACTTGCTTGTCATACGGCTGTCGGCCATCAGTTGTATGTGTCCCTCCCATTATAGTCGTTGTCATTTTATGATTTTAGAAACTTTCCGCTGATCGTCAAGGCTGTACAACTCAAAGTGGTACCAGATTTGTCATCCATTTCGATCACGAACCGCTCGGAATATTTTTCGAAGAATGCTTCGTTCGGAGATGTTAAGTACATATGTTTTTGGTGGCTTGGGTCAGGGTCCCATTTTTGCAGCCATAACAGCGCAGATCGTATGGTCGTTTTATATATGCCGAGCTTCGTTAAGAAGAAGCTCTTCGAAATAGGATAATGATTGTAACACGATGGGCGTCATCGTGTTACAATCATTATCCTTATAAAGGCTAGTCCTGGGTTAATGTTATTTACTAGTCTGTAGGCTTCTCTCTCTAGTGTTCGTAGTAGCTAGGTTGTTATTTATGTTCATGCTCGTTAAAAAATGTTTTTTTTTTCGTATTACTTTATGGGAGCCCGTCGTATTTTGCTTTCTTGTCTCTCGTGGGTCGTTGAATGTATTATCTGTAGGCTTACTTCTTAACGTCAATAGATTCCTGGCATTGTTCGTCGAACCAGCCGTTTGGTACACTTTGGGCTTTGGTTAATAATCTTCTCAAAAACTTGTGTTCCCCAGTTGTTCCCAATACTCGTCTTTACATTTGTTCCCTATGTTGTTTAGCAAAGTTGTTAGTTCTTCCTCCAAGGCGTTTGTGTATTCCTGCGCCGCAGCATCGCTCAACAGATTGTGAACCGCAAAGGTTTTAGGTGGGTTGACTCTCAAGTGGTACACAGAGAAAACTCTACACCGGTAGGTCGTTTTGCGAAATGATAGTCGAAGTCAATTTGCTCCTCGATAAGATCGGGCATCCATCACACTGGACGCCCATCTTTTATATATGAGGACTTGGTCGATCTGATTGACAGTGCTATGGGTAGTATCTATGGTGACCTCCAGGTTTGCTTATGTATGCTTCGATGTGAGAAGCATATCGTGCTTACGACCTGGCTTCTACTGCGGGCAGAATTTATTAAACTTTGATCGTTATCATTACTATCATCATAGAGGCTGTGTCCTGTATTGGTTCCACGTTCCCAAATCTCATTTCCTACTCTTGCATGAAAGTTTCCCGGTAACATCTTTGGGTCATTCGGAGTCATTGAGTCAAACAGACGGTTATAGAATTCATCTTTTACAGCTGTTTTTTGAACTTCATTATAAGCCAGAGATTAACAAATAAAGTTTTGATACGAATTGCACATATCCTTTCCTTCCTGGGTTTGAAGTCTATAACGTGTTGTTTGAATTGTTTGTTGACAATAAAGACGATGTCGTTGACCTCGTTACGAAGCCAGTGTGTTTCCTTGACTGCAGTGATACTCAGCGTGTATTGTTCGACCTCTTCCAGTAGAGCCTTAATAGCCTCCGGTTGGTACAGGGAGCGTACATTCCAGGATCCGGCCTAAAGACCTGAAACCTGCTAAGGTGTAACTCAGCCGATCAGGATTACGACTTATTGCCACAACTAAGTGTTTTGTCTGACAAAAATTGATAAGATTCGGTGTAATATCGTTGCCATTCCAAGGGCCGTGGGCGAGGAGGACTATGGAAGTGGTCTTCTACCCCCCATCCCTAAACTTACCGCAATAAAGTCAACTATTCCATATTTTATTATGAATTCAAAACACTAGTTCTCCAGTACATTCCTTTTGAAAAATGCATAGCATAGTTTACACCCCTTAAGACATCCCTGATCTGAAAACTTCTACAACTACAAATTCGGTATTGTATTTTAGAAATCTCCATACTCAAAGAACTAAGAACCCAAATTTAAAGATGCGGGTAGTATTCCAGTGAGTACTTTTTTCAATGTATGCCAACTCCCAATCTCTCATCTGGAGATATCACAGATTGAAGAGTCAAGGGGACCGCCCTCTCTCACATTCAACAAACTTTTCATGTCTGACTGACTTCTGAAAATGCGTCCGAATTTAATTTAATAAGAACACAAATGTAAAAGAGATTTGAGCTGAAAGATACGAATGTCCCGAATTTGTATGTGCTTTGTGTGCAGATAAAAGTTAAGCAAGAGAAGAAAGAAGATAAAACAACTACAGTGTGAGATGTGGGGGTGCGAGGATAAGCTTCAACGAGTCCCTAATTGTTATAGTTATGTAAATGGAGCGAATTCCCTTATGGATCAAGAAACCGGACACAATCGCGCATATTGTGAGGCAATAGCCGCGTTCCAGACAACCGGACAGAGTTGAACTCTGAAATGAACGGCCTAGATCAAGAGACAAGCGAATTCAAATAGCCACCATATAGATGATTCGCCGCGTGGGGCATAATGCGGACTTTGTATACTTCTTTTTTCTCCTATAGTACTATCCAGATAAGGGTTGGTATCTTGATGTTACCGCTGTAGCACAAAAGTCCACAGATGGGGCTCCTATTAGGGACCGATGGCCCATGGACTTTGTGTACAAATGTACAGAGCGAATTACCGAGAAACAAGTTAACGTTCAACCATTTCACCATCAACTCTGATCCAGATGTGATTCCATACGAGACCTGGATCAAAGGCCGGTCAGTAGTTTTGTATGAAAGTTGATCTGATCCAATTGAATTGAACAGGGCTAATGTTATCATTTTCGTGACCACTTTTAGTTGAAGATTAGTACATTAGAGACGGAGATACATATTGGATTGTTGCGATGTGCGATAAATTGTTTATAAGTGACCATTACATGGGTATTATGCATGTTTTCGGGGTTGGGATCGACCATAAGGTTCTGGTCGGTCTTTTTCTCGGGGTTCATTTAAGTTTTATGATAGAAATCGGCATAAAATCATTACGGAAATTTATAGTTGAAATAGGGTACCTTTTACAGTGGAGAGATTGTTATTTGCCAGAAGTTTTCAGTTCCAAATAATATTGAATCAGAGGGGAGAGTTTTGGTTTTTTGTAATCCCGGGTTGAAATGAAAATATTTAGTTTCATAGGTAAAGAGGCCTCTTCTCCTCTTTTCATTCAACATTCATGTTTCACTTTAATCCTCGTCGACAATTGCAAAACTGATGTCAAATAAACTATTTGATAATAGTTGAGCGTTAAAGTTGTTCATAACAGAAAACAACTAATTAACAATTAAGGATTGACACAAATGCGCTGTTCCAAGTCTGACGCTTTTATCACATTGCATATGATTTTGTCACGTTTTTAGGGTTTGCAGACGACGACGCGGCAGATTGTACGGTGTGGTTGTCGTCCGAACGGTGACTTAGATTCTCGAACAGCGCAAACCGCGATAATTGCGCCCTCAGTACAGCTGTAAACAAAATTAGAGGTTTTGTGTTGTGCACACTGTGCTTCCAATGAAATCATCATAATATGCAATAGTAACAAGCAGAGCCAATGTTGGCATTTGATGAATCCGAGTGATGAAGTCAATGCATTGAACAACTGTTAATGGCATTTGGCGTCCTTTGCTTAGGGGAAAAGGACATTCGCGGGTAAGAAGTGGAATCTAGATAATACTGGTATTTTCTGAAAAATAGCATTTCAAGGTCAAGTACGGAAAATTCCAAGACAAATAGATAACAAAAATTGTCTGAAGAAATGAATTCATAAATCATCACCATCATCATCGTGGCACGACAGCCCGACATCGGGCCTTGGCCGCCTGAATCGTTGTCTTCCAATAATCTCGGTCACGTGACCGCGTCCTTCAATCTTGGGAGCCCAGCAGCTGCTCGGCGTCCGCATATGCTGAGCTCTCCCAACGAGATCTCGATCGTCTAGGCAATCTCGCTCCGTCGACTCGTTCTGTGTTCATTACTCTCTTTGGTATGCGATCATCGTCCATTCGTTGTACATGCCCTGCCCATTGAAGTCGTAGTAGTTTGACGATTTTCGAAAGTTCCAGCTCATCGTAAAGTTCATACAACTCACGGTTGCACCGGATGCACTATCCATCTCGATCGCAAACTGCCCCGAAAATTCGCCGCAGGCCCTTACGTTCAAATGTGCCTAGCATGTTTCCGGAGGCTTGAATTAGGGTCCATGCTTCGCAGCCATAGCATAGCACTGGTCGTATAATGGTTTTGTACACGCGGAGCTTCGTGTTTCTGTGCACATGCTTCGATTTCCTTATGGGGATAACTGAGAAAAAAGTCTTATTAGCTAACTGTATCCGCCGCTTGATTTCGTCAGTTTCGTTGGCGTCCCTTGACAAGTTGCAACCCAGGTATATGAAATCGTTCACGAACTCTTTTCTGTCAGTCGCACTAATTTGGCCGGTATCCCAAATTGCAGCACGATGTTGCATGGTACTCCACGATCGATACGGTCGTATGCCTGCTTGAATTCGACAAAGATTTGGTACACGTTTACGTTGTATTCCCAGCACTTCTGGAGTGTCAGTTTGATCGTAAAGAGCTGATTAGTTGTGGAACGACCAGGTCTGAAACCGCTTTGATATTCGCCAATGATTCGTTCTGCGTACGGTTTTATTCTATTTTCCAGAATTTTCGTCAAAATTTTATAGGACGTACAAATTAGTGATATGCCCCTGTAATTCTCACACCGCAGTTTATCTCCCTTTTTGTGAATTGGACTGATGATGCTTCTGCGCCAATCGTCTGGGATCATCTCGTCCTCCCATACTCGCAGGAGTAATTGATGTATGGCATTAACTAGGCCCGTTCCACCAAATTTTAACAATTCTCTGTGACATCTTTGATGTTACCCTTGAGTTCTTCCCAGAACCCATGGACGCCTGTGTTGCTGATGTTGTGTAAATAGCATAGGCGATAGTCTTTTCTCAAGGGCGGTAGTATACGCCACCACCGTAGCAGCGTTCAGAAGCTTACCAACTGCAAAGATTTTGGGAGGGCTGATTCTCGATTGGTGCACTGAGCTGTAGGTCGTCTTCACCAAGTGATGATCAGAGTCGCAGTTTGCTCCTCGATAGGAGCGGACATTCATCACACTAGACGCCCATCTCCTGCAAATGAGGACATGATCAATTTGGTTGACGGTATGCGCGTCTGGAGATTTCCAGGTCTGCTTGTGAATGCGTCGATGCGGGAAACACGTAGAGTTTACGACTAGATTCTTACTGCAGGCGAAGTCGATAAGTCGCTGGCCGTTGTCGTTACATTCTTAATGGAGACTGTGGCCTCCAGTGGTTCCTCGGTGCCAACTTTCATTTCCGACTTTCGCGTTAAAGTCTCCCAGCAGCACTTTGACATCGTTTGATGGAAGTGCGTCGAAGAGAGTCTCAGGGCGGTCGTACCACTTTTACTGCGTCTTCTTTAACTTCAGTGGGGGCGTGCACATTGATGAGCCAGAGATTTAAGAATCGAGTGTTAACGCGAATCGCACACAGCCATTCGTTTATGGGTTTGAAGTCAGTATTGTGCGGCTTGAGGTGATTGTTTACTATAAATGCTTTTCCAAACTCTTTGGTTTGCCACATGTAAACATTGGTGCGATTTCTTGTCATTGATCTCACTGCCAAGCCAATTTGTTTCCTGGACTGCAGTAATACCCAGTTTGTACTTTTCGACCTGTTGAAGGAGGGCCTTCTGGGCCCCGCTTTGTTCAGGGAGCGTATATTCCAGGATCCGAAAGAATAATTCTTTGGTCGTTTGCGTGGTCGTCATTGTTGATCTGTCCAATCCGAGGCTTTTGTTCCAGGTTCCTTGACGTGGAGTGATTTTTACAAGGACGAGTTGTCAGCACATCGCTTAACCCCATTCAGGGGATGGCCTCGGAAGATAGCTGCTTCAGATGGTTTAATAAACGTGCTGGAGTTCACACAACTATGTTGCAGGTCCAACTACACAAATCAATCCGTCCTACTAAACCTGAGACGCTTAGGTGTTGGTCAGCCATTTAGGCTACAGCTATCTGCTTTTTTTCAAACTGTCTTATCGCTAAGACTTGGCCGTCAGCGATTTGATACACTGCCGTTAGCAGGGCGCACCCACGTGGAGGACTATGGAAAAGGCCTTTTGCTCCCCTTTTCATAAATCAACTAATTTATTTCGAAAATAAATATACTATACAATTTTCAACACATGTTTTCAAACGTTCTACACACATTATACCATCACTGATTGTGAATATTTTCGTATTAGTTCCTTTGTTTTCTACAGTCAGTCAATATTAATTGAAAAAAAGAAAATGTTTCCCTTAGACTGTAGTTTATTTATTTTTTAATTGCAAACACGTGTTTCGGGAACAACTTGTGCCCTTCTTCAGTGCCTGATTCATAAGATTTATAAATCATGTCGCATGTGCTTGTGGAACTTCTTCACGAATAAGATGGTATGTCTACGTTGGAGAAGATTTCACCCCGAATTCGGAGATGATTGCCATATAATAGTTCCGCGGGTGGAGCCTTCAGATCTTCCTTGATAGAAGTTCGCAAACCAAGCGCCAATGAGGTTTGTGAGAGCTCGAAGCAGTGAACTCTCGAAATGTGCGTCTTGGTCCGTGGAAAGCGTTTTCGGTGTACCAAAGCAAGCCACCCAGACGTTGGAGAATGCGCTGTGGACCGTATCTGCTCCTTGGCTTTTAAGGGGACCGCTTCTGGGCACCGTGGAAATCGGCCTAACATTGTTAAGCCGATGAAACCGTTCGTTGGCACTTTGAGATGAGACCGTTCCTAGTGTTTCGTTGAATTTTCGATCGTTGACAAGGAACTCAATCGTCCATTGTAAAGTGGCCTTCCTAAGAACGCCCAAATTGTTGACGTTACAAGTCCATGAGCTGTGACCAAGGCTTGTTGCAGCTCTGTTGGAAGGTATGGTCGTATGTGACCCGTTGATATGTCTCAGTAAACTTTTAACGTTCCAGTCGTGACTTGTTGCAGTTGAAGTGAGCTGCTGTTGATTTTTAAAAGATCCCGAAGTTCGTTGGCTTCTGTTTGAGCGTCAATTGTTGTTTATCGATGATGAATGGCATGTTGATGATGTTGGGCGACCGGTAGCTTAGTGCGTAGAGATGTCAGTCTCATCACTACGGTCGTTACGGGTTCAAGTCCTGTCCATGGCGTTCGTGGGCATGAATATTTGTGTTGTTTTCCCCCTGTGGTGCGGGGCGTAATAATAAGCTACAACACCTCCCGATTTGTCGCAGGTAGGAGGCTAAGTGGGAGCAGGAGGTGCATGAAGGCAACATGCATCGTCCGAAAATAGTTTATACCAACGAAACGTCACTTAAGCCACATCGAATGGTTGACCCGCTATGCCTTACTAGGGGTTTAGGGCAAATGAGTATGTTGATGACATTGATACATGGCAACACGTCGGCAACAAAGTTTCGCGGTCCACAAATGTGAACTACCTCTGACGTGTTCTGTGAGATATAGTCCCCAGATGTCACTATTGTCTAGGCAAAGCTTTGTGTATGTTTTCCTTGAAGGCAAAAACTAAAGGTTTGTGGTCGGTCAAAATAATGAACTACCGACCCTCCTAGATGTGCTTGAAGAATTTTATAGCTGCATAAATGGCGAAGCTTCCTTTCGTATGCTTTATACTTGATCTTTGCTGTGGTTAATTTCCATGAAAAGAAAACAGTCGGTCGGGAGTATTCAACATTCACTTGTTCTTGGGACGCCCCTATAGAGATGCCGATAGTTGTACCTTATGATCCGGGTGGGCGACTAAAGATCCAACTGTAATGTCGCGTTTGCTCTGTTTGAAGTCCGCTTCCGCTTGAGAAGCCCAAGGTCCTGTGTGGCTATCCTTTTTCTTATTATTTCGTAAAAAGTCGTTCAATGATGCTTAATGTTGTGGCGCGTGTGGGATGTAAGGTCTGAAATACATAGTTGATTGCACCCAGAAATCGGTGGAGATGACTGATGGTTTCTGTATGTTTGTAATCCAGTCCAGATGCGTCGAAACGCCTCCTTCATATTTTTTATTCTGAAAATTAACTCCTGCCGGCGCACCAGCCGGACAACGCGTATCAGCAGATTGTTAATTATGTTAACAAAAATAATGGTAAATGTGGAAAGCTGAAACTTTACCCATTGTTTATTGACATTTCAGTAAGCACGAAAATTACTTCCTACTACGACTCCTTCTGCTTGGTCTCGTTGTTGAGGTGGCAGAAGTTCATTTTGTTGATAGGCTATCTTATTCCGACAAATAAAATGATAAACCAAGCTTTAACAAATGTGACAACGTGTCGCTAGCTCACGGGCTATTTTAGCATAAGTTTGAGCTAATTATTAGTTCATACTTCAAGAAGCGCTTCCCGGTAATGAAAGTGAGTCGCTCATATCGACTTATCGGCCAATGACTTTTAACATGCGTTCTGATGATGAGCGACTCATCCACTCACAATAAGAAGTTAGACTCGATGACTTATCATGTGAAAATTTCCCTTTGACCACATTTTTCCAACTGTTCAAGAGACGTTGCCTCCGTCATACACAGCAATACACTACTAATCCCTTACATTTTTTTTCGTATATTTATCTTGACCGTAACTCTGTGAATATCATACAAATTGCGATTCACTATCATCCATTCACTGCGAGCCATTATTATTATCCCTACATATCTTTGATAATGATACTTGATTGAAAGAAACACTCTCAATTGCCTACTCGAACACTATCCATTCAACGTAAATCACGAACCCAACTTTAAACACACGAAGCTAAGCAGGACCCTGCCAATCAAGGCCTCATAACCGATAAATTTCCTATCCATATTGGTTTTATCGAAGTTTCCAGTAGATAATAATATGATTGGAGCATTTCATAAGCGACTATCCATCGCATTATTGTACATACTCGTATACTTTCGATCCCGAGGAAAAGGGCACTCAAGCCGACAATATCATGCAACAAATGGCTAAATAAAATGAAGGGCACAGGGTATTCTGGTCTCTGTAGCCCCCGATTGGATGGGCATTAATTTTCAAACCGTATACATAAATGTTGTCGAGATGATATCGGGATGATATCGGAAAAGTTACGTTCGCCAGTTGCGTTGTCTACGTCCTATGTAGTTATACCGGAATAGCATCAATGTTACACTGGAGAGACAAAATGTAGTTTGATTTCAGCTCTAGCTATTGCCACTAATAGATACGGGGTGCTCTGAATCTCATGAGCTATTCCTGCTATACAGTGCGCATCCCGACGCCATATGCCTTTTTAGATCAATTCAAGCCAAATAAAATGATTGTGTTTGCCTGTAACAGCTATCAGCTGACATTCAGATAATGAAGACTCGGCAATGATCTTCCTGCACCTCATTTACATTTATCTGTAAGTGTACAATTAGTATATGAAATCTATCTCGTATGTACGTACATGAACTGAATAGTGCTGGGTTTCGTTAGTGGAACGAATATTAAAGGAATTTGCCTCAAAAGTAAAGTGTGCCAGTAGAGAGTATGCACATAGTTTCAGTGAGCGAGCTGGCGGTTGTTACATCTTCCGAATCGATTCTCATTATCATTAGAGATTAAAAGGCATTTGCTTGCTATCCCAGTGTTCGGCATACGAATGTACATGTCAATATGAGTACTGCCAACAATTTTAAATTGTACAGCATCCAGGCGGTAGCCCAATGTTCCTCACTTCCGTCTAGTGTAGAGCACGAGGAATACGATTCTCGTCTGCAACCCATACATACCGAGTACTATCTGTGCATTACATCCGGGATTCTGGATGCAATTATTTCCGTATATTATCTCTTCCTTGTATATAGTCCTGAGTGTGCATGAGTATGATCGACGGAGTCATCCTCGTTATAGTCCTCGTATTGGAGCTCAATAAACTGATTGCATTCCCAACTAATATACAATTGCTGATAAGTGCACACTCTGATGAGTTCAGTATTCAAACTTTATCGGAGTGCACTCAGGGAGTTACACATGAGGTATCAAGTGCAAATGCCAGATGGATATTAGATTCGAGAAGCACACACACATACCACTTAGTGACGGAGAGACCACGCAAGAATCAAGATGAATTTCGGTTTAACCTCTATGTTTCCTCTTCACTTTAGCATGCGCTTCAGACTTTAGTCATATGTATTTTTAAATACTGTATTTTTTATCAATTAAAATCAGGAGTCTGGACCGTACATACCCTAGATCTGAACTGTACAGACCTAGTGGTGATACGAAAAGAACCAATTGGTAACGACCATATGCATTAAAAGTGAGTTTCCTATATGGTCCGTTTGAACTAAGTGTGTGTATCCAATGAAAAGTTTCAATGTTCATCCATTCGGATGTTATATATGTATGTATATGTATTTGAACTAATAGTTATAGGGAAGGTTGGCGTTCATTCAGTAGGATCTTGCCCAATCTCAAGATCAACCAACTAGATCCTACTACAAACATTTGACCAAAATTTCAAGTCACCAGCTTCATTTTATCGAAAGTTATCGCTTATTTTAAGATTCATTTGTAGGGGAGGTAAGAGTTCCTTTGGTCGGATCTTGCGGATTATCAACAGTAGTTAACTAGATCCAAGTTCAAACATTTGACCAAAATTTCATGTCGCTAGCTTAATTCTATTGAAAGTTATCAATTATTTGAAGTTTAATTTGTTTGGGGTTTCTTTGGTCTGATCTTGCCCATTTTCAGTACCAACTAACTAGATCTTACTATCAACATTCGACCAAATTTTCAACTCGCTAGCTTTATATTATTGAAAGTAATCGTAGTTAAAGGAATATTTCATTTTTGAAATTTTTAGGGGAGGCAGGCGTTCCTTTGGTCTGATCATGCCCATCTTACTAAACTCAAGGAGCTGCCCATCTGAAGCTTACATGCCAAAAATCAGCTAATAAGGTCAATAGGTTTAAGAGCTATAAGCAAAAAACGTGAAACGTAGGGTAATACTGGGTTCTTTGTAAGAAAAGTACCGTTGGTTTTAAACTGATCGATCTCATTTTTGGCATTAAGTATAAAATGACCCTCTCGAGCCATCTTCCAGAGTTAGAAATTTTCACGTTTATTCAATTGGGAGTTACATTTACATTCAATAATTTTATATAGGTAGCGCAGATAGACGTTCTCTCAACCGGACTATACCCATTTTCAATACCAATCAACTAGATCAGGGATCGGCAAACTTTTTCTGAAAAGGGCCAGATTTTTAAAATTTTAAGCTCAGCGGGCCGAATAGCAAATTCGAAATGAAACTGTTTCCGTGTGCCAGCAGCCCTAGCCGTTAGCCGTATCGTATCTATTACGTCCAAATCCAATGACGAAATCGATATGTGTTTCTGCAAATTACCGCAAACCTGTATCGATCTCGTCAGTTCGAAGTAACGAAACACATAAGATATTATTTCTGATATAACTAGATGTAGACGAAATTGAATCGAAATTATGAGCAATGTAACAGCTAGATAGAGGAAAAACAAACGCTTAGTTTTTTTGAGCGGAAATTAAAGAGAATTCAAGTAAAATAATTTCCTTATTTTTTGCATTGTTGTTATTGAGGGTGAGTCCTGAGTGAATTCCCCCTTAGTATGTAATATATATCTGCACCATAACCAAAGCTTAACGCCGAATAACGAAAAGCCGTATTGCCTAAAGTGGAAATCTATTTCAGCGATTGAAATTCTTGACAGAGGAGACCGCAGTAAAATGTGAATAGCTGCAGGCTAATATTGCTAGACCAATTGAAAATATGCTGTGTTTAAACCTCCGTATACAGGGTGACGGAAGCGAAATGTTCCACCCCCATTGATATTTCAGGTTAACATGTTCTTGAACTGAATTGCACTGGATAGTCATGTAAGAAAAACTGAGCTAGTATATAACAGGCTGTAAGATTCAATAAAGCTCATGAACATTTCCAGACCGATACTCAAATAATATCGTTTATTTCAGGAAACACTTTAGTTTATTTTTAAACATTAAATTCATAACAAAAACAAATTACCAAAAACTATCACCAGTCCATCTAGCTAAAGCTGTCGAAATAGGCACAGTTGTATTACCATTTTACACGGCAAATGCCATCGGAAAACGTATTTGCTTCGTTACCTGGAATTGACGAAATCGATGCGAGTTTAAATTCGTTTAATCGCATCACACGTATCAATATCGTCACCGGATTTGGAGAAGTGAATACGTTAAATGCGTTATCCTGCAAGCAGTACAGAGGCCTGGTTGATATTCAAGTTTCCTGCAAAGAATTATGTTTCACTGAAAATTGGAAGCTTGGTTAGTTTGGTTTCATTCTGCATACAAACTTAGTATGCATGTGTAGATTAGCTTGACAGCGTGTCATTGCGTTGCCAGTTGAAATACTGTGGACTGAAGTTCGCGCCCTTACGGGACAAATCCTTTTTGTTTCCCAAATTCCATCTATTTTAATTAGGCGGAGTTTATTGGACAAGTATTTGTACCGTGAGAGGCACGAACCAAAGCCGGTACGCAGAATGAAACCAAGTGAACCAAACTTTCAATGATCAGGTTGGTGTTCACCAGATATTCAAGGACCTCGAAGCACCGTTTTACTAGGCTCAATAAGATAAGAGTGTATACGTGCTCTAATGCCTTCATTAATATCTGCACAGATAGCAATCCGAATTAATATTTCCTTGGTGCAGGACGTAATTGCAGAAAAATAGACTTAATATACGCTGGGCCAGACATCCATAGCAAGATCCTAGTGTTTAGTTCAAATACCTCACCGCAGACTCTGTGATCGGTTTTACCTTATGTTTCTATTTGGATTATTATTCCAATTGAGTCTCCAATGTAACAAATAAATTTGTTTTAAATTCAACTCAAACACACTTCGAAGTGATAAACAAAAATCGATTTTAAATTATGTGTTTGTATAAATTTGATTTCGTAATGTCAAAAACAATATTAGCTCGCGGGCCGGACGAGAACTAGAGGCGGGCCGGATTTGGCCGCGGGCCGGAGTTTGCCGACCCCTGAACTAGATCATACTGCGAACATTTGAACAATTTCAAGCCTCTGGCTCTATTTTATCGAATGTTATCGTGCGAACGGACAGGCAGACAGACATGGCTAAATCGAATCAGGAGCTGACCCTGATCATTTATACATTATACAGTGCCATACCTACGGAATCTCCTTTAAGGTGTTACATATTTTCGTAGTAAAAAAAATAATAAAATATATCCTATAAAGTATAGGGTATATTCTAGGTCTAGGGTATAAAAATATTACTAATGGAGTAAAGTTGAGATGAGCGTGATACCGACAATTCACCTCACTGCACCCCGTAAAACGGACTCGGAAATTAAGTGTAGTACTGTTGCTCGATCGCTTCGCGCTCACGCAGTATCATAACCTGCTTTAGCCCTGCGTCTGGGTGCGGGTTCCACCTTCGCCTGATCTTCGAAGCGGCGATCATCGCTTGCGGCTCTAGGCGCACTCGGACGGAAGACAGCTTCATATAAAATACACACAATACAATCAAAAAAAAAAAATCAGCGATAATCGTTGAGTGATGTTCGAAGTTATCATTCGGAGCTACACGGAGGAACTTTTAACTAATGAAGTTTAGGAGATAATTGACACTCAGCTTGAGGTTAGGTGAGGTGATGCAGGGTGAATAAGTTTCTGAAACAGCACGTACGAGTGCGGGAAAATTGAAGGTGTAATTTTGCCGACACACATGGTCTGCAGCATTTTACCTAGTTCCAAATTAATTTTTACTAGCAACTGCATCATCCGAAATTTATATGCTAACGAAATGTCAACAAAACATTGCTAGAGATATTGACGCGCCCATGCCCCACGGAAGGGTGAAGGCAATCAGTATTATGTACGAGTAGTTCCAAATCTGCAATTTGAATTTGGTTTTATGTAATTACTATATAACGTGTTAAGAAGCCCAACAGTTAACTAGACCTAGGTGGGTAGATCTTCTGCGATAAATCTGGAAGTCCTTTATTGCTTATTTTCTCTAGGTTGTCAGCGGCATTCATCTGCTCGGCGTTAAAAGGCGGCTTTGTCGCAAGGATTCACTATCGGTGGAACATACTGAAGAATGGCATAAAAATGAATTATGTACTTGTATCATAATTTGATGTGCATTCTTTCGATCAGTTTGAGTTCTGTAGAAGACTTTAGTTTTAATGATTGCATCGCCCAATTACTGCTGTCGTGCGTTCCTTGTTGATTACTTTATGTACTTGTATCATAATTGGTTAGGATACTCTTCAGTGATATCTGTTTCTCTATTTTTCAGATCTTATAATGATTTGATATTTTGTCGGAAGGATTATCCACTTCCAAATATTGCGAAGCGTCTAAGGCCCAATTTACACACGCGTTTGTTTTAACGCATTTCTTTTGCGTGAAGAAACGCTTGTGTAGGAGCCGCTTCGCATGGTCAGCCCGTTACCCGCGGACGAACCCGTTTTCAGTACATTTAGCCATGATGAGTCAGTCAATCTAACTCACAACTAAATATACTGAAAACCGGTTGGTCCGCGGCTGTAAATACAATTGCGATGCGTTTTTTTAACGCAAGCGTGTTTTTAACGCAAACGTGTTTTTGACGCAACGAAAATGGCCTCGTAGAGCAATGATTTAGTCATCAGTTCTTCAAGCTTTTGACATCGAAGCATCCATAAAAGAATCTGAGCATCCCCCGATGGCTGTACTTTTAACCAAATAGACCATGTACTCGTCTAGCAAAAATAGGCATTGAGCATCCTCGCCATACGTGAACTTATAGTGGCAAACTCTGATTTTGACCACTATCTTCTCAAATCTTTATGCCGCTGTCATATGTCCAAAGCGTATCTAAGTAAAAGCAGCCCCTCCGATAGTACAACACCGAGAAGCTGTAAATGCCGGCAGTAGCGGTGGAACACGTATCGATGCTTGAAGGAGAACAATACCCACTCCTGCAAAGCACCTCAGTAAGATCCGTGGACTATACGTGGGATCACATCAAGGATAAGATAAACGTAGTCGCAAAACAAGTGTTGTGGTACGAAACCCGACGCAACGAAATTGGGCGATAAGGATTGAATGATTGGCGGACAGCGAAGACGCCCTCGCGCTCGCATCGGGGTCCGGGTGTAATGGGACCCTTGGCCTCTGGTTTCATACCACCGACAGGTCATTACTCATCAGGTGCTGCCATCGATCTGCAGATGCAAGCAGCACTACCGGACCAGAATATGGTTCATTACAGGGCAGCTTCTACTACAAGGCCTGCAAAGTAGTCGACGCTGAGGACAGAGTGTGCTGCAAAAAGGAAAAAAAAACGAACTGGACTCCTGAGCTAGCCGGCAACCCATTGTAGAGGAGAAAAATAGCAAAGAAAAAAAAATAATACTGCATCTCCCATCATCAGATGATCAACAGGTTACAGAGAATCCTGAGACCAGCAGAGGCGCAACACTGCATACCTTGCCGTAATTCACTCATAAACTCAGTAAGCTGCTGAGCACATGAATAATACAAAAATGCAATACTAGGCAATCAAAAATTTTAAACTGATGTGAAAGGACAATCCTGGCAAAGAGAATGTACCCAGGGCTCCTCCGCGCTTTGTCCGGACACCGAAGAAGCTCCAAATGTCGGTAGTTCAAAGCATTTATGGAGGCTAAACCACAAGACACGAACACAGGACTGCCTTGTTAAATTGAATCTAAAAAAAAATACTCTATAGGAAGGATAAGGGTGCTACAGAGGAAAGCACAGCTCCTTGAAGCGAAAATATGTGAAGTAAATTGGCTAAGTCCTAAGACTTAGAGCAAGTTGCCTTAATGTGCTTGTGGTGATGCAAATCGGTTGAAGGTCTAAAAAGGACCCCGATGAGGTCCTTCTTAGTCGTGTTCTGTATCAGAAATGGGCGCCATTCTATGAGCAAAGGTGGTCACCAGATGGTATTTTGGGGACAGAGCCGAAAGCTTTCCAGAAATTGACCGTGGAGGTCCGGTGGCACTAGAAGCGAATGCTCCTCAACGAGCTGAGCGTTGAAACCGGGTTAAAGGACCCAGGAAAACTAATCATATTTTAGAAAAATGTTGGCAATGGCCATCTCATGCAACACACGTTCCGGGCCCAGATGGTTTGGACCATTGGCCTAAGAGACCCAATCTAAACTATAATAGAAACCCAACCAATGAGGTGCCATGGCCGAAAAATACAGTCATTTCCACAAGAGCGTATACTTTGTAACTTTTTAATGCACCATTTCTCAAAGTGTGGCGGGGGACTTTTAAATAAATAAATAAATAACTGGCGCAACAGTCCAATTTGAACCACGGCCTCGAGATGAGTTAGCATCATCTCATTTTCTAGATCGTGACGGTTTTTGTGCAGAGGTATGTGATCAGCAACACGCTCAACCGAGTTATTTACCCCATAATGGGTACTCATTTAACAGCTGAGTGGGCTCATAGTCCGACACGTAAATCCCCGGAATCGAACCGGGGCCCAGTGCGTTGAAGGCGAACGTGCTAATCGTTGCGCCATCCGGACTTTTAGTTACCTGCATTTTTCCTCTTTTTCGCATTGTATAAATTTGGTCATTCTAAGTTCAAGTAGGAGAGTGATAAGACGTCAAGTGAAATGAGTGCGATTTACAAAAAACGATTCGAAGCTGTGTTTTTAGTAAGTCATCCGAAAGGACCAAAAATGACACCTGCATCGGCCGGAAAGTACCTGAAAGTTTCGACACAGTTTGTGAATAAGTGGATAAAGCGTTTTAAAGATGCTGGAAATGTAGACGATCTACCTGGTAGGGGTAAAACCCGAAGCACTTCAAGGCCATCATTGATATTTTTAAGAAAAATCCGTCCGTTACTACCTTAGTGCAAGCAAAGGAAATGTTATCGAAGAAGAATATTTACGTGTCCTTGAATACGATTCGGCGAAGATTACAAGAGGAAAACATCAAAACCAGGTATGCCTTGATGAAACCATTACTTACCGAAAACCAGAAGCGAAGACGTGTAGAGTGGGCTAAGGAAAACATCGATCGTGATTGGGACAACGTGATCTTTACGGATGAATCAATTTTTGCTGTAAATACGTTCAGGAGACGAGTGTGGGCACAAAAAGGAGAAGCTGTCGTGAACCGGACCGTTAAACACCCTGTGAAGGTCCATGTTTATGGATGCTTTTCTGCACGCGGTTTCGGAAAATTAATAACGTTTACCGGAATTCTTACTGCTGAAAGGATGATCATTTTGTACAAGAAAGGATTATTAAAGTCTGCTAGGATGCTATATGGCAACGACAACACCGATTGGTTTCTACGATCCGAAACATAGAAGCCGGTTGTGTACACGCTGGAAAGAAGAAAATAACATTCAAGTACTTGATTGGCCTTCGCAATCGCCGGATGCCAATCCTATTGAAAATGTTTGGGGATTAATGAAGCAGAAGCTTCAAGGAGCTTCAAAATCAATCCAAATCAATTTGGAATAACTTATCGACAGACTACGCGGAAAAATTGGCCGAAGTTGTCACCGAAGATGTTAGTCAATAATCAATAGTGACGGCGATTGGACCATGTATTAAATATAATTGCGAAAATGTATTTTGTATTTACTTTCAATAGAAAATAAAATTTCTTACTTGTAACATTTTGTTTTTATTTTGTGAGGTATACGGTCTTGTGGAAATGACTGTATGTTGGGACGTCCCAAGACGGAAAAATAAAGATGACGTTTTCAACTCACCACTGACCTGAAAAGGTTTGGGGAGGTTTCCTCAAAGAAAAAGCCGATGTTTTAAAAATTCAGAAACATAACTTTATTCACTATCCTTCATCGGAAAGAACGTATCTGTAATGAGAGTTACGGTGACAGTCGAATACTGCCAATTTGAAGTACAGAGCAGGCGGCGGCATGTGCTGGACGGAGCTCGTATTCGGTAGCTAGTGGGCGGGGTTGGTGCCTGTCTGCATCTCCAATACCCATTACAACTTGTTTTTTCACATGCCTAAAAAAAAATCAATACAATTACCACCAAAGATGAAAGAGAGAACGAAGCTGCATATGTGTCGAAGGAAGAACAACTACTAAATTACACCGGTTGTACTGTCTCATGCTCTTGAGGACGCGATCAGTCCAGATGGTAAGGACTGAGACCTACTTCACCCATCCACCCACTGGTTCCAAGGCCAAATCGAGTTGGGAACCACCCATAAATCCTCAAGAAGTTACTACCACTTAATTATTTCATGGCTACTTCGAGCCGACACGCACGAAGGGAGGGGGAGGCATTCCAACCAGGAAAATCGAAGCTTTTTAAACGAACATGATGCTTAATTATTTATTTATTGATTTAAGAAAGAATTAACACTTCACGGTTCTAGTAACCTGATACAATTTACATTAGGGTGAAAAACATAACATTAACATTACTTTAATTCAAATAAAATTCAATTCAAGGTCTATATTGTTCAGAAAGCCGATCACGAGAGACTCAAAAATTTAGTTTAGAAATAATCAAACAATAATAATACTTTACTCACCCCAATTCGACGTCCGGAACGGCCGTTGCGTACGTGGTTGGGTCCGACTGAAAAAAAAGTTTAGCAATTTTCGGGTGTTTCGCAGACCAGGCCATCAACATACATTTTTTTTTATAAACCTATCATTTTTAAATCTCAACAATCAAAAAAAAAAAAAACTATGAATTATTCGTACACAAAACCTAAGACTTTTACATTTTTTCCTAACGCACAAAATTGCTTATTAGCACAGCGGCTCCATATACTCGCTTGGGCTCATGATATGGTCGGTGGCTCTTCACAGGGGAGCCCCGAGTTCAATCCCCGTCTGTGACGAGGTGAAAAATATCTTTTGTTTGAAAACTATCTGCAGCTAATTTCTATGGTCTACAACTTAATAATGAGACTTTACAACTTAATAATGAGACTTTTTTTTGGAATTTTGGTCATTTATGGCCGATATGGCTTGCTGAGTCACTTCCAACGAAATTGCCAACTCTTTTTGAGTTTGGCACGAATCTTCTTCGAGTAATTTCGTCAATTCTTCGTCTTCAAACTTTTTTGGCTGGCCAGGTCGCTCTTCGTCGGTAATGTCGAAATTATCATTTTTGAACCGATGAAACCACCGAAAACACTGTGCACGCGAAAAAGCATCGTCACCGTAAACTTCCACGAGCAATTTGTGACTCTGAGCTGCAGTCTTCTTAGCAAAATAATGTCCAAGTAAAACTTCCCGCAAATGTTGTTTTTTTCGTGAATTTTCGAAACTTTCCATGGTCCGGTAAAATACGTTGTCAACAATCAACACGAAATGTTTATACTGACATTGACAGCTTATGAATACAAACTTCAAATGGTATGTATGTCAAAGATGGACTACGATTGGTTTATCGGTGTTGCCATCTCTAAAAAAAGTCTCATTATTAAGCTGTAGACCGTTATAGTTTAAATTTACAGTTACCGACACAAGATGCACTAAACAATATAGTGTTTGGCACTTGGTTGGCTTATACACGGTGATGGCACTGGCAAAAATGCGGAATTCACACAGATGACGACGTTGGCGTGGAATTCGTGTTTCTGAGATTGCGTTATAAACTCGCACCACAACGATTAAATGCCGGAGATCACCAAACCGAGAAATTTCGAACCGCGCGTCGGACTTAGCGTTGATGGCAAGGAAAGTTGAAATCACAGCGTGGGAATTAGCAACCATAAAAGTGGTCCTGCACTGACCGGCCGACGGAACGGCCGCCTCGTTGCACTTCTTCGATGTGGAGTTTACTCTATAGAAAATGCCCGAAACGCCGTATTAGAAACTTGGCATAAAAAAAATAGGTTGACTAAAATACTCACATTTGTTGAATCAAAAGATTAAATAAATCGCCATATTTTTTTCACTATTCCAATTCCGCACAGAATATACTCGTATGTATAATTTTATTTCAAAACCTTCTCACCGGTAACTACTCTGAAAATTCGGATTGGAACCAATTTATGAGGAAATACTACACTAGAAAAGGACTAACACTCACATCTTACTTGAAACTTTATAATTTACATTTTATTTTAAATTTATGATGACGGCAGGGTGACACGATCTGGACACCTCGAATGATTCTTTTGAACTTGCCGTTTTTTTAGTACCCACACCTCCCAATCCATGTTAGAACTTATCATAATCCCACCCTTCTCTTTTTTTTTTGCGAAAACTGGAAGTTTTCCCGCCAAAATAGCGATCCTATACCTGTTTCATTTCAACATCATTAAATCTAGCAACAAAGATATCTGATTCAGCAGTTATAGCCCTTGATATCGTATCATACTATGGTATGCCCTCCCGATGTACACTGTATGTACATGGTTGCGGTACAAACTAGACAACGACACGATACACACTTAGTCGAATGTACAGCGCCATAACTACCCTGTTCCGGCAACGCATACATCCATGATCTAATAGTTCAACAGGCCAACACAGTCTATGCTAATAACATTTGCGATTGAACGGAACGCTGAAATGACTGTCTGATGAAGGCTTGTTATTGAAGGCGCTGTTGAAAGGCTTGACAGGGTGTGTATGTAAGTCTAGTTTAAAGAAGTAGCAATATTACTTGTTATGAAAACAAGACAAATATTACATATCTCAACAAAATAACCAAAATGTACGGAAAACTAATACTCGTAGCAATAAAAGTGTTAATAAATACAAGCAACGGCCAAAGGAAAAAAAATGTAAATATTTAAAGATTGAAACAAAATTATGGAAAAAAGAAATGGAAAAAAAGGATAATATTAGTTTTAAGATAAAAGCACTTATCTCCAGAATCGACGATGGCCACCGTTGACGCCGGAGTGACCGAAACACATTTGAATCAAAGCAAAGGAAGAGGAAAATTGGGATCTATGAAAGATACAAACTAAGTGACAAGATCAAGAACAAAAATTTAAATCCGAGAAGTATACGGTGGCAACAAAGCAGGCGGTAACACTACTAACAGCTAGCTTGTTAGACGTATGGTTATCCAAAAAAAAGCGAATGGCGTCTCTATCGTTGTCACACAAAAAAAAAATGTTTTCCGCTCCGCTTGCGCTATGCATGGTCCTAATTACACTCCATTCCGCAGTAATATTCCTCACCGGCACGAGCTTCAAGCTTTCCAAAAAAGAAGCTAGCCTTCGGCTAGCTTACCGAAGGTATAATACCCACTTCGCGTGAAGAGTATCATACCTTCGTTATGGTTGTTGGTGCATTTGCCACTTTGAAATTAATAGTGAAATTTGAGAAAGATACCTTTTGAAATCAAAAAGTTTTTCTCACAAAGACGAATTTTTAGACCGGTCGTTCCTATGACTTAGTGGTCCGATTCCGTTGGGTTCGACATATATACAGCGTGCAATAGAAAGAAGGGTTTGTACAACATTTCAGCTTTGATAGCTTTAAAACTGAGGGACTAGTTTGCATAGAACCAGACGAACAAAGCTTAATCGACTCGTCTCATCATACTGACCAAGAATATATATAGTTTATATGGTCGGAGATGCTCCCTTCTGTGCGTTGCAAACTTCATGACAAAATTAATATACCCTATCACATCCGTGAAGGGTATAAAAACTGCCCCGATTTTCTTCAAATGCCAAATCACAGCTGGGGGCGACCGGTAGCGCAGTGGGTTGAGGCATGACTCTCATGTTTGACTACCGGCGTTTCGGGTTCGAATGCCGTCCACGACGACGTTCGTGGCCATGGATGTGGAGAAGGTGCATGCTGGCAACTGCATTCTCTGAAACCAGTTTATGCCAACGAAACGTCAACTAGGCCACATAGAACAGTTGACGCGCTATGCCCCACATGGGGTTAGGGCAATTGAGTAGTTTGTCTAATGACGGTAGGGCAACACAGCCAGACTCCCAAATCGACGATGCAACATGTTAATTTGATTTTCTTCAGCCGCATGAATGATGGTCCACTGCCCGCAACTTTGCACAATAGGCGAAAGAAAATTTTCTGACCAAAAGTGTCACAAGGATTATGCTTAAGTTCCTATACGACACAAAAGCAACGAATCCTCCCGCGCCATGTTATCGCGACCAAAAACCAAAACTTTCCGATCCGCCCTGATATGTCGACGGCGATCTTCAATCATTCGATCCCAATCGCATCGGGGGTTTCTCATTTCCGTGTCGCCGATTCGAGAGGCAAACAAATCTTCAATCATTCGATCCCAATCGCATCGGGGGTTTCTCATTTCCGTGTCGCCGATTCGAGAGGCAAACAAATCCCGCCGGTGTAGTTGCCGCGTTTTGTATAATTTTTTTTCCGTTTCGCGGCGCCCGATTTCAATCCCAAACAAGCGGCGTTCCCAGCCTCTTTCTCGCGATTCGTTTTTTTCTAAGTTCAAAAATTCGGTCCCCTAAAAACACCACCGATGGTGTCGGCGAGTCACTCGGCACTCCAGATGACGGCTGTCACCAATCACTCATCCAACATGAAGTTGACGTCGAGTGAATGGTGCGCGCGAAACAAAAAGTGACCATTACAAATGCTATTATGGAAAAAGTGCCTAAAATGGAATATGCTAATTGTGCCCTTTTATATTATACACACATACCCCAAATGCCTATACCCAATGAAAAGAAAAAAATGTTCTTTTTCCCCTCTATGTAGACCCCCCGCCTTAAATTTGGTCTTTCAGAACAAAAAGCTTTGAGCCACGTATAAAGTAATCCTTCATGTTCCTACCAAATTTTATTCATGTGACCGTTCACGAGGTATTCTCTGCACAGATTGACGAACGGACAGACATTTGACCGATTTCATAAGGTTTTTTCTTTTTTCTACAAAACCCTAAAAAAAGAAAAACAGCACCAATGATATTATTTCACTATAGGTATTATTCGAATTCTATCTACAGGATTCTCAGCGATGCAACCGACCCAGCGTGGCGCCCAAAATCTCTCTCTTCGATGAGTTGATGAAACTACTGGAATTTTGACCTGACATTTTATTGAAAATTTAAAACTTTCTGAAGTGTTTTCACAACTTTCCCACAGGACGAAACCACTTTTCTGAATTACTCGTACATAAATATCCTCTTGCCGGCTCGACTACGAGAATCTCCTCCGTATTTACCACACACACACATGCCCTGGCCATACCGAAATATTTTCATAAAATTTTGTAGATTTTTCTCTGTGACTTTTACGAGTGTATTCTGCAAATTTCGTAACTGTGGAATGGATATGGGACAACAAAATATCATTGGACTAAGGGGTGCAGGCGGGCAGAAATCGGGCAAGGAAATTTACATGCTTGATATGTGGTCTCTGAACTGACATTAACGAGCATAGGACATGATACGTCGGTTAGGATTCGGATGTGGTGGTACTTAAGTGAGACCACCGAGATTATGGGTTAATCACATACGGATCAGGGAGAAGCTGAAATAGAAGAGAGCAGCACCCCCTTATGATTCTTAATCTGGATAATTAGTAGAAATCGTGCATGATCCTCAACCGCCATATGTACAAGTAATGTCCTTGGCTTCTTCCCAGCACTCGAAGCCCTTTCCCGTACCTCCTTCGAAGCATTTTCAGCTTCGTGACTGCAAAATTGTTTGTTGAATTCAATTCATTTTGAAAACATTATCCTTGGACGACGTGATATGTTTGCATACGGCGGCGTGCGTACGTCTAAGTGATTGGGAGTGAGGGCACCGGCGTTTCTCGGAGAGTCCATAAATTAATTAAGACTATGAGGAGTTCTCTATATCCCATAGAACCGTTTTTTGTTGTAGTGTGTCGCAAGGATACACATAGTCTTATGTACATATATGCGGGAACGTTTTCTATCCGTAAACCGTTCATATGCAAATTACATTTTTCGATGGCACGACAACTGTGCAGGAGAGGATCAGGAGATTACGAAGAAGTCTGGGAAGTTAGGAAAAATGAATTGAGAGGGCCACAAGGGTTAATTACGGTGGAAAGTTAATTAATGGAACTTCGCAGTAGAATGTATTCACATATCTCGGTGCCATATGTAGAGTGTTATGCTTATAAAGGACTTTCGTACGTTTTGAGTTATAATGGGATTGAAATCGACATTGAAACTTTGTAGGAAGAGAGTACTTTCCAGCTCTGCGTGTTGTTATTCTTCATCAGTCTGAAGATGTTTTTACGTTTGTGGAATGAAGAGTGACAGTCTATTATTGCAGATGGAGCTGTTGACTTTTGTTCTATTATTTCAGTCTTAATTAACTTGGTCGTCAAGGGCGAAGCAGTTGTCTGTGGAAATTCATACTTTACACGCTGTTGAATTCTTAATATTTTTTAATATTATCACAGTCTCACATTTGACACTGTTGTCTACCTCCTCTACAACTTCAATACTTTCTTATATCTTTTACGGAAAAAAAACAACACTTCCGAAACCAGAGCATGTTTTGAATAATCGCCATACACCATCTACTCTCAAACACTCCTCAAAACCTAAACATCTCTTCCATATCCGGTCGTCCTCGGGCCAACTTCACGACTAACCAATTTGTAATCATCAAAGAACACATCGAAAAAAAGTGAACCATCTAAGCCTGCGGCAACAATAAACCGCCACGACCAATTCCAAGGATAAATTTATGACTTGTCAAAAGTTCACTGTATGTAGGCTCCTAAAAGCTCAGTCGGAATTAGTCCTACCAATTTCGCATCGCTTCAGGAATACTTACTACCGTTTCCCGATTCTTCGTCTTTCCAAATCAGGGAATCTCATTCGGGAATCGACAAATCGTTTCAACCCCTTACTCTCGATTTCCCATCAAATCGAGTTCGGTCCAGGCAAACATTGAGTAGTCCGTGGAAAAAAAAAACAGCGGAAAAAAAACAGGACCAACAAAAAGACGAAGGAAAGAAAACAACATGAGTATGAAGCAAAAAGAAAATCGGGGCAAATCCCACAACGAAGAAATTTTTGTTGGCTGTTGGTTGTGTATGCGATAAACGGCGGGGATGAAGCAGCTCTCCCTGTTTTGCGCTGATGCCTTTCTTTTATAACAAGGACCATTTGTTATTGGTCTGATGTTTAACAAATGTTCTACTTAGTCACGTTGTTGAGTGTTTTTTAGTGATTTTCTTACGATTGCCAGTTTCGGGACTCAGGCGACTTGACGGCAACTTCATAGCTCGCTGAAATCCTATTGGATGTCCCTTTAGTGTTCGCACAATGTGCAAACAATAGTACGAAAGAACATCCCAAAGGCGCCCTTATTAAACCGTGTAAGAGTGTGGACTCAAAGAAGCTTGAAGCTGTTTCGCGATACCCTCAACGGCGTATATGTATGTATATCGGAAGTGAGACTGATTGAGACGACACGAAATCGGTTGCAAGCAGTGAAAAACTTATTGATGTTTGATGTGATGATATTTTGGCGGTAGTCAGAGAATTGACGTATATACACATAATGTCCTGAACAAACATAAACTCGTTCTCGTACATATTCGCCAAATTTATGATGGGGGATGATTGATGGAGTCTACAATTTCAGAATGTAAATGAAGTGCCGTAGTGGATCGTTTTGACATGTTGGCAAGTCGAGCGAAGAAGTCGCTCGTCCTTCTCACATCGAACCGGAAAGAGAGTCAAGAGTTGCTCTGCTTTCAGGCTGAGAAGCTTTCGATTCAATTGATTTAATTATCAATAAAGTGTGTGTGCAATCAATAACAATTTTGAATGACGGATTTGTTTAAGTACATATATTGAAAATTAATGGTAGTGAGGAGAAAGACGGAGAGGAGGCTATAGAGATTGAAAAACGAAATGGCAGCTGGGATAAGTAGATTTTCAATTTTAAGGAAAGATTAGATTTTATCGTGACATAAGCACAGTGTCAGCATGTCCTTTTTCTATAAGTTGTGTGAAAAAAGTAAAATCAATGATATCCAGATTATACCAACGGGAATTTTGAAATTATAAAAAGTTATTTTCAGATATCGAACAACGGCATAGAAATGTAAGAGATGCTCCTGAAGGGGACAGGGCAATAACCAATATTACGATAAAACTTTTGGAAGTAATAGTAAGGGAATGTGTAAATGCATTAATAGATATGTATTTTTTTTTTTGAATGACAATGTTGTAGCTTCCCCTGGGAACATTGCCACGGAAATTCATTAACTAAGACGAGGAGGAAGCTGTGTATAGTTGGGACGGTAAGCGATTTTACCTTGCAAAATATGATAGAGAAATGCCGTTTGGTATGATTGTTGGTGGTCCCTATAAATTCTTTTTAAGAGATGGATCCATCTTTGACCCCGCGGCAGAGCGGCTGTGCGAGCGAAAACCGAAAAATTTGAGCCCTTTTTTTTAATACTCTCCTCATAATTTGTAAACGGTGCCTCGGATCGGAAAACTTAATAGGATTTAAATTAAAGAGCGTCAAATTCTACATCCAATGCATTGCGCAAAGTTGGAATTCAGTTTAGCAGTATTGTCAAAACGGATAGTCGAACAACGTCACCTTTTGAGGCTTTGGAGGAAAATCACACTATATCGCTTTTCAAGCTCACATTAATTAAATGCTTTAATTTCTTCCATAATTTCAAAGTTCAAGCAACTTATATCTCCCAATTGCTCTAACCCCTTGTGGAGCATAGCGCGTCAACTTCTCCATGTGTCCCAGTTGACGTTTTTCGGCATAAACTGGTTTCGGAGAATGCAGTTGCTAGCATGCACCTCCTGCACATCCATGGCCACGAACTTCGTCGTGGACGGGATTCGAACCCGAAACGCCGGTAGTCAAACATGAGACTGATGCCTCAACACACTGCGCTCCCGGTCGCCCTATATTGTAGCTTCCCCTGCGAACATTGCCACGGAAATTCATTAACTAAAACGAGGAGGAATCTGTGTAAGCTATGGTTATTATGTATAGTACACACCGTAGGTTCGTACTGCTTAAAGCAGAATTCCATTCTAGGTTCTGAAGCGGATTTTCGTCGCAGGTAATGCACACCGGCTCGCACTGTGTTGACAATACTCAATAACTAGAAGACGAATAAGAATTTAAAACTTTTATTCTCCCTGCATTGCTCATAATCTCATACCTATTCGTCCCTGTCTAGTAGTCATCTTGGAGTTTAACAGTTTATACGAGTACTACAAATGTCTTCTAAAAATTGTAATGAACCATATTATGGTCTGGTAATGCTGCTTCCACCGGCAGATCTATGGCAGCACTCGATGAATAAGGATCTGTCGGTGGTACGAAACCAGAGGCCGAGGGTCCCATTACACCTGGACCCCAATACGAGCGCGAGGGTAAGCGAGCCATCTGCCAACAATTCCATCCTTATCGCCTAATTTTTTTTATTCCCCATTTTTACCTCCCTTGTTTGTGTTGTCTTCCCCAGGCCTATGAATTTTTGTTAATACAATACGTAAAGGACAGGGGCAACGAGCGGCGAAAACCGCGCCCACGTCTCCCGAACTGAGCTACAGCAAGCATAGGCCGCTGCTTAGCTCGTTGAGGGGCCTTTTTCTTCGCCAGATGGCACAGCCCTTCACGGTCAATTAAGCTACCTTAGGCTCCGTCCCCACAAGGGCATCTCCGGATGCCCACCAGACCGTCCGTTACAAAATGTAAAAAGTGTACGGATATCTGTTTCGTCGACTTGAATTAATAAAGTAAATACGGATCTATAGTCTTTTATTCATCAGAAATACGCATTGATATATCCGTCACCTGTTTGGAGATGTAGTAGATACGGTTAATGAAATATGCATGCTGACAATGTGTCGGCTCTCTACAAATTTTTGACACAAATTGTACGGAATTAACGTTCATTCTTTTTTTTCTTTTACAGGTAAGGCAATTACATGCGAGGATAGATTGGTAAGATTTTTTATAAAATATACATTTAAGAAGGATCCTTCAATAGCAGAAAGATCGAAACTTTCTTACAATGTCACTGGAAATCAGATTTAGGTGTGTTTGTTTTTAGGATTTTGTAAAAACCCTTGTAAAATCGGTCAAACGGAAAAGAATGTTAGGAAATTATTTTCATTTTTCAGTAGTTATTGAGCATGGTACGATTCGCTGTTTATTGCCATTAATTAAGCTTTTTAAAGTTTTTCAACCATTTTTATTGACCAGAATATATTCTGTTGTTTCCCTTTAATAATTAGTACAAAAGTCTGTTAGTTATAGTGCTATTTTATTGGGTGTACAACTTTGCTTCCGCCGTTTTTTCCTGGAATTGAAAGCTTAATTGTCAAAAAGTACTTACATATGTATTATTCAAAGTACTGTCCATCGCTAGCGACAACCTTCGCCCATCTCTCCGGCAATTTTCGGATTCCATCTCGGAAAAAGGAGGCGTCTTTTGACGCGACTTTTCGACTTTCGACTTAACAACTTTCTCGTACGAACGAAAATTCTGATCAGCCAGGCCGTGCGCCATGGAACGAAACAGATGGTAGTCGGAAGGAGCGATGTCTGGGGAGTACAGTGAGTCGGGCAAGATTTCCCATTTCAGGGTTTCCAAGTATGTCTTCACCACTTTTGCGACGTGTGGCCAAGCATTGTCATGCTGGAGGATGACTTTGTCGTGTCTCTCCTGCTACTGTGGTCGTTTTCCTTTAATGCTCGATTTAAACGCATCAATTGCGTGGCTTGCTGAGTCACTCCCAGTGAGTCAGCTAATTCTTCTTGCGTTTGGCACGCATCTTCATCGAGCAGTACTTCCAATTCGTCGTCTTTGAACATTTTTTCTCTCCCACCACCATGTTTGTCCTCGACATTGAAATTGCCACTTTTCAAACGTTGAAACCACTCACGACATGTTCTGTCACTCAGAGCAACCTTACCATAAGAATCTGAGAGCATTCGATGAACCTCAGCAGAAGATCAAAACTTCTCGTAAACGACGAGAACTTGGCTCGAAAACTGACATTTTGAATCGCGAATGTTATTATTGTAAAAATGCGAACAACTTTTACTAAAGCGAAGATGTCGATACGTTCACAGACGTCCAATTTCACTTTGTGACACTTTGAACTACGTATTTTGACTAGCCCTCACCGATGCAGCCGTCTGTCGGAAAACCGCGGAAGCAAAGTTATACACCCAATACAAAAATAAATCCATTAGTAGTAGTTGAATATGCTTCTCTCGAAAAAGTTCGTAGAATACCTCATCTTTTCTCTGTCTTTTTCTTTCTTTCCACATACTCCGAAGATTCCAAAAAATACAAAATTTAAATTTTGGGAAACTATCTATAGTTAAGGCAGTAAGAACCGTAAAGCGGAGTTTCTGTTTTCTTGGCGGTAAGGACTCCCTAACAGCGGAACAATGGCCCGGCTATAGCCCTAGCACACTCTTTCAGTTTTAAATAGAACCCGATTTTTATAGTTCCTATTTGTCTATGATATATTTTTTGTTAAAGGAAATCAGCAAAAACTTTCATATTTGACTTTTGATTTAGGAATTTTTTTTTGTTGCATTGCTGCAACATTATGCAACTGACAGTAGTTTTTGTGACAAATGAATAAATGCTTCTGACAATTTTTATGACAAATAAAAATTTTTAAAGCAATTATTCATTTTATTGTAACATAAACCAACGCCACATTTTTCGCATGATCATCATCATCGTGGCGCGGCAGCCCGACGTCGGGCCTTGGCCGCCTGGATCGTTGTCCTCCAATTATCTCAGTCACGTGACCGCGTCCTCCAATTGTGGAAGCCCAGTAGCTGCGCGGCGTTCACACCTACTGAGCTCTCCCAACGAGATCTCGGTCGTCCTCGCAGTCTCGCTCCGTCGACTCGTTCTGCATTCATTACTCTCTTTGGCTTGCGATCATCGTCCATTCTTTGTACATGCCCTGCCCATTGAAGTCGTTGTAGTTTGCCGATTTTCGAAACTTCCGTACAGTTCATACAACTCATGGTTGTACCGGATGCGCCATCCATCTCGATCGCAAACAGCCCCGAAAATTCGTCGTAGAACCTTACGTTCAAATGTGTCTAGCATGTTTCCGGAGGCTTGCGTTAGGGTCCTTGCTTCGCAGCCATAGCACAGCACTAGTCGTACAATGGTTTTGTACACGCGCAGCTTCGTGTTTCTGTGCACATGCTTCGATTTCATAATGGGGAGAACCGAGAAAAAAGTCTTATTAGCTATTAGTTTCGTTGGCGTCCCTTGACAAGTTGCAACCCAGGTAAATGAAGTTGTTCACGAACTCAATGTTGAGGTCCCCCACATTGATGCTCGGTTGGGCAGGTGTTCTTGTCGTCGATTGCATCATTATTTTAGTTTTACCCTCGTTGATATGTAGTCCAACTTCTTTTGCAGCGGTATCGAGCGTATGCAGAAGTTCTTCTGCGTTGGCCAATTAAAATGTTATTGGACGTATTGTACAAACTAGTGATATGCCTCTGTAATTCTCACACCGTAGTTTATCTCTCTTTTTCTGAATTGGACAGATGATGCTTCTTCGCCAATCGTCTGGGATCTCACCGTCCCCCAATACTCGCAAGGGTAATTGATGTATGTCATTAGCTAGACCCGTTCCTTCGAATTTTAGCAGTTTACCTGGAATCTCGTCAGCGCCCGGCGCTTTATTTCATTTTAGTGACCGCAACGCGAGATCAACTTTCTCTACTGTCGGGGGTTGTATGGGTGGGCCTAGATCAACAAGATCGTCGAGAGCTTCCTGTGTGGGGATATTAAAATAACACGGGAGAACAATTTTGACACTTTTTTCTGTTTTTTTGAATTTTGCACCTAATTTATAGTAAAACGGCCTCGCTGATTCCAAAAATGGAGTCCGTTTTTCCCCTATACGTCAGGTTTTCGAGATATCGTTTGTTTTTTAATTTTACGGAAAATTACAAAAGGCCCCCTTAAAAAACAACTTTTTTTAAAAGCTACGGGGCTGCATCCTTGTGCAGGACCTTCTAGTACCTGTATACAATAAAATTAAAAGCAATAAAAAAAGTAATTTCTCGCTACCTGGATTGTTTGTTAAAAGTTGTGAAATTCTTCGGCCATTTTTAAGGCTCTTTTATGTAAAAAAATGTATTTAAAAGCCTCTGTTCCAGTATATTACTCTATTATTGTGCTCTTAACTTGTGTTATGGAAGCCTCTACTATCCCTCGTCGAAAGTGTCTCAACGCTCCGGACTCATTTTACTATATATGTGGCAGTTATACATTTCTAAGTCAGAGGACAAAAATAGGCCCCTTTGTTCACCAGGCCTACTTCAAAACTCCAATTTGCAATCAGGATAAATGGTGGGTCCCTCATAAAGTGTGCAGGTGCTGTGTCACACATTTGAGGTCCTGGACGAAAGCAGAACGACTTCAGTTGCCATTTGGTGTTTTCAAAGGCTTGGCTGCAATATGAGCATCAAAGTCCACTTTTTACACAGTCATCTAGATGAATTTCCGGAAAATCTTGGAGATGTGAGTGATGAGCAGGGAGAGCGATTTCATCAAGATTTAAAAATCATGGAAACTCGATATCAAGGCAGATGGGATGCGAATGTGATGGCGGACTATTGTTGGAGCATAAAACGGGACTGTCCTGAAATTGAACACTCCAGGAAAAGCTTCAAACGAAAATTTTTGCCATTATTTTTTTTTTAGTTCTTAGGTAATATTGTTAAGATGTAAAATCAAAATTTATAAATAAAAAAATTGTAACGAGTTTCGTTTGTTTTGATTTCAATGAAGGGAAGGTTTGTATGGGGGCCAAAATTTGAGCCCCCTGTATCTCAAAAACTGGACGTATAGGAGAAAAACGGTTAGCATTTCCGGATTCTACGACCAAAAATTAGCTAGAAATGAATATCAAATCGAAATAAACAAAATGCTGTTCCCCCGTGTAATTAGAAGCTCTTCAAAATAAGAGGCCCATCGTTTGTTAATACCATCGGTGTCGCTGATGATGTTTCCTTCCTTGTCCTTACAAAGGCTAGTCCTGGGTTGGTAGCCGTTCTTAATTGGATTTACTAGTTTGTACGCTTGTCTGATGTTCCTATTAGCTATGCTGTCGTTTATGTTCAGCAACTGCTTATCAAAGTATTTACGTTTCTTACGTCTAATTATTCTATTCGATATTCGCCGTAGCTCGTCATATTTTTCTCTTCTGGCTCTGGTTCCTCGTTGAATCCATTGTCTGTAGGCCTCGTTTTTCGCGTCAAGTGAGTCTTTGCATTCTTCGTCGAACCAGTCATTTCGCGCTCGCCGGGCTTTATATCCCACGACCTTCTCTGCGACATCTCTGATGAGTTCTTCCCAGAACCCATGGACGCCTGTGCTGCTGATGTTGTGTAGCATAGGTGATATTCTTTCCTCAAGGGCGGCTGCATACGCCACCGCCGTAGCATCGCATCGTTCAGAAGCTTATCAACCGCAAAGATTTTGGGAGGGCTGATTCTTGACTGGTGCACTGAGGAAATTCTACATCTGTAGGTCGTCTTCACCAAGTGATGATCTGAGTCGCAGTTTGCTCCTCGGTAGGAGGGGACATCCATCACACTAGACGCCCATCTCCTGCAAATGAGGACGTGATCAATTTGGTTGACGGTGTGTGCGTCTGGAGATTTCCAGGTCTGCTTGGGAATGCGTCGATGCGGGAAACACGTAAAACTTACGACTAGATTTCTGCTGCTGGCGAAGTCGATAAGTCACTGGCCGTTGTCGTTACATTCTTCATGGAGACTGTGGCCTCCAGTGGTCCCCCGGTGCCCACTTTCATTTCCGACTTTCGCGTTAAAGTCTCCCAGCAGCAATTTGACGTCGTTTGTTGGAAGTGAGTCAAAGAGAGTCTCAAGGCGGGCGTCTACTTTAACTTCAGTGGGGGCGGCGTGCACATTGATGAGCCAGACATTGAAGAATCGAGTCTTGATGCGAATCGCACACAGCCGTTCATTTATGGGTTTGAAGTCAGTAATGTGCGGCTTGAGGTGATTGTTAACTATAAATGCTAGTTCAAACTCCTTGCGGCCCGATGGTTTGCCACTTGTAAAAATTGTGTACGATTTCTTGTCATTGATCTCGCTGCCAAGCCAATTTGTTTCCTGGACTGCAGTGATGCTCAGTTTGTACTTTTCGACCTGTTGAAGGAGGGCCTTCTCGGCCTCCGGTTTGTTCAAGGAACGTGCATTCCAGGATCCGAAAGAATAATCCTTTTGTCGTTTTGCGCGGTCGTCGTTGTTGATCCGTCCAATCCGAGGCTTTTGTTCCAGGTTTCGCATGATGTTTGGGTGTATTTTGTCCAATTTGGATACCTGCACCTTATCCTTTTATCCATCCAAGTAGGCCAGTGATCTATTTGATCTTGTCGAACATTGATAGTAACCCGGTAAGCAGAGCGCATCCTCGCAGTTCTACGAGCCAAATCGCATGGTATGTAATAGGAAGAAAAAACTGCAACACTGGAACAACCTTCCATACTGTTATCCAAGGATCACCTCAGTCCTAGCATGGCCAGCCGAAAAGGATGTAGAGGAATTGAGAGTACAACAAAATGGAGGGTCAGCCAGGCTTGTCAAACGTTGCATCTATTAAAACCCATTCTCCCTGCGGACTATACCACGGGGTCGTTATGACTAATTCGTCACGACTACTGTAGGTTCCTTTCCACTGAAGTGACCAATGTTTCGCTTTTTGGAATTCCCAATGTTTTTCATAAAATGCACTAGTCACCGTTTCCCGATTGCCAATTATCCGGTATTTTCTGTTGTCGTCTGTAAGACATTCTAGAGATTTGGACTTTTATGCCTCACTGGAGGGGTGAATGCAATTAGTATGTATAGTATAGCAAGCCAAGCCCGTTAAATAGCTTCTCCGAAGTCATCTTTGAAAAAGTTGAGCCGTTCAAGGTACCTAAAGCCGATGATATCTTCTCTACTCTATTGCATATCATTCCTTCTGATCGTTTTATGCAGCCCTAGTTATAAGCTGCAATGAATCAAACCAGCTCGAAATGCAGCAACCCCAATAACGGCAGGGCTACACCAAGGTGACAACTCAAAGTGACCGGTGGGTACGTTGTGGATGTTGCTGTTGGAAAATCCATCGCTCCATCGAACCTTCGCAGTTGTCACGACGCTATATGAGTCAACACTGAAGCTCTCGTTACGGCAATCGATTCAGATCTTTCAAGGCCTGGGCAAAGTAGGTAAGTTAACAACTTCCAACACTGGGACTCTGAAGGGGGTCAACCGGAAAATTAATGCGGAGCGGCAGAGAGTACGAGAGAATTTTACGACAAGATTCCATTCTAAACAAGGAAAGAAAAGTTGATAAAGTTTCCAACTTCATGGTATTTGGGTGAGCGGATTTTCTCTGCCGATAATATGACGCAGAGAACAACGACCGAATACAGTGCGTACAATTCTCGTATCACGCTGGTTGTGTGATAACAGTCATACATGTGCATTTTTTTTATTATAACTATTATTATTTGCCCTCTTCGTTTCCACCGTGATGACTTAATACCAGATAAAACTACGAATAAATTCCAATCGTACATTTTAATTATTCTCCCCAGTTAACAAGCATCAGTCTGATTGTCTAATCTTCGGGATAATCGCATAATCCTTCCAATCAATTCCCTATTACTGAACCATGTTCGCCTTCATTCTCAACTGACTATCAATCCATCTTCACGGCTTGAAAGAGCCCAAAACAACATCAATCGAATAGGTGGGGTGGCATATCGATAAGACCCGTTGACGAGAGCTCGCCACCACCACCTCAGTCATTTTCCCCCCGGGGGAAGGCAAAATGGTTTGGCACTTTACCCGTGATTAATAGCATCGAATTAATTGGAAATTATCCTGCCGATATTTATATTTGTACAGATAATCGAATCGACTCGATATCCTCCACACAATGAGGCCGACAGTTTTGGGCTCTTCTGGAATTGAAATGAGAACGGCAAGGGTTTGTGTTACATTACGACAACGTAGGTGGTTACAGCGGTGATTATTCAGGGTACCCGCAGAGCGAAAATCCACCCTGTCAATTAAGTATGCCATGCTATTCGTCGTCGATAGGATCGATAGTGTCTATACAGGGTATAGTCGTTGACTCTATACCGGTATGCCTGCTGATAGTATGCCGCCGGCTCATCTTTCGTCCTCTTAACAGGCCCGAGTACTACTTCGTCCTGTCAGGCTCTCAACTATATCGACACGATAATCTTACTTGGCTTAAGTACAAATCGCCTGAAACTTGCCGGAGAACATGTTCCAGTGCTCTGACTAATTGACAAATGGCTTTCGATGAACCTTGTATTGTCACCTTGTAGGATACTTCCCTATCAAGGATGTCCCATCTAAACTTTTGTGCGACTGACTTGCATGATTATGTCTTTCGACTCCACAGACAGATAGGAAAACGTAAGAGGAGAGCTCGGTACGGCCGGAGAGTTGACGAAGAAAAAGCAGTTCGTGGATTGTGGGCGGACCTGAATTTCAGACAAAATGTATGTAACAAAATCAAATATTCATTTGTAGAATTCCGACGGTGATAAATCTTGAAATCGTGGTGCAGAACGGTGAATATCTACATTAGTATTCCTCCCCTTTTTTTAAGAAGTCACGGTTCACCATCGGGATATACCTTAGCACGGCTTCGTCGGTCCAGAATTCTGGCACCGCTAGCAACAAACCGAGGACAACATAGGTCCCTGGATTTCCTGGAATTTTACCATGATGAGAAGAGTTAGTACTATGCATGAATTGTCGTTCCAAATGTAAATAGTTCTCGGCAAGTTGTCTGTAGTCAAAGTTTGCATGACTATCGGTGCTACGCATCCATTTTGCATATAAATATAGTCAGTCGTACGCTGGTGCCTTTCCATTCCAGTAGGGTTACTTCGTCCTCAGCTGGTTGAATTCTGGACCAAAAACGATGTGTCCTTTGGTCATAAATCACTGAAACTTGCATGCAATAAACTTCCGTTGGGTTTTTTACATATTTTCTTTTCGGTATGTCGCACAGTGCGTTGAAGTGATCAAAAATCAGTATCTTAAGAACTGTGCAACCGATTTTGTTAAAATTTCGCACGAATGGGGAGCTATACATAATCTTTTAACTGCATAAATTTGATTAAGATAGATGGTCGCAGTTCTGATATATTGCGAAAAGTGTGAGTTAAATTTGCTGTAATTAGGAGGCTGGTGGTAAAAAAATCATAACTTGAAAACGAGTCTACCGATTGTAATGAAATTTAACGTCCATTTAATAAAAGCTACAAGCATTAACATTTCCAAATTACAATGTGATCTGATGACGCAGTTTTGAGATATTGATCAGAGAATTTGTTCAATTCTGGCTCTGTTTATAGGTAGTATGCAAAACGTAATATCTTTTAAATGGTAACACAGAATATCTTAAATTTTCAAAGAGATTCTATGCACATATTGCACTTTACTATATTTTACTTACTTGGAAGGATCAAGGCAATTAACAACCTAACATTTAATTTAGCACAGGTACACAGATGCGGAATTTGAAGTTTATGTATGAACCGTGTCGAATTTTCTAACTAGCTGTGACATTTTACAACATTTATTTTATTACTCCGCTCGAATTTTCATTCGTTACGTTAGCTGATGCTTTTAGCACCTAGAGCGTAAAAATTAAAGTGTATTCTTTCATTATATCCATATTATTCTTTTATTTACTTTTTTTCCGGTCCTGCTAGTCTAACTCTAAGCACAATACTTATTTTACCTATAAAATATAAAATTTTGTCCGTAATTAGAACTTTTTAGTAGTTTTAACATACATATACATATTTACATGTGTTACAAAAGCGTTTTTCACGCATATAAATTAGAATTACGCCCCCAAAATCACTCTAAAGTAGATAAGCGAAATAATATATATATAATAAAAAAAACTTTAGCCCAGTTGAACCGATATGCCTTGTGTATTTGTTCCCTTTTATGGGTATTTCTTTCTAGAATAAATAAACTTTTTATAGTTTATTAAATTTTTTTTATTTATTTATTTATTTATATTTCAGACGGTAAGCACCTAGTCCTTGCAACAAATGTGTAATTTTCTCTGTATTATTAATTTTAAGGAATCTTGAAAAATATTCATTGATTTTTTAAATGTGACTTATCCCACAAAAACGCCAATTACGCTCAAAAAGGCAAAAAAAGGCAAACCAAAACTACTTAGAATGAAAGAATATATATGCATCTGACAGAAACCGTCAACCACCCAAAACGTTTTGTGACGTTTTTTTTTAATCCTTACTCAAAGTTTTATTTTAATTTTAAATAATTGTGCTGTTTTTTTTTTTAACATTTTTTAATTAAATTTTTTTTTTGTCTTTGGGTGTAAGCCTGGGGCCTGGTCTATTGGGAAAATATAACTTTAGGTAGCCAGGACTTCACCGAAGCTCAAAACGCAATTTTCACCTCATAGACCCTTTTTTCAATATTTTCAATTTTTCGAATTTAGCACATAATATTACTAAAACAAAGAAAAGCAAAATTTTTCAAACATTATTTTTAGGAGCTCCAACATGTTTTCTTAAAGATAGGTTACTTTCAAAGCCGGACAAAAATAAAAAATTTTCGATTTTTGGCTATGGAACGACGCACTGTGTGTCGTGTGGAATTTTGCGTAATTTCATGTGATGAGTTTAGAATTTTGTTAAAGGATCCATCTATGAAGTTGATAAACTTTTTTGTTTTGTACAGTTTATGATGCCTTTTGCGGTGGATGTCAAGGAGGCCTTTGCTTGAAGCCAAACAATTTTCTTTCTTAACCTACGAAAATGATATTGGTACGAGTGTATAACGCTCTCAATCTACTAACTTCCGGAGAAAGCAAATGTAAAGGAAATCATTTAATAACTCCTGACGAAAATCACTTCTACCGTTTTAAAACAACATCGAATTGTCTAAAATGTTATATAAAAAACAGCTTTGCACGTCCAGCTTTCTATTATAAATAACTCTTCAAAAAATGAAATTTAAGGTTCGGTATAAGAAATTATTTACAAATATCACAAAAAGTACAAACGTACAAACGTTTCTTGGTGCACAAATTGTTATTCAGAAAAGTAATATTTCAATCGATTGTAGTGTGCAAGGTGGTCACCAGATGGTGTTCTCGGGGACGGAGCCGAAAGTTTGCTGAGGGTGACCGTGAAGCTCCGTCGGCGCTAGGAGCGAATGCTTCACAACGAACTGAGTGGCGACACATGCTTTTTCCAGCTCAGTTCGAGAAATTTGGGGGGTTGCCCGCTCGGTTCTTCAGCCATTACAGAGATAACATGTATCCTCTACCTTGGGGTTAGACAAACACAACAAAGGATTAAACTGGGTCCGATTGACCCAGAAAACTAATCAATGAAAACTGCTGGCAATGGCTGTCGACCGGCTCATGCAACACGCTCCGGGCCGGGTGTTGCGGACTCTTGGCCTCTAAACTCAAAAATAAACCAAATCCAACCAATGAGGGTTATCGTTAATGTCGATGTCGTCCACAGGGCGAAGCGCCAATCATCAATATATCGCGAGACGGCCCCGTTGGCATATCACGAAATTGACATCTGGACACATCAGTCGGGTCACGCGCCCTCGGAAGCCGAATTTCGTTGCAAAATCCACTCACGCCGCAATCAGCAGGCCTGAGCAGTTCCCTCTCAACCACATACAAAAATTGGTCTTTGTTGTCAAATTCGCTCGACACCCTCAATTCAAACCGGTATGATGTTGCCGGGTGCCACAATGAATCGTCGAGACGTGCTACGCAGGCTCATTTCACGGAGTTTGGAGCGCCAGCTAATTACGGACGTAGAACGAAATGTATCGCCTTTAAAGCGTAATCACAACGGCAGATGATAATATCCTTATAATATTCCGTGCAGAGAAACAAAAAAATCGGAGAGATGTCTTTACACAACGCAACTAGCCCAAGGCTCCCCAAATTAAACAACCGACCGCTTGAGCGCCAAGTCAAAATAAATACGATTTCTCCCGTCGCCGGGTGATTTCCAACTCCCCATTTCACGTCTTCTTGACGGCTGTCCATACGCGTCTCCAATCACTCATCCAACATGAAGTTGCGGCCGAGTGACTGTGAATACGAAATTATTTGAAACAAAAAAAGTGGCCCAAATGGTTCTGTTATCCAAAAGGTGCTTCTTAATTACACTATTTTCGTAGTACTGATTACACCTAAAAGGTCTGGATTTCATGGAACACTAACGCGGAGTTTTATCTATACCACCGGATAAGGCCATCAGAATCCTCTGGATCTGTAAACAATTTTTAGGGGAAGACCTGGGGAACCAGCCCTCGAATAGTTCTGTTGATCTACGAGGCGATCGTCAGACCCATAATTGATTATGGAGCTGTAACTTGGTGGAAGAAATCGTGTGCCAGGTAGGGTAAAGTTATTTACGCCAGGTAAAATTCAAAGGCTAGCCTGCCTCACCGTAACGGGTTTTATTCGTAGCGGACCTACGCTCGTGAGGCACTACTCGATCTTCCTCCACTTCACATCTATTTAAAAGTGGAGGCTAAACTAGCAATAGTGAGGCTTAAGGCCAATCAGACCTCTTTTAAATTGAATTCAGAGGAGAATGAATGGCAATTTGAAGACAACGAACTGTGTATGCCTTCCGACCATTCCCTTCGAATACTATTAGATGGTTTACTGATGGCTCCAAAACTGATGAGGGTACGGTGCGGGAATTTCAGGCCCCTCTACAAGTCTATCAATTTCCATGGGGAAGCACCCAACGATCTACCAAGCCGAAACTCATGCAATTCGGACCTGTGCCAGTGCATGTATTGGAGCTACTAGAAGAAACATTGCAATCTTCACATTCAGTCAAGTCGCCGTCAAGGCTCTCAATAAGACCGCACTAATGTCTAAATCGGTAGTCGATTGCTATGAGGTTTAGCAGAAATTCAGTTTCCTGAATAAAATCACCAGACTGGTTTCCTGACAATATCGGTATCTCGGGCAACGAGATTGTCGGCGAGTTGACTAGGAAAGTAGCTGCAGCCCCGTTCGTTGGCTCAGAGCCCTTTTCTGTGGAGGATTAAAAACCATATTCGGGAACACTAGATGCCGGCGCCTACTGGGTTAATTTCCCTGGTTTGAACAAGTCTAAGCTGTTCATTAGGTGATCGGTAGCTCAGTGCGTTTAGGCATCAGTCTCATGTCTGACTACTGGCGTTTCGGGTTCGAATCCCGTCCACGACGAAGTTCGGGCCATGGATGTTTATGTCGTCTTCCCCTCTTTGGAGCGCGACGTAATAATAAGGCACAGCATCTCCCGACTTGTCGCAAGTAGGCGGCTAAATGGGGGAGCATTAGGTGCATGCTGCAAACTAGTTTATGCCAACGAAACGTCAGCTGGACCACATGGAACAGGTGACGCGCTATGCCAGCTGTCTCTTCTGCGAGGTCGATGATGTGACATCCCAGCACATCCTCTGCAAGTGTGAAGCCCTTTGCCGTCGTAGCTTAGAGTGCCTCGATGATCCTTTCTCTGATGTGGACGAGGTCGCTTCACTTAAATTCAGGCAGTTAAGCAGCTTTGTTGGCCGGATCAAACTTGATCGCTAACCTTAAAGCTGCACAAGATCTTATGGGCAATAGCACAATAGACCTCCTTCTTAGTCGGCCCCCTCATATCTTATCTACATATCTACACCAGATTTATTTATTGTGTATGTTATAGTTCTATGCAAATATCTTACCGAGACAGAATCTTTTATCAGTGTCTTGCCGGGTAACAAGCAAAAAATGAAACCGGAAAGTAGAGGGCTTCATATCGCCTCTATGGGAACGCTCTTACTCGTATTACCCTAGGTGATGAGTGCCAATATTTAATGATTAAGGGAATAAATTCAAGGAGTTTTGAACCTTGGCGCGATTTGTTGGTTAGTACTAGGAGTTAGGAGGAGATTATACTAGAAGTCTCCGCCATAATTGCCGACAAATTACGATCTCATATTTTCTTCTCTCCCTTGTTTCTTCTTCTTCTTCTTCCTTGCCCTTTCATACCACTCTGCGGCTTCGCGTTGCTCTGCCTGTGGTGTTGGCACTTCGCCCATTCTGGCGGAATAATCTCAGCTTCCTTCTACAGGCAGCTCGTTCTTGGATCGTATCATCGCCAAGATTAATGCGTTGTTGTTGCTTTTTCATCTGATCGATCCACGTGTGTTTCCATCTGCCTCGGTGTTTGGGTCCAGCAAATGGAACATTCATTGATAGTGCTTTCATGACAGGGTTCTCTGGCGGACGCCTTAGAACGTGACAATACCAATCCATACGACGATCTTCGAGCTTTTCAGTGATCGGTTGCTCAACAAACAACTGCCTCGAATGTGGGTACTTTTGATATGATACTTTTTGGTCACATCGGCTGACATCCGTCGCATTTTCATCTCAGTCGCAGTCATTTTACTTTCGTATGTCTTATACATAGTCCAGCATTCAGACGCATACATGAGTGCGGGACGTACGACCGTTTTGTACAACTTGCCCTTAAGCTTTCGTGGCATCTTCTTGTCGCAGGAAACTCCAGAGTTTTCTCGACACTTCATCCAACCGACACTGATGCGATGTTTGATGTCATTATCGCAGGTAGCTTCCTTGTTCACCATCGAGCCCAGGTATTTGAACTTAGTACAGAACTTCAGCTGCTCTCCTTTAATGTAGATATCTGGTATCGGTCTCTCTGGATCTGAGAAAAGACAGCAAAGATACTCAGTTTTTGGTATGCTAATCCTCAGTCCATGATCCTCCAGTATCTTACAACACTTATTCAGTGCAGCCTGCAAAGCAACGATGTCTTTGCTACCCAGGACAATGTCATCGGCGAAGAGAAGGGATATTTCCAGGCCGTCAGAAATGAGTGTTAGTATGATAAATAGAACATGATGATGTTGAAGAGCAAAGGACTCAATATACTGCCTTGGTGAACTCCGACTTTAACCGGAAATTCTTCAGACTCACCAGCTGTACATCTAACTTTAGTAGTTAACCCATCATATATGTCTTGTATCATCTTGACATATGCCTCGGGGACCTTAAGTGCTCTTATGGCCACCCATATCAAATCACGAGGAACTCTGTCGAAGGCTTTTTCCAAATCGATGAACACAAAGTGCAAGTCCGTTCGTGCATCACGATACTTTTCCATTGTAACACGTATGCACTGAATAGCATCGCCTGTGGACCGACCCTCCATAAAGCCGCATTGATTGTCTTCCAACCGTACAACCTCTTTCTATCGATTGCAGACAACCCGCTCGTAAGTCTTCGATGTGTGAGATGTTAACTTGATCGCCCTATAGTTGTTGAGGTTGCATGATTCACCCTTGTTCTTATAAAACGGGAGAAGGAAGCTTTTTCTGAAAGCATCAGGCATCGGTTGCCCTCTTTTAATTTTGTTGAAAAGAACAGTGAGCCATCTAAGCCCGACATGATTCATCTTTAACCAAAATTCCAAGGGTATTTTGTCCGGTCCGACTGCCTTTCCGCGTTTCATCTGCATCATTGCTTTCATCACCTGTTCCACTGAAAAATCGGCGAAATCAGTGGTGTTTGGCTCCACAGCTTGAAAAGCTTCTCGCGAAAATTCTTCGTTCAGAAGTTCGTCAAAGTACTCACTTTCTCGACTTCACTGCCTGTCTTGCGTGTTGTCCAAGCCTTGAATGCGTTCAATTTGGCCTGCACTGCTTCCTTAGTTTCATTATTCCACCACCACGTCTCCTTGTTCGTGTGGAGTGGGCCTTTCGAAACCCACATTGTCTTTTCAGCCTCACCTACTAACATTTTATCCAAATCATTCCACATTTGTGTTGGACTTTGCTCGTCGCAGTTGGTGTTGTATTGAAGCCACTCCTCCACTTTAACAAAGAATGGAGACAACAGATTCAAAGCGTTCGTTGTTGAGATTATGCCACTTGATTTTCTCGACTGGTTTGGGGATTGTTTGCGGTCTTGTTCCTCCTCTCGAAATAAATTCTGTCAGGAGCAACCGGTGGTGGGTGGCCGCAGATTCACCCAAGATCACTTTGCAGTCTTTCACCCAATGTCCCATGAAATTTAGACACAGATGATAGCCTATCTGCGTCGCATGAGCTCCACTGATATATATGGTCAGGTGCCTTTGGTTCTTAATGAACCATGTGTTGAGGATGACCAGACCGTGTGATCTGCACAAAGTCAGGATAGCCTCACCTTCGTAATTTCTGGCTCTTAATTGGCTACTCTTCCCACCATGGCAATCCTCGTAATCATAGTTCGATTCTCCCACATGGCCATTGAAATCCCCTCCGAAAAGAAAACATGCTTGTTTCTCCTTTCTTTAAATTTGGAAAAAAATGTCAAAATTAGAATGTTCTCGGGGGTACCTTTCTTATGATGCCCCAATTGCCTATACCCAACCAAAATTTTTTTTAATTTTATTTCCCTTCTATCGGACAACCACCCCTCCCCGCTGTATTACCACGCATTGTTTTCTCCAGAGAATTATAATACTTCTGCATATGTATTTATTTCCACCAAATTTCATGCATATAGCTTCAGCGGTTCGTGGAATATTTCATGGAGAGACAGACAGCCCGACATTTGACCGATTTTATAAGGGTTTTGCTTTTACTATATTTTAGAATCATGAAAAATAAAAAATTTCCCCCCCAAAAAAAAACAAAAACACTTTTGGGCATGTATGTTTTGGGTCAACTTATGGATTTATTTATTTATTTAATAGTAAACGGACAAGTGTCCTTATAAAAACATAAAAAAAGGCTGTCTTATAGTGAATATACTAGGTAAACATATTATAATTAACTATTATTATTATTAAGTAACAATTCAATATTTAAAATTCAAAGTAAACGCTTAAATTACTAGAAAACAAAATTAAAAGAAAATCACTCAAATAAATCTAGTAAGAATTTTTTCAATATATCTTTATTCGAATTAAATAAGTCCAAATGATTAGAAACCAATAGCTTTCAATCTTTCCATAGGCGAGTTTGACTCATAGTTAGTTCGGAATATATGTATGTAGACAAAAAAGTTCATGGTGCCTTGTGTTTCTATTGTAGTTGGGACTTTAAAAGGGATTTCTTGAAGTATGTCAGGGGCATCAATTATACCATTAACTAGATTAAATACAAAAATTGCATCATAATAACATTTTCTAGCTTCAAGGGTGTTAATATTTAATGTTGACTGAATACAAGAATAATTAATATTCTCAAATGGGATATGCATTTTATATACCATATATCTTAGAAATTTGTGCTGAACTTTTTCAATAGTATTGCTGTGAGATTTATAAACTGGATTCCATACAACAGACATGTACTCTAATTTACTCCTGACCAGTGAAAAATATAATGATTTAAGTGCATGTATGTTACGGAACTCGGAAGAATTTCTAATTATAAAACCTAGCATTCGACGGGATTGTTCGGAAATATCCATAATATGTTCACAGAAATTTAAAGTTGTGTCAAAGAGTACTCCAAGGTCATTAACTGAGTTAACTTGCGTAAGCGGAACATTATCGATGGAATAAGTGTAATGAAAATAAGTTCTACTTCGATTAAATACGAGTACAATGAATTGACATTTTGATAGGTTAATCTCTAAATTATTCCAGATACAATAGTTGAAGAAGTTATTTAAATTAGATTGCAGAATTAGGATGTTATGGAAAAATTTCCTGACAATTCAGCAAATGCCATTTTAATTATATCCTAGACTTATAGTATAGGGTATATTGTTTTTGCCACGACGAAAATATGTGACACCTTAAAGGAGGCTCCGGAGGTATAGCAATGTAGATATATTGTATAAATGATCAGCGTCACCTCCTTATTCGATTTAGCCATGTCTGTCTGTCTGTCTGTCCGTCTGTTTGTCCGTTCGCACGATAACTTTCGATAAAATGAAGCTAGAGTTTTGAAATTTTGGTCAAATGTTGGTAGTATGATCCAGTTGATTGGTATTGAAAATGGGCATGATCAGGCCAACAGAAAGCCTACTACTACTTTGCCTTAACCCCTAGCGGGGCATAGCGCGTCAACTACTCCTGCGCGCCATCGTACTCTGTTCTGGGCAATGGGGCGCAACTCCCCAAAAGACTTACCCAGTACCTGACACTCCTTTGCCACAGATCAACGCCATGTGATTCGAGGACCCCCTCTTGGTCGGCCTTGGCTGGAAATGGGGTTCCATTTCATGGCATGCAAAGCAATGCAGTTATCACTCTTCCGCAATGTGTGACCTATCCACTGCCATTTTCGCCTGCGTATCAATTCGTCGATTGGCATCTGACCCGTACGCCGACTTAGCTCTTCATTTGATATTGTTTCGGGCCAGAAAATTCTTAAAATTCGACGAAGACATGAGTTGACGAAAACTTGCAGCTTTCTGGTAACTCCTACGGAAACTTTCCATGTACTGCTCCCATACAAAAGCACTGATAGTACCAGGGAGCGAAACAGGCCCAGCTTGGTCTTGATGCTGAGATAACTGCCCTGCCAGATTTTGGACAGCATGCCGTATGCGCGTTTAGCCTGGTTGATACGACAAGCGATGTCCTGCTCCGTACCACCATTTTCGGCAACAATGCTACCCAGGTAGACGAAGTTGTCCACCTTCTCCACAGGCTGCCCATTAATATTGATGGCAATAGGTGTCCGATTTCTTTTTCGCAACGGCGGGCTAAGAACCTTGGTCTTGTTGGTATTAATCTTAAGCCCAACCTTGCTTGCCTCCCTCTCGAGATCTAACGCCATTGCGGACAGATCCATGATTTTGTGGGAGAGTAGGCATATGTCGTCAGCGTAGTCAAGATGTTGTAGATAAGATATCAAAGTCCATTGAATTCCTCTGTCGAGTCCGGATAGGGCTGCGTGCAACACATCGCCGATCACTATGAGGAATAGGATCGGTGAGAGGATGCACCCCTGCCGAACTCCACTGCGAATCTCAAAGTCCCCCGACACCTTACCTTTATGCAGAACGCGACATTTCGCGCCGTCATAGGTTGCCTTAATAATAGCCACAAGCTTCTCAGGGATGCCTCTCCTGCGCAAGGCCGCCCATATAAAATCCCGGTTCACACTATCGAAAGCCTTTTCGAAATCGATGAAAAGCAAGTGAAGCGGAGAATCGTATTCAGCGCATTGCTCGATGATGATTCGCAAGGTGTTAATGTGATCAACACAGGAGAATCCGGATCGAAAGCCAGCCTGCTCTTCATCAATTGTGCTTTCTAAGTGGGCCTTTAGTCTTTCCAGGACGATTTTGGCTATTATCTTGGCAACGGCAGGAAGCACACAAACGCCTCTCCAATTATTACAGTCTGTGAGGCTACCCTTCTTTGGAAGTTTGATGATCAAACCTTCCTTCCACTCAGTGGGAAAGGTCTCTGTATTCCACGCTTTATCAACAAGTGGATGCAGCAAATCGGCAGTTACGCTTGGCGCTGCTTGATAAAGTTCGGCAGGGATGCCGTCAAGTCCGGCGGCCTTTCCTCTGCAATAATTGCAGTGACTATTTCCTCTTTAGTCGGGGCAGTGGACCGTATAGGTATACGCACATTTTGATGGTTAGCTAAATTATCTATATGAGGGGGAACTTCACCAGAGGTTACACGGTTCAAGACCGTGGCGAAGTGTTCTTTCCACCGCCTCATTTGATCTTCTTCCAAGATAAGTAGCTTTCCATCACTATCTTTCACCGGATGTTGGCAGGAGTTACGACAACCTGTAAACTCTTTGATGACACCGTATACGGCGTAAAGCCTGCCTCCCCTACATAGGTAAAATAATTAAATGTACTTCTAACTCCCGATTAAATAAACATGAAAAGCTCTACCTCTAGCTTTGGTAGATTGCTCGTGAGGGTAATCTTATACTCTCCTGGAAAAACAAAACCGATCCGTTGAAAACTAACGGTAATTTTCTTACAAAGAACCCCGTACTACCCTACTTTTCAGGTTTTTGTCTATAACTCTTGAACCAATTGACGTAGACATCTGATTTTTGGCATGTACCCCTGAGATAAGAAGCTTCTTGGGTTTTAGTAAGTTGGGTATAATCAGATCGAAGGAACGCCTACCTCCCCTTCAAAACTCGAAAAATTAAATATTATATTAATTACGATAACTTTCGATAGAATGTTACTAGCGAATTGAAAATTTGGTAGAATGTAGAATATTGGTAGTAAGATCTAATTAGTTAATATTGAAAATGGGCAAGATCCGACCCAAAGAACGCACCCCCCCCCCCCCCCCCCCCCCACAAATGAAACTTAAAATAAGCGATAACTTACGACAAAATAAAGCTGGCGACTTTGGTGAAATGTTTGTAGTAGGATTCAGTTGGCTAATATTGAAAATACGTAAAATCCGACCAACGAAACCCCTATTTCCCCTACAAGTCAAACTTCAAATAAGCGATAACTTTCGATAAAATGAAGCAAGTGACTTGAAATTTTGGTAAAATATTTGTACTGGGATCTAGTTGGTTGTTATTACAAATGAGCAAGATTCGACAAAGGAAACCTCTACCACCCCTACAAGTGAGACTTCAAATAAGCAATAACTTTCGATAGAATGAAGCTAGCGACTTGAAATATGCGACAAATATTTGTAGAGCGGGTTAGTTAATTGATTTTGAGAATGGTCAAACTCACTTTTAATGCATATAGTCGTTGCCAATTGATACTTTTGGTATCACCACTAGGTCTGTATAAGTCTAGGTTATATACGCTTCGGACTGGTTTTTTTTATTCTGAAAATTTTCATATCACGATCACGCGTCGCTATATAGCAGAATGGATTCGTTTCGTTACCATGTAAGCGCCGATGAATAGATTAGAAGAGCAAACAACAGCTCTTGCTATTGCACTGACAAGATCCTTGCATGAACCAATCACATGCAATAAATCTCCCAGCATTTCCACAAGAATAGTTATTTCTTTTTTTGCTTGTATTATTTCTATTTCGCTTGAAGTGGTCGTTCATTTCTTTGATTATAATCGGCAGTCTCATTGACCATCAAAACAATAGCAATTATTCGGGCATTTCCTCCAGAGACAATCATTAGTCTTTCGACTTGGCACCTCATGTCAAAAGGACAATCAAGAAAGTTCCCTAATGAGAGAAAATTCTTTTGTTATTTTTGCTTAAGTATCGCCTTTCTGCTGTTTACGGGACTCCCATATGACCTTCAGTGAAAATACACTACCGTCTATTGCAGGACTGTCTACATAAGGACACAACAAATGCTCTTACAATCCAAGCTAACATCCACCCGAATGATGCCTTGAACATACAGTCTCTGACGAGTCAAGTAATTAGACGGAACATTTTTATGACCCATTGTACAAGTGGTTGCGGTTCTGACATACAAAAATTATAGTGGGGAAAACGTCCATGAACAAGAAGTCAGTAGGACAATAGAACATAGTCTTAATGAAGGGCCTCCTTGTGATTTTTTTTTTGTTCGTCTTTCTTGCTGTCAATTGTATTTGATTTATATTTCAACTTCGAACTTTCTACAGCATTTCATTAGAATCAGGCCTCAAGCAGTTTGCATCGCGAAACACAATATTAGCGGACCAATTCAATGCAATACATAAGAACTCTCAAATTTCGATGGAATGTGCCGAGATATTGTTTTTTGTCATCATGACATTTAATACAATAATAAAACAGACAAAAATAAACGCCGTCTCCACGAATATTCAAAGTACCTAATCAGCCTCACGTTGACATGGGTATAGCACCGTCCTTTCACATGACAATCCGTCATTTAAGAATATACGCTCCATATCCAGCACTTGCTCATTTTGCATTCCACTCTGTCACGCTTCATTACGCCAACATCAAAGGTCCCTTTTTTAACACTTATCGACACTTCTTCCTAACTGGATTACAACTAGTCTCCTCCGTATATCATCCGACTTGATATTACCGAGCTCCTTTCACTGCCTGTCATATTCGATAAAGCCTCGAGGACACCCGGTGACCACAAAATACGAACGATAAGCTTCTCGTCATCTTATCGAGGTCCTTTGGTTCTCTTTGGCCACTTTTTCCCCTCACATCATTTCCATATACGGTTACTTTCTCGGGCATAGTCCACCAACCACCTCACGGATCTATCGACGTGGACTTTGATGAAGTCGACACGCTCAGTTGCCACTTATACGATGCCATTCAACCATAATTTATTCCATTTACAAGGACTATACTCTACGTACGAAGGAAATGGAGTGTGATAATATTCGCTTTGTTGAAGGCAGTGAGTGCAGGAAACGAATGGGCGAAAAAATTGCCATAACAAATTGAATTTTCAGCCATTTAAGGTTGTCGTACAGAAAACACTCCCCTTGTTGGGGGCCACACGACAGAAAGGACGAACGTCATGGAATCCGTCGTACGTCTATCGGTTCCATAATACTCGACTGTGCCAAGTTCTTGTTTCACAAGCTAGAAAAGATTGCGAAGATAAATTTTACTTTGAGATAAAATTTTGAAAAATATGTTCTTGGACATGGTCGCTTTCTTGTTTAAGATATCCTATCCTGCAGTGTATACGAATTGAATTCATTTGAATTTGTTCACAATGTGAAGCGACCGATAGCTCAGTGCGTAGAGGCATCAGTCTCAGGTTTGACTACCGGCGTTTCGGGTTCGAATCCCGTCCACGACGATGTTCGTGGCCGTGGATGTTAGTGTTTTCTTCGCCCTGTGGTGCGGGGCGGAATAATAAGCCACAGCATCGCCCGACTTGTTGCAGGTAGGCGGCTAAATGGGGAAGCAGTAGGTGTATGCTGGCGTCTCCAAAACTAATTAATTAATGGGGATTAAAAAAAAGGTGAAAAGAATTTAATGGTTGGCGGGCGGCCCACTAGCCGTCGCGTTCGCATCGAGGTCAAGGTGTAATAGGACCTTCAGCCTCTGGTTTCGTTCCACCGACATATCATTGCTCATCAGGTGCTGCTATCGATCTGCCGGTGGAAGCAGCACTACTAGACCAAAATACGGTTCATTACATATTTAGGATACCATTTAGAGAATTCGTGTTTAAAATGTATAATGGGTTGAGTATACTATTGTACTACTATTTTACTTTAACCCCTATTGGCGCATAACGGGTCAAACATACTCCGCCGCGCTACCGTTCTCGGTTCTGGGTAATGGGGCGAATCTTTCCAAACGACTTACCCAGCGCCTTAATCTCTGTTGCCATACATCGACTCCATGTGATTCTAGGACCCCTTCTTGGTCGGCCTTGGTTGGAAAAGGGGTTCCATTTCATGGCACGTAAAGCAATGCAGTTATCATCCTTCCGCAATGTGTGACCTATCCACTGTTATTTTCGCTTTCGTATTAATTCGTCGATTGGCATCGGACCCGAACGCCGACTTAGCTCTTCATTTGATATGGTTTCGGGCCAGCAATTCATAGAATTCGACAAATCCCTGAGTTGGCGAAAACTTCCAGCATTCTGGTAACTCTTACGAAAAGTTTCCATGTATTGCTCCCATACAAAAGCACAGGGACAGGAACAGCACACCGTATGCGCATTTAGCCTGTTTGATACGACGAGCGATGTCCTGCTCGGTCCCACCATTTTCGGTAACAATGCTACCCAGGTAGTAGTCCGGATGGCGCAACGGTTAGCACGTTCGCCTTCAACGCACTGGGCCCCGGTTCGATTCCGGGGATTTACGTGTCGGACTATGAGCCCACTCAGCTGTTAAATGAGTACCCATTATGGGGTAAATAACTCGGTTGAGCGTATTGCTGATCACATACCTCTGCACAAAAACCGTCACGATCTAGAAAATGAGATGATGCTAACTCATCTCGAGGCCGTGGTTCAAATTGGACTGTTGCGCCAGTTATTTATTTAATAGGTGTAGGATTTCGTTTTCGCAATGGCGTGCTAAGAACCTTGGTCTTGTCGGTGTTAATCTTAAGTCGAACGTTGCTTGCCTCCCTCTCACGATCTAACGCCATTGCGGACAGATCAATGATTTTGTGGGAGAGTAGGCATTTCTCGTCAGCGTAGTCAAGATGTTGTAGATAAGATGTTAAAGTCCATTGAATTCCTCTATCTAGCCCGCAGAGGGCTGCATGCAACACATCGTCCATCGCTATGAGGAATGGGATCGGTGAGAGGATGCACCCCTGCTGAACTCAACTGCGAATCTGAAGGTCCCCCGAAACCTTACTTTTATGCAGAACGCGACATTTCGCGCCGTCATAGGTTGTCTTAATAATAGCCACAAGCTTCTCTTCTGCGCCGTAGTCCGGATAGCGCAACGGTTAGCACGTTCGCCTTCTATGCACTGGGCCCCGGTTCGATTCCTACTGAATGCGGTTGTTTTCGATAAAAAAGGGGATTTACTTGTCGGACTGTGAGCCCACTCACCTGTTAAATGAGTACCCATTCATGAGGTAAATAACTCGGTTGATCGTGTTGCTGATCACACACCTCTGCACAAGACATACCGTCACGATCTAGGAAATGAGATGATGCTAACTCATCTCGAGGCCATGGTTAAAATTGGACTGTTGCGCCAGTTATTTATTTATTTTATTCTCTCCTGCGCAAAGCTGCCCATATAGAATCCCGGCTCACACCATCGAAAGTTTTCTCGAAATCGATGAAAAACAAGTGAAGCGGAGAATCGTATTGAGCGCATTGCTCGATGATGATTCGCAAGGTGTTAATGTGAACGACACAAGAGAATCCGGATCGAAACCAGCCTGATCTTCATCAATTGTGCCTCAAGGCTGTAACGGACGATCTGGTGGACATCCGAAGATGCCTGTGGGTACGGAACCTAAGGTAGCTTAATTGACCGTGAAGGTCGGGCTGTGCCATCTGACGAAGAAAAGGCTCCTCAACGAGCTAAGCAGCGGCCTATGCTTACTGTAGCTCAGTTCGGGAGACTGGGCGGGGTTTTCGCCGCTCGTTGCCCCTATCCCTTACGTATTAACAAAAATTCATAGGCCTGGAGAAAACAACACAAACAGGGGAGGTAAAAATGGGGAATGATAAAAAATGAGGCGATAAGGATGGAATGGTTGGCGGACGGCGCAGATTTCCTTGCGTTCGCATCAGGGTCCAGGCGTTATGGGACCCTCGGTCTCTGGTTTCGTACCACCGACAGATCCTTACTCATCAGGTGCTGCCATAGATCTGCCGGTGGAAGTAGCACTACCAGACCATAATATGGTTCATTACAGGTGGTTCATTACAAGGCTCACTTCTTTCATCTTTCCAGAACGATTTCGGCTATTATCTTGGCAACGGCAAGAAGCACACAAATGCCTCTCCAGTTATTACAGTGTGTGTAATGCTACCTTTCTTTGGAAATTTTATGATCAATGCTTCCTTCTTCTCAGTGGGAAAGGTCTCTGTATTCCACGCTTTAGCAACAAGTGGGTGCAGCAAATCGGCCGTTAAGCTTGGCGCTTGATAAAGTTCGGCAGGGATACCGTCTAGTCCGGCTGCTTTTCCTCGTTTTAGTGCAGTAATTGCAGCGACTAATTTCTCTTTAGTCGGAGACCTTAAACGCATATTTTGATGGTTCGCTAAATTATCTATATGAGAAGAAACTTGACCAAAGGTTGCATGCTTTAAGATCGCGGTGAAGTGTTCTTTCCACCGCCTCATTTGATTTTCCTACCAGATAAATAGCTTTCCATCACTGTCCTTCACGTCATGTTGGCAGGAGTTACTACCACCTGTAAACTCATTGATGACACCGTATACGGCGTTTAAGTTGTTGTTTCTTGGCGCTTCTTCTACTGAGGCTAGGAGAGAATTCGCATAAACTCTTTTTCCACGTCGCACACTAGGCTGAACTTTTTGAGCTTCCTGACGGCAAAGGAGTTCGATGTTGCTTCGATTGTCGTCTGATGCTGCAGCCAAAAGGACCTTCAGTTTTTTTCTTTAAGTAATCCGCTGCCATGAAGCGTAGGACATTCAGGGCTTATTCCGGCACTCGAGGTTTGAGCCAAGGATTTTGTCTGCGCAGTTAATGTTCGCATTATTTGAGGCATCCCAATTTGCATTTATGTCACTAGTGACTAGTTATTTCAGCTGCTTTTTGCGCATGATCGGATTTTTTAGTCGAGCGGTGTTGAATTTGCAGCGCCTGGATCTTTCGTCACTAGGACGGCTGCAGTAAGCAAACGATCATTGGCGATCATAAGATGATGGTTTTCATGGTTCTCATTTCTCACGTCCAGGAGTCAACTCCTGAATCTTTTACTAATGGCAAAGTGATCGATCTGATTTTGTGTTCTGCGCCGTTCAACAGAGGACCAATTAGTTTTGTTGTAGTCCTTATGCTAAAAGAAGGTACCGCCGATGAGGAGACTGTGAGAGTTGCAGAATCGCAAATGTTTCACCGTTGTCATTACGATCCTTAAGACCGTGTCCCCACATCACATGTCTGAGCCCATAGTTATCAGCGCCAACTTTTGCATTCAAATCCCCCATAACCATTATAACGCCACCTTTGGGTGTTCTGCTCTGAACTGCGTTTAGTTGTACGTAGAAGCAGTCTTTTGTCAAGACATTGTCGGGTTCAGCTGGAGCATAACTTAGCATTATTGTGATATGCTTCAATTTGGCCGGGAACCTGGCGGTCATGATTCTGTTGGAGATAGGATCCCAGGATAAGCGACAGTTTCGTGCGGCTCTGGTTAAGACGAGCCCCACACCTGACTCACGACCACTACCGGTAGCTCTACCGGAGTACTTTACTAACTTTCGGTTTGTTTTGCAATTGCTTTCATGTGGTACGGCAGTTTGAATTAGCACTGGGATTCAGCAGACCTGAGCGTGCCTTTCAACTTTGACTTCCGCGAATAGTCGCGCCACGGGAGGAAAAAAATAATCACAATCGCTGACGTGCGTGTTCTTAGGCCGAAAAAATCTTTTGGCAGTCGAGCACTCACATGTTTAGCTGAATGTTTGTTGCTGAATTTTTTACATTTATAAATTCAATCATTGCTTGCGATCATCGCAATGGTCGCTCAAAGGAAGATCCTCCTTGATCAAATTTGTCTCGGTCAACGGTCAACATGAGACCACAAAAAAACGTGGCCAAGGCGCACAGTGCAATATATTATATAATAATTTATTATTTGTTGAACGAACGTTGACATCTACGCAGGCAAACAGAATGGTGGCTTGCGGGTTTTCGAATTACATAGCTCAAAAAATCCCCTTATCTTCCAGACGATAAACTACTTGGGAGGTACAGTATTGCTTCAAGCATTCAAATTTCAGAGATTCGGACACTGATCAGCCGATAACTTGGCATGATGAACCTTAGCCTGACACAATTCCTCCAGGGGCACACATGGTATAGGAGAAATTTGCCCGATTTCGCTACAATAACCTAGTGTCGTTCCAGTTGATCAAATTAAAGTCATTCGGAAATAACAAATAATATATCTTATATATCTTCCTGTGATAATCTCCAGAACATTTTCACCGCGTTTAACACATAGCCAAAGCGATCGGGATCGTTAAAGTTATTAAATTCTACTTCAGCAAAAACTTTTATTTCCTCCTTAATCAGCACAAATCCATAATCCTTTCCAGAGAATAGCATCTCGAACATCCCGAAGATACGAGTAAATGATATTTAATCTTATTACATAGGGGAGGACTTCTCCGTCTTTCCCAGCTCTTAACATACGCGCTGACGAAGTCCAATAAAGGGGAACAATTAAAATACAAAATAAAAGCGCGAGAAAAGAACATCACTTCTCGAACTACCCTCCTAAACCGAAGAAGGATTTCCGTCTTCATTTCAAATATACATTTCAATGTCCGGTCTTTTAAGTATTCGTGCTACAGTCGCCTTCGTCATATCGTAGTCTACTTGGGCTGTTCGTCGCACATTTTGATTCAATTTTCTTGCCATCTGGTGTTCATTTTCCTAAATTTCCTTTTTCTCTATGAGACTCAGACCGAGTTCTTAATTCCTTTCACCCCTCCCTTATCGTCTAGGATCAGCATGCCTTCGTCTCGAAAATTTTGCATCTCCCCGAAATACTCAATCCTATTCTCGGGCCGGATTTTGGTGTATTCAGGGAAAATGTCGGAATAATTAAAGTTTTATGGGTGCCATGATAAAGTTTTCAAAGTTAATGTGTTCTCTTGATTTTCTGTCTCCTAGAGAAAAATTAAGAAAGACGAAGAGGGCGCAAAGTTTACTTTTATTAGTATGATTCAAAAATTTTATTTTTATTATTTTAAACTCGTTTCATTGACTTGTGCAGTTTTTCTTTTGCATTTGCGAACAGTTTGTCACTTTTATGATAAATTAAATGGACAGTATTGTGTGTATGTTTGGCAGCTGAGAAGCTGAAGCGTATAATACACCCATTTCCACTTTGTAGCTTTTAATTGATAAACAAATTGGAATGATATCGTCACAGATCTCTTGAGTGCAATGCATTTAACGTAATAGCGTTGGTGGGGACCTAAACCTATGTTGGAAGATTCGTCTTGAACGGCAGCGAAAGTTCTTCGGAAAAGATATATTAGGATGTTAGTAAGCGATTATGGAATAAAATTAAAAGAATTGTACTCAAATACTTCGCTCTTTCGGGGAATCCGTCTATTATTGACCTACTGCAGACAGGTCGTCCGACGAGAGATCCTGAAAAAAGGTCTTAACTAGAAGGTCATTGTTCTCGACAATTGTCGATGAACAGCTGGTGCAAGAAACTTGTTCTGAAGGGGACTTTTTAGGTTGAAATATCCGAAATTCACTGCTATTCTGGTACAAAGAAACACATATCTCTCTCTCTCTCTCTCTCTCTCTCAATTGCCCTAACCCCTTGTGGGGCATAGCGCGTCAACTGTTCCATGTGGCCCAGTTGACGTTTCTCGGCATAAACTGGTTTCGGAGAATGCAGTTGCCAGCATGCATCTCCTAAACCAATTAGCAAGAGTTGAAATTTTTGTATGCTCTCCCAAGTTGCCAGCCCTATCTCTTTAACGTAAACCGTAATCCATCGCCTATATACAAAGGCTTCTTAACTTATCACAGCTAGTGAGCTCCCTAAGGAGCATTTCGCCTATTTGGTTAGTAGGTTGTCATGGCTGTTTCCATCGAAGTAGAGCTAATTAACCTCATATGTTGGATAACCGTATTTATCGAAATATTTCTATTGTAATCGTTGGCAGTGTGCATTCAAAACCGCCCCGAGGAGATCAGAAAGCGTATTATATCCCCAATACCCTTCGATGGAGGTGCATGCTGGCAACTGCATTCTTCAAAACTAGTTTATGCCAACGAAACGTCAACTGCGCCACATGGAATAAGGGGTTAGGGCAATTGGGTAATACCCTTCGATGAGATATTGGATATGTTATGTTAGTGATGAAAGTGCTATCTCGAGCAAGAGCCTGGCTTTCGCCCAGGAAATGGATCAGATTTTTCTGCTCCGAATTATTCTTACTGCTCCGACAGTGAAGTTTGTAAGATATGCCGAATCTGGCCGCGAAGAAGAAGCATTTGTTCTACGTGCATCGTATAATGGCCACAGTACCTTGGATGTTGCACATATTGTCAGTGCACCCCATCTATCGCTGGCTTGTGTCATATATGTCTAGGAATATCTCCTTTTACAACACTAAGGAGCATGTAGGACCCGTGAAGTGGGGAACCCTGCCTCGCCAGTTGATCTGCCTTTGCATTCCCCTCTATGTTCCTTTGTCCTAGGTTCCATAGAAGGGAAATTCTGAAAAGTTCGGCCAGTTCAACCAACTCCCAGCGGCACTGTTCAACTATTCTCGATGAGGTTGTCACTGAGTCGCGGCTTGGCTGTCTGTGATGATGACTGTTATAATGCGCTTCAGCATTCTACACGCCTCCCTGGTATGGTATGGTATAAGTGGTGGCTGAAGCAGAACTTGCCAGAGCCCAATTACCGCGAATGCGCCGTTTTGTTACCACAAACCTCGGCGAAACCGTTTAGAAGAAGACGGTTGGACTAACAGGGGATGCAAGGATGCCTAGATCCAACCGGAGGAGTTCAGGACGTATAGCAGCTCCTCGATCTTCACCTCCGACACATTCCCCAGGTTAACAAGAAACGCCTCACCCAATTCTCGATGTCTGGCCCTAGCAAGAGCCGGGCACTCGCAGTGGAAGTGTGTGAGGGTTTCTTTCTCATCCTCATTCCCACAGCTGCGGCAATGCGGATTATAAGGGATGCCAAGCCTTATTGCATGTTTTCCGATAGGTCAATGTCCTGTTATGACTGCCGTGAGCCTGGCGACATCGCTACGGGACATGGTTAATAGCTCAGATGTTTTCCTTCTGTCATAGAAGGGCCATATCTTCCTTTTAGATTAGATTAGATTAGATGGAGGGCAGTTGGCCCAGAGGACCAACAATATCTTCCTTGGTTCCGCCATTTGGAATCCGCAACATTGAGGTAGTGAGAGGAGATTGCCTCCCTTATTTCCAGTACTTCAGTCCGAAATACACTTGCATAATCTGGGAAGCGAAAGGACATAGATACCTCAAGATAGTCAGAATTGATCCCCGCACCAACTCCACAAGCCATTTTCGAGCCATGAGTGAATATTCTGCAGTTGTACTACCCGGTCCCTTCCGCTCGATCCATTCCGCTCTCGTTGGGAGCCCGGTTGCGAAGTATTCTGTTTATTTCGGTGAAGATGATGTCCGTAGGAAACATGTCTCGTCGACAACAAGTAGAGTCCTATAAAGCTACGCCCATTTGGTTTGGAAGTCCAGCCCTCTAGTCTAGCCGCGCTGCATGCGGCACTGCATTCTATTTGTAGGTGTTCAGGGAGTAGGTAGGTGTAGGATGACGTTTGGTACGACCGCTGGGCATGAACTCATAGTACCTGTAACTGCGATGCATGCGGTTCTTTGCACTTTGTTCAGTAGATTGAGGTTGAATTTTTAACGAAGGAGTTGAACCTCTGATTTTTTTTTGCTTATGTTTACTGTGTCCCGAGAACCACACTTGATGTTACGGACGCGAACTATCCCGAAATCAGAATTATCATCAGTTAACTCCCCCCCCCCCCCCGATGCTTCCAAGTTCCTAAGGAGTCCGCCCATCGCTATTATCCACAGCAGGAGGGATATCATCCCGCATGGGGGCCTTAACCTGAAGATATATCTGGTGGCTTGGCAATTTTCCAGCTCTGATACAATCACTCTACTTTTAAGGATTGCTACTATCCATCTCCTAAACTGAGTTTCCATCCCAAGCTCGGTGGCGCCTTCTGAATGACCTCAGTACACATCTTATTAAAGGCGCCCTCAATATTCAAGAAAGCTGCTAGGGTGTGTTGTTTGTAGTATACTCGTATGTCGTGGTTAGTCGTGCGTACTACTTTATGGAGAGCCGTCTCAGTAGGTTTTCCTTTGAGATACGTGTGCTGGCATTTTGAAATCGGTGACTTGGTCGGAAGCTGTCGTATGTGGCTATTCAAGATTCGTTTCAGCCCTTCTTTAAGAAGGAGATGAAGCTGATAGACCCGAAGTCCTTCGGGGATTGATGATCGCATCTGCCCACTTTCGAAATGAACGTGACACATACACGTCTCCAAGATATGGGTATATGGTTAGGTGACATGGAGCTTTTGAACTACCAGGTATGGTCTTGTAACCGCTAAAGTATAACCGGAAAAACGCATCCAGACCAGGTGACTTATATGACGAGAAGCAGTTGATGACGTACACACTGATCATCTAGAGTTGTTGTAGGAAGTTCGAGGGTTTCAGCGGCAAATTGAGTCCAGGTTCCGTTCACTCTTTTGATGAAAGACGGACAACTGTGGCTTTTGGACAGAATCTTGTACAACCTTGCTGATGCCACAGTGTTCTCAGTAGATTTGTGGAGTCCCAAGATTCCGTCTCAGCTGTTTTAACGGCTTTTTCGTATATTTTTAGGCAGTCGTTGTACGGCTGCAGAACCTATGCTTGTAGAAAATATTTAAGATCTCCTTGGTTAGCTTTCGAAGGTTGATCAGATCATTCCGCAGGAGGGAACAGTTTTATTGCTATGTTTAGCGGGACATGACGCCTTGTACCCCAAAGCAATAGCTTTTTCAAAGGTCTGGATCTTCGGTTTCAGCTTTTGTGTTGACCCCATGATTGGTTGTTTGGTATAAGTGGTGGCTGAAGCAAGACTTACCAGAACCCAATTAGCACAAAAAGCGCCATTTTGAAGCCACAAACCTCGTGAAAATTAGCTTTTGGCTGATAGTCAGAAAATACAGGGGATGCTGTCTAGATCCAAGAGGAGTTAAGGAATTAAAGCAACTCCCCAATCCTCACCCCCGACCCATCCCCAGGTTTTCAAGAAAGGGCTTGCCCATTGTACGATGTCTGGTCCTAGCAAGGCCTGGGCATTTGCATAGGAAGTGAGTGAGGGTTTCTTTCTCATCTTCATTACCGCAACTTCGGCAATGCGTATTGGGATACCCAGCCTGACTGCACTATAGGCCAATGCCCCGTGATGACTACCGTGAGCCTGGCTACATCTCTGCGTGGTTTGGTAATAAGCTCTGATGTTTTCCTTCTGTCATAGGAGGGCTACATATTTCTCGATACGACGCAGGTGTGCAGATTTCGCCATTTGGAATCTACACCCTTGAGGTAGTGGTTGGATATATTGCGCTTAACAGCCAACAGCGGAATGCAAACGGTCTCCGCTTGAGATCTGTATAGGGTGGCGCCTCTTCCGGCCAGGTCGTCGGCCTTCGAATTATCCTCTATTTTCCTGTGACCAGGAACCCAGAGCAGGGTTATATTGAGCCGTCTGCCAAGGCAGGCTAACTTCGCCCCACATCGATTGACAAGCTAGGAGGATGTACTTATCGAGTTCAGTTCCTTGATGGCGGCCTGTCCGAGCAAATGGCGATGCTGTGGTTATCTGATATGTCTCTGAGAGTGTGACAAGCTTTCATGATTGCGTGCGTTTCCGCCTAAAAGATGCTGGCATGATCTGGGAGGCGGTAACACTCCGAAATATTTGGTGCGTCAGAAAAGATCCTTGCACCGACGCCGCAGTCCATTTTGGACCCGTCGCGTCGGTGAAAATCGTGATGTCAAAATCTTTCACCACCTCGCCTCCCCATTCAGCTCTGGTGGGGAATTTGGCAGAGAAGTTTCTCCCAAACCTTAGTTTGGGCACGGTGAAGTCAGTTTTCACCTTTACATCTTGTGGCAACTGGTTTAGAATGTCGCTATAACTGTACGGTTTGGCAGTCTAGCCTCCCTCCCCTCTTTGAGCATGACTGCACTGTCCGCCGCCAGTTGTGTGATAAAGAGGTCGATAGATGGAAGATGCAGGATCACGTTTAGCGCTTCCCTCGGGCATATTCGCATGGCACCTGTGTTACCAAGACATGCCGTTCTTTGCACCCTGCCAAGTTTTGTGACGTCATATTTTTTAGCTTCTACTGACCACCAGACCAAGGACCCATATGTAATAATCGGACAGACTACTGCTGTGTACATCCAAAGGACCATATTTGGATTAAGGCCCCACCTTCTTCCGAAGACTTTCTTACAGGCGTAGAAGGCTATGCAGGCCTGCTTTACCCGTTCTTCAATGTTCAGTGGGGTTTCTGTATGGGTTAGCTTTCTCTACCTTGAGAGCAACCGTGAACAGTATCCAACTGTGGTCGGAGAATGACTTTAGGTGGGAGACCTTTCAGTTTCGACTCTGATAGTCTCATTATTGTTAGTCGTATGCAAAATATCAAGGACCTCTTTTCACTCCTGAAAGTTATCCGTACTCAGGAAAACGTCGGGGTGCTTTCCTTATTAAACATAGTGAGATTGTTATTTATTATATTATGTAATCGAAAAGTGACTCACCCACGATAGAGCTGCACCTATCGAGGAACTACTCCATCTAACGACAAATGTGAGAGTGTCGCCAGATGGATTAGTTCTTCGATGGGTGCAAGTTTATCGTGGGACATGCATGCAGAGGCAAAATAAAGTTCTCTTGCATTCGCTGGTTCCGTTTCAGTTACGACGAGGTCAGCCGATTTCATGTCGGGGCACATATGTGTTTCTTAGCCACTATGAAGCTTCTGGGCCTATGTTGACCGTTGTTGCAGTAAAAGAGATTGTAGCTGGCTTTTCGGTACTGGCGCAGCTTAATTGGCAACCGTCGACACCGTCACCAACATCGGCTAAACTCACCACGGGTCATTGTAGTAATTTCATGTTGCAGTGGCTGTAAAATATCGTGCAGAGATTCATTATCATTCAAATTCAATAATCACTCAGCGACTGACTTTCGGTAAATTAGATGTCCTTTTTCGCGGCATTCATCAGCAAACGTAAAATTGTCAATCCTATAGACAAACCAGTTTCTATAGATAGGTATTTTCGAAATCCTTATCTCATCCGAAAGAGCGACCCGAACGTAGCATAAAGTAGCATCCAACTGGTGGTCCTGTAGCAGCCGGGTATTTCGTGTTACCATGACTGGACTGCTAGTTAACCTCTGTAGACATTCTCGCAACGTTATCAGTCCTCCGTTAGTGAATTATTTATGGGAAATGACACCCAATTTTCCACAGCGGAACTTGGTAATCATTGTCGGTTGTGTCTATTACGATGGTCTTTTGGACTAGCTGAAGGCATTTTTAACTTGATTTCAGGCTGAATGACCGCAAAACTCAGTGCTAACTCTTCTTTTTTTTCTATGGTGTCACTGAAAATGACTTTTTGCCTTGCTGTTTGCTCTTTGTCCCTGATCAAACATATAACTCGCTCAACTGACGGTCGGTAGTCGATAGAGAGTACAACGTCGAAATAACGTTATGAATTCTTAATTTTTACTGCACTGGTTTAATTACCTGATCTGATCCTTGGGGGGAAATGTTCTGAATATGATTTAGTTGGAATCGTGGTTACGTCAGCATATGTGGAGGGTTGCAACTCCAGGGAGAAAATACATGATCCTTGTCGTTCTAGTCGTCCTTGTTTTTGGAGTACAGTATTCAGTATTTTCTGGGTAGGGATTAGTCGAGATGGAAATGAACACAGCAATCCCCTGTCTAATTTCGATTTAATTATCCTGATGACAAAATAACCGACGAGGAAACGTCTCGCATGTAAGGGAATTAAGGATCTAAGGTTTATGTTGACGTTGTGTAATATTAGCGTGGCATGGATTTGATACAGCAGTGAATTTCTGCCAGCTAATTTTTGATTGAAGTTTGGTTCATCGGGCTTCTTCTGTGTATGAATGGTATTGTAGCTAGTAAGAACAAAACAAAATTGCAAGAAAATCCATTGCCTGCATACTTTCAGGATAGATTAACTGTCAAACGAAACTTTCAACCAGTGCAAGAAGTATACAAAAGATACTGGGATTGTTATTGATAAAAATATCTGTATTAAAAGAATGAATATGGATTTGCAGATTCTCCTTCTTTTTTTGTAAGAATTCATCAATCTTACTCAGACAAGATGTTTCTATTGTATTTTCTGTATTTTACCTTCGCTGGTACCTTAATAAGACCTTTGTGTCGTACCCTGAAAATTAGTCCCTCATATTAAACGGCTTTGGCTCGTGAAGCGGAGAATACCGCCCGCCAGTATTTGCCTGTCTTTCTAAAACGAGAAAACTCTCATTTTCAAAATTCATGACCCGAGGATGGTGTCGTCCTTTTTGCTTTGTACTTTGTATCTTGTAAAATGAAATTGTTGTTCTTTCTTTGAAACGAGCTGGCTGTTAATCAAGATTAACGTTTTGGTGGTTATGTACATGGTATCTTCTGGATGACTCCTCTACACGTTCGTGACTTTTAATTGTTAATACCAAGATTTGCCGAGAAGATGTGTTGGAGATGTGTCAAGAGGGAAGGGACCAACCAGTTGAAGACGAGGGCAAAATGAGAATTGTAAAATTCTTGAGTGCTCGGTTTATTATCATTCATAATGGATGATGACAAGTTTGACATGAATGACGAAATTTTTGATTTGATAGCGTCATTATCTACGAGATTAAGATTATTTAAGGTGGTTTGGATGTTATGTGTGTGGCTTTGCATGTGCGGTTATGCGAGAATAATTATAAGGAGTAGAACTTTTTGATAACCTAACCATTTCGCTGAAGAGACATTTTTGTTGTTTTCGTTTCAGGTGAGTGTGCACAGTAATCTTCGTAATTAAGGGTTTCAATTGTTGGTAAGTCGTTTGTGAGGAAGAATTATGGATACTTAAATGTGTCTCCACCACTGTTTTGTTAAAAAAATGCATTCTAACAATATCTCTTAAATTGCATTAACAAAAAGGCGTTGTCATAGGTGGTTGGGCAATAGACTTAAGACACCGTCGATACTACCAGGATGATTTTACGTGTGGCGCTATGATCAACTCCGCAGGATTAATTGTTAATAAAACACATATGGTTTTTGCGGAGATTTGGAAGCAATGGCGGAGATAAATTTCAGTTCGAAATGACTAAGGTCCTTTTTATTAATTCGTAGTGATCTAGGTTAGATACAGGGACTGCCATGATTTACACGTAGCGCTCGTATTCTTCAGATCATCCGAAACATAAAAGACACATACCCAGTGTGTGGATGGAGGTAAATGTGGTGTTCATTCCTAAAGCGGGGAAGAGTTCACACTCGACCCCAACGGACCTAAGGCCCATAAGCCTATCCTCTACACATCTAAAGATGCTAGACAGATTATTGATTTTCATCTACGCAGCACTATTCCAACACACCTGCTCTCTGCTTCGCAGCATGCCTACACCAAGGGCAGGTCGGTGGATACTGCTTTGCACTCGCTTGTGAGTCACATAGAAAGATCTCTCAATTACAGGGAGTTTACCTTAGTCACCTTCCTGGACATTGAGGGTGCCTTCAGCAATGTCAAACCTGAAGCAATTACTGATGCACTAAGGGAACTCGATGTAGATCGCTCTGTAATTCAAATTATTAACCTTATGTTAACTTCCAGGGTCATATTGTCGAAACTGGGGGACTCGACAGTACGCAGGAGTGTCTGTAGAGGTACTCCGCAAGGTGGGGTACTCTCACCCCTCTTATGGAACATCGTGGTCACAGATTGCTTGTAGACCTGGAGGAGGTGGGATGTAAAGTGACAGCCTATGTGGATGACGTTTCTATTGCCATCTCCGGTAAGTTTCCGGGGACCCTCAGCGAGGTTACGCAATATGCACTCTCCTTACTAACTAAATGGGCCAGGATATGCGACCTCAGTGTTAATCCTGAGAAAACCAAACTTGTGCTATTTATACGGAAAAATATCATCCCCCAGTAGAGCCTCCTACCATGGAGGGAGTGAGACTTACTTTCACCGACAGGGCGAATTTTCTTGGCCTGGTATTGAATAGAAAGCTTAACTGGAGACTAAACATCCAGGAACGTACCAACAAAGCTAGTATAGCACTCTACTGTTGCAGAAAGGCTATAGGTAAGGCATGGGGTCTGCAGCCTAGGGTGCTGCACTGGTTCTATGTGTCGGTCCTGCGACCTATACTTCTATATGGCGTTGTTGTATGGTGGAACGCCCTTCGCACCGGATCCAATCGTAAATTGTTGGGTACAAAGAGCGCCTGCTTGGCAATCTGCGGGGCTCTTCGATCGACTCCATCTGCAGCGCTAGATATAATGCTCGGTTTACTTCCTCTAGATATTCTAGGGGAGCAAATGGCAGCAAACTCAGCTATACGTACTCGGGAAACCAGTACCTGGCTCACCTTGAATATCGGCCACTCCACAATTCTCAATAATGCAGATATCCCGACATCAGTAGACTACACTCTACCAACGTACTGTTTCGGGAATAACTATGCAAGCTTATTCCCATCCCGTGGTCAATGGGAGTTAGGGACTCCACCAGCACTACTAACCTCTCTTTGGATTTTCACAGACGGCTTCAAGACCGATGTAGGTGTGGGTGCCGGAGTATACTCCGAGGAGCTCAATCTCAACCACTCGTTTCAACTTCCAAGCTACTGCAGCGTTCCCCAGGCGGAGGTTTATGCGATAAAAGAGGCTGCGATGTCGATAGATCGCGCCATGTCCACCAAAAGAGACATTACTATTTTCACAGACAGCCAGGCTGCAGTTAGAACACTTAAGTCTACGCTGATAGTGTCTAAAATTGTTGCTGAATGTCGAGTTTGCCTTTTGGAAGTCAGCAGCGATTTCAATATTACACTGTGCTGGATACCTGGCCACAGTGGTTTTGCCGGGAATTGTAGAGCGGACGAACTGGCTCGCAGGGGTGCAGCCGGCGAAGCACGGCAGATCAGGGGCTACATTGCTAAGCCCATCTCTACCTGCAAATCTAAATTAAAGTTGGCTGCTGTCAGGAAAGCCAACTCGACATGGATGAATGGCGTTACATGTCCGAAAGCAAAGCTGATTTGGCCTTAGCTGAATTTCAGTCGCTCTGATAAATTGCTATCACTGACTAAACTTCAGATCAGGGTGGTAGTTGGCGTTGTTAAAGGTCATTGCGTCATGGGTGAGCACGCTAGAAGGCTTGGACTTCCATACAACGACTTCTGTAGAAGTTGCGGTGTTCCGGATGAGGAGGAGAGCACCCATCATCTGCTTTGTAGCTGTCCGGCACTGGCATATAGAAGGAGATCAATCATTGGGAAACCTTTCTACGACCATCTTGGTGAACTAAGAGATGTGGATGTTGGTCGACTTCTCCGGTTTGCGGTTAGCTCCGGATGGTTCGATACTCGTATAACATAGAGACTGAACACAACTTGGGTAACACAATGGACCTATCCCTGGTCTAAGTGTGCTGTGGTAACCACGGCAGCCCCCCAACCCAACCATATTCCCACGCAATCGCCTATCACCCCTACATATGTAAAATAATTAAATACATCTATAACTCCCGATTGAATAAACGTGTAAAGGTCTAACTTTGATAGATGATTCGAGAGGGTCATTTTATACTCTCTTGTAGAAATGAGATGTATGAGATCCCTCTCTCTCTAATGATACCTTTCTTAAAAAGATCTCTCCGCATTACCCTGCTTTCCATGTTTTTTGTCTATGACTCTTGAACCAATTGGCGTAGAGAGCTGATGTTTGGCATGTATTCTTTAAATGAGAAGCTGCCTCAATTCAGTGGGGTCGATCGCTTTTAACAAAGGGAGGAGATATGCCATCGTCATTATGTTTTTGTGCTCGGGATGGATTCGGACCCTTCACCCTTTGGGTGAAAATCAACTTTCTATGCATAGACCTGTTAGGTTAGGTTAGGTGGGCTTTTTCAACCAAACAATGATCAAAGCACATTAGACACCACTAGGCCCGTTGTGATACCCCTAAGTACAGCAACCCGAGCCTACCTCAGTCATAACACCAGCTAGAGCTGACAATGAAGCGATTAAGCCGATCATCCATCGACCCTAACATCCTTTAATTCATCCAAATCAGTAAAGAAGTAGGACCCAAGGGTATCCTTCCTGCGTCTCGCCAGGGCAGGTGAAAGGGATTCTCCTCCTCCTCGTCCCCACAGCTCCTACAGTAATCATTGTGTGGGTGCCAGAGTCTCCTAGCTTGCTCCCCAATAACGCCGTGCCCAGTGATAAGCCCCACCACGTTTCTCAAATGGTTTTTGTTCAGCAGCAATAGCCTGCGAGAGCGGCCAGTTTCCATTTTCGGTCATATTTGTCTCGTTACATGACACGCACTGCCATTGCATCATCTGGTGTTAGCCCTATCGTATGCCAACGCTTTAGTGACCAGTTTGCAGGCTGCTAAAAGCCACCCAGTACTACGAAAGCATTCCTTGGTCATATTGATAGTTCCAGCCCGGGCCAGTTCATCAGCTTTGCAATTACCAGAAAAATCGCGCTGACCTGGTATCCAGTACTGGATATTGTTGAAAAATTTCGAGAGCTGCCACAATTTAACACTGTCTGTGACATAACCAAGACGGAACTGAACGATTTGATCGCAGCTTGACTATCCGTGTGTATTATGACATCCTTAGCAGATATAAAGTTAAGCGCAAGCCAGGTTATCGCCTCGGAGATGGCACAAACTTCCGCCTCAAAATGCTACTGTGCCCTGGCAGGTGGAGCGACAAGCCCATACGCAGCTTCCTCAAATATACACCAGCCCCAACCCCTCCTTCATGAAGTCATCCTCGCTGTTTAGCATGTGCTTTCACGGAGCCATCTTATGTTAGCCCTGTCTTCAGCAGCGGCCTTTATCAGCAATCTACACGGCGCTAATGGAACTTTGATGTCTTTGGTGTCTTCATCAATAACACCAGTCGTACCCTTCCAGTTACACATAAAATTGGCTCGGAATCCAACAGGGTAATATCGAAGAAGCCACCCATCTCTATCAGGGCTGAGCGGCAGCACTCGCTAGATTTTGATGAAGTCAAGACGGTCTCACAGTCATGACATGTCTACCTAGCCAGGACAGAGCTTCTGAGACCTCCGCCTGCAGGGCACTACAAAATTCGGGAAGACGGAATGATAAGTTAATCCTCAGTCCCTGGTAACGTAAAAACTTTAATAAAATGAAACTATGGTGTACGCGTACTCAATTTTCTCAGCACTGTTCATCCGAATCTTAACGGAATTGAAAGAATTAAACTCGAAACAAAATTATTCATCACATCTTAAAATATCGAGGACTTTGTATTAAATTTTGTTCAAGACAGTCATTGAAATTGACACAAAATATTAAATCACTATTTTTTCGTTGATGTCAACTTTCCGTATTTACAATTATAGCGCTTCGCTTCCGTTTTCTCTATATATCCTCTCCATCAAGACACCGAAATAGACACTTGCGAATATTTTACTTCTTCCAAAAAACGCGAGCGCTAAAATTAGAACATGTCTGGCATTGGCTTCGAGTTTAGGGGGGGTTGGGTCTGCCTTTGCTCTATGCTATGCAAATAGTGTAACATTATGTATTCCAGGGAAGGTCGAGTTAATGTTGCCATCTACATTGCTGCCTACTTACAGGACAAATTCTCCCTTGGTCCGCCCGCCGCAGCTTTTCTTTTTTAACCGCATGACTTTTCAAAATTGTAAAGTTCAATGTGGCGATCGAAGACGATGATATGAAGGACGATGGCCATAATAGACTTTTATTGGTCCACGACATGAATCTGGCGGTGCATAATTTAGACTTAAAGAGCCGGTGAACATGTGCGTCAAAAGTAAACGGGACTCCGCGTCATTTTTAATCGGACGTCGATAACTATCGGATGTCCTCGGCCTATCTCGACAGTTGTCTATCTGTATCATTTTCTATATGCAGCGTTTCACTAGTACACAGTTGAGAATATGCCAGTGCACATGTGCCGCTAAGTCCGCAGTTCAGTTCTGAATAAGCCCGGCCACATACACTTTCGAATACACGTGGAAACAGTGAAAAATTTTCTTTAGATTTGTCTGAAGTTTCTTGAGCCATTCGCTTGAGAATAACTTTTCCTCATGCGTTGCGTTAAGATTTCCTCCGTCTCATGACACTTAACACAAAGTTTGTGTTCGTACTCGATATTGTCTGCCTGGACTAATCTAATACAGTTTGACGCTGCGTCCAATCACCTCATGTGCACTGAACCGCCGATAAGTACCAAAGAGATAGGATTGAAACGGACGCGACGCGCGTCATGATTACGTTTGACGCGCATGTGACCGGCACTAAAGCTTCTCATACGAGTGCACGAAATGCGTTGGGCGCGTCAAATCTATGATACCCGTCTCGTGTAAACAGCAAAACGGGTACCCAATTTCGTAACTTATTAAGCATCGTTTATATATGAGCATTCGTGTTCGCACAATTTTATCCGCACGAACACGATCCACGGCTAGTGGGTCTCCGCGCGCGCTGAACTTTGTGCGTGCAATTTGGTCTGGACGAGATTCTCATACGCTTAAAGCTTCGCATAACGTTCGTGCGGGCAAATATCACGTACACATATGAGCATTCGTGCGCACGAATGCTCATATGTATACGGAGCTTTAGACAACGAAGCGTATCAATCAGGTTTACCTGTTACGCATATATTCTTCGCGTAGACGCTTTCGAACATATTAGAATCGTATTAAAGAATACGATCGCGCAAAATCACCGCCACCTTGGTTATACAGGGAAATTGCCTCATAACAGCATTGTCACATGATTTCCCATGGCATTTCCAGCGAAAAGTATTAAGGAACACTCTTTCAAAATTTGAACCTTTTAGTTGATACAGGCACGCATGCATTTTTTTTTCTCAATTTTTTTTTACCTACTTCATATTACTAAAAACACAATATCTGGAAACTACGCCAGAGCTCGTGAGAAAGTGGTAAAATTGCAAAATTAAAAAAAAATCCAAAAATTTGGATTTTATAGAGCTACAACCAACAAACTATTCCAGCTTGCATAGTTTTCAGGTTATTGCATTTTTAGTAATGTAAAATCGGCGTAGTGTACGACGATATCCTAACGCACAAAAAGCCTTTCCTACATTCAAAGCGTTATAACTGTCAGAAATTAAAAAATAGGATGAAATGATGTCAACACGTCATAATAAAATAAAAAATTAATTTTTGAAAGGGCAAGTGCATTACGTGTGCAAAAATCCAAAAAATTGTGGTGGAAAAAAAAATATTTGTTCGAGCAAAGCAAAAATTTGAACTTTACAAATTGATAACAGTTATACCGCTTGTCTGATTTCCACCAAATAAATTCTATAATTAGAGCAAAGTATTGAATGCAACCGTGAAGTCTCGGTCGCCACTCTGCTTTACCTAGATAACATGGGTTCGATCCCCGTCATGTCAATAAAAATTGTGTGTGGGTATTATTAGAACTCCCTAAGCGGTCCAAGCTTGTCAGTAAAAGACGGTTCGGATAGGAGGTTCATGCTAGCAACTGAAACATCAGAAATCCACATGCTATTGAAACGTCAACAAGGCATAGTAATGCAAGAGATGTTCGCGCACGCTTGCTCCTACAGCGGTTAAGGCAATTAACAGTGGTTGCGATTGACGTTTTATTCGAGCGTTCTGGCTAGCGCAGTTTTTCAGATATTGGCTAAATTCATGACGGGGCGACCGGTAGCGCAGTGTGTTGAGGCATCAGTCTTATGTTTGACTACCGGCGTTTCGGGTTCGAATTCCGTCCACGACGACGTTCGTGGCCATAGATGTGCAGGAGGTGCATGCTGGCAACTGCATTCTCCGAAACCAGTTTATGCCAACGAAACGTTAACTGGGCCACAAGGAACAGCTGACGCTCTACACCCCACAAGGGGTTAGGGCAATTGAGTAGTGGTAAATTCATGACACACAGCGGTTGGTCTGCTGTTGGGAATTCGCTTTATGAATACTCTCAACCGAGTTTCTGATGGACACAATATGATCACAACATGCTGTGCCAAATGCCATTTTCTCCATCACAAAAATTTCTCCGCTGGCTGGGACCAGTATATGTTGACAGTTCAGAACTGTCACTCGCGCTGTCGTATTCATACGATTTTTTGTCGGTAGTCAATTTTGAGCCATGAAATTTGACAATTGATGGATCAGTAGATGCGGCTGTTGTTCATAATACATGCCGCTGCTATGCTGCTTCGATACTACTGATACAGCTTGTTGCGATTCTGCTATGTTTTATGAACTTAGTCATTGTGTTTTTAGTAATGTGAGGAAGGTACCTCTCATAAAAAATGTAAATGCCTGTATCAGTTAGAGGGTCTAGAATTTGTAAAAATGTTCCTCACTATTTTCTGCTGGAAATTACATGCGAAATCACGCACAGTGGCCAAAAATCCAAAGAAAGTTGGCCAAAAGTAGAAAACATTAAGATATTATGTTGAAAATCCATATTCGGGGGTTTTTGAAGGTGGCTGATCTGAAGTAAAAATTGTATCAAACGAAATAGGGACTCTAGAATGGCAGCAGTGTTTTCTATAAAAATATTCAGTATTATTGAAAGTTACTGTCTGGGTTTTCGGGGGCGCTGGTAATTAATCTTAAATCAAAATTGCAAAAAAAAGTCCAGAATAGCGATATTGTTTTCAAAAAATACATTCGATCTACCTAAAAGTTACTATTTGAGAGTTTGTGGGGTCGCTGACTGCGAATCTGAAAGCAAAATTGTGAAAAAATAAAATATCGGATACAGAATCATCATCAACGTGGCGCGACAGCCCGACGTCGGGCCTTGGCCGCCTGGATCGTTGTCCTCCAATTATCTCGGTCTCGTGACCGCCTCCTTCAATCTTGAAAGCCCAGTAGTTGCGCTGCGTCCACATAAACTGAGCTCTCCCAATGAGATCTCGGTCGTCCACGCAGTCTCGCTCCGTCGACTCGTTTTCTCTCTCTCTCTCTCTCTCTCTCTCTCTCTCTAATTGCCTTGACCCCTCGAGGGGCATGGGCGCGTCAACATCTCTAGCATTTCTATGCCTTGTTGACGTTTCAATAGCATATATCTACTTTTCGGAAGTGCAGTTGCTAGCAAGCACCTCCTATCCTCGCCGTCTTTATACTGACAAGCTCGGAACACTGTGAGAGTTCTATAAGTACTCACAGGCAGTTTTTGATCGCGCCGAGATTTGATCTCCGAGCTCAAGATTAGTAGAGCGGTGACAAAACGATCACGGCCACCGAGCGCGACAACGCGTTCATTACTCTCTTTGGCATGCGATCATCGTCGTTGTACATGCCCTACTCATTGAAGTCGTTGTAGTTTGACGATTTTTGAAACTTCCAGCTCATCGTTCAACTCATACAACTCATGGTTGTACTGGATGCACCATCCATCTCGATCGCAAACGGCCCCGAAAATTCGCAGCAGAACCTTACATTAAAATGTGTCTAGCATGTTTCCCGAGGCTTAAGTTAGGGTCCATGCTTCGCAGCCATAGCATAGCACTGGTCGTATAATGGTTTGTACACGCGGAGCTTCGTGTTTCTGTGCACATGCTTCGATTTCATTATGGGGAGAACCGAGAAAAAAATCTTATTAGCTAACTGTATCCGTCGCTTGATTTCGTCAGTTTCGTTGGCGTCCATTGACAAATTGCAACTCAGGTATATGAAGTCGTTCACGAACTCTATATTGATGTTGTCGGATACATAATGGCAACACTATGTGGATTAGTTCAGTCTTACTGAAAATTACTAGGCAATGGTTTTTGGGCTTACTAATTACGAATCTGAAATCAAAATTGTAAAAAAAAAACGAAAACCGCGGATCTAGAATGGCAACACTGTTTTAAATAAGTATGTTAAATTGATGATGATGATGAAGTGACCTTCTCACTTCACTTCTCACTTAGCATTGGCAGTCAGCGTCTCGAAAAATCCCCAGATTCTAACTTCCACCAAGATTGGATGTATTTATGAAAAAAAAGTGTTGCCATTCTGGATTTTCCGTTTCCTTTTTTAAAAGTTTGACTTCAAATTCGAAATCAGCGACCCCAAAAACTTGAACGTATTTACAGAAAACAGTGTTGCCACCAGGTTCCGGGCCAAAATGAGGAACATCTCAATAATACAATGTTATGCCCCTACTGAACCCGACAATGTCTTGGCAAAAGACCTAAAGGTGACATTATAATGGTTATGGGTGATTTGAATGCGAAAGTTGGCGCTGATAACTATGGGCTCAGACATGTGATGGGGAGACACGGTCTTGGTGATCGTAATGACAACGGTGAAAGATTTGTAGAGTTCTGCAACTTTCACAGTCTCTTCATCGGTGGTACTAGGTTTGAGCATAAGGACCACCACAAAATCAGTTGGTCCTCTGTTGATCGGCGCAGAACACAAAATCAGATCGACCATTTTGCCATTAGTAAAAGATTCAAGAGTTGCCTCCTGGACGTGCGAAACAAGAAGGGTGCCGATATTGGGATGGGAAGAGACCATTATCTTATGATCGCTAATGTTCGATTGCGTATTGCAGCCGTGCGCCGCCCTAGCGACGAAAGATCCAGGCCCCGCAAATTCAACACCGCTCGACTAAAAAGGTCCAGCTGTCTTACAACAATATAATGACCATCTTGCGCAAAAAGCGGCTGAGATAACTAGTCACCCAGATAGTGACATAAACGAAAACTGGAATGCCATAAAAATGCGTACATTGATAGCGCAAATACCATCCTTGGCCCAAACCCGGATTGCCGGAATAAGCCCTGGATGTCCGACGCTTCATGGCAGCGGATTGTTGAAAGAAAGGAGCTGAAAGTTCGTTTGGCTGCAGCATCAGACGACAATCGAAGCAGCATCGAACTCCTTTACCGTCAGAAAGCTCGAGAAGTTCAGCGTAGTGTGCGACGCGATAAAAGAGTTCATGCCAATTCTCTTTTAGCGTCCGCAGAAGAAGCCGCTAGAAGTAACAACTTAAACGCCGTATACGGTGTCATCAAGGAGTTTACAGGTGGTCGTAACTCCTGCCAACATCCGGTGAAAGATAGTGATCGAAAGCTACTTATCTTGGAAGAAGATCAAATGAGGCGGTGGAAAGAACACTTCGCCGCGGTCTTGAACCGTGTAACCTCTTGTCAAGTTCCCCCTCATATAGATAATTTAGCTAACCATCAAAATGTTCGTATACGGTCCACTGCCCCGACTAAAGAGGAAATAGTCACTGCAATTATTGCACTAAAACGAGGAAAGGCCGCCGGACTCGACGGTATCCCTGCCGAACTTCGTCAAGCAGCGCCAAGCGTAACTGCCGATTTGCTGCACCCACTTGTTGATAAAGCGTGGAATACAGAGACTTTTCCCACTGAGTGGAAGGAAGGTTTGATCATCAAACTTCCAAAGAAGGGTAGCCTCACAGACTGTAATAATTGGAGAGGCATTTGTGTGCTTCCTGCCGTTGCCGAGATAATAGCTAAAATCGTCCTGGAAAGACTAAAGGCCCACTTAGAAAGCACAATTGATGAAGAGCAGGCTGGCTTTCGATCCGGATTCTCCTGTGTCGATCACATTAACACCTTGCGAATCATCATCGAGCAATGCGGTGAATACGATTCTCCGCTTCACTTGCTTTTCATCGATTTCGAAAAGGCTTTCGATAGTGTGAACCGGGATTCTATATGGGCGGCCTTGCGCAGGAGAGGCATCCCTGAGAAGCTTGTGGCTATTATTAAGGCAACCTATGACGGCGCGAAATGTCGCGTTCTGCATAAAGGTAAGGTGTCGGGGGACTTTGAGATTCATAGTGGAGTTCGGCAGGGGTGCATCCTCTCACCGATCCTATTGCTCATTGTGATCGGCGATGTGTTGCACACAGCCCTATCCGGACTCGACAGAGAAATTCAATGGACTTTGACATCTTATCTACAACATCTTGACTACGCTGACGACATATGCCTACTCTCCCACAAAATCATGGATCTGTCCGCAATGGCGTTAGATCTCGAGAAGGAGGCAAGCAAGGTTGGGCTAAAGATTAATACCAACAAGACCAAGGTTCTTAGCCCGCCGTTGCGAAAAAGAAATCCTACACCTATTGCCATCAATATTAATGGGCAGCCTGTAGAGAAGGTGGACAACTTCGTCTACCTAGGTAGCATTGTTGCCGAAAATGGTGGTACGGAGCAGGACATCGCTCGTCGTATCAACCAGGCTAAACGCGCATACGGCATGCTGTCCAAAATCTGGCAGAGCAGTTATCTCAGCATCAAGACCAAGCTGGGCCTGTTTCGCTCCCTGGTACTATCAGTGCTTTTGTATGGGAGCAGTACATGGAAAGTTTCCGTAGGAGTTACCAGAAAGCTGCAAGTTTTCGTCAACTCATGTCTTCGTCGAATTTTAAGAATTTTCTGGCCCGAAACAATATCAAATGAAGAGCTAAGTCGGCGTACGGGTGAGATGCCAATCGACGAATTGATACGCAGGCGAAAATGGCAGTGGATAGGTCACACATTGCGAAAGAGTGATAACTGCATTGCTTTGCATGCCATGAAATGGAACCCCATTTCCAACCAAGGCCGACGAAGAGGGGGTCCTCGAATCACATGGCGTCGATCTGTGGCAAAGGAGTGTCAGGTACTGGGTAAGTCTTTTGGGGAGTTGCGCTCCATTGCCCAGAACAGAGTACGATGGCGCGCAGTAGTAGTTGACGCGCTATGCCCCGCTAGGGGTTAAGGCAAAGTAGTAGTAGTATTTTGCACTTGGCATTTATTCATAGATTTATTCATTTAACTAAATTATTCAAAATATTGGCCATCAGCAGCGATAACTTTCTCCCATCTTTCGGGAAGTCTACGAATTCCGTCGCGAAAAAAATCTTGGGGTTTCGAGGCTATCCATGAATCGAGCCAGTTCTTAGTATCCTCATATGAAGTGAAGTGCTGATCAGCCAACGCATGAGTCATCGAAGCGAACAAATAGTAATCGGATGGAGCAATGTCAGGGCTATACGGCGGGTGGGGTAGCACTTCCCATTTGGTTGTTTCCAGGTACGTTTTCACGACTTGCGCAACATGAGGGCGAGCATTGTCATGCTGAAGAATTATTTTGTCGTGCCTTTCAGCAAATTGTTGCCGTTTTTCACGCAATGCTCGACTCAAACGCATCAATTGCAGTCGATAGCGCTGCCCGTCAATGGTTTCATTCGGTTTTAGCAGCTCATAATAAAGAACACCGATCTGGTCCCACCAAATGCAGAGCATAAGCTTGGAACCATGAATATTTGGCTTCGCGGTCGATGTTGATTGGTGCCCGGGCGGTCCCCATGATTTCTTTCGCTTTGGGTTATCATAATGAATCCACTTTTCATCGCCGGTCACAATACGATGCAAAAAACCCTTCCGTCTTTGCCTTTGAAGCAGTTGTTCGCACATGCAAAAGCGCCTCTCAACATCTCTTGGCTTCAACTCGTACGGAACCCAGTGGCCTTGCTTTTGGATCATTCCCAGTGATTTTAACCGCTTCGATATGGCTTGCTGAGTCACTTCCAACGAAATTGCCAACTCTTTTTGAGTTTGGCACGAATCTTCTTCGAGTAATTTCGTCAATTCTTCGTCTTCAAACTTTTTTGGCTGGCCAGGTCGCTCTTCGTCGGTAATGTCGAAATTATCATTTTTGAACCGATGAAACCACCGAAAACACTGTGCACGCGAAAAAGCATCGTCACCGTAAACTTCCACGAGCAATTTATGACTCTGAGCTGCAGTCTTCTTAGCAAAATAATGTCCAAGTAAAACTTCCCGCAAATGCTGTTTTTTTCGTGAATTTTCGAAACTTTCCATGGTCCGGTAAAATACGTTGTCAACAATCAACACGAAATGTTTATACTGACATTGACAGCTTATGAATACAAACTTCAAATGGTATGTATGTCAAAGATGGACTACCATTGGTTTATCGGTGTTGCCATCTCTAAAAAAAGTCTCATTATTAAGTTGTAGACCAAATAATTTTGACATCAGATTCGCAATCAGCGACCCTAAAAACCCCCAGGGAACCAGTTTCAACCTAATATGATAATACATAATAGGAGACTTTAATGCGTTTTCTTTTTTGTGATTTGGCCCCACTGAACAAGGTAGAGTGATCCACTAAAGTCCTTCTATAATTCTTAGGGGCAGTTGTAAGTAAGTGCAACGAAGATTTTTCACCAGCCTTAAACGGATAAAAAATACGCTAATTCATATACGCGTCTCGTGTATGAGGAGCTTTAGTCGACCCTTTATGAAATTAATTACAACGAGTTGTCTCAGAACTGATGCAATGATCCAACATCAACGAAAATGATCATAGGCTTCCATTTAAATTGTTAATTGCAGTGAATGAATTTGTTGTAACGACTTAGGCTTAAATTACACTTTTCGTCTTTTCGGCGCAAAGCTGACGCGTCTTTTCGCTGCTTTGCTTTTGCGTCGAAAAAACGCGGGACTATGAGCTACATTATTCTTGCGTTTTTTTCGACGAGAGGTTGACACGTCTTTGCGCTGCTTTGCTTCTGCGTCGGAAAAACGCAAGTGTAATATCATACGCAGCGCGGATGTTTCCCCGTCTTTTACAACAAAGCGGCGATAAGACGCGTCAACTTTGCATCGAAAAAACGCGAGTGCAATTTAAGCTTTACGTGACGTTTTTGGGATTCGGAAAGAAGTACATACATTGAATTTCGCTCGTGTAGTGTCGGTTTTTGTGACTAGATTCGACCGCGAATTGGCGCTTAAGCATTCTACTAAAATCAGTTTTTCGCGGAAAATCTCATACTAAAATTCTCAAAAGTTTCGTTCGCATTCAAATTTTCAATACCTCGGTACTAATATATCTGACACAAATTCTTAAACTGAAAAAAAATCCACGCCATTGTGAGCAATTTCCATGCAAAAACAATTCCTTTCGATTTTATTTCGCTTGAAACTGGTCATCCTCATCACATTGGTGATCGATCTCTTTTTATTTTTAGTGAGAAGCGGAAGTTCAAGTGTCGTGTAGAGCGCCGGGTACATGACGCAATAGCACAGGATTGTGCCTTGCGCATGTTGGCTCTCTGTATTCTCTCTTTTGATCACTTGTGACGTCGATTAGTTTATATGACACATTTCTTTCTTGTATGAAGACTTTTTGAGTTTTTTGCTTATATCTAACTATTAAACCTAGCAAAAAACTTCTAAAATCAAAGATCACAAGAATATACAGACATAAAAAAAATGTTCAAACAACTTTTTTGTATCTTAAATAGATTCCGAGATTTTACGGTTTTTTTTTATGTTTGTATGTCCTGCATCTTTTAAAGTATTAGTCCTACGACAAAAATGAGTGGACCTTTCTTTCGATTCGTTAGAGAAGGTCACGTATGATGATATACAGAACAATACCGAAATAAGATGCGGGAAGGCGTAACCTTGTGTAGTTCAGCTATGCGCCGCGTATACGTACCGTGTTAAAGTTTCCACTCACTCCTTTGGCACGAGAGAGTGCAACATTTCGTCACGAAAATGTTAGTACATACTAGCTTCTAACGTTAAGGGGGGTCTTAGTAGAAAAAAAAAAACGATAAATTTTTTTTCAGCTTAAAAAGTTCTCCATGTCATTCTGTTGGTAAAAATGATACAAAGTATCTACACTGCATGCAGATACATCGGAACATGGATATGTCTTTGGCTACCGACTGCGTGGAACCTGTTGTGTTGAAGATATCGACGTAAGTTTTATAAAGATCCCAGTATAGTTATACTGGATGAATTCATTCGACAAAACACGTCCCACGCTTTTGGTAGGCATAAGATGTACCGATGTATCTGCATGCAGTGTAGATACTTTGTATCATTTTCAAGACATACCGTCCCGCATAGTGTACAGGAGAATACAAATTAACCCAACCGTTGCCCCGTGTGTGGATCAAGCGATCATACACTCTACATATTTATATGCGCCTGTGCTTCGTTAGTACGTCAATCCGCGATCGATCGCGTCAAGCCGCGGTCTAGCTAAACACACTTACTATTAGATACTTAGATAGTACTCGTCTAAGTCTAAAGACGGTAAGCGCGACAACACAATTTTATTGCATTAACGTTTACGTTATCCGCGCTGCACAAACTGCATCATCTGCACTATTCTCCTCATTAAATCAGAATTGTGCACTGTTAGTTGATATATCATCGATCGTGATAGTACGCGGTATGCGCGATACAAGTACGGTCGTAAGTTCCTTACATCCACGGGAAAAACACGTTGGTGACCTTGGTGACACTGATTTCAGTCGGCTGGATGGGATTGGCCATCACAAGAAAGGGGTGGATCCGCCGCGGAAGTGTAGTCCAAGGTCCGTGGAGCAAGCATCTCTTTCGCACTGTCGCCGATGACGAAGCAACGCCCATCCATTGAAATTCTTCGACTCAACCGTCTCTCCATTGCCTGCATACGAGTGTCTGTGTGTGAAGTTGAAGCTATTTCCCGACCTACCCCAACGATTTTCTTACTGAGTCAGGTTAGTGACTATTTGATGAAAACAAAAAGATTGCTGTGAAGGAGGAGCCATAGCGCTGTGCACGAGTGAGGGAGACAGGTTGTCTGGATGTGGCTGGTGTTGTGAGCAGATTTGAATCACGAGGGGATGGCAGTTGAATGATGTTGACTTGTTTTATGGGTGCCTGGTTGTTTAGTCAGTTCATGATGCGAAGTTTTTCGATTTTCGTGAGTTCTCTTTGATGACTGACTCGGATTGACTGAGGATCGGCCACTACATTCATAGAACTCGGAAAAATTTTCAATGGGCTTGTTTCTTCTTCTGACCCCCGAGTAGAAAAACAGACATTTCGTGTGACGGACAGATTTTTAGGATGACCCCCAGCTATAAGACATATCCACGTCAAAATGGTGAAAATATCTCAGTTATAAATGGATAAAAAAAATATTTTCTTGAATAACTCAGTAACTACATACAATCAGCGAATTTCCGCTTCGAGCCATCGTAGTGTAGGCAAAAGCAGCAACAAATTTACACAACACTGTACGTTCGAATTCGACAAAACACTAGTAAAAAGGTTTTAAAATATCGCACCGATCGATTAGATATCATTTCAGGTCTCAACGATAACCCAAGTATTGATTGTAGACTGAAATACGTCATGAAACGTTATCCGTTAGAAAAAGTGCTCTCCTGAAAAATCACGTTTTCTGGGCATCTATCAATCCTACGGGGCTCGAATTGTTATGAACCGTTCTTGAATACTACTTTGCCTTAACCCCTAGCGGGGCATAGCGCGTCAACTACTCCTGCGCGCCATCGTACTCTGTCTGGGCAATGGGACGCAACTCCCCAAAAGACTTACCCAGTGCCTGACACTCCTTTGCCACAGATCGACGCCATGTGATTCGAGGACCCCCTCTTGGTCGGCCTTGGCTGGAAATGGGGTTCCACTTCATGGCATGCAAAGCAATGCAGTTATCACTCTTCCGCAATGTGTGACCTATCCACTGCCATTTTCGCCTGCGTATCAATTCGTCGATTGGCATCTCACCCGTACGCCGACTTAGCTCTTCATTTGATATTGTTTCGGGCCAGAAAATTCTTAAAATTCGACGAAGACATGAGTTGACGAAAACTTGCAGTTTTCTGGTAACTCCTACGGAAACTTTCCATGTACTGCTCCCATACAAAAGCACTGATAGTACCAGGGAGCGAAACAGGCCCAGCTTGGTCTTGATGCTGAGATAACTGCCCTGCCAGATTTCTTGAATAGTATGTGATGATTTTAACATTTTATTTTTAAAAAATTCCTATTAAAAGATCGGGAAAAAAATTTCAAAGTGTTGTGAAAACGGGTTAAATTTTCCGACACCAATAATTTCACGTCAAAAATTAAAAAAAAAAAGATCTGAATAAATAAAACGACAAAATGTTCGGTATTCTTTCCTTTACACATAGAAAAAAGAAAAATTTCAAAAGCTTTAATAGTTTTTGTAAAAAGGTACATTAACCCATTGCCTGCGGAGGAACTTTTTTTTAAATTTTCGCGTGAAACTTCATACACAGATGTAGTAGTTTGCATGTAATCTAGTGATGACATATGGCATCATCGCCATATAATCTTACGTACAATACTACGGAAATCGTATAGAAATAAATAAATAAAAGAGTAATAAATATGACTTAGTTTATTACTTACCAGTGAAAAGATAAACTAAATAACAAAGAAACACAGCATTTTTATATCTTTTTTTTTATTTTAATTAAAAATGCGAATAAATGGTTGAAAATAAATTAGGGAAATAAGAAAAAACAATTCAAACTATATATACGTAATTTTCATGATTTTATAAAAATAACAGCATTGAAATTGTATTAATTTGGGATACATTGGCTGCATAAGAACAAAAAACTGGATAGGGAATACTAATTATTTAATGTTTAAGGTTGTGTGTGATATTTTAGGAAGCAATAGTTATCAATTCATAATGCTTTGTCACACACTGCACTCCACTATCGAGAAAGGGAAATGTATTGAAATGATGGTGTCCCTCGGTCGATGCGACAGTTTCAGCATTTGCTGGCAAAACTCTACCTGCGGATCGAGTCGATCGTGTTGGTATAGGAGCAACTGAATGTGAATCCACCTATTTCGTGCTGTGTATCTCGACTTATATTTCAGCAGTCGTCGCGAGTCGTTGCCGTGAATGTGAATTTGGACTAAGGCGCGCCGTATATTATTCCCAACCCACGCACGAATGATTCTGTAAACGCATATTAAACCCAACCCCCCAACCCAGTCGTTTCCATACTATAGATATAGATGAATATGCGTGGCTTCTCCTTGATCTTAGTTGATGTTCACACTGCGCACATTTTTGCTTACCGTACATTGAGACATATCCAGAAACAATCATAATTCCCAGGAAAACTTTGACCTCCTGCAGCCTAAGTGTCGCCATACACTGTCGAACTCGAACTCGAGCACGAACCTGGTACAAATGTCCTCCGACACTCACATACACTTCACATAGGTGTGAAGAAAACCGTTCCTTTTGTACTAGGTTCGTGCTCGAGTTCGACAGTGTATGGTGACACTAATATTTGATTTCTTGTCTGTGATGGATACACCATAATTATTGCTTTCAGCACAGATCATTTTCAAAATTTCGCCATCGAAAAATCTTTCAAAGAATTCATAAGCTTTTGCTGAATAGTCCAAGTAACACGGATCTCTGAAAATCGGCTTCGGGCCATGGAATTTAACAAATGTCCCCTTGTGTTTGTGCTTCAATGTTGGCACTTCAGTTGGAATATATATTTTTGAACCAACATAAGCCCATGGCGTTGTCGGAGTAGATGAAATGGGCGAAGATTCATGGCCCTCTTCTTCAACTTGCATTTCCGTGAGTGCATCTGTGTGTGTGTGTTTTCTGCACCAACTTCATAAAGAACTTCATTGTCGCCCGATCGACCAACGAATTCCACTTCAACCACTTGTTGTAGTGGGTTATGATGCAAATCGATGATCTTACCGCCTTCGTTCTCGTCACAATCGTCTTCGGCTGAGCCATTTGGGGGTTGAATGAAAATTGCGGACGGTTGTTCGTCTTCAGTGCCTTCATCGGCAATCAGACTCTCCAAATAATCCACCGCCTCGTGTAATTTCATCCTTCAAAAAATGAAAGATACACGTGAATTTCACAGATGACGAAAATATCGTTTATAACGTGAACCTGCGATAATGCCATATGGCCTCAGCAAATTTCAAAGAAAAATTGTTCTCACAAAAATTTTTTTTTTTTTTATTTCATACAATTGATGCTACTATATATTTCAGTTTTAGAATATGAAATGGTTCGAAGCAAAAAACTTTTTAAAATATGAGAAAAATCAACTTACATTTTACGGTGCAACACAAATTCGCTTTTTTTTCACTTTTCAAAATTCACTCAAATGTGTGGTCCGCTAGGTTCGACTCCTATAGGAATTCTAGCATAACCCATATATGATTTGAAAGATACATCCTTCCACTTGAGAAATCATTGAAATATGTAGCACAATGCACACACACCCTCCACAAGCCATTAAATGAAATAGTTAAAAGCGATGCCATATGGCACACTAGCCGGGAATGGATTAACTAGATGAATCTTGGTTAGGAAAAAATGGGGCATTCAATAGTTGTAATTTCGTTAATCATCGTGGCGCGACAGTCCGACGTCGGGCCTTGGCCGCCTGGATCATTGTCCTCCAATTATCTCGGTCACGTGACCGCGTCCTCCAATTTTGGGAGCTCAGCAGCTGCGCGGCGTCCACACCTACTGAGCTCTCCCAACGAGATCTCGGTCGTCCTCGCAGTCTCGCTCCGTCGACTCGCTCTGCATTCATTACTCTCTTAGGCATGCGATCATCGTCCATTCTTTGTACATGCCCTGCCCATTGAAGTCGTTGTAGTTTGACGGTTTTCGAGACTTGCAGCTCATCGTACATTTCATACAACTCATGGTTGTACCGGATGCGCCATCCATCTCGATCGCAAACAGCCCCGAAAATTCGCCGTAGAACCTTACGTTCAAAAGTGTCTAGCATGTTTTCGGAGGCTTGAGTTAGGGTCCATGCTTCGCAGCCATAGCATAGCACTGGTCGTATAATGGTTTTGTACACGCGGAGCTTCGTGTTTCTGTGCACATGCTTCGATTTCATTATGGGGAGAACCGCAAAAAAAGTCTTATTACAATAGCTAACTGTATCCGTCGCTTGATTTCGTCAGTTTCGTTGGCGTCCCTTGACAAGTTGCAACCCAGGTAAATGAAGTTGTTCACGAACTCGATATTGAGGTCCCCCACATTGATGCTTGGTTGTGAAGGTGTCCTTGTCACCGATTGCATCATTATTTTAGTTTTACCCTCGTTAATACGTAATCCAACTTCCTTTGCAGCGGTATCGAGCATATGTAGAAATTCTTCTGCGTCAGCCAATCTTCGGGACATGATGTTGATGTCGTCGGCGTACGCTGCTAATTATGTCGACTTGATGAGTAGCGTCTTACTGTTGTCCATATTCATGGCCCGAATAACGTATTCCAGTGCTAGGTTGAAGAGCGTCGGTGCCAGTCCATCGCCCTGTTTCAAACCAGTGCGTGTTTCAAATAGATCAGTAAGTCTATTCTGGATCCTGACTTGTGAGACGGAGTTGGTCATCGTCATCTTTGTCAGTCGCACTAATTTGGTCGGTATACCAAATTGCAGCATGATGTTGTACAGTACTCCGCGATCGATACTGTCGTATGCCTGCTTGAAGTCGACAAAGATTTGGTATACGTTTACGTTGTATTCCCAGCACCTCTGGAGTATCAGTTTGACTGAGAAGAGCTGATCGGTTGTGGAGCGACCAGGTCTGAAACCGCTTTGATATTCGCCAATGACTCGTTCTGCGTACGGTTTTATTCTATTTTCCAGAATTTTCGTCAAAATTTTATATGACGTACAAACTAGTGAGATGCCCCTGTAGTTCTCACACCGCAGTTTATCTCCCTTTTTATGAATTGGACAGATGATGCTTCTGCGCCAATCGTCTGGAATCTCCTCGTTCTCCCATACTCGCAGGAGTAATTGATGTATGGCATCAACTAGACTCGTTCCACCGAATTTTAGCAGTTCAGCTGGAATCTCGTCAGCGCCCGGCGCTTTATTTCGTTTTAGTGACCGCAAGGCGAGATCAACTTCCTCTACTGTCGGGGGTTGAATGGGTGGGCCTAGATCAACATTATCGTCGAGAGCTTCCTGTGGGGGGATGTTAGATGGTCGGTTTAGAAGCTCTTCAAAATAAGAGGCCCATCGCTTGTTAATACCATCGGTGTCGCTGATGATGTTTCCATCCTTGTCCTTACAAAGGCTAGTCCTGGGTTGGTAGCCGTTCTTAATTGTATTTACTAGTTTGTACGCTTGTCTGGTGTTCCTATTAGCTAAGTTTTCGTTTATGTTCAGCAACTGCTCGTCAAAGTATTTACGTTTCTTACGTCTAATTATTCTATTCGATATTCGCCGTAGCTCGTCATATTTTTCTCTTCTGGCTCTGGTTCCTCGTTGAATCCATTGTCTGTAGGCCTCGTTTTTCGCGTCAAGTGAGTCTTTGCATTCTTCGTCGAACCAGTCATTTCGCGCTCGCCGGGCTTTATATCCCACGACCTTCTCTGCGACATCCTTGATGGTACCCTTGAGTTCTTCCCAGAACCCATGGACGCCTGTGTTGCTAATGTTGTGTAGCATAGGTGATAGTTTTTCCTCAAGGGCGGTAGTATACGACACCGCTATAGCATCAATTTCAATCAATCATAAATTTCGTTAATGCTTGCTCGAATTTAATAATTCACAGATTATTTACAAGAAAAAACCTTAAACAAATCAAACAAAAAAAAAGTTCATTGAGCTAGCCTCAATATTTCCGGAGTTATGATGTAACGAAAAATAAAAGGACTGTTTTCCGATTTTTCAACTGAGACCCCCCTTAAACGTCCTCTTTTTCTTGTGTGGGATATATTCAATGCTACAAAGAAGAGAAACCTTCATATTATGCTGGAATATTGGACAACAAATTACTTGATTCTATTTTTTTCCTTATTATAACCACGTGCACTTTTTTTAATTTAATAATCTATGTGTGACACTTTGAGTGAACTAGTTGAACCCCACAAAGAACAATACATTTTTTCTATTATTTTGTACGAAACACCTGCTTTATGCAGCTATTCAACCCACTAGAGTGAATACACCCTTATGGCTATGTCATGTTCTATTTTCAAAATTCAAATTGAATTTCAAGTCCCGCTTTCCTTCTGTCGTCCTAGTTTTTCAAGTGACAATTTACAGGATTTTTTCTACACATTTTTATTCAGTCTGTGTATTATGTTGCGCGCAATGCCGTACTGCTGTCTATTGTTTCTAATTGACGAAGTTTCATGTGTACAAGAAAAAACGGGTCCTTTTTAATTTTGTTGTGCATATACACCGCTAAATATGGATGGTTGAGGGACATGTTGCGGCGGCGCCTTTGTACAATACATACTCGGATAGTGACTAAACAGGATTATTATTACAACAGCAGAGGAAAACCATAGAAGCAGCCCAGCCTTTGTAACACTCAAGTTTTAATTACGTTACGTGAATATTACGCTGAAAAAAATAAACAACCAGGAAACTGAATATGAGAGAATCAATTCAGTAGCTCAGCGATGCTGAAGTATAAAACTGTACACAGGATTTTATGAGGATATACTCGTACCTAAAGCTTGTGATTGTACCCTGTAGTTGGTGGTTGACAATAGGCGGATTTTTTACCAGTCAATGAAATAAATTGTGTTACAATATAAACGGTAAACCTCTGGAGATAGCGAAAACTATCTCTTGATTTAATGACACAAAAATAGTGATGATGTTCATTGGCACCTTAGGCACGTCCCATGCAAGTAAATTTTAATTTTAATCCATTTGCTTTCAAGTTGTCTATGATTTGCTTTGAATCCTTATCGTCCGATTCAGGAGATACCCATATCGACGAATGACGAATGCAAATACGTTCATATTTTCTGACCAAAGGACTCAGAATACCATCAAGTGTCATAGTCTATTGATTTCGTATTAACATCCCCCAGTCATATCATGCCCATCTTGAATAGATATCACTTCATTGCCAGGGATGTCCTTTTTTCCACACCAAAGGACTCAAAATTCCTTGAACAATAGTCTAGTGCCTTCGCCTCAATATCACCAGTCATATGATACCCATCTTGCCTTGATATCACTTCATTGCCAGGTATGTCCTTTTCTCCACACCAAAGGACTCAAAATGCCCTCAACAGTAGTCCAGTTCATTCACATCTACATCTCCAGTCATATGGTGCCCATCTTGCCTAGATATCAGTTCATTGCCAAGAATGTCCTTTTCTTGTCAAGAAGGTCCTTTTTTCCACACCAAGGGACTGAAAATGGTGTCACTCCTGACTAAATAACTCAAAAAGCCTTCAACATGCCTGTTCATTACATGTTTATATGGGACGAGCCAACAACTATTATATTACCTACCTTCGCCAATGTTTTTTCTGAGTTTCTTTCAAAGTCGAACTTCGTGTGCTGTTTGTACAATTTTTCAATTTCAATTTTCTTCTCATTCCAATTAAACTATAAATATCGATGTAGCTTAGCTGAATTGAAGTCCTTTTGTATCATCGATCATTCGAACTGATAGGTTAGGTTCAAAGGGCTACCGTGTTTGCCACAGCACATATAGACCACGGCATAGTCCGTTGTGTTATGCGTTAACTGGAAAAGTGACAAACATTTAGCGGAGCGACTCGAATCCAGCATGCGTGGGCCGCAAATGCCTTATGAAATGCCTTGGTCCAATGTCTCTCTATCTGGAGTCATGAAACGGAAAGAGTGTTACTCGGATGGAAATCAGTACAATTCCCTTCAAATACAAATATAAAATTTTTTTAAGAATAAAGTGGAGTGGGTCATTAACATTAAAATGCGCTTATGCCTGAATAAACACAGTGAAATATAAAATGTGTTTACAACAATATTAACTTTATTCCAATGAAAGATCACAAGAATATAAAAACGCCTGTATCGTTTGCGAGTTTCAACAAACAAGTCTCCGATATGACTAATATGAATTTTCGCTTCTATAATGACAGCGCGACTCTAGTGGTCGGATGTGGCGTAAGGAGTCGCTACAGTTATCTTCCTTCCATCCCTTCCCAGTTTTTACATTTCTCAATTGCCCTAACCCCTTGTAGGGCATAGCGCGTCAGCTGTTCCATGTGGCCCAGTCGACGTTTCGTTGGCATAAACTTTTTCGGATTATGCAGATCCCAGCATGCACAACCTTTTCCCTCATTTAGCCACCTATGCAACAAGTCGGCAGATGCTGTGGCTTATTATCACGCATCGCACCACAGGGGGAAGACAACAAAAACATCCATGGCGACGTCGTCATTGACGGGACTCGAACCCAAAACGCCGGTAATCAGACATGAGACTGATGCCTCAACGCATTGAGCTACCGGTCTCCCAGTTTTTACATTGCTGGAAGATGTTTTACTGCGTGCTGTGAGTGAGACTTCCCGCAGATGCTCGTAGTTGTCTTCCTTGGCAAGTATGCTGGTTTGCCGGTTGGCTTACAGCGTCGACTCGCAGAAAGACGTGGGAGTACGAATAAAGGTACTTGTAGACGAACAAGTTTCTTTTGATATAATGCGCTGTCGAAGTTGGTCGAAGACGTCGCATGTGCTCGCGAAACTTCTTCACGAATAAGATGGTATGTCTTCGTTGGAGAAGAATTCACCCTGAACTCGGAGATGATCGCCATATAATAGTTCCGCGAGTGAAGCCTTCAGATCTTCCTTGGTAGAAGTTCGGAAACCAAGCACGACTGTTGGAAGTAGCTTAATTCAAGATGTTTGTTGATTATACAATATGTTAGAGCTGCTCTGCTAGTTCTGTGCAATCATTCGATAGCACTATTTACAGCTGGATGATAGGGTGTAGTCCGTAGCCGCTTGGCTTCAATGAGGTTTGTGAGAGCTCGAAGCAGTGAACTCTCGAAATGTGCGTCTTGGTCCGTGGAAAGCGTTTTTAGTGTACCAAAGCAAGCCACCCAGACGTTGAAGAAAGCGCTGTCGACCGTATCTACTGCCTTGCCTTTTAAAGGGACCGCTTCTGGGCACCGTGGAAATCGATCTAACATTGTTAAGCCGATGAAAGAGAATTTTCCGCCTGACCTTCAATTGACATTAGATTGACTATCCGGCCCGCTGAGTCTAAAATTTAAAAACTCTAGTCCTTCTCAGAAAAAAGCTTGCCAACCCCTGATCTTGAAGCTCATTTACAGTGACGTTTTCATAACGGAACCAACCTAACCTCATTATCGTCATCATCCTACTCCGTTTTCGAAAATAAAGGTGCGTTTTGCTAGACACACGATCGTCGCATATTGTTCGCGATTAGTGATCAACTAATAGAGCAAGGAGCACTATCTGTATGTATGTATATTTATGTATCTTTTGATCGATGCGATGGACGCAGAGTGGTGCCTAGCAAAATAAATAAACTATTCATATGAAAAATCATTATCGTGCGCACTGTCCCGAATTACTGTTACCATGTAAAAGAGAATATTTGTATTTTTTATGGGTTTGGAAAACTTTTGCATAACGAAATGTTTATTTACATTGTTCAATTTTCAATGTTACCCTACAATTGCCCCCCTGCAGACGCCGCGCCAGTGGTATACTCTTCTGATGCTCAAAAAAAGTAAAGCAAGAAAATATTGTTTCTATTTTTAAGTGGCTTGTGGGGTTATTATTTATTCGACGGACGGAAAATCTGTTTTTTGAGCTTTTTCCAGCTTTTTGTTATTTATGATGGCACATCTCGGCCATGATACAGATGGATGGAAATCTTTGGCTGGATTCGTGGTTTTCGGGGCTTCGTCCATACTTTTAGTCTTTTGACGTGGACATGTTTTGGCTTGGAATTCGGTGTTATTCTAAGTTAGCCATTGCAGCTCTGAATCTATCGACTGCAGTCAAAGTTTATTTACACCACTCCATAGGCAAAGGATCAAAGAATTTTATGCACTGAATGAAGATTGTGACGTTGTGTGGAGGGAGCCGCAATGTCGTTTTGGGTGCATTTCTCTTCACCTCATAATTTCTGACTCGAGGAAGCTACGAAGTGGTTGAAGTGTCAGCATAACTCTCAACAAAATCTGTCGATTGCATGTATAATTTTAGGATAGAGTTCTAATGCTAGGTCGAAGTGGTGCGGTTAACTATAAAATTTTGAAAAATTTTACACAATTTCCGCCCAAAATCTGTAACAAGTCACAAGTTTTATACGTAAACAGTATATTAAAAGCAATCGAATGATGCCCAAGACAATCCATATGAGTGCTGGAAGACAGAAACCTCAAAAATAGAAACAAAAAAACACTACCTCGGTACTAACAACTCTTGCACAAGTCAAAAGTAGAAGTCTCCACACCGTTGTGAGCAAATTTCGATGCGAAAAGAATTCATTTGAATTTAATTTCGCTCTGAGATTGCTCTCATTTTGAGTGTGTTTCAAGTATCGATATCAGCTGAGTGAAAATTGCTGTAGTATATTTTTCGTGGTAGAAATAAATTGAACATTTTCGCACAAAAATTCTGAGTACTAACATAACATAGTCGTGTCCACGTCAAAAACTTGTTCATTTTCTTTTATGTGGGAGAACTGGAACGAATTAAATAGATTCGATTTCAGTTTCGTTTAGCTATCTTGACCGATTATGCGAACATTGGACGGGTGAATTTAATTGTGATCGGTACGCGAAGGTGTTTGAGTAATACGATTTTGTAGATCCTATTTTGAAAACGATTCAAAAAAAGAACGGTATGTTGATCTAGTATTTTGTTTTAGTGCCCTCCTCCATGGACGATTTGTTTGGTTAATTGTTGGTGATGGCGGTTTAATGTTTTCTATGGGTGGTTGCAACCGTTGTAGTTCTATTTAACCCCATTTGTGTTTTGTTTAACAGTTTAACAGCTGAAGGCCTCTGTAAACTTCACCGTGAACATGAAAATTAAAGAACGGTTTTTTTTTTTTTTTTGAAAATATCTATGAAAATAATTTTTATTCGCGGAAATTACATTGGAATAAATGAAGAATTTGATAAACTACATTTAGCATATATTTTCACAATTTTACATTGAAATTTCATATACTTTTTTATTAATTCTCCGTACATTTCACGATGACAAAAAAAATCATCGTGAAACACTCGAAAATATTTAGTGCGTCAGAAAAGATCCCTGCAGCGACTCCGCAGTCCATTTTGAACCCGTCGGTGAAAATCGTGATGTCAAAATCGTTCACCACCTCGCCTCCCCACATTCAGCTCTGGTGGCAGAGAAGTTTCTCCCAAACCTTAGTTTGGGCACGGTGAAGTCGGTTTTCACTTTGGCCACATCTTGTGGCAACTGGTTTCGAATGCCGCTATGGTCGTACGGTTTGGCGGTCCAGCCTCCCGACTCTTTGAACCTGACTGCACTGCCCGCCGCCAGTTGTTTGGTAAAGAGGTCGATAGCTGGAAGATCCAGGATCACGTTTAGCGCCTCCTTCGAGCATATTCGCTTGGCGTCTGTGGTATCAATACATGCCGTTCTTTGCACCCTGCCAAGTTTTGTGACGTTATATTTTTTAGCAAGCGCTGGCGACCAGACCAACGACCCATATAGTATGTAAGAATCGGACGGATTGCTGCTGTGTTCATTCTAACGACCATATTTGGCTTAAGGCCCCAACTTCTTTCGAAGGTTTTCTTACAGGCGTAGAAGCACTTAGCACTAAATACAATAAGTAATTTTTGATGAAATGAAATATTTTTCGGCCGTTGAGCTTCAGACTTAGGTCTGCCGACATAACCATAGCTTTTGAAATTAAGTGAAGACAAAGATAATTCTCTGTTCTCCATGTGACATACATTTAAAATAAAATGTTTGACACTTGATTACCCTACTAAATTACCCTTAAAGTTAGTCATTAAAGGTTGTATAGACTGACCGATTCCTATCAATTACTATGTCATCTTACAAGTTTACTTGGTGTAAGATTAGTGAATCTTAATGCGTACAAAAAAGAACTAAGATGGGCTAAGCGTAGCTCATGGCGGCTCTTTTGTGAGCGCATCGAGGAAACGAGCGAAGCCTCTAGGCTTCGCAAGATCCTATCAACAAATCCACTGATGCCTGGTTTCTTATTAAAAGACGACGGAATCATTTAAGTCAGCTGGACCGGATGGTATTATTCCGGCAGACTTACAGCACGTGTCGGATCTAGTGTATCCTTGGATTGTGTACATTTTTAGGGCATGTTTGGAACTGGTGTACATTCCTCGTTTTTGGAGAAAGGTTAGGGTCATCTTTATTCCGAAAGCAGGGAAATGCTCGCATGCGCGCCCTAAGGATCTTCGGCCCATCAGCCTCTCATCGACTCTCCTAAAGGTCCTAGAGAGGTTAATTGATATGCATTTACGCAGCAGTATTCAACCCAACCTCTTATCCACTTCTCAGCACGCCTACTGGAAAGGGAGGTCGGTTGATACAGCTCTGCACTGTCTGGTGAGTCACATTGAGAAATCACTTGCCTACAAGGAATACACTATTGTGGCCTTTTTGGATATTGAAGGGGCTTTTAACAACGTACGACCGGAGGCAATAACGGACGCACTTGCTAGTCTAAGTATTGACGCTTCGCTCAGCAGTCTCATTAACCTATTGTTAACATCTAGGGTTATACACACGTGTCTGGGTGAATCGTCGGAACGAAGGCTTGTAAGTAGGGGCACTCTCCAAGGTGGGGTTCTCTCACCTCTTCTCTGGAATCTAACAGTGAATAAACTACACCAGGACCTTGAAGCGGTAGGATGTAAGGTCATTGCCTATGCGGACGATATTGCCATAGCTATCTCGGTTAAATTCCCTAACGTTTTATGTGAAATAATGGAAAATGCACTGTCGATGCTTGCACTCTGGGCGAATTATGCTGGAGTAAGCGTAAATCCGGACAAAACGGAACTTGTTCTTTTCACTAGGCGTAATAGACTTCCTGATCTTACCTCCCCACTGTTGGAAGGGACGAGGTTGGTATTCTCTGATAAAGCAAAGTTTCTGGGTGTAATCCTAGATACAATAGAAGGCTGGCTTGGAAGTTCAACATACAGGAACGAGTGAACAAGGCTACTGTTGCGCTGTACTCTTGTAAAAATGCCATCGGAAATAGATGGGGCCTGCAACCTAAAGTTGTTTACTGGTTGTTCATATCTGTAGTGCGTCCCATACTATTGCATGGTGTGATTGTTTGGTGGACCTCACTACGTATAGCAGCTTATTACAGCCTGTTGGGAAAGGTGCAGCGACTAGCCTGCATAGCAATGACGGGGGCGCTTAGAACGACACTAACCGTGGCTCTGGATATGCTGCTTAATATACTACCACTTGACATTTTTGCTGAACAAGTGGCTGCAAACGTGGCCATTCGACTTCGAGAAAAATGTCACTGGGACGCGTCAACTGCCGGTCACGCGGCTATTCTCAACTATGTGGATATCCCTTTATCTACCGACTACACATCTCCAAAGTTTGTATTCGGTAAGAATTTTACAAGCCTCATCTCTCCGCGTAGCCAATGGGCGGATAATGATCCCTCCGAAATGGACTCTATCGCATTCTTTACGGATGGGTCTAGTAATGGCGAGGGAGTGGGTGCAGGGGTTTACTCCGAAACTCTAAGAGTAAACATCTCCTTTCGATTACCGGATTACTGTAGTGTTTTACAGGCGGAGGTCGCGGCAATATTAGAAGTCCTGGTATGGCTGGGACGTCACATCGTAACTTCAACGGATATCATTATCTTCACAATTAGGTCTATTGACTCCGTATCTACCTCATCCAGACTGGTAGAAGAATGTCGCTCGTCCCTTATTGAGTTAGGTAAACTCTTCAGCATTGTGTTGTGTTGGATACCTGGTCATAGCGGTTTTGCTGGTAACTGCGTAGCTGACGAGCTTGCTCGTGCGGGGACAAGGGATATCATAGAGGATTCTCGCGTAATCAAAATGCCTATTGCTTCATGCAAAAGCATACTAAAATCTGTTGCCGTAGATAGGGCTAATTCGAGATGGAGTGCCATATGCACCCGCCATATAACCAAAATGATATGGCCTAGTATTGATCCTAGGCGATCGTCCAAGCTTCGGTCAATGGATAGAAGGCTCATCGGTGTGTTGGTGGGGGTGATCACTGGACACTGTCTGATCGGAGAGCACGCTAGAAGGCTTCGGCTTTCTTATAATGACTTTTGTAGGAGCTGCGATGACGAAGATGAAGAGGAAAGTACTTCCCATCTTCTGTGTGCCTGTCCTGCCTTGGATGTAAGGAGAAAGGCGATTCTGGGGTCGTTCTTTTTTATGGACTTGGATGATCTAAAAGACATTGATGTCTACAGACTTCTTCGCTTCATTGTCAGCTCCGGCCGGTTCAATGTTTGATTAACGTTTATGATAGTTGGTTAATACCTTGGGTATCACAACGGACCCATGTGTGGTCTAAGTGTGCTGTGTTCGTCACGGCAGCCCCTTCTAACCGAACCTAAGATTAGTGAACCAAAGAAAATCTATAAGCTTTGACGATAGGTAGGTGGTACTTAAATAGTATGTATTATGAAAAGTCACTGTGCTTATTCACGCATAAGCGCATTTAATAGTTTTTAAGAATAAAGTAGAGTGGGTCATTGCCAGTCTAAGTTAATAATGACTCAAACTCGCTCTCCACTACCACACAAAAATTATCAGCTTAAAGCCAGTTCCCCCTGTCACTTGGTTTCGCCCACACCATGGATTTACTCATCAAGAGCTGCCTTAATACATAGGGGAAGCAGCTCGACCAAGCCAGGCGTTTGTTTTCCGACCTAAATCGGAATACGTCCCTGAGTGGAATGCTGACACCTTATATAGTGTGAAAATACATGACACGAGTGCGAATTTTCATCCAATGAAAAGTTATTGTGTTTATTCACGCAGTGACAGGAGGAGTTGGCTTTTTTACGCTGATAATTTTTGTGTGGTAGTGGAGAACGAGTTTGAGTCATTATTGACTTAGACTCGCAATGATCCACTCCACTTTATTCTTAAATAGTCTTGTACAAGTACAGGACTCTGTGGACTACGGTCTTATGTTCTCTTCATGTCTAGAATCTCATATAGGATCTCTATGCTCTGCTTCTTAATTTTAATGAAATATATTATTTCGTAAATCCATTAATTAAATTATATGGATTTCTCTATCAACGCAGACTAGAATCATCTCCAAGCGGATTTTTCGCCCAAAACTTCAATCGAATTAATCCATTCTTATCCAATGTAATTTTGGGTTCTTACTTTTTATCGAAGGGAACTCTCTTCACCAAAAATACGCAAACAAGCCACTGGAACATAGTCCTCTTTTCCTTGCAAAACTTATTTAATTGAAGATTTCTTCTGTATCCATTTAAAAATTCAATTCCTTCGTCGACAGAAAAAGGAAATGGTACGATACAAAAAAATGTTCCAGTTTCATGTCGACTCCTATAATTGAGTTGGGACACAGAATCGAAGGCAGGAAAATTGCATTTAACCGTATTGTTTTGCTTTGTGCAAATGTTCGGATCGTTTTCATTCTTATCCTGATTTTCGGCACGTCTGCTGCAGTAGTCCATTGTGGACAACAGATTTACCAAAAAAGAACTTTCGGCTAGCTTGCCGAAGATATAATACTCTTGACAGTTATTTGTTAACAAGTTTGTTTAAGGCTAAAATTAAAATACGTATTTCTACTTCAGCGAAAGGATTATAGAGAGTACATTTTCATTCTCTGTATATTAAAATATATATTGATTTAATTATTGTATATAATAAATATTCTGTATTTAATAAATCAGAAATTACAAAATATAATATAAATGACATAGAAAGTAGTGATGTTCATCGGTACTTTAAGTCCCTCCAATGTAAACACACGTGGTAGATTTGCTATCTATCAATCTATCTATATAATTACACGGGAGAACAATTTTGACACTTTTTTCTGTTTTTTTTTTTTTTGAATTTTGCACCTAATTTATAGTAAAACGGCCTCGCTGATTTCAAAAATGCAGTCCGTTTTTCCCCTATACGTCAGGTTTTCGAGATATCGTTTGTTTTTAAATTTTACGGAAAATTACAAAAGGCCCCCTTAAAAAACAACTTTTTTTAAAAGCTACGGGGCTGCATCCTTGTGCAGGACCTTCTAGTACCTGTATACAATAAAATTAAAAGCAATAAAAAAAAGTAATTTCTCGCTACCTGGATTGTTTGTTAAAAGTTGTGAAATTCTTCGGCCATTTTTAAGGCTCTTTTATGTAAAAAAATGTATTTAAAAGCCTCTGTTCCAGTATATTACTCTATTATTGTGCTCTTAACTTGTGTAATGGAAGCCTCTACTATCCCTCGTCGAAAGTGTCTCAACGCTCCGGACTCATTTTGCTATATATGTGGCAGTTATACATTTCTAAGTCAGAGGACAAAAATAGGCCCCTTTGTTCACCAGGCATATCTTGCCTACTTCAAAACTCCAATTTGTAATCAGGATAAATGGTGGGTCCCTCATAAAGTGTGCAGGTGCTGTGTCACACATTTGAGGTCCTGGACGAAAGCAGAACGACTTCAGTTGCCATTTGGTGTGCCAATGATATGGCGAGAGCCCTCAAACCACACAAGTGATTGTTACTTTTGTTGTACTAAAACAACAGGGTACACACACAAAAACAAAAATAAGATACAGTATCCCAATTTAGAATCGGCGAAAAGACCAGTTGCTCATTCTCCTGAAGTTCCAGCGCCAGTATATCAAGTATCTCCTTCGCCTTCTTTGGACGTGGACGTAAATATGCTTTTAAGTCCGTCGACATCATCACTCTCCGAACTCAGCGCTAGGAACCAACCTAAAGGATTTAAACAGAACGAGCTGAACGATCTAGTGCGCGATCTGGGGCTTTCTAAAAAAGCTTCAGAACTGTTAGCGTCTAGGCTACAGGAAAAACATCTCCTGGAACCAGAAGCCAAAGTATCCTTCTATCGTTCCAGGGAGGCCTCTTTTCTGGAGTACTTCCGAACCGAAAAAGCATTTGTCTATTGCCACAATATCTCGGGATTGATGAAAGAACTGGGAATTAATTCCTACATACCGGCAGATTGGCGATTGTTTATCGACAGTTCCAAAAGAAGCCTGAAATGTGTTCTGCTTAACAATGGAAACGTATTTGGTTCCGTTCCAATAGGTCACTCCGTTTTTTTACGCGAGGAATACAACGACATTAAAACGGTAACGGACATAATTAATTATAACCAGCATAAATGGATCATATGTGTAGACCTCAAGATGGTTTGCTTCCTTCTCGGTCAGCAACGTGGATATACAAAATATCCGTGCTTTTTGTGTATGTGGGATAGCAGAGCTCGTAATAAACACTGGATACAAAGGAATTGGCCCCCGAGATCTGATCTGAAGGCTGGTGATCCGAATATTGTTCATGAACCGCTTGTGGATCGACAAAAAATCATTTTCCCGCCGTTGCATATAAAACTAGGCCTGATGAAACAATTTGTGAAAGCCTTACCAACAGAAGGCAATTGTTTTAAGTATATTCTGTCGGCACTTCCTGCGCTATCATACGAAAAATAAAGGCTGGTGTATTTGACGGTCCACAAATTCGACAGCTTCTTAGAGATACAAATTTTATTGAATCAATGGAAGAAAATGAAAAGACAGCATGGCTGCCATTTAAGAATAAAGTGAACAACTTTCTAGGCAATATACGTGCATCGAATTATGCGATAGTAGTCGAGCAACTATTGGACAGTTTTCAAAGGCTTGGCTGCAATATGAGCATCAAAGTCCACTTTTTACTCAGTCATCTAGATGAATTTCCAGAAAATCTTGGAGCTGTGAGTGATGAGCAGGGAGAGCGATTTCATCAAGATTTAAAAATCATGGAAACTCGATATCAAGGCAGATGGGATGCGAATATGATGGCGGACTATTGTTGGAGCATAAAACGGGACTGTCCTGAAATAGAACACTCCAGGAAAAGCTACAAACGAAAATTTTTGCCATAATTTTTTTTTAGTTCTTAGGTAATATTTTTAAGATGTAAAATCAAAATTTATAAATAAAAAAATTGTAACGAGTTTCGTTTGTTTTGATTTCAATGAAGGGAAGGTTTGTATGGGGGCCAAAATTTGAGCCCCCTGTATCTCAAAAACTGGACGTATAGGAGAAAAACGGTTAGCATTTCCGGATTCTACGACCAAAAATTAGCTAGAAATGAATATCAAATCGAAATAAACAAAATGCTGTTCCCCCGTGTTATATATATATATTTAGATGCGCGTTCGTATAGCAAATGTGCCTTTAAAATAATTTTGAGACCATTCACGTTCTACATATCCACAATGTCCCTTACATCCTTTATGTTTTTATGTCCAGATGATTGATCTCATCACTCCGTTACTAAAAACATCCATATTTGCTAGGTTTGGTTTTCGGTTCACTTCATACCCAAGAAGGACCTATTTTTCTGGTCAAAGTAGTCCAAATACCTTTAGGAGTACTCCAGTGCATTGACCTCATCACCCCGAGTCAGAAGATATTGGCTGGATTTCATACCTGGCTCAGAAAGGACCTTTGAGATCCAAAACACGGGAAGACGTGCCCAGACAAACGTTCAAACGTACAGCATGCTTCGGACTATATGGCCATCCATTATATTTTTATATAGGTCGTTGTTATTAGGCCAGGAACATCGCTAGCAGGCACTTGTAAAATTGGTCCTGGGTTTTGTTAGGCCGTTTCTAGAAGCTGCGGGAGCCGCCGCGGTTTAGAAATTTACATTGAATTTAAATATGGAACAAACCACGGCGGCGAGATTGCATTTAAATTCAATGTAAATTTGTAAATCACGGCGGCTGCCGCAGTTGGCACAAACTCGGCCTTAGGTATGGTAAACTTCTAGTATATTGGCACCATGTACGCAAATCTTGATAGATTTGCTGTGTTCTTTTCGTTCTACTACCAAGATTTAGTTGGCGTTTGCGCTGTCGTTCACTTGCATTTGAACAGATATCCGATGGTGAGGTAGTCTTCATGCACTCGCACTTGCGTGTAAATTTCATAACAAACAACAGGCGCGTTTTTTTTTGACAGCCATGCAGAGCAGAGCAGGTTACTTATTTTAATTATACTAACAATTTGATCTGAGCTGCTCTGGATAGTAGGTTAGTGCAAGAATGCCGCTTCGTTAGTATTTTGACGTTTTGAAATGCAGGTGGCGCAGGTGTCGAAGTTTTCGGGAAGTTTACGTTTGGGAAGCACTAAAAATTCATTTTCTGTCAATAAAATGTTCGTTTTGTGTGATTATGTAGAATAGTAAATATGCAAAATTATTCTGCTGCCTAAAAGAAATTTGTCCCATTATATCTGTACTAAGGATTTAAGTTTCCTCTTGAAATCTGAGTTGACGTTTAAATGATAAACTAAACCCAAACGTACTCCCAGCAAAGACATGCCCCATTTTCGTTGCTACTATAATCTGCGCTAAAAAAAACACAGCTAACATGCAATATGTCCGTCTTTATTTCATATATTGCTTCGAAGTTCAGGGAAAATACGAAAATTTTAAATCTTGTTCGGAATTGTAATGAACGGTTTGGTGAGCATCCGAAGATGCCCCTAGGGACGAAGCTTGCTTGCTTGCTTGCTGTGGATCAGAACGGGAGACGTGGGCGTGGTTTTCGCCACTCGTTGCCCCTATACTTGCATGCAGCTTGTTGATTTACCCTAAACGCGCCGAACTGAGGAATCTGTTTAATCACATGACCGTTCCAAAAACGAAGGCCTAAGTCGCTCGGTTGACACGGTAGTTTCGCGCCTTGATGATGAATACACCAGGGCTGATCCGCCTGATCACTAGATGTGGATCCGTATAAGGTGGCTCGAGCGGCTTCTTAGTCGCATACACCCTGAGAAATACATGCGAATGCGTATGAAGGTCCTTAAAGTAAAACTGATTGGGCTTGCTATGATGAACTGTTGGCGACGGTTGGAGCAAACGCAACTGCTCTCGAGATTTTTCAACAAAAATATGCGGTTCCGGTGCGTCGAGGTTCGAATAGAGGAGCTCGCCTGAAATGCGAAGAGTGGTCCCATACACCATCTCCGGAGCGGAACATCCTAATTCTTCTTTGAGAGCGGTGCGTAAGCGTTGTGTCCAAAATATATGAACATTTCTGAACATCCTTACATGTTAAAGAGGATTTCAAAGCTCGGTGTCTCCGAGCTCCTTCAGCTGGTGGACCACCGGTAATGATGAGATGGCGAACATTGTTCTTACATTTGTGCAAAGCATCCATCGATGTTATAAATGGAAAGGCTGCCAAGACTAACCGATATAACAGTTTGTGCTACGACCGTCGTCCTTCTCTCATAACGAATGACGTGTTCGTTTTTTGATTTATTTTCAAATCGGCACTTGCCTGCACATTTTCGTGCCGCGCTGCCGAAACCCTGATGGTAAAAGAAAATTTGTTTTGTCTTTTTAACGGCACCCGATTTGCGAAATTGTTTCGTCAATACATCAGCCGCAACTTCCTCAGCAAACGATCTTGAGGACGTAAGCCATCGTCACGTGCAGACTCCGACGGCTGACCAGACACAACTGCCATTGCGCGGCTGCTCAAAACATTGTGTAGACTGAGCGTCTACACAATGTTTTGAGCAGCCGCTCTGCCAACATGTCCAAATTGGTCTCGCCAGTAGCAGCCAACAACTGCTGCACACGGCGAGGAAGTCTCTGCAGAAATAAATGCCGCCATAAATCTGCTTGACAGGAATTCTCAGCTAGATGTCTCATACGAGCCAGCAAAAGAATTAGTCTCTCTTCTAGGGGCTTTGCCCAAAAGCTGGTGGTACTTCTCCTTTCGGCTCGAACAAATCAATTATCTTTTTTTTTTTTTGAAAATGTCATACTACTATCTTGTTCTGATGTGGCAAGTAATGTACGGGAGTAGCTGCGCATTAATATTAGCGACTATATGCTTGAAACGCGATGATTGACTTGTGATGCGGGCCGTATCAAAAATTGCTTCAGTCTGGAGAAGCCATAACTGTGGCTGTTTTCTCTAAAATGGCGGAAGTTTGACAGTCGTCACTGCCGTCACCAAATTTGGTTTCGAAAAATTGTTTGTCGTCTGGCATATTCGGGTCACCATTTGGGGGTTGGGGGGGCAAAAACTCCTCTTCCATAGTCCTCCGCTTGGGCGCCCCCTGGAACGGCAGTGGTCACTGACCATTGCCAACGAACGTCAAGCCGCCAGTGATGGCGGTGCGATGATTTGGTTGAGGTACCCCTGTGGTGTGGGGTGTGAAAAAAATACCACGGCCTTTCCCTTTGAGGGCCTGTCGTTAAAACCGACAATCAAAGGACAGGATGTGTATGCCAGCAACTTGCACTATCTGAAATCTTTATATGCTAACGAAACGTCAACTATGCCTCGGATAAGGACTGACTCAACGGTTACGACTTTTAGCTATCGTACAATGACAAAGATTGGATTCTGGAATGTGCGTACTCTCCTGGACAATGGATCAGAAGGTCCCCAGAACGCACGATTTCTTCAATTAGAGAGTGAATTTCTGAGGTACAAATTAAATATCTTAGGAGTTAGTGAGATAAGATGGTGGAACAGCGGAGAATTCATCTCTCCAACGGGCAGCACTGTAATGTTGTATTCCGGTAAACCTACCGGTAGTCGTCGTGAGTCAGGTGTGGGGCTCCTTTTAACCAGAGCCGCGCGAAACTGTCTCTTATCCTGGGAACCGGTCTCTGACAGGGTCTTGACCGCCAGGTTCCGGACCAAAATGAGGAACATCTCAATAATACAATGTTATGCCCCTACTGAACCCGACAATGTCTTGGCAAAAGACTCCTTCTACGAAGAACTAAACGCCGTTCAGAGCAGAACACCTAAAGGTGACATTGTAATGGTTATGGGTGATTTGAATGCGAAAGTTGGCGCTGATAACTATGGGCTCAGACATGTGATGTGGAGACACGGTCTTGGTGATCGTAATGACAACGGTGAAAGATTTGTAGAGTTCTGCAACTTTCACAGTCTCTTCATCGGTGGTACTATGTTTGAGCATAAGGACCACCACAAAATCAGTTGGTCCTCTGTTGATCGGCGCAGAACACAAAATCAGATCGACCATTTTGCCATTAGTAAAAGATTCAAGAGTTGCCTCCTGGACGTGCGAAACAAGAAGGGTGCCGATTTTGGGATGGGAAGAGACCATTATCTTATGATCGCTAATGTTCGATTGCGTATTGCAGCCGTGCGCCGCCCCAGCGACGAAAGATCCAGGCCCCGCAAATTCAACACCGCTCGACTAAAAAATCCAGCTGTCTTACAACAATATAATGACCATCTTGCGCAAAAAGCGGCTGAGATAACTAGTCACCCAGATAGTGACATAAACGAAAACTGGGATGCCATAAAAAATGCGTACATTGATAGCGCAAATACCATCCTTGGCCCAAACCCGGATTGCCGGAATAAGTCCTGGATGTCCGACGCTTCATGGCAGCGGATTGTTGAAAGAAAGGAGCTGAAAGTTCGTTTGGCTGCAGCATCAGACGACAATCGAAGCAGCATCGAACTCCTTTACCGTCAGAAAGCTCGAGAAGTTCAGCGTAGTGTGCGACGCGATAAAAGAGTTTATGCCAATTCTCTTTTAGCGTCAGCAGAAGAAGCCGCTAGAAGTAACAACTTAAACGCCGTATACGGTGTCATCAAGGAGTTTACATGTGGTCGTGACTCCTGCCAACATCCGGTGAAAGATAGTGATGGAAAGCTACTTATCTTGGAAGAAGATCAAATGAGGCGGTGGAAAGAACACTTCGCCGCGGTCTTGAACCGTGTAACCTCTGGTGAAGTTCCTCCTCATATAGATAATTTAGCTAACCATCAAAATGTGCGTATACGGTCCACTGCCCCGACTAAAGAGGAAATAGTCACTGCAATTATTGCACTAAAACTAGGAAAGGCCGCCGGACTTGACGGCATCCCTGCCGAACTTTATCAAGCAGCGCCAAGCGTAACTGCCGATTTGCTGCACCCACTTGTTGGTAAAGCGTGGAATACAGAGACCTTTCCCACTGAGTGGAAGGAAGGTTTGATCATCAAACTTCCAAAGAAGGGTAGCCTCACAGACTGTAATAATTGGAGAGGCATTTGTGTGCTTCCTGCCGTTGCCAAGATAATAGCTAAAATCGTCCTCGAAAAACTAAAGGCCCACTTAGAAAGCACAATTGATGAAGAGCAGGCTGGCTTTCGATCCGGATTTTCCTGTGTCGATCACATTAACACCTTGCGAATCATCATCGAGCAATGCGCTGAATACGATTCTCCGCTTCACTTGCTTTTCATCGATTTCGAAAAGGCTTTCGATAGTGTGAACCGGGATTCTATATGGGCGGCCTTGCGCAGGAGAGGCATCCCTGAGAAGCTTGTGGCTATTATTAAGGCAACCTATGACGGCGCGAAATGTCGCGTTCTGCATAAAGGTAAGGTGTCGGGGGACTTTGAGATTCGCAGTGGAGTTCGGCAGGGGTGCATCCTCTCACCGATCCTATTCCTCATTGTGATCGGCGATGTGTTGCATGCAGCCCTATCCGGACTCGACAGAGGAATTCAATGGACTTTGACATCTTATCTACAACATCTTGACTACGCTGACGACATATGCCTACTCTCCCACAAAATCATGGATCTGTCCGCAATGGCGTTAGATCTCGAGAGGGAGGCAAGCAAGGTTGGGCTAAAGATTAATACCAACAATACCAAGGTGCTTAGCCTGCCGTTGCGAAAAAGAAATCCGACACCTATTGCCATCAATATTAATGGGCAGCCTGTGGAGAAGGTAGACAACTTCGTCTACCTGGGTAGCATTGTTGCCGAAAATGGTGGTACGGAGCAGGACATCGCTCGTCGTATCAACCAGGCTAAACGCGCATACGGCATGCTGTCCAAAATCTGGCAGAGCAGTTATCTCAGCATCAAGACCAAGCTGGGCCTGTTTCGCTCCCTGGTACTATCAGTGCTTTTGTATGGGAGCAGTACATGGAAAGTTTCCGTAGGAGTTACCAGAAAGCTGCAAGTTTTCGTTAACTCATGTCTTCGTCGAATTTTAAGTATTTTCTGGCCCGAAACAATATCAAATGAAGAGCTAAGTCGGCGTACGGGTCAGATGGCAATCAACGAATTGATACGCAGGCGAAAATGGCAGTGGATAGGTCACACATTGCGGAAGAGTGATAACTGCATTGCTATGAATGCCATGAAATGGAACCCCATTTCCAACCAAGGCCGACCAAGAGGGGGTCCTCGAATCACATGGCGTCGATCTGTGGCAAAGGAGTGTCAGGTACTGGGTAAGTCTTTTGGGGAGTTGCGCCCCATTGCCCAGAACAGAGTACGATGGCGGGCATGAGTGGTTGACGCGCTATGCCCCGCTAGGGGTTAAGGCAAAGTAGTACTATAAAACAGCCAGGAAAAATATAAACAACAAAAGTACGTGTTGCTTGGTTGGATGCTCGTGAGTGACAGAGGGTTGTCGTAGCTGTCAACCATTGCTGTTCTCTCATGCGATTATTTCGACCCCTTGCGGGGAAATACGGTATCGCCACAATTACCCATCAGGTGCTGCCCTCGATCTGCCGGTGGAAGCAGCATTCAGTATTATGGTTCATTACAAAATCTAGATTAGTAAATCTTGATAAATTTATAGTAAATCTAGGAGATTTAGGGTAGTTTTGCTTAAATCTCGAGATTTATCTGAATCTTCTTTAGTGTGCAAGGGATATTGGGTTGCCCTCGCCGGGTGCTTGAGCTTGAGGTGGTCAACAAATTTATTGTTGGATTCGTCGTCAAAAGCTGAGACAGATCGGACTTTGGCGTGTTAGACGATTTTTATACCCTAGACTTATAGTATAGGGTATATTTTTTTTGTCACGAAGAAAATATGTAACATCTTAAAGGAGGCTCCGGAGGTATAGCAATGTATATATTATATATAAATGATCAGGGTCACCTCCTGATTCGATTTAGTCATGTCTGTCTGTCTATCTGTCTGTCTATCTGTCTGTCTATCTGTCTGTCTATCTGTCTGTCTATCTGTCTGTCTATCTGTCTGTCCGTCTGTCGGTCTGTCTGGCTATTCGTCTGTCTGTCCGTTCGCATGGTAACTTTAGATAGAATCTCTCTCAATTGCCCTAACCCCTTGTGGGGCATAGCGCGTCAACTGTTCCGTGTGTCCCAGTTGACGTTTCGTCGGCATAAACTTGTTTCGGAGAATGTAGTTGCCAGCATGCACCTCCTGCACATCCATGGCCACGAACGTCGTCGTGGACGGGATTCGAACCCGAAACGCCAGTAGTGAAACATAAGACTGATGCCTCAACACACTGCGCTACCGGTCGCCCCAAATTTTGTATTTTGAAATTTTGGTCAGATGCTGGAAGTATATTCTAGTTGGTTGGTATTAAAAATGGGCGTGATCAGGCCAAGAGAACGCCTACCTCCCCTAAATATGTAAAATACATAAATGTATCAATAACTCCCGATTAAATAAACATGAAAAGCTTTAGCTTTGGTAGATTGCTCGTGAGGGTAATCTTATACTCTTCTGGAAAAATAAAATCGATGAGTTGAAAACTAACGGTAATTTTTTTACAAAGAGCCACGTACTACCCTACTTTTCGGGTTTTTTGTTCATAACTCTTGAACCAATTGATGTAGACACTTGATTTTTGGCATGTAACCCTGGGGTAAGAAGCTGCTTGAGTTACAGTAAGTTGAGCATAACCAGATCAAAGGGACGCCTACCCCCTAACAGTAAACCAAGTTCCAATTGCACCGTTCCAGACATACAGACATACGGAGATGGCTTAAACAATTCATCTCATCATGCCGACCAAGAATATACGAGGACGGTTCAAATATGATCGAGACAAACGCTCTGACACATTTATTTATTATCAAAATTATTTACAAAAATTTACAGTTTTTCTAGGTAATTCCCCTCACTAGTTACACATTTTTGTTGAAGTTTTTTGATGCCGGTATCGAAGAATTCCTTGAGCAGCTTGGACAGCAATTTGCGCACGAACTGCTCTATCTCGTCGTCGGTGTTGAATCTTTGGCTTCTTTCAGTGGTCCAAACATGTCGTAGGGTGATAAATTCGGACTGTAGGGGGGAGGTATCCCACCCCAATTCTGATATTGTATCGAGCGTGAGATGCGCGGTATGAGGGCGCGCGAAGTTCAACAGTTTGGGAACCCATCGCGCGGTTATTTTGCGATATTGAAGGTGTTCGTGGATGATAGACTCTACACTACCAATACTAATGCCGACTTCAGCTGAAACGTTTCGAACATTCATCCTACGGTCCTACAAAATGAGTTGTTCTACGCGGCGAATGTTGTCTGGTGTGATGCTGGTTCGCGGTCGACGATCATGAGGCTCATTCTCGACGGTTTCGCGGCCATTTAGCCCATTTAAACACAGCAAACCTACTCAGGCACCCACTACCGAACTGATTTCGCAAACGCCGAAGAATTTTCGTGTTTTTAACACCTTCCCACATCAAAAAACGAATGACAATACGTTGCGCAACGGCGGTCGGCACTTGATGTTCACTCATGGTCGTAGCACGCGAGTAAAAAGTGCGTTCGCGACGAAAACTATGCCACACTATTCGTAAGGGACCCAGCTATCACATACTCAAGCCGCGACCTTCAAAACATACAGGCGCGCCATCTACAGCGTTTGTATCGATCATATTTGAACCGCCCTCGTATACCTATATACTATACATCCGTCGGAGATGCTTCGTTAACTTCATGACAAAATTAATGTACCCTTTCGGTGAAGAGTAGCAAAAGGAAATCTATTGATCATGGAATAGGACGGAGTGCTTGTCATAGCTATGAGTCGGATGGCCTCGTTGGTCCTTTCTATTTCTCTCTTTCTGGTCCTTCTCTCTACAAAGGCGATTTACATAACATTTGTGGACCTTGTTCTGTTCAGGGTTACCAAGTTGACGAATTTTGTCTCCAAAATGGGGAATGTCAAGGCCGAACGAAATTTTGAGAAAAAACCAGTCCATGGGGATTATTTTGGGGACAAAATTCGCACGCATTAAGTATCCCGTATTGCACGAAAAAAAATTATGGATTCCAACAACCGTTCCAAGTACATATTAAATTTGATGGCAATTGGCAATTCCATTATTTCACTTTCATCGTTGATTTTAAACTTAAATTTCGTGGATATAGTTTTATGTATCTGCCGTTGTCTTTGGGGCGTTGATTTTAAACTTACATTTCGTGGATATAGTTTTATGTATCTGCCGTTGTCTTTGGGGATTCCCGATTTTGAAAAAAGGAAAACAGCCGAAATCAGAAATGCTGCGTTGATATCGGAGCATTGCTTCGTTATAATCTATTGCAACTCAACTCACATAATAAAAGAAGCATTTTAAAGCAAAACGATTTTTTATTTTCCAAGATATTTTAGATCAAAAGACAGAAATTGGGATATTTCAATAAAAAGAAAGAAATGGGGAATTTCTTTTATCGGTACCTGGTAACCCCGGTTGTGTTGTCCTGCTGCCGACATATCGACACACAAATCTGGGCGTCTTCCAGCTCTGATTCAGTTAGTTCAATTCAATATGATCGATACATTTTCCGGTGTTGAAAGTATTGAGCAAGTATGCAGTAGAAAAACGGACAGACCCAAATACAACACTGTATCGTAGCGATAAAATTTTGGGGGTTCTGTTTTCCTGACAACGTCGACATCTTTCCTTCGCCTTATAGATGGGACAAAATTGTTTTGGCAAATGCAATAGCAAACTGCCGACAAGTTTTATCTTAGTTTGTGCAGACTCCCGGACACAATGTTATTCCCGGCTATGGAAAAAAAGACCGACTAGTAGAACACTTTTGCATAACTTTATTTATGACTCCCTAAAAGCCCCTACTGCTGAACGACACAATGACTCGGTAGGTGGAGCTGCTGAACTGAAATCCACGCCTCCCTAGAAAGCCCTGCACAGAATAATAGTTGGCAAAACGTTTATATTGTGGCGTAGTTTAAAGATTATTTTTTTGTTAGCTTTTTTTCCTTGGGCTTTGTTATTTTTCTCTGACCACCCTTTTATTGTAGATCCCCTAATGCCATTCTTTCTATTCAGGCGCATACTGAAGGATAACTACTTCGGTATTCGGCAAGTCGCTAGTCGTCGGTTGACTAAACTGTAGTCGCAAAGTTTCTCCGCTTTTTTTATTAAGTCACTCTTCAAGTTTTGAATAAAAATGAAATTCTTCCTATGTACGAGTATATGGTAGACGGAAGGATATAAAAGTTTGAGCCAAGGAAAAATTCATAGAAGCACTCGGGAAAAAATGTGAAGAAGATGAAGAAGTTTCTTCCATTTTTTCCAGGTTTATTTTATTTTTCATGTTGATGAAAGTTAATAGTAAAAAATTTGTAAAATGTGGGAATAAAAAATAGGAGCAGATATGGCGAGAACTTCAGAAAAATATTAAGGAGAAGTTTTCGAGTGGTTCGCTTTGTGAATTTCATGTAACATAAGATTGTAAGTTGCCGGGATTATATGAAGTTCAAAGAGAATCTTGTACGAGAAGAGGAGTGCCTACCGCTTTAAGTGTATTTCGTTGTTCGTTTTCTAACAGAAGGATTGTTATTATGTCGAATAAGAACCTTTTCTCAATGATGCTCTTTTCAATGGCATTCGGTATTTTGATGGAAATGTTGAAGATGAGTCCTAGTTTCGTGAAGAGATTTTCTTTTCTGTTTTCCTTTATTGTATAAACATTGCTGGTTTGTCCGTCGCTAAGTTGGATTTAAGGAAGAGGAGGACATGTACAGTAGTTGTTGTAGAATTAAATTCAAGTTGAAAATAATCCTAATCTGTTGCTAAGGTCATCTTTAATTGGGAGAAAGCTTCTTAAATCAGTAAACGCAGATCGGCGAAGTCGGCAATGTCTTATCTGAATTCTTGAAAATCAAATATTTCGTGTATATAGTAGTCTTTGTATTCGTTTTTTAGATTAATAGTCAATAGCCAAGTGTAAATAATGGTAAACATGCGGTATTTCAGTTTGAAGTCGAAATTGTGCATACGTGTATACATTATCCATACATTTCTCGCATTGAATTTTGTTAATATATACAGTAGAATCTCTCTTAACGGACTCCTCCTGTAAGCGGACACCCAGCGACGCCAAATAGTACGATTTATCGTATTTTTTACGATTTTCAACTTCAAATACGATTATACGATTTTTCTCGAGGCCTAGAACAAATTTTACGAGTTTGAAAAATCGAGAATACGACTTTTACGATTTTTCAGTTCAATTAAAAAAATCTATATACATGTTTCAAATATTGAGGATATTTTTTGATCTTATGCTGCGTTTACACGTGAACATTGAGCCAATCATTGAACATTCGCCCGATCTTGTTCTAGAACATTTGGACTAGTATACTTACAACTACCAAGTAAAGTTCGTTCCCGACACACACGGAAGGCATGAAGAAAGATGGGTTGCTGTAAAAATACATATTTGCCCATGGACCCGTAAACAGAAAATTACCCTTCGTCTATTTGTTGTCATTTGGTAATAATATGCGTATTGTTGATTCGTATGCATATTGTTGTTGTGTTAGTTATGACACATTTTTTTGAAAGCATTGTCTTAATTGAAGATATCAGTAGATATCGGGTATGCATTTTCCGACCGCAAGTACATATGTACATATTACTGGATTATGGTGTTTGACTTGTTAGGGTTTTGTATAAAAACAAAATCCTTATGAAATCGGTCATGCGTCCGTCTGTCCGTCTGTCTGTCTGTCTGTCTGTCCATGAAATATCTCTCGAACCGCTGAAGCTACATGCATGAAATTTGGTGGAAATATGTAGAAATACTGTAATTCTCTAGAGAAAGCGATGCGTCGTAATAGGTCAACTTTAAGGGGGGGTCCCCATAGAGGGGAAATGAAGGTCGAAATTTTTTTTTCGTTTGGTTTAGGCAAGTGGGGTATCGTAAGAAAGGTACCATCGAGTACATTCCATTTCTGGAATTTTTTTCAAATTTGAAGAAAGGAGAGAAGATGGAGAGGGGAAAATATGTGGTCCGAGTTTGTCCCCCCCCGCCCCTTGCATTTCGAGACCGTTATAGCTAGACATATGAAAATTTACAAAAAAGCGGCATTTTAGTAGCACAGAAAACTAAAAATATTAGAATTTTTAAATCTCATCCAAAAAGGTTAATAATAGTACATTTCTATAGTTGCAGTTAGCACACCCCTGCACCCCTCAAGCACACCCTAGGTCAAAAATATTGATGATTAATGATAACCAACATCATAAGCAATAATGCCTCTAAGTTTCATGACATGATATTTAATAATAGTACATTGACTTAAAGTTATGCATTTTGACACTATCCATACAAAAAATACACCTACCGGCCTCACGCATAGATATGCGAGTAATACTTGCATGTTGTTTTTCGTTGTGCGAATTGCAGTTATTTAATGAACCAACTTTGGAAGGGTGAAGATTGGTTGGGGCGGTGATCCTAACAATAATTATTCACACAATTTATTTTTTTAGGGTTTTGTAAATCTTACAAAATCGGTCAAATATCTGTCTGTCCGTCTGTTCATAGAATATCTTACGAACGGCTGAAGCTACACACATAATTCGGCGAGAATGTGTAGAAATGCATAATTTGCTGGAGAAAGCGCTGTGTTATAATTAGCAAACTTTAAGGGAGGGGGGGGGGGGGGTCCACATAGAGGCGAAATTAAGGTCAATTTTGTTTATCCACTGGCATAGCCAATTGGGCTGTCGTGAGAAAGGTAATGTTGAGTACATTCCATTTTTGGCATTTTCTTGAGATTTGTAGAAAGGGGAACTGTGGAAGAGAAAAAAATATTAGACCGTAGTTTGTCCCAGCCGCCCTGAATTTCGAGGCCCTTACACAAGTTTGTAATTTGCAATGTCGTCTTAACATGGATGGTTAAGCAAGAGTAGGACAGTTTATCTCGTATACATACATATCTATCTACAGCTTCTCGTATTAAAACTATTATTTTGAGAGGTGACAGATGGAGTCTTTTTGTGAATTGGCATGTAAGATACTATATCATGGGTAAGACATTTAATTATGGTGTTTTTATTCAGCTGAGTGGTACCAAGAAGAGCAGGGAGCCAATATTTAGATACCAAAATAAGCGCATGCTACAAAACCCTCGAATTGCGGGCGTAGCCCTCTATATTCCGGTTTCATTTTTGTTTTGCATTCGGAAATCAATTTGATGATAAAATAATAGACGGCGTAACCTGTTCAAAACTGCAACTTTTTATTTGTTGTGCAAATACATGTATTTCGAGAGCCACTTACTTTCTTCTTCAGTACAATGGTTAGTAGTAGTAAAGTTGTAGTTTTGGACAGGTTACGCCGTCATAGGGTCCGCATTTTTGTGTAGTGCAGAAAGTTCTTGTTTTTGGCCCGTCCTATATAGAACTATCAGTTACTTATTAGGTGCTGTATCTTTTGGTCGAAAATAATGAATCTGTTGCTTAGTATACTGCGTCTGTTTACCAATATATTGTATATTGTATCTGTTGCTCAGTAGATACTGTATGTGTTGTTTGTAGATACTATATCTGTTGGTCAATAGATACTATATCTGTTGATTGGAAGATGCTGCATCTGTTGCTCAGTGGATGCTGTATGTGTTGCTCGATAGATGCTGTATCTGTTGGTCAATAGATACTACATCTGATGCTGTTAGACAACGTGAAAACAAATGGAGGTTCTTCAACGTTGCAATTACGTTTCAAGTATTCAGCAATTCAGATGCATGTCAAGCAATAAAAGGGGAAATCATCCAGAAAAAAATTTCTGATTTATTTCGCTAGTTCGCATTTTACATGCCATCTCCTCCTAAAATTGAATCGAGTTGAAAGCAACTTAGAACGTTTAAGTTTTCGACTGAATGCACCCATTAAAAATATTGATCATACGGCAGAAATGAATAAGGTCTTTTTTGTAGTAAAGTTTTTGACTGTGCTTTTGCTCACATGTTCTGAAACTTAGTTTTGTCGCTTTCTTGGTACCTGATGCTACGAACGTCCCATATATGTATGTCAAATAACCTAACAACTGATGTCATAATATGGATACTTTGTCCAATATTCAACGCCGAAATACTACATTGTGTTCATTTCCAGTGGGGCATAGCGCATCAACTAATACTGCGAATTATCGTACTCTACTCTGGGCAATAGGACGCGTTTGCCTTCAAGACTTACTAAGCACTTAGACTAGGGAATATCAGGACTTGAGCATAAGAAAAATCTTGGGGGCAACTTTCCATTAAAGGCGTTTCAGCTAACGAATATCTTTTTGAACACGGTTTCGCGTAATTCACATGACAAATTGCATTTAAATGGTACTCTATCACAAGAAAAATTGAAATTTCAATCAGTCGGGATGAAAATCTGTCAATATTTTGCATTTAGTGACCCACATTTTACAAAGCATTGATAATTAACCACCCACTGAATTGGGCCACTTTTTATACCCTAGACTTTTAGTATAGGGTATATTGTTTTTGTCACGACGGAAATATGTAACACCTTAAAGGAGGCTCCGGAGGTATGGCAATGTATATACATATATAAATGATCACGGTCATCTCCTGATTCGATTAAGCCATGTCTGTCTGTCCGTCTGTCTGTCTGTCCGTCTGTCTGTCTGTCTGTCTGTCTGTCCGTCCGTCTGTCCGTTCGCACAATAACTTCCGATAGAATGAAGCTAGAGCCTTCTAGTTGGTTGGTATTGAAAATGGGCGTGGTCAGGCCAAGAGAACGCCTACCTCCTCTACATATGAAAAGTACTTAAATGTATCTATAACTCCCGATTAAATAAACATGAAAAGCTCTAGCTTTGGTAGATTGCTCGCGAGGATAATCTTATACTTTCTTGGAAAAATAAAATCGATCAGTTGAAAACTAACGGTAATTTTCTTACAAAGAGCCCCGTACTACCCTACTTTTCAGGTTTTTTGTCTATAACTCTTGAACCAATTGACGTAGACACCTGATTTTTGGCATGTTATCCTGAGGTAAGAAGCTCCTTAAGTTGGGCACAATCAGATCAAAGGAACGCCTACCTCTCCTACAAATCTCAAAAAATTAAATATTGCTTTAATTACGATAACTTTCGATAGAATGACATTAGCGAATTAAAAATTTGACGAAATATTGGTAGTAAAATTTAGTTAGTTGGAATTGAAAATGGGCAAGATCCAACCTAAGGAACTCCTACATCCCCTACAAACGGAACTTCAAATAAGCGATAACTTTTGATAGAATGAAGCTAGCAACTTGAAATTTTGGTGAAATGTTTCAAGTGAGATTTAGTTAACTGGTTTAAAAGATGAGCTAGATCCGACCCAAGAAACCCTTACCTCCCCTACAAATGAAAATTAAAATAAGAGATAACTTTCGATAAAATGAAGCTAGTGACTTGAACTTTTGGTCAAATGTTTGTACTAGGATGTAGTTGGTTGTTATTGAAAGTGCACAAGATCCGACAAAAGAAACCTCTATCTCCCCTGCAAGTGAGACTTCAAATAAGCAATAGCTTTCGATAGAATGAAGCTGGTATCACTACTAGGTCGGTACAAGTCTAGCGTATATACGATGGTTGTTGTTGTTTTCACATTTATTTATGAGCTATGTTCCAATACTGTTGTTTTTTTTACATCTCTGACTAAGCGACACATTCTCCCACCACAGATCATCGCCATGAGCTTGTAGGACGCTTACTTGGTCCCCTTCATTGAGAATAGGGTTCCATTCCATGGAATGTTCACATTTGTAATAGCCTTTTCGATTCATTTAGAAAAGACTCAGGTGAAAAGAACGAACGGGTCTGCGACAAGCCATCTTCAACAGCCACCATAGTACCACCATTAGTAAGAAAAGTATAGGGGCAAATGGTGGAGACAAATTTAACATTCAACCAATTCACTTTGAACTCTGATCCAGATGTCATTCCGTGCGAGACCTGGATTAAAACCGGTCAGTCGGTTTGTATGGAAACTTACCGAAATCTGATGAATAAAAGCCAGCTAATATCATCCTTCCACAATTTTCGGCCATTTTCAACGGCGTATCAGTTCATCGATTGACATCTGTCCTGTTCGCTTTCTGAGTTCTTTGTTGGATATTGTTTTGAACTAGTACACCGAAGTGAAGCTTTGTAATTTTTGAAGACATTTGAAGACCTGTTTCTCATAGAATTTTCAATGTATAGAGGCGATTATTATATTAAATTTTAGGAAATTTAATTTGAAACCAGGCGGCCAAGGCCCGACGTCGGGCTGTCGCGCCACGATGATGATGATGAATTTGAAAGTTGTTCACATCACTTTGTTGTAGGACACAAACTTTAGGGAGGTATTAAATGAGTTGGACTTTGTTGCGTTGAGAGTTAAATGCTTGCTGTGGAAACAGAAATGCAGTCCATAATCGGTTTGTAGGCAACTCGAACCCAATATGAACCTTGGCCCTGGTATTAAAATCATTTTCATATGGCACGGCACCGCTATTTAAGTTTGAATATAGAAACTCTTCCGTTGTGGTACCAGCGACGTGTCTATCGACCAGTTGATTCTTTTTTGACTTCATACCGCAATATGCGGCGCAGCAATGGTGAAAAATAGCCAGATTTCATTAAAGATAGGCACTAGTATTGTATAGAACTTCAAAAATTGCTTACGGGTAAATTCTTCATAGCAAAATATGCAAAAACACAGGGTGTCACAGAAAAAAGTACACGGTTACGTTAAAGATAAAGTCTACATCAAAAAAACCGACGACAGACAGTGGATCAATTAAAAGCCACAATTGAGCAATAATGCACCACAACACGAAATAAAATGTTCTTTCAAGTTTTTGAATCAATAGCCCACCGTTATCAACTGTGTATTGACCAGAACGGTAATCATTTTCAGCATTTGCGATAGGATGAAAAATTATTAATTCTATAAAGATTACTTTTCAATTCAAATATGAACTTTATGTAGATAAAAACTGAAGTTATAAAGATTCAAACAGTGCTCACAATTAAGTAGGACACCTGCTATGTCTCTATGAAAATGCAAATTTATGCATCGATAAGCAAACTATGCGAAAATATGGGCTAAATAATATACCTGCATAGCTCAAACAATTACATTTTAATCAATCAGATTTACATTTGATTGCATTTCGATCTAACACCTCACAAAAAAAAATATCCATTTGTCCTTTTTTCATTATTTTCTGACCTGGTGTCATAAAATCGAAAACAAAGCAAACAAACTCAAACAACTCATACCAAATTACCCATCGTCTACCTACTGGCAGTTTGTATGAAACGCAAGACGATTGAGATAGATTCGTAGCATATACATTTTCTCTCACTGGTTGACCCTCGTTTGAAAACATACCTCCATATGAAAAGGTACATTTCCATTGTTGTTCGGCAAACATTTTCGCCTGTTCCCATTCATCATGGGAACGAGTTTGAACAGCTCCGAATATCTTCGCCGACCAAAAATCAGAATGCACCTTTTATCGGCTTAATGCCTTTTCCAAAGACGCGCGGGATCATTTTCGTGGAAAAATTCTCGGGAAATGGATGGATGGGAACATTGCCTGATCCGAGCAGCGAACATCATGCTATTGGTATTGTATTCACGTGAAAATTCGGGGAGATGTTCACGTGTAAACGCAGCACTGGAGATTAGGAATTCCCAAATCCGAATCTTTTAACGAAATCTTAGGTTTAGCTTATGTTTAATTAAGCAACCGGAAAAGAAAAAACAAAAATTTAATGCCACCTTCTTCTATCTCGATCATGAGCTCATGAAATGAAAAGCCTCTGATCCCACGCACATTGTCTACCACTCACTTGATTTACTTGGCTTGAATAAACTTCAACATCAGCCAAAAACAGTTAATATTAACTCAGTAAATTAAATACCCCTGGGTCCTTTTTTCAGACAAACTATTTTCAAACAAGGCTTGAAGGACCAACTTCCTAAGTGAATCCAAATGTATCCCGCGAATATAAGGCAACCAATTCGCACGTGTCTGCTTACAACACATATGCATATGAATGTTTCAGCCAGATAACTCTATGACTAGTATAATGTTTTACGGAGTTCTAAAGAGTTTCTATTCAAAACTTTGCTACCGAGCTCTACTACACCTGTTCACAAAATCGTCAAGGTGTAAATTTTCCACTAAATCAACAACATTTATTAAGTTCGTTGTTTGAAGTAAACTTTCTCCTTTGGCTTCTGTTTGCGCGCTTTTATACGAGTACCTACTTACACTTTCAACTATCCTAGCGCTGAACAATTCAATCTTTTTGCCCGACAATATATTTTCAGTAACTGAGGCTTCCTTCAATTTCATTAATTTGCAGTATGGTGGCACTCGACAAGGATATGGGGCTGGAGGTAAACAATTTTAGGAAGTAAACTTACGTGTTAGAAAGTTTGTGGACTTTGGGAAATTGTATGAAATGGTGGAAGGAAAGAGTTCACTTGGGACGTAAGTTTTCTGAGTTCGTGTAATAATAGTTTGGAAGTAAAACAGAGCTCAGATTGCATGGCACTATCTGATTAAAAAAAAATATCGGTTTGCAATCTGTATTGAATTAAATAATGAGAAAGAGTATTCCAACCGTTAATTAATATTTTACAATAATTAATTGTTCGAAGCTGTAACGAATCTAAAAATCCACTTTTCCTAAATAGCCTGTTCGTTGTTCTTCTAGGAGTTTTTTTTTCAATTTTAGGTTAGCTAGAGCCAATACGATTTGACTTACTTGAAAATAGACAAGAAAAGGTCGGTTTGATTTCACAAAAAGTCAAGACTTAGCAGGAAAGATACTATATTATATTATTAAATTTGTATAATACAGAGTGTCCAGCGTTGGTTAGAGGGTGGATGTTGTTAATTGCATTGACCCCTCCAGGGCCATGGGCGCGTCAACATCTCTAGCATTTCTATGTCTTGTTGACGTTTCGATAGCATATCTACTTTTCGGAAATGCAGTTGCTGGCATGCACCTCCTATCCGCGCCGTCTTTATACTGACAAGCACGGAGCACTGTCGGAGTTCTATTAGTGCCCACAGGCAGTTTTTGATCGCGCCGAGATTTGAACTTCGAGTTTTAGATCAGTATCGTAGAGCGGTGACCGAGCGCAGTACCCACATTTACACTAACAATTTAATCTAAGCTGCTCTGGATAGACGGTTAGTGCAAGAATGCTGCTCCGTTAGTATTTCCACGTTTTGAAATGCAGGCGGCGCAGGTGTCAGAGTTCTCGGGAAGTTTATGAAGCACATAAAAATTCAGTTCCTGTCAATAAAAAGATTCTGCTGCCTAAAGGAAATTTGTCCGATTGTATTTGTACTAAGTATTTAAGGCTCTTCTTGAAATTTGAGTTGACGTTTGAATGGTAACGAAACCAAGGCACACTCCCGGCAAATACATATTCCGTTTTCGTCTTCGCTCTACTCTACTCTGTACAAAAAGAACGCACCTATTGTATAACTTTCTTTCGCGCCAATTTAAATTCGCGCTAATCCGATTGAATGCGTGGTATGGCTGATTTAATAGGTGGTCTAATGCTTGGTCTTGGCTTGGGATGATATCATATTTTTAAGGGTGTTTTTTTTTGGCATAATTAGTGAAAAAATTGTGACAATTTAAATAATTTGTTCAACACCTGCAAAATTTGTAATTTCCATTACCTGCATTGAAGTTCATATTCTTAGGGTCATTTTTTGAAAGCCAGTATCGCCTCCGCACCAACTGCTGTTACCCAGATGGTAATGACAGCCAACTGCCAGTAATGTGCCAGTATGTGTAGCACCCCGCGGCCTACTAAACAGCTGAAATCATAATTTACCACTCAATTGCCCTAACCCCTTGTGGGGCATAGCGCGTCAACTGTTTCATGTGGCTCAGTTAACGTTTCGTTGGCATAAACTGGTTTCGGAGAATGCAGTTGCCAGCATTCACGGACGGGACTCGAACCCGAAACGCCGGTAGTCACACATGAGGCGGATGGCTCAACACACTGCGCTACCGGTCGCCCCAAATCATAATTTGAAGAGGACAGAAAATCTTTCGAAGGAAAAATCGACATATGGTAGAGAGTCCAATAGTAGTTTGGCTGAATAACGAAATGAAAAGGTGTTATTATGTTGGTGCTGCGAATCAAGATAGGAGCAGCGATTCACGATAGGATAACAGATACCAGTGACGCAGAAAATATACGAAAACGAGCTGTTATGTTTGAACAACACACTGTGATATATTGTATCGCACCCACCACGATAACTGAATACTACCTACCTACCTACCTATGTTAGGTTTAAAGGGGCTGCCGTCGTATCTCATAGCACACATAGATCACAATTGGGTCCGTTGTGATACCACCAAGATCAAAATCAGACTGTAGGATATAAGCGTAACACAGCTCAATCGCTATATCGATTGGCATTTTAATGTCTTCGCGGTCCCCTTCAATAACACTCATTGTTCCTTCACGAACTAGCTCACCCGCCCAGCAGTTGCCGACGAAACCATTATGGCTCGGTATTCAACAGAGGGTAATATTGAAGAAGCCACCCATGTCCTTGAGAACAGAGTAACAGCTGTCAATATAAGGCGTGTTTTTTTGTACTGCGGTGAGGGTGAACCACCTGCAATGAAATATATGGTAGTGCTGTTTCCACCGGCTGATCTATGGCAGCACCTGATGAGTAAGGGTCTGTCAGTGGTACGAAACCAGAGGCCGAGGGTTCCGTTACGTCTGGACCCTGATGCGAACGCGAGGAAATCTGCGCCGTCCGCCAACCATTCCATCCTTATCGCCTCATTTTTTTTATCATTCTCCATTTTTACCTCCCCTGTTTGCGTTGTTTTCCCCAGGCCTATGAATTTTTGTTAATACGTAAAGGACAGGGGCAACGAGCGGCGAAGACCGCGCCCACATCTTCCGAACTGAGCTACAGTAAGCATAGGCCGCTGCTTAGCTCGTTAAGGAGCCTTTTTCTTCGCCAGATGGCACAGCCCTACTTTCACGGTCAATTATGCTACCTTAGGCTCCGTCCCCACGGGCATCTTCGGATGCCCACCAAACTGTTATAGGGTTAACTTGCACACACTACACAAGCAACATACCCATGTTGTTTGTGTAATGTGTGTAAATTGAGCCTGATAACCCCCAATTAACCTACACTGCAGTACAAAAAACACGCTTACAGTTTCCGATTTAGCCAGAACGGATTCAAGTGGCCGAACTGCAAATTCTTCCTTGAACTTGCTGACGACCTTTTAAAATCAATTCGTGATTCTCGTCACCATCAACCATCTTCAACTAAACCGCTGTCAGGTTGCGGTTTAGTGACACTTTATATTCTGTTCTTCAAAATATTGTAGTTCCGCAGCAATTGGTGACAAAAATAATTTATGTTCATTCCAATTCCGTAATTATTTGATGCTTATAAACTGCATAGACTTCGAGTACTAACTTGATAATGAATGTTTAAATTATCAATCAACAGATCAGTTGTCGGAAATCAAGAGACGATGCCGAAAATTTCTTATTAAATTAGCCGAGGAAATTCAAAACTGAGTTCCAAAAAAACGTGGCTATTCTTCAAGATATTGCTCTTTTCAGTCCTGAAATTGCTTCTAGGCAGGCCAAACAGGATGTTACACACATCGCTTAAACTTTTAAAGTTATTTGCGGGTGAATCTGCTCCATCGGTTGGATATCGAAAGTAATATGTTGTCTGATGAATACTGGGCAAAGAATATTGAATTTACCGACGCCAACGGAGAGGGCAGATTCCAACATATCTCAAAACTGTCAGTTTCAAGGTGGTCTTTGCCTTTTTATAATGCTGCTGTTGAAAGAGCTTTTTCAATTGCTAGCATAAACAAAATAACTACGCAATAAAATGTCTGTTGAAACAGCTGACGCCTTAATGTGCATACGATTTTTGAATGAAAGTTGTGTCGAACCTTCACCGAAAATGCTAAAAATGTTCACGACTGAAAACGTTTACAAAAGCGATTTTGTTGACAGTGTTTTAGAAGCGTTTGAAAAAATTAGCACGACTTCATAATATCGAAGTGATACGTATACATCACCTTAATTTATAAAAAAAAAAATTACTATAAGGCCTGTTTTCTCAATGCCTGGTTAACGCTAACCGGGAGTTTAATTTATCGAATCGATAAATTAAAACGGCAGATACGAATTCGTTAGGTAGAATGTTTAACATTTGTACATTGAAATGAGTTACTAATTGATTAATTAACCCATTTGAATTTACTCGTATAAACGTAAAAAACTCTAGATGACTAATTCATATTAACCGTTTTAGTTTATCGATTCGATAAATTAAACTCCCGGTTAGCTTTAACCAGACATTGAGCAAACGGGCCTAAATATATTAATTATTGTATTGAATTTTGAATTTGCCCATAACGATTATTAATTGTTTGAAAATTTAGGGGAAGAGTATGATTTTAGGGGGAAATGAAACTTCATGTAGGGGGAATTCACGCAGACTGCCTGGCAACACTGCAAACTGATACAATTTGACGAGGTTAGATACAAAGATTCGCTCGCCAAAACCCTGTTTTCAAAAAACTTAACTTTTTTTTTATGGAAGAATTTGTTTAAGCCGATTTTGCTTAAATTTTTCGTATCCCTGTTTTACCTGCATATGAAGACCACGGTCGTAATACACAACTTGACATGAATAGACGGATGTTATATATCATGTTCGTTGGTGACTTAAATAATAAGTTACATTCGTTGTCTGGAGAGAAGTTTGTGTCGCTGATGCGAGATACCTTAGTTCTACACGACCCAGCAGTTTCGAGGACTAGGAATAATAAGTGCTACCATCTCACCAAGCAGTAGTTATTTTCCATACTTTTCACACTTTGCTCTTGACGTTACAATCAATTTATTGATATTATTTGAAATGGAATCGTAAATATGCCAGCCAATTCATTTTCTTCAGTCCTAAACCATATCTATGGACTATGGTTCCATGTGTTTCCGTACAGCGAAGAAACTTAAGGCTGAAACCCACCGCGTAAGACAAAACGTTTTGTTTTGTCTCAAGAAACAACTGACCATTGCTTCTTATCAGGCAGCACACACCAAAGGAAACGAAACAAAACAAACGTTTTTGTCTCGATGCGTTTTATGGCTGATTGACGATAATACATGGCTTTGAATATGATCAACACACACCGAATGAAACAAACTCTTTTCAGACAAACGTCGTTGTCGATAATTGCATACTTTGCAATAGGCGCAACACACACCGCATGAAACGAAACAAAAAGACAAGACATAATAGAAAGACATGTTTCATTTCGTTTCACTAGGCGGCCAGTAGTCTTTCGAAAACAAAAATTTGTTTCCGCTTAATAGCTGGTCATTTTATGTAAAATTTTGCAGATTATGGACGTCGTCGTTGCAAATTCAATTTTGTCTTATCTCAACACACACCAAACGAAACAAGACAAAAAAACTTTTTGTTTTGTTTCACTGTGTTTCGTTTGGTGTGTGCTGCAATGAAAAACGTTTTCTTGCTTTATGAGACAAAAACGTTTTGTCTGATGCGGTGTGTTTCTTTCCATGATTCCACTACTGGTCCGTGACCTTTATTCATATTAGATAATCTACGGCAATGAATACAAACTTCATGATATCATTTTGTATTTTGTGTTACTAAAATTAAATTCATACAACACCATACAGACTTGCCGTCCGCTTGAGCTGTGTTATACTACCCTACAAACTCAACTCACCGACTTGTATTAAACTAAAACGATTATGAATATTTAATAAAGGAAGCAACCAGGCTACCATTACTGGTGGATACCCTATTTAAGTTTCTTCCGCAAAAACTGACAGAGGCGAAGACAGTTTGAATAGAATAAACGACACGACAATATACACCACATCACATGACTGTACCGAAATTTAAAATGTATACATACTCGTATATCAAATTTCAAAGATACAACTATAACCGCCATAGATCATACGAAGGATATTTTTTGTCAGTTGTTGTAGTCATCGGGAGCTACTACTTCATCAAGCATTTTTTTCCCAAGAGAGAAGCTACTTATGTGCCATAAATGTGAAATGTGTCGTCCTTCGCGGACGTATCAAGTCTGCCCGCCAGCACAAAAAAAAATTGCAAAGAAGATCCGAACGAGACGTAGACGTGAATGTTATTTTCGAAACATTGCGTAAAATGTCTTTGCATATCTGGACCAAGAGAGCGGGTGGTGGGCAAGTCAAAACCCCACCCCAGTCGAAACGTTTTGAATGCCATGAATTTATGTTTGCATAATTTAGAGAATCCGTTTTATATGATTTAAGTTGTTGTGTTTTTTTTTTCTTTTTCCTTCGGCTATGGGTCGTTGCCTTTACGTGTTTCTATTGCGGAAGAAGCTTTTTGGTTCACTATCAACATCAATACTGCATCTCCTTTTTGGGGGATAACAATTGGCGAGAATGTCGGCACAAAGCAGTTGTAGCCCAGGGAAGCAACGCATCACCAACGTTTCTAAGGAAAACATTTTCATCCTTTAGAATAAATTTATGTTGCATATTTGGTAGTTGATATGTGATAATGGAATTTTTTTGTAAGGATATCCAACGCTTACGGAAACCTTTCGGAAGCTGTTTTGAGTGCTTTTTTGTGGGTGGGTTCCTGGGTTAGTATGCTTCGAGTGGACTATGTTGCACACGAGAATGAAGTAGTTTACGGATGTTAAAGAACAATAAATTAAATATCGGCGAAAAAAGTACCTTCATTGGAGTGTAGTTATATGTATGTGTCTGTGGCGTTAGCGGCAAATGTAGAACTTCTTTGTTGTAGTTTGTAAAATATATGTAGTTACCTTTTCCAACCATTCAGGCGCTTCGCGAATCAATCCGTCCAGTTACAGTAAAATCCGGTGGCATAGGTTAAGGTAGGTTACTGGGGCTGCCATGAATTCCACGGCACACTAAGACAATAAACTAGGTCCGTTGCGATACCCTTGATTCGTAACACTAGACCTCCGCGAATCATTTGAGCCAGCCAGAGCTGACTATGAATCGGCTCAGCAGATGAATGTCCACCACAGCCAAGTCCTCCAGGATCGTAAAGAAGTTAGACCCCAAGATTGACCTCCTTCTCCATGAAAGTGCCGGACAGGTACAGAGCAGATGGAAAACGCTTTCCTCCTCCACATCACCGCAGCTTCTAGAGTAGTCATAGTGCGGAGCTCCAAGCCACCTAGCATGTTCCCCCAGCAGGCAGTGTTCAGTGACCCCCCCCCCCCCCCCCCGTAATGCTTAACTGGCTTCTGTTCAGCGTCAGCAGTCTCTTAGATTTAGCGGGTTCCAACTGAGGCCACAGACTTCTGGCTGTTTGACATACCCTGACATATTCCCACCTTAAGTTTGCTTTCAGGAGTGCTGCCGAAGACATCGCGTGCTTGCAGGAGGACATCGATATACTTAAATGCTTATAAGAGTCGTAGAACTCCCCAGTGGACCCACTACACGCGAGTTCGTCCGCCCTACAGTTACCAACGAAGACCCGGAATCCAGCACAGTGTGATGTTATAATCCCCCATCATCATAAGAGCCGAGCAGCATTCGGCAACTGTTTTAGAGGTGCTTGCCACAGATTCCAATGCTCTAACCGTGGCTTGGCTATCCGTAAAGATGGTGACGTCCGTAGTGGACACAATGTTGCGACTCACCCATGCCACGACTTCCATAATTGCGGAAACCTCCGCCTGCAAAACATTGCAGTGATCTGGGGGACGCCCCGATAAACAAACGTCCGGCCCGGTGGAGAACACACCTATGCCAACGCTACTATCATTTTTGGAGCCGTCCGTGTAGAAACAAATATTGTGTGTCAGTACAAACCCTTCATTCATCCAACGACTACGTGAACGGATCTTGATTTTGAAGTTTTTACCAAAGGTGTACGACGCCACTGCGCAATCTGTCGAAGCTGGGATCACCCTATTTAGAGGTCAGATGAGTGCACCGTCCTTGATGCAGTCCATTGACCAATCTCCCGCAGACGTATGGCCGTATTAGTAGCTATTTGCTCTCCTAGAATATCGAGAGGTAGCAAGTTGAGTAACACGTCCAAGGCAGCGGAAGGAGTTGTCTGTAGGGCACCGCTAATAGCCACAGCAGCCGCTCTCTCAACCTTCCCCAACAGAGTTTGATTTGTCCCGATACTAAGGGTTTTCCACCAAACGATCACTCCGTACATCAGTATCGGTTTTACCACAGCAACGTACAGCCAGTGCATCATTTTAGGCTGTAAGCCCCATCTCTTCCCCGCAGCCTTTTTCAGCAGTACAGTGCGACAGTCGGTTTATTGACGCGTTCCTGGATGTTAAGTCTCCAGCACAGCTTCTTACCAAAAAATATTCCCAGAAATTTAGCCTTATCGGAGAAAGTGAGTACTGCGCCTCCAATCGATGGAGGTTCCACTGGAGGGATCCTTAGTTTCCTTGTGAACAGAACGGTCTCTGTCTTGGTCGAATTCACGGCAACACCGCACATATTAGTCCATCTGGTGATCACTGAGAGGGCACTCTGCAGGAGTTCACCAAAAGCGCCAGGGAACTTACCAGACACTGCCACGCTCACATCATCTGCGTAAGCAGTGACCTTGAAACCCATCTTCTCCAGTTCAATAAGCAAGCTATTGATAACGATGATCCATAAGAGCGGGGAGAGCACACCACCCTGTGGTGTACCTCTGGAAACCTTCCTACGAACAGTGCACGCGCCCAGTTTAGAAGAGGCGATTCTATTTGTCAGTAGTAGATTAATAAGAGTGGTGAACGGTAAATCAGCCCCAAGGCAAGCAGAGCTTTCACAATTGCCTCCGGTTTAACATTATTGAATGCGCCCTCTATATCCAGAAAAACAATCATAGTAAACTCCTTGATGTTCAATGCGCTCTCAATAAAGCTAGTGATAGAATGTAGAGCAGTGTCGACGGACCTCCCCTTCCAGTCAGCATGGTGAGAAGCGGACAGCAGATGCGGTGGAATGCTGTTTCGTAGGTGAAGATCAATTAATCTTTCCAATATCTTCAGCAGAATAGAGGAGAGACTGATCGGTCTCAGGTCCTTAGACGTCACGTGCGAGATCCTTCCCGTTTTAGGGATGAAAACTACTTTTACCTCTCTCGACGCGCGGGAAACATAGATCAGATCTAAGCAGGCCTTGAAAATGAGTACAATCCATGGGATGATTAAATCCTTAGAGTGTTGGAGATCAGCCGGAATGATGCCATCCGGCCCCGCAGATTTGAAGGCCTCGAAACTAGACACAGCCCAGAGAACCTTCCCCACGGATAGTATATTAGCGGAGTCACAAGGGCCCGTGAAAGGATCTTGCTCATCAGGACTCATTGTGCTAGCGGAGCTCTCGTGGAAACGCGCATCCAATAAGATATCAAGGATCTCCTCACGGGAGGAAGTCCGTCTGCATGGATTCATTATCAACTTTGAACTTTCGGGGAAGTGTGTGCCCAGCAAGGCATCTAGGGTCTCCTCACTGGAGGAAGTCCTCAATCCTGCTTCAGAATTTAGCTGAGCGTAGAGAGGTTACTGGATAGGACCTTACGAAGTCTGGACACCTCGCTTGAGTCTTCTATCCGTTCACAGAAGAGTCTCCATGAACTACGCTTCGCTTTTCTAAGTTCTCTCTTATAAACGCTGAGGTGTTCTCTATATAGGGCCCAGTCCAGTTCGTAACAAGAGTATTTGGCCTTGTTGAAAGCGTTTCTACACACTAATCTGGGTTCATTAAGCAACGCCGTCCACCAAGCAGGTTTTTATCCCCCCTGGGTCTAATTTTCGAGCACGCTGCATCCTTGGCCTTTTGTAATCACTAACCACATTAGTAAGAACGTGTACCATTCCATCCAGCTCGCGCCAGTTAGACGGCGACTCTGGTAAAGGTGGTAGAGTCTCTTCGATAATTTGGCGGTGCAAAGTCCAATTGGTTCTGCGTCTATGACCTGTTCGCCCGTGTGATGGCTTTCTATACCAAATTGGATATACTGGTGGTCCGAGAAAGAGTGTTCTGATAACACTCTCCAATCCCACACAAGGGATAAGATGCCCTCTGACACAAGCGACACGTCGAGTACCTCTTGTCTATTCTTAGCAATGAAAGTGGGTTCAGATCCCACATTACAGATTGCCAGATTCGAGCCCAGCAGAAAATCGAAGAGCGCTTCCCCACGGACGTTGGTATCGGAGCTGCCCCAAATCCTATGATGTGCATTGGCATCGCATCCCACAATGAGATTAGTTTTTGTTGCAGCGGTGCCCGCCATAACTTCTCTTAGGGTTCTCGGTAGGGGCCGTGTCATTGTCACTATGGGCAGAGATCAGAAAGGAGGTTAAAGTCTTTCTCACTAGAATACAAGCTCGTGGTCTGCCTTGAATACGAATATAAAAGATGGTGTAGTTAGCCGAGTTAAATCCCCGTACACTACGGTTCCGCACTACGAGACATGCGAAGTAAAAGAGCAGCGGATGCTGCCTTGGAATGGTGCAAATTTACCTGTAGAAACTTTAGCATAAGAGTAGTATAAAAATAACACTCACCACAGTCACTGCGGCCGGGCTTGGTTTCCACCACCGTAACCTCACCCTCGTCCTCCAGGTCCGTGTCCAGTGTGTCATCAAAAAGAGAGGTGGCATACTATATCCATGCGTATAGAAAACTAAAAATAAAATATCTTAAAGCCAACCATAGACATTTGTTTGTTACCTAACAAAAAACTCCCGATTGGTACGATTTGTTCCCACGCTTCTGCCTACAAAATCGATAACCTTAAACTTCCAATCCAGCAAATCTAGGTGCTACCATCAACACCATTTCACTAACTCCTCTCTGTCAGCCATTTATCAGATCACTCGAACAACACACTTTCAATGATTTGAACTATAAAACAAAGCCATGTTGGCCTCATATTATATGTCCTACATTTCTTCTTAACACCTTCCTATTGCTTCCAAAGCAGTGTTGCTTGTTCTTGTTGAGATTGTGTTAACAATAGACATTCACCTTTTCACAGTTGCTTTGCCCCCAAATCCTAGTCAGTAAGGCCGATAGAAAGACTATGCAACAAAAGTCTTCGTCGATTTAGTTGCCACGCATATATTTCGAGGGGATGAATTCAAGGATTTCAGATGAAAATGAAAACAAAGACGTTTTCTTAGGTTGCCTTGTGTTCATTTTCATTTGCCATGCTATGGGGAATTTAAGATATTCATTCGCACCCTGGTTGTCTTCAATCAGAATAGATGTATGTTGAGTTTCAGTTGCCCAGAACCCCCTTTCTAGCTGAATGATATGTCGGAAACAGAAAGAACACGTTTTTCACTTTTAATCCTTCTGAAGAGCTCGTTCCAGTACTATAGGTGTATTCGTTACGGTCGTTATGTAAGAATGGATCCATCTCCGTTGCTTTCCGAGACATGGCCTGTCATCATTGTATGTCGAATGGAGAGAAAGACTACTCCTTGAAATGATTATTTCCATGCTACTGCCTTGACCGGAATTCGCTCTAATTTGCTTCGCTTGGCCCCATTTAGAGGATACCCAAGATATAAATAGTCACTCATCCATTTAACTTTTTGATCCCTTTCAGTGGAAGGGGGTTGTTTTACGGAGGACGTGCGAGAGAGCATCGTAATCGGAACAACCACACAATAGTGGCTTGGAGTCATTTGGAACTTGGCATTATTATGTGTGCCAATCTTTCAATGTTCTACCTTTTTCCAAGAGTTCATAAAAACGAAAAACATTGAAATGCTTTCATTCTCAAGGTATACGTGTGGGGGCTCCATCTTTTTTCGAGGCAAATATGTAGATGGGTTGAAAATAGGCTATCCTGGATGAGGTAAATTTATGGTTATGGCTCGAGGATAGGGCAACGAACTTACTTGAGGACAAGCAACTAGCAGAACACATTATCTGATTTCAATAATAATTTCGAAGTGACAATAAATTTTCGTTCGTCTCTTTACAGAGGTATGATAAAAAGTGTAGTCCTAGCCAGGACCGGTCAAAGACTAACTTAAGGCACAGACAAGGATATTTTGGCCCCCTCCCTTCGCCTCTTGTCATTTTTTTCAAAACTATTTTTCGTATTAACGAGTATGATGCATCGCTTCAAATATTGTTTGCAAATATTTTTTACGTAAAATAATTGCCCACAACAGATTATAATGACGCGAAGGAGTGGATGAAATACGGGCCAGAAACCGGCGCGGCGGGTTAAACCGCAGCCCAATTTTTACTATCCAAGCCGATGCAGTGTGTGGGTGCTAGCCACTCCAGAGTGGACGGGAGAAATAGCCGGCGCAAACAAAAAGGAAAAAATACGGCACTGCGACCCGGGCAACTCGCTCAAAAATTGTGTAGCCGATTCGACACAATCTCCCTGGTGATGCGAGGGAGAACAAATTACACTCTTGAAGTGACGGCGGAACCCGATCGCAGAGATTTATTTTTTTTTTTTCCCCAAAAACGTAAAACCCTGCCGATGGCGTTTGTGGGTGACGAGCAACTCCCCATTTTACGGCTGTCAACGCGCGTCACTCATCACTGAGCCAACATGAAGTTGATGCCAAGTGATGGGTGCGCGCGAAGATTAAAAAAAAGGTGTTCATTACAGGGCTCCCAAATAACGTACTCCTGCTCCTCCAGTCGTCTCAGTCTCGGCATCACGTAGTGTAGTTTGGGAGGCCGAGCAGTTTACTACTGCTTTCATCTACGGAGTGCTTCTTTGGTCGACTACGAGTTTTTCCGCCTCTGATATCAACCATGAATTCTTTTCTTGCCACTTGATGTTCGCTCATTCACTCTTCAATCCAAGATCACTGCAACTTCCGTAGCTCAACGAATTTGGAGACCTCTGACCTTCTTCATGTATTTCGTACAGCTCACTGTTGTTGTTTTCCGTCATTGGTGACGATCGCTAATTGCTCCAATAACTTCGTATGAATCTTCTTTCGAATGTGAACGACTAGAGTCCATGTTTCGCATCCATGGTATAACCCATGACTGAATATTGTTTTGGTAATTTACGCTTTGTCTTCCTGTTTGTGAAGCTACTTTTAAGAAAGGGGAGCTTCACCTTAAAGCTCCGAATTGCGATTTGGTTTCGATTCTTGATACCGAGAGTTGCATCGTATTTTTTTTTTATTATACTCAAAATCAGATTGAATCAGGCGGCCAAGCCCCGACGTTGGGCTGTCGCGCCACGATGATGATGAAAATCAGATTTAAATTTCTCCGATATGAGCGAGGTAGTAGTGGCGGTTCTCTACTGTGGTTAAATGATTATGAATTAGGCATGTACTATTCTTATTTATGATTCTTGATTATGTAATACATACTCTGCTATTTTCACTCAAACTTACATCAAAACTTTGCCAATCGAATAAGGTGTTCGATCGCTAGAGCGAGGTTGATTCGAATTTGGGGCTGTTTTTTATTCGGGCTTAACGATAATTTCTGAAATCTGTGGAATGTGCGTGGACCTCGATCCAAAATGTGGCGAATCGACTAGACCCATCACCATTTGCGCTGGACTTAAAAGCCACTACACCATCTTAATTGCACAGGTCAGTCGATGCTATTAACCGATTTTAAAATGTCAAGTGTGGTATCATCCTTATAACGAACTTGTCTAAAACCTCTTGAAAAACATCTCAAGTATTTTAAAGTAGACATTTTTCTTCATAAATACTCGCCATTTAGCATTCTCTTCACCGCAAATTTCAATCCTTTTAAATAACAACAATTGCGGAGAGAAGGATTCGTTGCAGTGGGAACACCCCGTCATAATTCTATCCGTATCACGATTATCTTTATCTTTATTCTCGTGAAAGAGGTTCAAGGCCTTTCCAGTATGCTCCTCGCGTTCTCGTCTCATCCCAGTTCTCTTCTTCAACACTTCAGATTTGTTTTTATGTAGGTTTCTTTGGGTTCATATTCCGACTAGCCGTATTAAATCGCCCGCTAGCAAACGACGCTTATCCTTTGTGTGTATTTATATCCTTGTAGAAGTATGTATACCTAAAAAATTTCTGCATACTCTTTTCGCCAACACTACCCGAGTCGGAAAAGGAGGCCTGAAACATAGCAAAAACTGGACAAAAAAGAATAAGGGAAAACAACGTTGGCAGCAACAGAAAATGCAACAGCAGAATATAAAGACTAAGGGTGGGGGAGCGTACAAAAAAAAAACGATGGTTCAAGTACTTGGCACTTGTTATATTTTTAATTATTTCCTCCGCACAATACACGGAGACTTTGTTTGTTTCGAGCCTATGACGACGGGACAGCAGCGACGAACGGACGATCTATATATCCACATTTATGAGTCCTTGTTGTTCAGGCGAGGAACGCAGTCGTCAGAGGTAAAATGTCTGACTGCGGTAGGAGATTAAAAATATTAGCCGTGTCATGTGGAGTACCGTAGAAATCATTAAAATTTTAGATTCTGCTAAATATTAAGTGCATATTCTATTCATTAAATTTGGGATGTATATAGGTACATACAGTTGGGAGTAAAGAAATTCGAACAGTTTGTTTTCATGAATTTATTATTATTTTTTACCGAGTTGGCACAATCTCGGCCCTATTGGCCGGATTTTACCCGCAACCGGTGCAAGTATCAAGTTGCTGGGCTCGGACGTATTTGGCTGATGTTCCGCCGGCATCCAGACAATCACTAACGGAGATCGCCGAGCACCTTAGCCGGCAATATTACAGGTCCTATTCGTACAGTGCCAAGATGCCAAAGTACAATAGTTTGAGTTCTTGGGCCATTATATTGTAGTTTGCCCTTTTCTCCGCATGCTTTCTCTGGATGTTGCTATTATGGGGGATAGCAACATCGATTATGTATGCAGAGCGACTGGTCTTGTCGACTAGGAGTACATCGGGTTTGTTGTGGGCGACCGTGTGAACAGTGTTTACCTGGCGATCCCAGTACATCGTGAAGCGAGTGCTGTCAAGCACTGCTTGTGGAGTGTACTGGTAGATCGGTACGGTTTCACTGATCAGCCCGTGCTTGTATGCGAGGTGTTGGTGGATTACCTTACATGCAGCATTGTGTCTGTCCGTGTACTCTACCGGCGCCATTACAGGACAACCAGAAATGAGATGGTCAAGTGTTTCCAACACCGAACCACACATTCTCACCGGTCGTCATCCACCCTTTGTTTGCATATATGCTTAAGATAAGCACGGGTGGGGACCACGCGGTCCTGAATGGCAACCATCGAACCTTCTGTTTCGCAAAGAGGTGCCCTGCACGAAGCTACCTGTTAGACAGGTGAAGATCGACAAATGGCTGGCAAAGGCAACTCGCATGTTTGCCATGCATCCCCTTTGACTTCCATTTGTCGATCTTCTGTTGGTCTGACTTCACCAGACTCAAAGGAGCAAAAGATTGATCCTTTAAGTTGAGTGGAGTTAAACCATCATCTGCCTTGCAAACAGCATCATGCAAAGCACTCGATGTTGCTCTGCCTCTGAAATATGTGCGAAGTGTGTTGACTTGCTGATGATGTAAGTTCGCAATGTCAACTAAACCTCTACCTCTGATGTCACGAGGTAGACACATTCGCTTCACTGACGATTTTGGATGTAGCATTCGGAATTTGGACATCAAAACACGTACCCCCCGTTCAATATCCGCCAAAGATGTGATAGACCACGGGACTATTCCGAATGAGTAGGTCAGTGAAGGAATGACATATATAGTAGTAAGTTGATCGCGCTTATTTTATTCCTTCCCGATAAGTTGGATTTTAGCACCAATTTCAACCTGCGCCAGAACTCAACCAGCAGTCCTTCTCTCAAGTCATCAATGCTGGGGTGTTCACCTTGCAGAATTCCCAGGTATTTGTAAAAGTCTGCCTCCGACATTGCACCTATATGGATATCATCCAAGGTGAAGCCGGGGTGCGGTGCGTGAACGCCTTTGCGGATGGCACGGATTCGACACTTGTCTAACCCGAAGTCGATCCAAATATCACGGCTGAAATTTTCGATGATCCGCAGCAGACTTTTAAGATGGGCGTCGCTTCCCGAGTATAGTTTAAGTCATCTACTATAAGTACATCAGGTGAGTCAGCTCGAATTTGGAAAACATTCCAAGAAGACCATGCTTGATTGTATAGCTGCACTGTCTAGCCGAATTCAAAAGTGATGAGGGGTTCAGCGCTAAGCAGAAACAGAGACTCAAAGAGTCCGTTCGGAATATGCCTCTTCGGATATGTACCGGTTGAGAGAGCATATCGCCTTCGGTTGATGGCATTGATAGTGTTGTGTGCCATCCTTCCATCACTTTTGTCAAAAAGTTGATTAGGGCAGGATCTACGCGGTACATGTGGAGGCCCTCGATTAGCCAGCTATGGGGGATGCTGTCAAACGCTTAGGCGTAATCAATATAGTAGCAACACAGATTCCTGTGATTGCGCATAGCTTGTGCTACCACAACCGAGTCGATCGTTAGTTGTTCCTTGCAACCCCTAGATCCGACTCGGCAGCCCTCTGGCTCCCCGGCAAGGATATTGTTCTGCTCGAGGTGCGTAAAGATCCTGCCACTAATAATTGCTGTTGTGTACTTGTACAGTGTCGGCAAGCACGTTATAGGCCTCGTTTCAGCAGCGTTCTCAGCTGTTTCCCGTTTGGGTAACGAAATAGGTTATACCTGCTGTGAGGAAAGGTAGAAATTCCTCAGGCCTATTAATCAATAGAATAATCTGTTGAGTGAGCTGAGCACATATACTCGGGAATCGCTTATACCAGAAATTCTGCAATTTGTCAGGACCAGGCCCCTTCCAATATTTGGATTTTTTAAAAACTTCGGACATCGGATTCAGTGACCTCAGCGAAAATCATGCCAGGCAAGCTGGCAGGGCGGGCGGTTTCGGCGGTGATCCACTCAGTATGTTCGGAGTGTTGAGCGGGAGATTGCCAAAGTTCACCCCAGTATTGTTCCGCGTCAGCCACTGAGAAGTTCATAGTGGGGCTGGCTTGTTGGTCCTCATTGATGGTCTTGTAGAAGTTCCGCTGGCTTTTGGGGAAAGCAGCGTTCTGAACACGTCTGGAGAGGCTCAGCATGTATCGTCGGAGATGATTTGTAATGACTGCGAGCTTCAATTTACGGAGGATCTTTTCCTCTTTTTTGTTCAACCGCCTACAGGTATTGCCATGTAATCTGATAGCCGCCACTGCACCGCAATACACAAGTGATTGCAATTTCAGTAACGTCGAGAGCTGAGCTGAGTCTGGATGCGATTTCGCTGTCGATTTAAGAAAGAATATCAGGTGTTGTAGCAGATGTATGTAACCTGGAGATGCCAGGCCTGTGCAGAGGATCTATTTCCCGATATTCCAAGCAAGCTCTTTCATATTCGTCGTGAACTTCAGAAGAGACTTCCACTTAGCGGTGAAGTACTTCGTCTGGTGTTGTATGTACTCCTGTGCGGGCAGTAATGGTGGTGGTGGAGACGCCACATCCTGCCCCGCCGACTCTTGATTTTGAGTTGCCTCTAAAACCTCAAGTCGAATTCTTTCCCTCGTCGTCTCCGGTATTGCACTCCTTCGCACAATGAAGCGGTACTGGTCTGAAACCCACTGTATTGGCACATGTGCGAATTGTGTGAATCGCTCGACGAACCTCTGATGAAGCAAGGGACGATATGATGTATGTCTCTTGCGAGAGTTTGATCTCTTAGTAGGCACGGATGATAAAAAGGTTCATTTCTTCTGTCCATTTCATCCGTTGCTTACGCGGGCCTGCAGTTGTGGTCGCCTGGATGCCAGGCGAAACATCAACCACAGGTGAAGGAGAGCTCCTTGGTGTTGCTGAAGCGGTACTCGTCCTGCCGGTTCGTACAGATATACTCGCGGCAGTTGGCCTCCTTCTGATTGGTGGGCGTACGCCCATTTGCCGCATTCGACTGTCCCTCTTGTACAGAGGGGAAGCCCTCGCCGAAGGTCGCGGCTCCCTCCGACGCTTGGGCAGATATCCCTGTTCTTCTTCTTCTGGACATACTTCGTGTTTCTATCATTTTTCTCCCATATGGGGTTTCCAGAACCCTGCTAGCTGTTTTATAACGTTGCCCGGGGTGGACGTGGCATTAGATGTTTTAGCTCGGACGTAGGGTTGACTTTCTATATCCCTTATAATTTTTATTTATTGTACAATAAAATAAATTACATACATTGTAAATATACAATTTGGAGCACTGGCTACTTTGGCTCAGTATTTCATTAAATCTTTACAAATTTATGTGGTTTAATTCAAAATATTGTAAAAAGGAATAAAGATTATTTTGATTTTTATATACTATTTTAATATTTACAAATTGTATAAATTCTTTTAAAATTAGACGATTATCGTCGAAATTTTTTGTGGATAGGAGGGAGGATAGTTTCGACGGTAGGTATTTGGAGGTTTTGTGATGTTGAAGTGATTGACAGTCGTTTAGGAGGTGAGGGATGGTAAGGTGTTGTGAGGTTTGGCAGAAGTGGCATATAGGCTTTGGTTTGTTTACTATAAGGTATATATAAGTGTGTGGATAGTGTATGGCTAGAGCTTGTTCGATTTCGAAACGTCAAAGTCAAAATTTTACATTGCTCCTTAATCTTTTTCACATAATTCGGTTCACCACAGGAAATCCATCCAGGGGCTTAATATCTGTGCCTACCACGGGGGTTTACCAGACGGTCTTCGATATGACAACGGATTGATTTTGGGATGACAATCAGCGCCCCTCTATGCAGGCATGGATGTAACAGTTTACACCAATCAGCAGGGACTGACATTCATACTGCTAGATGCGAGGCCTGTCGAAACCTCTGCCATTCTTTGGGTCCCACTCCACGCCGAGTGCACAAAAGTGAATCTGGACACTCTACCCGTGATATGGGTGTTAAACCGCAGCCAGCACGATGCTCCCATAAGGGGGCCTACCTCAACAGCCGGGGTGAAATATTACTGCCAAAGCAGTGCCACTCCAGGGCTCCCCGGCTCCCGTGCCAGCTGATATAGAACCTCCGGTCGAGATTCGCAGTCATTGGCTGCTGCCAGTTGAGTGTCTTTGCACGCTCTGGACTGATGGCCTGACTCATCGGGCGAGCGGGATAGTCATTTCCTGAAGGCCCCCACCCCCCACCAGAGGGGGAGTCAACACGAACATCAGGACGCGACGTGGGCAGGATTCGAACCCGTAGTTAAGCGGTATAATGAGACATCAGACTGACGCCTTAACGCAGAACTACCGGTGCCCTGGCTTGAAAGCATATGTGCAAATCACCCAGCAAAGTTGATGCGTCTATATTTAATTTATAGTTAAGTAGTAGTTGTTTAAGGTATATTCCTTTTTTCGATACTGTCCAGTTTTCTTGTCTGCGAAAAAGTGGGGTGAGGTGGTTAACCAATTTCTTTAAAGGCGGAACAAGTGGCGGAGAATAGGATGATTAGTTTGTCTTTACAAGGAACGAGTTTAGTAGATCATTGTGTTATCCGATATGTGGATATTGGCTTCAAAACACTCTACAAAATATAAAAGGTCCGGACATTCATCTTCAAGTCGCTTCTGAAAAATTCGTGTCGCGATAAGTGAAGTTATTATCGATCCCAAAATTCACGCAGGACATTTTAAAATGCTTCCGAACCACACAAATGTAGCCGAAAAAATACTCGACAAACCATCTGTCAAACAGAAGCGAAAACCTCTACAAAACAAATTTGAATGAAAGAGTGAATTCTAAAGTAAATGGTGTGCAGCCACCTTCATCGTGGCGCACTCACGTTCCCCGTAAATTGCAAAAAAGTGCAATTCATTCCGGCACCGACCCATATGGGAAAAAAGGGAGGTGTCCTTTATATCACTTTTCAACTTGAAAATTACACGGTGGTTGGATTCGGGTGAAATGTGATCCTGTGAGTTTTTTCTGCTCTTCAGGTCTTTCTTAAACACAGAATATGTTTGCATCCAATTCAGCTCTCCACTGCTATTTTCCTTAATAGGCCACCCTTGCACGTAACGTTATATTCACATGCATATAGTAATAATGGCGATGATGATGCCCTTTCAGCGAAAGTTCAAATAAAAATCAAAAGGATGTGCACAACAAATGACTCTCGTGACTTTAGAGTGCGTCGGGGGCTGTCAAGAACCACTCACTTTCAGCAAAACGCAAAACAGAGCCCGGGGGAGAGGTCATGCAAGAGCGCCTTTATATTTTTACCCATCTCTTGCCTGCATTTTTCTTCGGATTTATTCAAGTGGTAAACTGGAACAGTGCTAACTCGATGACGACGGTTCTCGGATACACTTCCTAATAACCTAAATTCTAGTTCCAGTTCTTCGGGCCGTGTAAAGGTAAGCAGCAATAACGTTGTGAGCACGCCCCGTGCTGTGTCATGTTCCAGAAACCTAATATGCGAACGATGGAGCTAAAATGAAATTTAGCGCTACGAAATATAAAAGGGCACAGGAGTCGATTCCGTGGCTTGGAAAATTTCATTTAGAGTCATCTGTGACTTGAGTTGCCTTCTCTCTGTCACGGGGGGAAACTTTTCAAAGAGGAATACTTTGAATGAGCTGTCATAATTTCAGTCGAGGTTTTCGCTGTCAAGGAAGTTATAACGCTGCAAATATGCGGAATATACTTCGGATACGTTGCATTAGATTGCTGAGTAAATAGAGTCAGTGCAGTGCTATGTGTCAAAGTAAAAGAAATTATGAAATGCTTTTAAGCGGGGGAAGTAAGTGGAACTTTATTACAACTTCAACTAACTTGAGTTGATCTATTCAATTTAATTTTGATTATTATTGGTATTTTGTCATGAGCGCTTGAGGTGCAAACTTACATACTGGAGCCATGGTAGCTCCATGGTGGACGCTCTATGTCCATCTGTCAAGCGAGAGGTGACGGGTTCCAATTCTGGCCCGATCATATTCTATGAATTCTGTATCAACACAGAGGCTCCGAGAAGATGTAGCGTGGTTCCATATCGGTTTCGCAACACTGGTAGAATATTTATGAAAAAAACCTACTGGTACAGACGAATATCGATAACTGTAACCTCAATAACTCCAAGACCTTCAGACTCTTAGGCACTACGCACACGGGGATACTCAAATCCGCGAGCGACTGGGCTAACCGGCGACTAAAAGATCTGGCATGTGTAATCAGATGGTGGCACTCATACGGAGATATTCCTACTCGACAACTGCGCTACCGAAGGCTAGGGGATTCGACATGCTAGTCTCCGAGCCACGTAGTCGCCCAGTCACCTGGTTGTGCATGTCGTTTGAGTGAAGTGGTGATTGTGCACGGCTGTTGCTTGTTGATCCGCGGGGGCGGTTTGCTTGCGGGGATCTTGTGTGTACATGTGGAGATGTTGATAAAGGTTAACATTGTGGACGGCAAGAGGAATATGGTTTTCAGATTCCTTATGGATGTGCGGGGTCGACTTGTTTGCGGTATGTAACGGACGGTCTGGTGGGCATCCGAAGATGCCCGTGGGGACGGAGCCTAAGGTAGCATAATGACCGTGAAGGTCGGGCCGTGCCATCTGGCGAAGAAAAAGGCCCCTCAACGAGCTAAGCAGCGGCCTATGCTTGCTGTACCTCAGTTCGCGAGATGTGGGCGGGGTTTTCGCCGCTCGTTGCCCCTGTCCTTTACGTATTAACAAAAATTCATAGGCCTGGGGAAGACAACACAAACAGGGGAGGTAAAAATGGGGAATAAAAAAAAACAGTCGATAAGGATGGAATGGTTGGCGGACGGATCAGACGTCCACGCGGTCGCACCTGGGTTCGGCTGTAATGGGACCCTCGGCCTCTGGTTTCGTACCACCAACAGATCACTACTCATCAGGTGCTGCTTCGATCTGCTGCTGGGAACAGCACTACCAGACCATAATATGGTTCATTACAGGTATTACTATTGTACATGTCGCTGTCGTATATTAGTCCAGTCTATGAACGAGAAATATGAAAAATAAATAAAGAACTACCAGTTCAGCGCTCACCTCACAACAAAGAAGTTTGCTTCGAAGTTGATTTTGCACCCGTTTACTTTCGACTCCAAAACTATGAGTGATCCGGAGTTTAATATAAAATTAGTGGCGGAAGTAGAAAAATTCCCCGAATTATATAATTTTAAGTTAAGAAATTATTCCAGGAAAGATACGACGGAGAAGGCTTGGAATGAAGTAATAAAGGCAGTTCAGCTTTCAGTTGAGTAAAAAATGGCACCATCAATTGCATCAATCATCATCGTGGCGCGACAGCCCGACGTCGGGCCTTGGCCGCCTGGATCATTGTCTTCCAATTATCTCGGTCACGTGACCGCGTCCTCCAATTTTGGGAGCCACACACCTACTGAGCTCTCCCAACGAGATCTCGGTCGTCCTCGCAGTCTCGCTCCGTCGACTCGTTCTGCATTCATTACTCTCTTAGGCATGCGATCATCGTCCATTCTTTGTACATGCCCTGCCCATTGAAGTCGTTGTAGTTTGACGATTTTCGAGACTTGCAGCTCATCGTACATTTCATACAACTCATGGTTGTACCGGATGCGCCATCCATCTCGATCGCAAACAGCCCCGAAAATTCGCCGTAGAACCTTACGTTCGAAAGTGTCTAGCATGTTTTCGGAGGCTTGAGCTAGGGTCCATGCTTCGCAGCCATAGCATAGCACTGGTCATATAATGGTTTTGTACACGCGGAGCTACGTGTTTCTGTGCACATGTTTCGATTTCATTATGGGGAGAACCGAGAAAAAAGTCTTATTAGCTAACTGTATCCGTCGCTTGATTTCGTCAGTTTCGTTGGCGTCCCTTGACAGGTTGCAACCCAGGTAAATGAAGTTGTTCACGAACTCGATGTTGAGGTCCCCCACATTGATGCTTGGTTGTGCAGGTGTTCTTTCACCGATTGCATCATTATTTTAGTTTTACCCTCGTTAATACGTAATCCAACTTCCTTTGCAGCGGTATCAAGTGTATGCAGAAGTTCTTCTGCGTCAGCCAATCTTCGGGACATGATGTTGATGTCGTCGGCGTACGCTGCTAATTGTGTCGACTTGATGAGTAGCGTCTTGCTGTTGTCCAAATTCATGGCCCGAATAACGTATTCCAGTGCTAGGTTGAAGAGCGTCGGAGCCAGTCCATCGCCCTGTTTCAAACCAGTGCGTGTTTCAAATAGATCAGTAAGTCTATTCTGGATCCTGACTTGTGAGACGGAGTTGGTCATCGTCATCTTTGTCAGTCGCACTAATTTTGCTGGTATACCAAATTGCAGCATGATGTTGTACAGTACTCCACGATCGATACTGTCGTATGCCTGCTTGAAGTCGACAAAGATTTGGTATACGTTTACGTTGTGATCCCAGCACCTCTGGAGTATCAGTTTGACTGAGAAGAGCTGATCGGTTGTGGAGCGACCAGGTCTGAAACCCCTTTGATATTCGCCAATGACTCGTTCTGCGTACGGTTTTATTGTATTTTCCAGAATTTTCGTCAAAATTTTATAGGACGTACAAACTAGTGAGATGCCCCTGTAATTCTCACACCGCAGTTTATCTCCCTTTTTATGAATTGGACAGATGATGCTTCTGCGCCAATCGTCTGGGATCTCCTCGTTCTCCCATACTCGCAGGAGTAATTGATGTATGGCATCAACTAGACTCGTTCCACCGAATCTTAGCAGTTCAGCTGGAATCTCGTCAGCGCCCGGCGCTTTATTTCGTTTTAGTGACCGCAACGCGAGATCAACTTCCTCTACTGTCGGGGGTTGAATGGGTGGGCCTAGATCAACAATATCGTCGAGAGCTTCCTGTGTGGGGATGTTAGATGGTCGGTTTAGAAGCTCTTCAAAATAAGAGGCCCATCGTTTGTTAATACCATCGGTGTCGCTGATGATGTTTCCATCCTTGTCCTTACAAAGGCTAGTCCTGGGTTGGTAGCCGTTCTCAATTGTATTTACTAGTTTGTACGCTTGTCTGGTGTTCCTATTAGCTAAGTTTTCGTTTATGTTCAGCAACTGCTCGTCAAGGTATTTACGTTTCTTACGTCTAATTATTCTATTCGATATTCGCCGTAGCTCGTCATATTTTTCTCTTCTGGCTCTGGTTCCTCGTTGAATCCATTGTCTGTAGGCCTCGTTTTTCGCGTCAAGTGAATTTTTGCATTCTTCGTCGAACCAGTCATTTCGCGCTCGCCGGGCTTTATATCCCACGACCTTCTCTGCGCCATCCTTGATGGTACCCTTGAGTTCTTCCCAGAACCCATGGACGCCTGTGTTGCTGATGTTGTGTAGCATAGGTGATAGTTTTTCCTCAAGGGCGGTAGTATACGCCACCGCTGTAGCATCACTCAAGAGCTTATCAACCGCAAAGATTTTGGGAGGGCTGATTCTTGACTGGTGCACTGAGGAAATTCTACATCTGTAGGTCGTCTTCACCAAGTGATGATCTGAGTCGCAGTTTGCTCCTCGATAGGAGCGGACATCCATGACACTAGACGCCCATCTCCTGCAAATGAGGACGTGGTCAATTTGGTTGACGGTATGTGCGTCTGGAGACTTCCAGGTCTGCTTGTGATTGCGTCGATGCGGGAAACACGTAAAGCTTACGACTAGATTCCTGCTGCAGGCGAAGTCTATAAGTCGCTGGCCGTTATCGTTACATTCTTCATGGAGGCTGTGGCCTCCAGTGGTCCCCCGATGCCAGCTTTCATTCCCGACTTTCGCGTTAAAGTCTCCCAGCAGCAATTTGACGTCGTTTGTTGGAAGTGAGTCGAAGAGAGTTTCAAGGCGGACGTAGAACTCGTCTTTTACTGCGTCTTCTTTAACTTCAGTGGGGGCGTGCACATTGATGAGCCAGAGATTGAAGAATCGAGTCTTGATGCGAATCGCACACAGCCGTTCATTTATGGGTTTGAAGTCAGTAATATGCGGTTTGAGGTGATTGTTCACTATAAATGCTACTCCAAACTCCTTGCGGCCCGATGGTTTGCCACTTGTAAAAATTGTGTGCGATTTCTTGTCATTAATCTCGCTGCCAAGCCAATTTGTTTCCTGGACTGCAGTAATGCTCAGTTTGTACTTTTCGACCTGTTGAAGGAGGGCCTTCTCGGCCCCCGGTTTGTTAAGGGAGCGTACATTCCAGGATCCGAAAGAATTAATCCTTTAGCCGTTTGCGTGGTCGTCGTTGTTGATCCGTCCAATCCCAGGCTTTTGTTCCAGGTTTCTTGACATGGAGTGGTTTTTACAAGGACGAGTTGTCAGCACGTCGCTTAACCCCATTCAGGGGATGGCCTCGGAGATAGCTGCTTCAGATGGTTTAATAAACGTGCTGGAGTTCACACAACTATGTAGCAGGTCCAACTACGCAAGTCAATCCATCCTACTAGACCTGAGATGCTTAGGTGTTCGTCAGCCATTCAGGCTACAGCTATCTGCCTTTTCCAAACTGTCTTATCGCTAAGACATTGGCCGTCAGCGATTTGATACACTGCCGTTACCAGGGGGCGCCCCCGCGGAGGACTATGGAAAAGGTCTTTGCCCCCCCATCAATGCATCAATGCGCTATTTAAAAAAAGGAACATTCCTACTTGACCGGGCGAAGCATAGTGTTACAAATGTAGGAGAGGTAGGCGCTCCATCAGCTGGATCACGTCTATTTTCAATACCAACCAACAAGATCTACCGAACATGTGCAAATCCTGGTTTCCATGAAGCTGTTGACGATCCGTTTCAACTCCTAAACTTTTGAAGAAAAAGGTGAACACACACCCGGTTTCGTTCATAGCCTGGACTAACATACGACTGCGACATGTTCAACGATAGTACCCCAAGCAAATCGACCCCGCACATCCATAAGAAATCCGAAATCCATATTCCTCTTGGCATCCACAACCTCAACCTTTATCGCTATCAACATCTCGACATGTACACTCAAGATCCCCGCAAGCAAGCCTCGGATCCACCAGCAACACCCGTGTACAATGACCACTTCAGCCAGCCGACATACACAACTCGCGACTTTAGTAGCGGCCGGGTGAGGATGACGGGCGACTACAGTCTCAAGACTCCAAGTCTCAGTCTCTCAGCCGACGAGTATTGCAGACTTGAGTATCCCCGTGTGAGCAGTGCCTTATTTTCGCTTCAAACTCCGATGTGATGGATTCTCAATTTATAAATTTTCGTTTGTGGTTTGCGAGAAGAGAAATTAGAAGAGTTTCACCATACGTATGTGATGAAGTGAACATCCTTCAACAAAAAAAATAATATTGACTGGTTTCAAGGCAAAGGAATGACCACTGGCACACACATCTGCGGCGATTACGTCTCTCAAAGTCATGCCTGCTTTATAAGAATGTTGAAGGCAAACCCACTTATCTAGTCTATCCGGAAACGCAATTTCCATAAGAATTCTGCCAAATGTCTATACATCCCAAAAGGAAAATTCCTCCCTAATTATAGTCATGCATCTCTCTACTACTATGTGACATTTTCCACTGCATCTCTTGTGTGGCAATTTCGACTTGTCTACAAAGTATACCAGCAGAGTCAGAGAAATCGATATCCTTCTTGCATATGTAAACCGAGTCGACAAATAGCCGGGTTGATAACTGAAGTATTCGCCGGAGGCTCATGTGAGCCAGCAGTACAGTACCATTATCATCAGCTCTGTCATCTACTACAATGACAGTGCATAGCATCAAACTCATTTTCGGCTTACAATGCAACTCTTAGTGTGCCCACACACAGTCGAACTACAACAAGAACTCGAACATGGCCTGTACAGCTTGGACCAAAGTCCGTTTGAATTTTAATGCATATGCTACCGTGATGGTAACCGTTTTTCGGATATTTCCTAGATGCATTGAGTTTTTGCAAAAAAAACAAGAAGATCTTGTTGAAAAGGAATTTTATTCAGTGTAGAACTTGAGGGGATCCGGAATGAATAAAAGTACTTTGTGTGGGTGGTGAAGACAATGATTAAAAACGTAGAGTGCATGATTAAAAATATGCAGTTCTTGTTGGAAGAAGTTTCCAGCAACGAGAGAGCCTTGTTGTTGTTGTTGTAGCAATGCAGAAATTTAGTTTCAGTGTGTGTGTGTCATAAAATCAGCGCGATCGATTCAGTTTCCTACGTAAGAACTTGCAGAAACGCAGCTACTTCGATAGGGTTCTCCCAAGGCGCTATATGCGTTAGGTGCGTTGGTGCTGCAGAACTGGGAGACTGTTGCATGCCGGACAAGTGTTTTGGATGCTGTGGTTGATTCGGGACAAGTATGAGTTGAGCCGCGAAACACCATCCTGAACGGAGCTGCGCGAGCGTAGTCCTAGTCGCTCTAGGCAGGTTTCGTTCATCCGGTGAGATATCTGGTGGTTGAGCGTCAAGTACTTTGTTGTTATTTAGGTCCACAATCGACGTATGCACTTCTTCCCTGTGCAGCATAGCGATGGCAGATTTGTAGCTAGCGCTATCGAAGGGGACCCTCTTAAATCGTTGTACTTCCCTTTCGAGTTCTCTTAGATTTCGCCTGATGTGTCGTGGCGGTGGGGCTCTGTCCTTACGGTCAAAGTTCGGGTGATCATTTCGGTAGCAACCAACTAGATACTGATTTGACAGCAGTATGTTGTGGTTCCTTATGGGCAGTGTTTTCGTCTCTTGGACTTTTGAGCTGATAGCTTCAAGTTCTTGCTGACGAAGAAAGTGTTAAGTTCGTTTAGGTAGTCATTTATCCTAGCACACATTTGGGTGATGTCGTTTCCTGTTGCTAGTATAGTGCAGTTGTCGGCATAGCTCACAATCTGGATTCCTGTTGGAGGTGAGGGAATTGCAGCGATGTAGAGGTTAAACAAGGTCGGTGACAAGACTCCTCCTTGGGGGACACCTTGTTTAACCCTTCTGAGCTTTGATTTGCTACCTCTGAATTCGGTGTAAGATTGACGACCAGCAAGGTAATTTGCGATCCATTTCACTATTGGTATCGAAAGCGACGTGTTATTAATCCCAAACAGAAGTAGGGAGTGGTTGACCGTATCGAAAGCCTTCGATAGGCCAAGTGCTACCATAATGGTTCTGTGACATGGACGAGCCTCGTTGAGACCGTTGTGGATGATTGAACTTATGACATCCAAGGCCATAGTTTTACTGCGCATTTTTCGGAAACCATGTTGGTGGTCAGCCAGCTGAATATGGGTCGCAAATGTGGGAAGAAAGACAGCTTCAAGAGTTTTTGCAATTGGAGATAAAATCGTGATGGGGCGGTAAGAGTCGCCTTACGTATGCTTTTTCCCGGGGTTTAGTATCGGAATCACCCTTCCTTTCTTCCATATTTCGGGAACAACAGACGATAACACGGAGAGGTTGAAGGCCTCCATAATGTAGTCAATTGCAGGCATGTCGAGGTGCTTCAGCATGACCATCGATGTGCCATCTGGTCCTAGGACTTTGGAGTTCTTGGCGTTTTTAATGGCTGAATCAACTTCATTCGGTGAGATTTGTATGGTCTATGATATGGTTTCGAATAGTTCTGCAAATTTTACGCTTTAGCCTGTCGGGTGGCGGATGTTTAATGAATTGTCTATTAAATAGGCTAGCACACTGTGCAAAATTGTTATTTGTATTGCCACCAAATTCAATAGCAGCCAGTCCTCTCTGACTTGTTGGGTTGGTGAGGGCTCTTACCGTAGACCATAACTTGCCAACTCCGGTTGTTAGGTTGCAATTGTTCAGATGCTCATTCCACTTTTGTCTTCTATGCTCCGCAACATGGTGTTGAATTTGTAGGTTTAGATCTTTGATCCTGGGATCGTCAGGGTTTCTGCTGCAAATTTTGTCGCGTTCATCCGCCAATCTTGCTGCTGAGGTTGAAAAATTAGGGCGTATGGTTGGAATACGACCAGCCGGATGAATCTAGCTGCTGCCTTGACAATAATACGTCTTAGGTTGGCCTCAGCTACTCGAACATCAGAGGGTGTTGGTAAGGCTAAAAAAGTCGAGTTCGTGTATTGTTTGAAGCCATCCCAGTTTGCTTTGTTGCGGTGGTCGGTATGGATCACATCGCATGGTTTGTCAAGCTTGATCACTATTGGCAGGTGGTCAGATGACGGCGTGAGAGTCGGTTCCCATGGGGCGATGTTGATGAGGCCCGCACTTGCAATTGATATATCAGGGGAACTGGAACAAGTTCCTGTGAAGCAAATGGTAATATCATCGTTCAGGGGACAAAAATCTGATGCATCCACTTGTTCCCCTATGGCAACTCTTCTGGCGTCGTTATCGCGGTTGGAATGCCATAACTCGTGATGAGCATTAAGGCCTCCCATCAGGTGTCGATATTGGCCAGATAGGAAAAGGCTTATGTTTACGCTGAAACCCAAGAGACAGCTTGGTAAGTAGAAATTAAATATTTCTGTGTCCCCATTTCCAGATTTGCTTGCGATGGCCTGTACTTCCATTGTGTTGTCGACGGCTGCGACGACAATCTCACGATATGGCATAGATCGATGAACGAGGATAGCACCCCCCCCCCCCCCCCCCCCCCCCCTCCAGCATTGGTTAGCCTGTCCTTTCTTACGATGTTAAAATTGCCATATGAGTTTAGTCTCCTATATAGTTCCAATTAGGATACGATGTCTATCCATGAACGCGATAACTTCTGCAATTTTACGCTGCAGATCATTGATATTCAGCTGGACAATGGATAGGCTGTTGAAGTTAGCGACGGGTGGGACGAGAGTTCGATTGTGTTGACTCGGGATAGGTGTGACCGGAGACAGATGGGAGCTAGGCTGTGTATTCGTTGCAACTGATGGTGAATCATTTGAGGTGGATGTTTGTTGTCCTCTGTTCCTACAGAGGCTGGCTGTAAATGCTGCATTCCATTGTCTATGGTGACTGAAACCGGAGCATCCCTTAAAATGGCACCACTCGTCGCAACAGTTGCATCTAACTGAGGTTGCATTTGCGTGCAGCGTTCTGTTGCAGACGCAGCAGATCCATGGGTTGAGTTCGATGCCGGCGCGATGGAGGAGTATTGAGAGCAGTTGCGCCGAGATGTAAAGCTCCCAGATTCCATAAAAGACGGACGTGTTGAAAATATGACACACACATATACCTACTTCCTTCTGCATTGAAGGGTTTGGCAGCTCTTGGCCGTTGAAAAACGGGTCGCTCCGGTGCGTAGAACCGGCTGCCATAGGAACGCGAGAGAGCGTAAGTGCGTTCGCATCGAAATAATATAATACAATATATTGCATATTAAATGCATTATCATTATAAAATGTACGTGGTATGGGATTTGTGACAATATGTATGCAATATGATGTTTGGTAATTTATTTGGGTGTGTGGTGAATTATTTTTAAATACTATATAATACATAGTAAAAGTGCTTAAAAATTAAGACGGAGAAGATATTCCTTTTATTGATTGGTGCAAATCATAAGAAACTATCTAAGAAACTATCTATTCAACTCAAAAAGGATATACCTAATTGTCGTGATAATTACTATAAAAAGCGAATTAATTCTGTGAAGGGAAATTTAAAAGGCGAATGGCAAGTTATTAATAGTATTTTGAACCAGTCTTGTGTCAGTAACAAACCAAATGTAATCTGTGTTAACGACTGTTTAATTTCCGATCAGTTTCATGTTGCCAATGCTTTCAATAACTATTTCACGTCTTTAGGGTGTAATTTACCTGTAGGAGTAACTCCATCAGATTGTGGCTTGTGTTCGGGTTCTAGGAACAGTGGTGTTAACCCTCAAGGATCTAGCTTTGCTTTTGTGCCCATTACTCCCTTAGAGATTCTAAGCGTCATCGGATCTCTAAAAAATTCAAAGGCTTGCGGCTACGATAGCATTTCTAATATTGTATTAAAACGGATCGGTTGCTTTATTGTAGATGTTCCGGCAGTTATTTTCAACCGTAGCGTATTTTCAGGCATATTTCCTGATGCTCTTAAATGCGCAGACGTTGTTCCTCTGTTCAAAAAAGGTGCAGCAGTGGATTTGTGCAACTATAGACCTATTTCACTTCTACCAGTCCTGAGTAAGGTGTTTGAAAAAATTATGAAGAAACGCGTAGTATCTTTTTTAAATCTGACGGAGTTTTTTAGCCCGTTGCAATTTGGTTTTCAACAAGGAAAATCTACAGAAGATGCTCTTCTACACTTTGGTTCTAGAATCTTTTCAAATGTTGATTGTAAAAAATTCACGGCAGATTTACTTGTTGATATCACCAAAGCTTTTGATATGGTTAATCATAACATTTTATTAAGAAAACTTGAACAAGCTGGTTTTCGTGGCTTTATGCTAAAGTGGTTTGAGTCATATCTCTCAAATAGATCTCATAGAGTAAAAATTGGTTATATCAGAAGTGACATAAAATTTTTGACTTTGGGAGTGCCTCAAGGCTCTGTTTTGGGTCCGATTTTATTTCTGGTGTACATTAATTCTCTATTTCAATTAGATTTCAAAGGTTCACTTACTGCCTTCGCTGACGATGTAGGCTGTACCTACGGTTCCAAAAGTGCCTTGGACTTGGCTGCTGATATTAATTGGGATCTTAATCTATTCAGGATTTAGTTTGCTGAACATAGATTGAGCATTAGTTCTAAGACTAAAATTATGTTCTTCAATTTATCGTCTATAGCTGAAACTAATGCAGAGTTTTGGTTCCATGGATCGGAGTGTCAACGATTTAAGTTGAATGCTTGCTCTTGCGTTTCAACGTCTTTTAATTCTACGTTTAACCAATCCCTAAGTTGCAATGATAAGTGTTTTTTAATAGAAATTGTTAATATGTTTAAGTATTGTACTTGGGGCTAACACTTGATTCTAAACTGAGCTTTGCTAACCATACGCAGGACTTAATTAAATATTTTCGCTGCTCACTCAGATATTTTTATTACTTGAGAAATATTTGTTCTGATGCACTACTTACCATTATTTATTTTGGGATTTTCCATTCTAAGCTTCATATGGCATTTCCTCTTGGGGAGGCACTAATTTGAATAAAATCCAACCCCTTTCTATTCTACAAAAAGCCGTATTGAAAATTATTTGCAGGAAGCCCCGTAGACATCCTAGTTTCCCCATTATTTCGAGATTTGAATATTCTTCCAGTTCGTCATTTGTATTGTTTCAAAGTGTTAAAAACATTCTTTGCCAGATCGGGAAATCTTAATTTTAGATTAATCTCCGAATATAATCTACGTAGAAACTTTGCGAATGTTGTATCTGTCCCCTTTTCACGTACCACCACCTTTCGTAATTTTTATTTGGTTTCCTCATGTCGTCTTTTTAATAAACTTCCCCATTCAATTAGATCAATAGCATCATCTGGAAGATTTGTTAAATGTGTCAGGCATTGGCTTTTTGGATTGGATTATGTAAGCTTAGAATCAATTTTCTGCGACATTCTGGTATAATATAAATTATAAACATAGTTTTTTTCTCTTATTTTGGATCCTTACATGCTTCATTGTGCATTTTTATTTATGGAATCTGCTTTTGTTACATCTTTTCTCCTTCAGTATAATTTTTGTTCTTTTCCATGAATCACCCCACGTATCTATTTAATTTTTAATTAAGTAAAGTCTTTTGAAGTGGCATTTAACACTATTCTTAATACTGTAATTAGCATTAGGAATATAAAATGTTTCTAGTATTTCATAGAATTCAATAAAATAAGTTATTTAATACATATATGTAACCGACCCATTGTAATCCCATTTGAATTTATATGAAATAAACCTATCTATCTATCTATCTATCTACAATTATCTAGTATCAAAGTCGTAATATGTTTGTCAACAGTTTAGTATTATCAGTTTTTTCATCATATAATTATTGAGTATGTTATATATTGCTATTGAATTGCACGCAATTATCCTCTGACCATTCATTTAAAAGTTGGTTTGTTTGCAAATTGCAGTTAAATGTGCTAATTATGTATATAGGTATAACGCATTAAACATCACGAATGAACATGAATTAGAGGTATTTAAGATATTCTTGGATTTGGCGTACCTATTGAAAAAAAAACATGATCCTTAAGTCGCCAAACTCGGTTAAGCGCAGCCACGACAAAACCATCATCGAATCATGTGGGGCGACCATTAGAAATACATAACATTCAAACAGCTCAGTTCAAATTGTTAGTGGAATTGTGTGGTCTTAGCCGGCTCTGCTCTATATGGACCTTGAAAAAAACGCGCCTAATATGGCTTTAAAAAAATAACAAAATTTCCTAATTTTATCATTTATATCAATAGGGCCGATTATACCGCACGGCTTATTACGGGATTAATCCATGGACTCTGTCAAAATTCATATAAAAATCCGAGGTAGTTTTTTCTGACCTTTAGGTCTATGTGTGAACATGCCACCACATAATGAAACGACGCCAAATTGCTAATACTCTGTATGTAACGCATGAGGGAAAACAATTGTATGCGGTGCCCATTTGTATGTACAATACGCATACAATACATACAATATTATATTTGCACAATTTCCCCAAAAATCAATGGGTAGAGAGCAGGTCTTACGGATAGCGATCGAGAGGTCGTTGGTTCGAAGCCTGTCAGAAGTGACTGTTTTTCTTTGGGGTGTTGATTCTAATATAAACATTCATCATATTCGATTAGGGCTCTTAGCTATCGTTTAATGGTAAGGAATATGCGTACTCTATGTAATATGGCCGGAAACAGAAGATCCGTGCACCGGCAATGCTCCCCACGAGGCTATTTAGCTTCGGACGGAGGCTATTTCTCGTGCACGTTGCGCAGTGTACATAAAATAAAGCAAGGCATATTAACAACACCAAAGTTGTATCTCGTCATTTCATGAACTGCCCGGCAAGCAGGAAATCCCAGTAAATTTAAATAAAGTGCTACAAACTGTTAGCTCCCTAAATGCCTAATTTAAGCATGGTCGTCATTTATTGTACTCGTAATATATGTTGCCGTCAGGAGTGATGTATGCAACGTAAGTTCTATTACAGGAAATTCCCGCTTTAGGCAGCACAAACCTAAAGTGGGAATTTCCGCTTAGGCAGTACAAACCAACCTAGTTTTATCAAATAATAACAATTTGATGGACATATAGTTTCTCAGGATGCCGGCCTATAGTGCAATGGCAAAGTTACCATATTTTCCGGCACTGCATGGAGTCCCGCCGGCAAACAATGTGTTTAAGCTCTACAGTATTTGCCGGGCCATTTCATGAAATGACGAATTTTGCTAGAGGCCTACCACATATACATACAAATGGCCACCGCATACGTTATGATTTCCCCGATAGGCGGTGTTTAGCGGGGATCAATATGAGAAAGTGAATATGCAATAACGCAAGATGGACCTTAGACAGTAGCAAATTCAATGGTCTATAATTAAAATCGCATTATTCATTTGCATTTATGCCAAAGCCACAAAATTGGCTTTGATAAAAAAATCCACGGGTATGTACATATTTACGTGGTAACGTCGATGGGTTCTAAGAGATATGTACTTCATATTTTAATGATAATTTACATACGAGTATATCACACGCAATACATTATAATACTCGTATGTGCGCACTTACCCTCTCGTTTATCTTAACATTATTATTTGAACATACTCGTACTTGAAACGTTTCACAATTATTTAAAAAAGAAATTGCAATCAAACTTCTTCTACTGTATGCTTGCAGTTAATCTCATCATGAGTACCTTTTCGTTTTCGTGTTACAATATCATGCCGCTTGCAATAGCATCCGTGTCCCCGCGCGTTTCAATCATGCATTATTCTCCACCTACTATGTATTATCAAAATCTTATCAAAACCTTCCTACCACATAAAAAATAAATCCAATGGCATCTTTCATAGGTCATGTCACGCTCGTGGTCGTTCGGTCACCGCTCTACGATACTAATCTAGAGCTCGGAGTTCAAATCTCGGTGCGATCAAAAACCTTAGAACTCTCACAGTGCTCCGAGCTTGTCAGTATAAAGACGGCGCGGAAAGGAGGTGCATTCTGGCAATTGCACTTTCAAAAATTAGATATGCTATCGAAGCGTCAACAAGGCATAGAGATGCTAGAGATGTTGACGCGCCAATGCCATTGGAGAGGTCAAGGCAATTAACAACCAATCATTGGTCATCTCGAAATATAATAAATAAATAAATAACTGGCGCAACAGTCCAATTTGAACCACGGCGTCGAGATGAGTTAGCATCATCTCATTTTCTAGATCGTGACGGTTTTTGTGCAGAGGTATGTGATCAGCAACACGCTCAACCGAGTTATTTACCCCATAATGGGTACTCATTTAACAGCTGACACGTAAATCCCCGGAATCGAACCGGGGCCCAGTGCGTTGAAGTCGAACGTGCTAACCGTTGCGCCATCCGGACTACCCATCTCGAAATATATACATCTGAATTTCCAAGTTTTGCATGTCCATCAATTTGAATTCAGTTGCTTAAAATTAACTTCTTCTCCAAAAAGCTACAAGGAAAACGAACTATCTCATAATTTTCCGATTATATTTGTTGCGATGCAATCGTTGCGTTTTCAACAACACCGTCCGATCTACCACATTGTCTTGTCTTTGAACGAAAATCACCTGATCACTATTCTTCAAGGGATGCGTTAAAATTTCCTTCGAATCGCTCAAGATGCTTCACACAAATCTGAAGAAAATTGCCTGCTGAGACTGAGACCAAGTTGCAGTTCGAGTTCAACTGTGCGTGAGCACACTTAAGCACACCTCACATTTCACATGTTTCTTCGTATGTGCCGCCCTCGGTTTGAAAACAAGACGGAACCACCATTACTGACACTGTACTGAAGCATCGTGGCCCGCTTCATTGTATCATGTCTCTCTGGTTGTGGAATTCTAAGGAATTATTATCCTTGCAAGCATTGAGATGTGCTGGCAGGGTGTCGTGGAAAGAAAGAAAGTTAACGACGATGCGACGGCTACGAAGACGACATTTAAGTGTCACATGCTCTCGCAAAGGACCCAAAAGCAGGAGGCCGTCACGACACACATAGCACTGAAGTGGTTTCAACTGTGCGAGATATTTCACTTATTCACAACGATTTCTGTATCACTATGCCTGCCGCACATTGCCTCATATTGTATAGCGCCCGAAAACATTCTGATTCTATAGTGAAGCGAATGCTGCGGCAAAAGGATTAGGGAGTTTTGATTCAATACAGAAAATACTATATGTATATTTTAGTGAAATTGAGGTTAAGTGTGATTTATGATATATGCCAAGTGGAATGAAACCACCGTGGACTTTGTTACAAGTTCGTATAAAGGAATTATTTAATCGCGAATATGGATGTAATTTGATTTGTATTGTTCGACATTTCGACGTTCATCTTGTGCGCGACGAGAGGATATCAGTTGAGTGGAATGGAATTTGACGCAATGCATTGTTTGCGATATGTGCATATGATCTCTGAAGAGTGTATTCAAAGTTAAATTATTGTATTATGGAAGAGTCATGATTGTTGAATGAGATTAAGAAGTCTATACTACAGAAATTTATTAATACTACCCCAGCTCCATCACACAGTGGGACGACTTGAACCAATTCTTGGACATGGACAACAAAATGATTTTTTTTTGAGTTTTGATTATCGTTTTGTAGACCCTCGCGGATAAGAAAATGTTAAGAAATTCGAAATACATGAGGAAATCACGTAGTTTTTGCGGCAAATGTTGATAAAGTCATGCGCTTGAGGAATGAATTTGCATGAAATCATATATTACTTTCAGTCAGTCACCGACCTTTGCACTGAGCACTGGAAGTGTGGCATAAATTAAGCCGAGTGAATCCGTGTTAACAAGTGAAAATTGATAATTTTCTCTGTTTTTTCAAAACGTCATCTTTTGTTCCTTAATTACATATATCTGAAACCAAAACGTCTCGGAAAAGACCCCTCGGGGAAACGTCCCCAACAATGTTCCTACGGGACAAATTGAAAATACAACGAACCGGGATAACATCGAGGCCAACATCTGCCTACGAAAATCGTTTCCAACTGCTTGCGGACACCGTTTCCAGCGACCGCGATGTCTCGAATATTAATCCACCGTGCACAACAAACAAGGTAAAAGTTCCTCCAATCACTTTTCCCATACTACCTAGGGAATCAATTGTCGCAATGATGGGTGAACTTGGAATATCCGATTTTGGGATAAAAATTATGTCGATTGGCCGGAGATTATTTCTTACATCCGCGGAAGAATACGAAAAAATTTGCAAATACCTTGTGTCGAAAAAAGTTAGTTTCTTCACACATCGCCGCTCGGATCTACGTCCGACAAAAATTATTCTATCTGGGCTACACGACATGCCATGTGAAGAATTGAAAAAATACCTAAAGGAATCCATGGAAATAAAATGCGACGACATCAAAAAATTCACCTCCGATCAACACAGAGACGACGTTCGTTATCTACTGTACTTCCCACCGGGTGTCAAGTTGAGTGAGCTTAGATCCAAAAAGAGCATTTTGCACACTATAGTTCGTTGGGACTATCATTCTCGACGAAGCTCGGGCCCTACACAGTGCCGTAACTGCCAAATGTTCGGACATGGATCATCACATTGTCATCTGCCACTTAAATGTTTGATATGCAGTGGAGATCATATACACACCGAGTGCACGCTCAAAGAAGATCAAACTGACAAAATCAAATTGCGGACTAAACCACTTCGCAATTGATAAAAGCTGCAAGAGCAGAGAAAACTACTTGGAAATCAAAGCGAAATTACAACAGAAAGCAGGCAGAAATCAAGTGACTGCAAATAACGCTTTTAGCTTAGCTCACAATACAGAGTCAAATTTCCCAAGACTCCCCAATTCATCGAAACTAGCGGAAAAAACACAGTACACAACCAGAGTGATCAGTGATGTGACAAAAAGGCAAAATGTAATGTTTACAAACAGCTCAATGAAAAGCTCTAGCCAGGAATTATTCTCTGCTGACGAGCTTTTGCAAATATCTTCCGAACTTATTGCCAACCTGGCCAATTGTAAGACCAAGAAAGACCAGTACGACACAATTCTTAAGCTTGCAGTTAAATTTTTGTATGGATAAATGTTGAAATTAGTAGTTTGGAACGCTCAAAGCATCAAAAATAAAATATCAGAAACTTTTGATTTCATCAATAAATTAGAAATAGATATATTTGTTATTACTGAAACATGGCTCAAGCAAAATGATAAGTTTCAAAATCATAAGTATTGTATTTATAGAAATGATAGCGAAGGCTCAAGAGGAGGTGGTGTTGCCATATGTATCAGAAAAGATATCAAACACTCGGCGGTGACAATAATTAAAACAAAAATAGTTGAAACAATCTCTGTCACGGTATCTGATGAGAACCTCACAATCGTAGCAGCGTACTTTCCGGGTACAAATTTAAACTGGAGAAAGCTTAAAATGTTTGAGGATGATATTAAGGCACTTACTAGCATGCGCCATAAGTACATTCTTTGTGGAGATCTTAATGCAAGACACCGATTTTGGAGCTGCGCTAAAGCGAACAAAGCGGGAAGAATTCTCTACGATGTATCTTCCCGGCGCAATGTTACCATCCATGTACCAAATGAGCCATCCTTCTATTCCCCGCAGGGTAGAGGATCATACCTCGACCTAATAATTACCAAGGGAAATATTAATCTAACGGAACCATGCGTCTTAAATGCCTTATCTTCCACACACCTGCCTGTATTTGCATCCCTAAACTGTGCACTCATTACTCAGCAAGTCCACCAAGGAGAAACCTTCAGCTTTAAAGACACAAACTGGCTCCAGTTCCGGCAAATTCTAAACGAACTGTCTTCAGTTAACCTACTTGACCTTAGTAGCATCAACGATAAAACCCAGGTTGATGAAATGATAGCCTCATTATTAAACAACGTATGGACAGCAATAACCCAATCCACACCAATTAAAGTCGTAACGCCGAAAGTATATTCACCTGAAATCAACACAGAAACTAGATTTCTGATACGGCAAAGGAATACCTTAAGAAGACAATGGCAACGAACTCGCGATAGGAACATTAAATCCCGTGTGAACCGTCTCTCTAAAGCCATAGAGCAGAACATTTATTCTCATAGAAATCATCTATGGAATAGAACTCTAGCAAATCTCAGTAAAGGATCCCAAAGTATGTGGAAACTAAGAAGAGCCCTAACACTCAAACAAAATCGTCACGCGGCATCCCTGAAAGACAACGCCGGCAATTTTGTCTATCAAGATCTCGACAAAGCAAACCTTCTCGCTGATAGTTTTTATTCTACACATCTTCTAACTCAGCATATGGGAAACTTGATTCATGACAAATTAATTAAAAAGACGGTGAAGGAACTACCTTCAGATTTTGGTTTTCCCACAAACTGCATGTGTAAAACCAAGGAACTCATTAATATTCTCAAAGGATTAAAAAGCCGCAAGTCACCTGGTATTGACAAAATCCCAAACGTGGTCCTAAAAAAATTACCGAAAAAGGCAATTATCTATGTAAACTTCATCTTCAACTCTTGCCTGAAACTGGGATACTTTCCTTCGGTTTGGAAAAAAGCTGTAGCCATACCAATTCTTAAATCGGGAAAAGACCCTGATTCTCCCAAAAATTACCGCCCTATTAGTTTACTACCAACTTCAAGCAAAGTCTTCGAAAAAATTGTTCTCAGTCGAATTCAAAGCTTCCTAAACACAAATCCTGTTATTCCTTGCATGCAGTTCGGTTTTAGGCAAGGTTTCTCAACTGTCGATCAATTACACAGAGTAACCCAGTACATAACAGATTCTTTTTCGGAAAGAAATTCTGTTGGAATGGTAATTCTCGATATTGAAAAGGCTTTCGACACAACCTGGCACGAGGGTCTTCTATATAAATTGATTAAGTTCTCCTTCCCCCTATACCTTATCAAAATAATCCAGTCCTTTTTATCTGAAAGAACATTCTGTGTCAGAGTCAACAAAAGTTTATCTTCACCTAAAGACATTCCAGCAGGGGTACCACAAGGTGCGTGCTTAAGCCCCACACTTTTTAATATCTTTATATCTGTCATTCCATGCAACGATTGTTGTGAACTCGCACTATTCGCGGACGACCTTTGCCTTTACACCAAATCGAATGACCCAGCTGCAATATTAAATGTGCTAGAAACTGAACTAGATCAACTGTATCAATACTACTACAGATGGAAAATAAAAATAAACTCTACGAAAACGAAATCTATTTTCTTCACGAAGAAAAGAAAACGGAAAAATTATCCAAATAGAGGCATAAACTTCATAGGGCGAGATATCCCTTGGGATGAAACCACCAGATATCTAGGTATAACACTAGACAAAACACTTTCCTACAAGAACCACGTAAATATCACCTGTCTAAAAGTTTCAAACTGCCTACGCTCCTTATACCCCTTTCTTAATAGGAACTCTAAAATGAATATGAGCAATAAAGTTCTGCTTTACAAAATGGTAATGCAATCCATGATCTCTTACGGGGCCGCCGTTTGGGGAAAATGCGCTAATTACCACAAAGCCCGTTTACAAGTCGCACAAAATAAGTGCCTTAAAATCATTCTAAACAAACGTTGGTATTTCTCCACAAACCGCCTACATCAGATCGCGGAAGTCACTCCTATTAAAGACTTAATAGACAAATCACTTTCAAACTTTCAGAACAGACTAGCAAACAATCTTCTCTTGACGTCTCCGCCCTTAAATACTGCTTGAAGCAAAATTTAGTTTAAATCAATCTACTTTTAAGTTTAGTTTGTAATTTAAGTTTAAGATAGTGTAGTTGTAGTTATAAGTGTTTCAAAACAAGGTTTTTTGAAAATTTTCCTTGTAAATTATACAATGAATTATGAAAAATACATTTCAGCCATGAGCTTACAACTCAATCAAAGATGAAAAGACATATTCAGTCTGTAGCTCTTAAGAATAATTTGTAATACACAACCATTTTGAAATCAAATAAAGTACTATCTATCTATCTATCTATCATATATTACTTTATTAATTTTTCTTACTTTATTAATTTTTCTTGAGAATGTAGTTGCAGAAATCTAATTAATATGAGTAGTTATTAAGTTGAATTCAATGTTGTACCTTGCATGCGGGACATTACGCGACCTCACACGTGGCGTTTAGAGCCACAATAATCTGTTTTTCGAGGAAAGCGTCGAATTATTACGGAACTCCGGCCAGCTAAAACTAGATAGTAATTTGAAAGAAAAACCATTAGTATATTAAAAATGTAATGGGCGGCACAGGTTAGTATGCGGCACTCAGGCAGGGATAATAACCTGGTTAGGAGCTCCTCAACAATAGTCAGCATCACGACGATAACCTCCGCTACCTCCACGATTGTCATCATTCCTCGCCGAAATACTCCTGCCACCTGCAACGAGAAAAAGGAACACAAAGGACCAAGTCCTCTCAGCGAATACACCAAATATACTTATCTGACATGTACCCGCCACCTAAACATTCGCGGTAGGACGTCCATCATCGTTTTCTTGATTACGACGCTTCATGTTGTTGATTTTCTAGTCAAACTTGAATCCCCAAATGCAAAACGACAGGAATCTGCACTTTTACGTAGATTATAGGTATATTGGCGCAGATGCTGACAAGTTAGAAAATGCACAGTGTGGAAAATTGCAAACAGCAAAACACGAGAAGAATTATACATATATAGTTTGCGTTAAAAAAAAGGAAAGTAAATAGTGATCTCACTTTGAGCCGATCGGAGTTCGGGATACAGGATTTGGGGCGCTCGGTTAGGCGTAGCCAGCGTCCACGCAAGAGTACGCCGTGTGAGTTCGTGTGTGGTTGTTCTCTGCGAGGTAGACTTCGGAGCGCGCCTTCGCGTTTCGGCCCGCTCCAGGAAGGGACACCCCCCTTGGCATTTTTCTTGAAACGCGTGGCGCCCACGCCCGTCTCCTTGGGCTAAGCCGGCAAAGGGGTCCCGACTACCTCTCAGTGTTTCGTGGTGCAAGTGGAAGTAGGTATTTTACTGTGGATGGGGCGTTATCTCGGCCACGGTACCGACTGGGTCTACCTTCTCGAGCTCGAGACGGATCGAGGAACTGAGACTGTCCAGTTCCTCGCCGATTCGAACCGGAGGGCTGCGAACCGGGGAGTGTCCCAGGAAAGGCTCGCGGAGGAGGAGCGCTTGGAGCGCCTATTCGAATCGCGGCGAAGGTTTTTGACGAGCTCGAGGGGGAGACGCCCGTCGCGGGTCACGAGACTGCACAGATCCGCCAGGGAAATTCGTAACAATATATTTTTTTATTTTCTGGCACTAATAGGGTATATTCAACAATCAAAAAAATATTCAGCAACATTATTTTTTATGTTGAAGACATGTTTTTTATTAAAATTAGGGTATTTTGTACACATTTTAGAGTGCCACAAAAATGTTCCGAGTTGCTCCGAAAAGCGAACTTCGCATATTCTAACCTGATATAGTCACTAAGAAAACTACGGAAGATCTCATCCCGCATCGTCCCGCTTCGCTCGCAATTTATGTTTAAAGAAGTCAGTTCCAGATTCCCAGCAAAACGTTGTCTTTTAATTGTCCATAAAAAAAAATATTTGTTCCTGCTAATTTGTTACTTAATTTTTGTTTCTAATAAGGTATAGTCAAACTAAAAAAAATATGATTGAGAAAAGAATTTTCTTTTTTTGGTTCTAAAACATGGTTTTTGATCAAATTTCGGTATACTTACATTTTGACTGTAGTCCGGATGGCGCAACGGTTAGCACGTTCGCCTTCAACGCACTGGGCCCCGGTTCGATTCCGGGGATTTACGTGTCGGACTATGAGCCCACTCAGCTGTTAAATGAGTACCCATTATGGGGTAAATAACTCGGTTGAGCGTGTTGCTGATCACATACCTCTGCACAAAAACCGTCACGTTCTAGAAAATGAGATGATGCTAACTCATCTCGAGGCCGTGGTTCAAATTGGACTGTTGCGCCAGTTATTTATTTATTTTACATTTTGACTAGTTACTAAAAGGTGCCGAGTTCTGCCGAAAGGCGGATTTCACAATGTACAACCTGATGTATTTTGTGAATAAACTACGTAAAGAACATATCCCAGTTCAACCCCTGACGGCCGTAAATAATGTTTAAAACAAGTGATTTCCAGGGCTAAAGTCAAGCAAACCGCAGTTATTATCGTAGCGTTACCTGTAAAAACTAAATCTATATAATGGTTGGAAAATATACGCAATATTGATGATCTATTAGTGAAATTCCCTTTATCAGAAATCGTTCTTGTAGGCGATTTCAATGTCCACAACGTTCAGTGGCTTAGACATTCGTGTAGTACAAGCCCGGCTGGAAAAATTGTTGAGCTTTTTTGCGATTCATTTAACCTACATCAATTAGTGGTTCTTCCAACCCGTATACCAGATAGACTCGGCGAAAGAGTCAATGTATTAGATCTACTCTTAATATCTCGTCCTGATAAAAACTCGGTTTTAGTTGAAAGTCCATTAGACAGTTCGGATCATTGATTAGTATCGGCCAGATTTCCCAACAACTTTATGTCAGGTAAAAACAAACCATCAGCAAAAAGACTTTTATGGCATTATGACAAAGTCGATTGGACCTCCTTAAATAAATACATTAAAGAACTTGACTGGTTCGACTGGTCCTCAACAAAAAAAAACATCAATTTTATAAGCGAAAGCATTGTATATATTTTACTATATTATATGGTTCGGAATGTGTTCATTTATCCCTCATATTTTCAAAAACCCCAAACCGATCACCCACTGGTTTAACAGCCATTGTGAAGAAGCAATTAGGAATAAGGAAGCGGCTTTTATAAATCCGCGCGTAACGCCTGTAAATCTACTATCAACATGGCCAAATACAATTTTGACAAAAGCATCAGGCAAAATGTGTTTATTCAAAGGAAGGGTGACAAGGACTTCTGGTCGCTCGTAAAAGTAGTGAAAACTAACTTCACGTCTTCATCCGTTCCACCTCTTTTGTATGATGACCAAGCGTACAGTAAGTCTCAGGATAAGGCCAATCTCTTTGCGGAGATCTTTGCCGCAAACTCGTGCCTCCCATCAGCAACTCAAAAACCACCATCCATTCCACTGTGTGACTCAAGGCAAGGCTCAAGCCCCTATATTTTCGTACAAGACAGATATTTAAAATTCTTTGTTTCTCCAAATCCGCGGGACCTGATGGTATATCACCTATAGTTCTCAAACATTGCACATCCTCGTTAGGAAAACCTCTTCATAAGTTATTCCACTTATTTTACTTCATAGGTATGTTCCCATTTGAGTACAAAATAGCTAATATACAACCAACACCCAAAAAGGGTGATGCCAGTGATCCCTCGAGCTTCCCGGCAGATGCGATCGACTTCGCTTTTGGCGCTGAACCACCGACTTCCACCCACTGCTTCGACTGCTGTTTCGTTTCTGGCGTCTAGTGGTGAACCCAAGTCTCATCCATGGTGACAAATCGCCGCACAAAATCGGTCGGATCCCGATTGAGTCGGTGCAAAGATTGCTGCGAAAATCGTTTGCGCATTTGCTTTTAATTGGCATTCAGCAAATGCGGCACCCATTTTGCGCAGAGCTTTCGCATCTCAAATTCTTTGTGAAAGGTATTTCGCACCCTTTCTTCCAATATCGCCACAGCCTCAGCAATGTCATTCACCATTCGTTTATCGTCCAACACGATATCATGCACTTGTTCGATGGTTTCCGGTGTAGTTGCGGTTTCTGGCCGTCCTTCACGGGGGTCGTCTTCGAGGGACGTGCGACCACGTTTAAATTCAGCTGCCTATTTTGTAACGGTTGACATCGAAGGAGCAGAGTCCTCGTAAACTTTTGGTAACCTCGGATGAATTTCCTTAGGATTTAATCTATCCAAAACGAAGAATTTTATGACCGCACGATATTCGAGTTTCTCCATTTTAACGAAAAACACGTAAGACGTCTACTGCAAAAATGCGTGTGAACAAACTACTTGAAACTCTTTTTAACCGGACCAGTCCATTTAAAAGGGCTTTCTTTCAATACGTTCCATGCAGCCTCCAGTATAGTAGTAGTTGTACATGATCCAGATCAGACCACTATTTCCCATGAAAACGGAGTCGCCAATCTGGGATAGACGACTCCAATTTTTTTTTGTCTTTTTTGACCCCAGATTCTGAGTCAGCGCCCCCCAATGTCCTTTATTTCGAGCCAGCCAGATCGGACCACTATTTCCCCATGAAAATGGGGTTGCCAATCTGGGATGAGCGACCCCAATTTTTTTCTCTTTTTTGACCCCCGATTCTGAGTTAGCGACCCCCCAATGCCCTTTAGTTCGAACCAGCCCGACCGAAACACTATTTGCCATTAAAACGGGGCTGCCAGTCTGGGATGGGCGACCCCAATTTTTGTTCCACCTTTTTGACCCCAGATTCTGAGTCAGCGACCCCCCCAATGTCCTTTAGTTCGAGCCAGCCCGATCGAAACACTATTTCCCATGAAAACGGGGCTGCCAGTCTGGGATAAGTGATTCCAATTTTTTTCTCTTTTTTGATCCCAGAATCGGAGTCAGCGACCCCCCAATGCCCTTTAGTTCGAGCCAACCCGATCGAAACACTATTTGCCATGAAAACGGAGCTGCCAGTCTGGGATGGGTGACCCCAATTTTTCTTTCTCTTTTTTGACCCCAGATTCAGAGTTGGCGACCCTCGAATACCCTTTAGTTCGAGCCAGCCAGATCGGACCACTATTTCCCATGAAAACAGGGCTGCCAGTCCGCGGGATGGGCGACCTCAATTTTTTTTCCCTTTTTTGACCCCAGATTCTGAGTCAGCGACCCCACAATACCCTTTAGTTCGAGCGAGCCCGATCGAACCACTATTTCCTAAGTAAAAAGGATGCTGTCAGTCTGGGATGGGCGACCCAAATATGGTGTCCGCGTCCGTCCATTGGACGGTCCGCTTGTGAATGAACGAATGAATCCCAAAACCGTGTGTAGAGGAAATTTGTCCGGATATGGGAGGTGTCCGCAAGCAGAGGTTTCACTGCACTCGTATTTGTTTTTATTTTATATTTATTTTTACTATTTTATGTTTTTTATTATTTGCCATATTTTCTAAATTAAATACTTGCGATTTTTTTTACAATTTCGATATTTTCTATTCTCCATTTTGACATTTATGACCACACAAAAATTACAGGCAGAAACCACCTTACCACTTCTATAAAGACGAAATCAGCTATAGATGCTTATTTCATAATAACTTTTTCATTTTTAGGGGCGGATGTCTATATCAACATTAGCCTCGTCGAAGCGGCCATCAATGGAAATCTCAAAAAGCGGATTCATGTCCTGCATTGTTATTTTATCGAAAGAAAAATAAATTTCTACCTCTGGCATAATTCGGTATTACATTCCTTTAACAAATCAGGATGATAAATAAGATCCCATAGGACCAATAAAACTTGCTAAACGTCTCCTTAATTGAGCTGGTTCGTAAAATGCCGCTGCCATTTAGTCTTGGCTTGTACTCACTAAAAAATCAATAACGAACACATATATTGCTGGCATTATTGTTGCCTATTTTTGCATATTCAATGAATACTGAAAATGAATGTAAATTCAAACATTTCAAAATCTCATCCATCCTGCTGGCCACCCACCCAGCTTTCTGTATATGTAATTCCAACGAATGCTAACTAAATTCTCGCCTCCACTAACCATACCAAAAAAAAAAATCAGACTGACAATATGATTGATGAGTTCTGCTGATGGCTTATTGGGAGGGGGGGCTATTTAACCTTTAAAATCCCCCTATCGTAGCCACATCCTAGCATTACTTTTTTCTTCTTCAAACAAAATACGCAATTTATGATAGCAATTGTTCTATGGTTGAATGGGAATCCCCAGGGAAATAAGCCTCTTCCCGATATTATGTTTTGAAATATTGGGAAATGATGTGATGGTCTTTTGTACATACTTGTTTTCACTGATTATGATTACAATAACCGGCAATTCAAAAATTTATTATTCAACAAAATTTGTGAACATTTGGTTAGGAAGATAATTTGCATAATTGTCGAATGGTGAGAATGTATTTTTTAAATTGTGTATCTCTGAACACAGATACATCTCTCCATATCAGTTATGTTGGGGATTTGAAGGATTTTCTTTTATATACTACCTTAATAAAGGCGCAGTTTGTGTTTATTCTAAGGAAGAAAGAAGGCTAAACTATACACGGAACTTGCAGGGACATGCATGGCCGAGAATTACTGTACTTTCAGAGACAAATTCTTTAAAACAATCAAAGGGACAGCTATGGCAAACCCACTTTCTCCTTTATTGAGTGAAATTTTCATGGCAGAGTTCGAAAAGAAGATGGAACAGGCAGGTATCAAACTGAAGATGAAAGCTAAAGATCATAGTAATCCTAAGATCAGTAATATTTGTGAGGTGGATACCCATCAAATTGATAGATACATTCAGCCTGCAGCAATTTTGAATGAAGCTCACGATGAGTTCTTTGAAGGCTTATATGCATATAGCGGTAGAGCAACTCAAATGAGGAGCTAAGAATCGGCGGAGATAGGAGCCTTGCTTCGTTTTTTTTTCTTTTCAGTTCTGTCTTATCCTTTTCATTTCAGTTTTCTTTGATACTCTTTTGGTTTATTTAGTTTCAATTTTCTTTTAATTGTAAAAATGTATATATGGGTTTAAAGTAAGGTTAAATTAAGTTAGTCAAGTAGATTAAGTTAGTTTGTAAGTAATTGTAAATTATAACTGAGAAACGGCCGGATGCAATCCGAAAGGGGCCCGAAAACATTGCTAAACAGGCCCTTGATTGGAACCTACAGGGAACCGATGCAAGTCGCCGCGTTGGACGACCTAGAAACACCTGGAGAAGATCAGTTGAAGTCGAGGGTAAGTCTCTAGGCAAATCGTGGGGACAGTTGAAGGCGATGGCGTCGAACAGGGCCAGGTGGAGAGTCGGCGTGGTTAATGCCCTATGCCCCACAAGGGGTTGACAGGATCCAGAGAGAGAGAGCTTCATTGTATCGAAAGTAATTGTGCGAACTGACGGACGGACTGACAGACAGACAGACAGACAGACATTGCTAAAATCAGGAGGTAATCCTGATAATTTATATACATATGTTACGCGACATAATTCTGCTTCGCGACATAGGTAAGTCACGTTGCATGCATCGTGATCTGTTTGATCCACCTGAAACGCGATCCATTTCATTCACCTGAAACGCGAATGAAAATGGGAATTACGCAAATGCATTTTTCCCACAGGTGCATTTGCTGAATCGTCAGTTCTGCCTTAATAAAATTGAATGAATTTGCTTTTCTCGTGGCAATTTAGTTTAACTTTGTAATCTTTAGAATAAATAATAACTAATAAATAGTACTTGTAATTAAAAAGAACAAGGTTTTGGCAAATAGTGATTGATTGTGGTTGGCTGATCCTCTTATCCTGGTTGATGATCCTGTCCGTCCTTGGAATACGAAACAACTACGGTAGTTTCGTTTGACGCATTACGGCAAGTTTTCACGAAGTGATACCCAAAATAAAAACTGGGTTAATAAAATATTTTTATTTCCTTTCCATCCCATAACACATATACTTATACATTACCATACCTACGGAGCCTCTTTTAAGGTGTGACATATTTTCGTCGTGACAAATATATCAAATACGTTATAAGGTCTAGGGTATGAACATATGTTTTGACTGGTCTGTTGAGACTGCTAAGGCAGCATTTCGAATGCGCGATTTCACAAGCGGTTTGAGCGGCATATCGTTGTCTATGTGCCAATTTATACTTGTCTCGAAAGAAGATTTGGTTTGCTGCTACAGAAAGCGAGACTGGAGCTTCCCGTCGGTAATCCCAAGCGTATATACCCTAGACCTACGAGGGTCAGTCAGAAAGTAAGTTTAAGGGTCCGATTAGGGGGGGGGGGGGGGGGGGGGAGGAGTGGTCAAAACAAAAAACAAGGTCATTTTCGGAAAATTCAGGCATTTTTTTATCTTTCTACAAAGTCGCCATCTCTCTCAATAAATTTGTTGTATCTACAAACTAATTTCGTAATTCCGACGTCAAAATGTTTTGCGTCTAAATTTTTAAAGTACGCTGTGACTGCTTCGGTGATGTCATCGGTTGTATCGAATCGTATGCCGCCAAACGCTGTTTTCATCGCCGGGAAAAGGTGGAAATCACTTGGGGCCAAGTCAGGGGAATAAGGAGGATGCTCAAAAACGTCCCATTTAAATGAGGCCAATTTTTCTTGAGTTAAACGGGCAGAATGCGGACGAGCATTATCGTGAATGAAAAACACTTTGCGACTCAACAAACCTGGCCGTTTGTTTTTGATTGCTTTTTGCAAGCGATCCAAAACACAACAGTAGTACTCTGCGTTGATAGTCAGCTGTTTAACAAGTGCAACGTTCCCCTTGTTCACTGCGCTCGTTGGTCTGCCTTGGCGCGCTTCGTCATGGAGCTCTTTTCTTCCGTTTAGGTACGCTGTTTGCCAACGCGTAACCATTTGAAGGCTCATACACTGCTCACCGTATACAGACGATAATTCTCGATAAATTTCACTTGCGGGTAATTTTTTTCGGTCAAAAAACGTATCACACTACGCGGTTCACATTTGGACGCTACTTCTATCCGCGTCTCCATTTTAAATCGTTGTAAAAAACACAAAAATAGACTTATCGGGCTCAGCGATGCGTCAAATTGGTTAGGATAGATGAGAGAATAACCTCCTAAAATTTCGTTAGTTTATCTTTTCACCACGCGGAGTGCTGCCACCCTTAAACTTACTTTCTGACTGACCCTCGTATATAGACCTAGACTACACATTTACAACGATCATATAGGGGAGCTAGACGTTCATTCGGTTGGATCTTAAAATCAACTAACAAACCCACACTACAGAAAAATTTTGAAGTCACTAGCTTCATTCTTTGGAAAGTTATATTCGAGATAATATTTGTAGGGGAGCCAGGCGATTCGCACTATGTTGACAATACTTAATTACTAAAAGAAGAACAAGAATTTAAAACTTTTATTCTCCCTCCAGTGCCCATAATCTCGATACTTTTTCGTCCTCATCTAGTTTTCATCTCGAAGACCCTTTAACATTTTATACTTCAAATGTTTTTTAAAAACGTATCTGTTTCTTCGCCTTGAACGAAAAAAGTCAATACAGGTCTATTGCCATTTATTCATCAGAAATACGGATTGACATTCGTCACCTGTTTGGAGATGTAGTTGATACGGTTGATGAAATATGCATGCCGGCGAATTATCGTCTCTCTACCAATTTTTGACACATATTGTACGGAATTAACGTTCATAATTTTTTCTTTTACAGGTAAGCCAATTACATGAGAGAATAGATTGGTAAGATTTTTATAAAATATACATTTAAAAAGGATCTTTCAATAGCAGAAAGATTGAAATTTTCTTACAATGTCACTGGAAATCAGATTTAGGTGTGTTTGTTTTTAGGGTTTTGTAGTAAAAAATCCTTATAAAATCGGTCAAACGGAAAAGAATGGAATGGATGGAAATTATTTTCATTCTTTAGTAGTTATTGAAAATAATACGATTCGCAGTTTATTGCCATTGATTAAGCTATTTTAAGTTTTTCAACCATTTTTATTGATCAGAATATATTCTGTTGGTTCACTTTAATAATTAGCACAAATTTTATTTAGTTTTAACGCTATTTTATAATTGAAAACCGATTTTATTCCAAACTCGACCATTTTACTTCTTGGCTTAATTGACTATTGAAAATCAACGCAGTAGCTTGTTTGAGAGCATCTTAGCAACGTAAAAGATATTATAATTTTATTCTAGAAAAATAAATCCGTCCTGGCATGTGCAGACAGGGCCGTCGCGTGGGTGGGGCGACCGAGGCGGTCGCCTTGGGCGCCGCGATCCGGGGCGCCGTGAGTAAAAAAAAGTAAATTTTATGCGTTTGTAGTCTAAGGCACTACTCACACGGGGATACTCAAGTCTTCGATATTTGGTGAGTGAAAGGCGGAGACTTGGAGTCTTGAAACTATAGTCGTCCGTCATCTTCAAACGGCCGCTACTAAAGTCGCGAGTTGTGCATGTCGTTTGACTGAAGTGGTCATTGTACACGGCTATTTCACCACGTCATAAAACCCTTTTTGAAACACACATGCATTTCTCTTGTACCTCTTTTTTGCCGCAATAACGTAATGTAAGATACGTTGTCTTACCTTACATTAAACAATTGCAACTTCAAAGAAACAGATATTGTATAATAAAAGATACGTACTATCCAATTTTTTGAGAAAAGACAAAGAACGATAATTTCATGTATGTTTTCCCGAATATACATGTGCTCGAAATGCTTTAGAAATGTAAGGTAAAGGATTTAGATTTTAAGGAAACCGTGTAGGTTTAGATTGTATAGGGTGGCGCAAAAGAAACGAAGGGGTTTGAATAGTCTATAGTTCCTTTATTTTTGAATCAATCGAATTTCTTTTTTTTTCTTAGTATACTTCATAAATGGGGAATTTTGTTAATTTAAACGTGAAAAAAAATTGCGTAGGTGGTGCCCATCCTCAGCTTTGCATAGTCGCGCTTTTTCTAAAATATTTTCCATGAATTTTTTCAAGATTTCAGGAGGTATCGCTAAAATTTCTTCTCGAATATTATTTTTTAGTTGGAGTATGGTCTGGAGTATGTGTATAGCATATGAATAAGGCACAGACCATACCCCAACTAAACAATAATATTCGAGAAGAAATTCGAGCGATACCTCCAGAAATCTTGAAAAAATAATGAAAACGTTTAGAAAGAGCGCAATTTGCGAAGCTGGGAATGAGCACCAATTACGCGATGTTATTTTTCACGTTTAAATTAACAAAATTCCCCATTTATGAAGTGTACTACAAAAAGAAAAGAAATTCGATTCATTCAAAAATAAAGGAATTATGGACTATTCAAACCCCTTCGTTTCTTTTGCGCCACCCTGTAGAAGATCAACGAATAGTTGAGTTTTTCACTACCCGAAAGCAAGTCGTTTTACAGCGAGCGAGTTCTTAATATAAAACGGTTGTCTGGGTTGTATAGTGACATTGATATAGACAACGCCGTCGCTGTTTACGCCAATTGCTAATTGTTTATTCTACCGTGCACTACGAGTTTTATGAATACTGGACGATATTGTTGTGAAGTGAAGTGAGTATGCACTTCACTCTGGAGTGGAGAACTCAAGCATTATGTCGAAAAAGTTGTCAGGGGCGCAAAGGAGTATCTGCACAGTGCAGATACTGGTATAAGTTAATATTACTAATAAAAATATTTTCGTGCAGTGTGCCTCTACTAGACCATTAGCCCGGCCAAACACTGTCGAACACGAATATAGTACAAGCGTCCTCCGAATGGTTCAATGCACACACACACTTCACACAAATCTGAAGAAAATTGCCCACTTGTACAAAGTTCGTGATCGACAGTCTGTGACCGCGGGGTTAGAGGAAAAAGTTTTCTTCTTTTACCGGATCGGACGACGAAAACTAAACTATCATCAATGAAAAATATGTAGAACTAGCTGTCGCCCGCGGATAACATTTAGAAAGGTGGAAGAGCTTGCTTCGCTCACTAATGATATACTCACGGTTTGAGTACGACAAATTTCCCTGACCACAAAATAACTCAAAAAAAAAAAACCGATTGTCAACGTATATTTGAAGTTTGACTATTGACGTAGTAAGTTTTTTGCCGTGTGATTAAGTATGTTCTTTTTCACAACACAGTTACTAAGAATTTGCAACTCAGACCAGCCTATAGCCTGCGCAGTGACATAATGAATCGTTGTACAAATTTTCATGTCACTCTGTGCAGCGGTTTAGGCGGTATAAGCGATCATACATACACACATTCACTTTTATAGATATAGATAAGAAAAAACGCTGGTGATAGAAATTATCGCAAATTATATCGGTTCAACTGTGGAATTGTTGAATATGTGGTGAATACGTTCTTGATTCCGTATGCCGAAACCAGAGGTGGTGTCATAATGCAATATTTCCAAAATGCAAATTTTTCTACGCTAGTGACCTAGGATTTCAGGTATACATTTATAAAGTTCTAGCTACCCGCTGTCCTCAAAATTTGACGCTAATCTCAGTTATTTGTGACATGCATAATTTGTTGCCCGTCTACTCAACCCCATGACGATGAGGCTATACTTGAGCTTGGAAAGTATGGGGAACGATCCCGGGATCCGACACTTTTCTCGGTCATTTTGACAATTTCTACTCCCATAGTGAGGGATGAATGTGGTTTTTGTTTTTCGGAGCACCAATGGCTTAGCGCCCCATTCGCAACAGACATCTATATGTACATGCAAACAAACATCCATTTGCATATAGTTGTACCTGACGACGACGCGCAATGCCCCGCTAGGGGTTAAGGCAAAGTAGTATATAGTTGTACCTGGAACTACACGTCTGTTGGAGGATGTTAATCCTTTTTTTAATGTAAATTATGAAAACTATATTATTTGTTATAGTTATTTAACATAATTATTTTATTTAAATATCTCTACATAATTATTTTTATTTTTATATCTCTATTAGATTAAATAGTAATATGTATCAACGACAAATGAATTATAATTAAACAAAATTTTATTTTATATTTTTGACATTTCAAATCGATGGTAGAATTGTTTTTTTAAATTTTAATATTACAAAGTATTTTTGTAAAGTGTTTCAAGAGACGACGCCACACGTCCATGCAACTGTGTACGTGCGCACCTACGTGTCACATGCCCACAACACACGGCGCCTAGCCCTGTAAATAAAGTACCCAGCTTCGTGATAGTTTACCTTACCACACAGAGAATATAACCTAAATCCTATTATCATATTTATTTAGCCACACTACAACTGAATCATTAGGTTTTTCTTTCCGCGTGGGTTTGAACAAACAGAAAGAAAGAGCAAATTATTGATTCAACTGTTTAAAATGTATTTTTATTCCACAGGTAACATTTTTCTTTTGTTGTTTCACCTTCCCTGTTTTTTTTCGGACCATTCACAAACACTTCCAGTCCCAGGACATAAGAAAAAAGTGTACGCTCTGATCTAGTGCTCGCTTCGCTCACATTTTGAACTTTCATACCTACTCACCACCGGGTGGAGGACAGGGGGCTTTCAGAATGCCACCATAATTAGTCTGAGTGACCTCGAATGCAATTGATCTGACACCAATGTCAATCATTTTGGACATCCTTTATTTGATGATTTGAAAAAGTGCGGTTAAATGGGATTTACTGTGTGCGGTATCCTTGTGGGTTCACGAAAAACCTTATTTTTCTCCGCAGCCTTTCGAAAGTACTTTTGAAAAATTTAGTTATCCAAAATGACGCTACGCTGTTTGGTTCGTTAAAACCAGGTTTTACTGTATGTCGTATCATCCCGGGTTCGCGAACCACCTTATTTCCCCCCCCCCCCCCAAGTTATTACATAAAATTTCATTATCCAAAATGACGCCACCCTCTAGGGTTCAATTAAACGGGGTTTTAATGTATGCAGACGCGAATCACCTAATTATAAACCTTCTACACACCATAAGAAACATTTGAAAAGAAAATTATTAAAATACGTTGAATAGTTCGGGAGACATATGAACATCATTTAATTTTTAGGGTTTTGTAAAATAGTAAAAACAAAACCCTTGTGAAATCGGTCAATTGTCTGCTTGTCCGTCTGTCCATAGAATATCTCACGAACGGATGAAGCTATATGCAATTTTGTGGGAATGTGTAGAATTATTATTAATCGCCGGAGAAAGCAATGCGTCGTAATAGGCTAACTTTAAGGGGAGGTCCCCATAGAGGGGAAATGAAGGTAAAAAACAATTTTCATTATTTCAGCGTATTTCTTCTCTTTAGATGTTCCCAACTTAGATTATGATAAAATAACGAACCGGTAGTAACTTCTGAGTAATTTTTACGCGATTTTGATAGAATCGTCACTCGCACTAAATTATCACTGAATTCCGAAAGGTTTTAATTAGTAAACTCAATCCTCAGTGATTATTTAATGCAATTTTGCTCGCATCAGATTCCCATTTTTTTCGTCAGATTTCAGATGTCGCGTACACTTCAGCGTGGAGATGTTCCTGTTTTTAGTACTCTCAATTTTCGATGCACTGTCGATAAATCGCTGGAAAATAAATATACGTGAAAGAAAACATGGGAAACACCTCCCGACAAGAAACAGTTGACAAAATAACCTGAAGTGAATACGCAATTCAATGATTTGCTGCACTCTGGAGTGTAGTTTTATGTATATGAATTCTTCACTCCACTCACAGAACATTGCACACATCATGGCCCTGTACATGCTCCACTTTGAGTGTATACTTACTTTTATGCATGCGACCCAATGTGTACTAAAGTCAATCAAAACCTCAACAATTAACAAAAAAAAACTTGAATAAAAACCTTGAGGGGTTACTTAATTTATTTCGACCTTATTATTTTGAGGCTACTGCTTCTATTTCAGCAACAACCTTCAAATAAGCTAACAATATGAAATAATTCTACTCGTACTTACCTCTCAAATCCAGCTCTCAGATCATCCATCTATCGAACAATTGATTTGCCCCACATCATAACCATTCCATTCTTTTTTTTCGTAATTAGAACAAGTTTTATTTTTGTTATAACAACCAATTTCCCGGAAATGTTATTAATCAATGAACCATCGGAAATTGTTATCACAAATATAGTAAATAGATGATGCCTTCTATTCCATTATTATCTTCACTTTCCGCCAATTGTATCTGTAGTCTCGCGTCGGGCCTGTCATCAGTGATGTTGGTGCTGTTGATGCGGACACTGATGGGGGTTGTTGGAGAATTCTTTTTGGTGGAGAAGAAAATTGATGGGATTTTTTTTTGCGTATTTTTATTCTCTTTTGATAAATGGACAAAGTTCCAATTAGTGGGTGTTTTGTATGTCTACAATCTTAGTCTATCGGAGAAAACAAAATTAACAGCCATGAGTAAATTTCTTATTTTGGATGAGTAGTTTTCGATTTCTTTTCTGTTTTGTTGCTGATGCGAATAAATAAACCAGAAGACCAATTAGCTCGATATATTCACTGGCGTTCAATTACATATTTGGTGACAAGACAAAGACAAAATTAGGAATTTGATGAAGGGAAATATTTCTCCGATACAGCTTCATCTAAATCTTAATAATTGAAGGCCTTCATTTCGCTTGATTAATATGAAGGCAAAACTTTCCATCCAAATATCCTTTCGCAATCCCCCAATCCTAAACATACACGCGACTCATTTCATAAATTTGCAGGGTGGCTGCTCGCTCCGATCTGACAGTTCATTATTAATATACAACATTTAATATTTTCCCACAAAATGCCCAGGAAGATATGTTAAACAGATGCTGCTCCAGTGTGAAAGGATAATTCCCTCGAACAACATAACACCAATAAATCTCTGCCTGTGTTTCTTTAATCACCGTAAACATAATTCCTAAACGACACCCTGGACCTTCATATCATCTCCTATCTCAGTTGCGTGCTACTGCTGCTCCTGCCGGCTGACTGTGTTTCTTCGATTTATCTCACCATTTTGCCTGGCCTCCGTTTCTTATCAAATTGTAATCTTCACCATAAGTAGAAGTATAGCGGAAATACATTGTTCTGAAAATGTAGTAGTCGCGGGGAAAAGAGTGAGGTCCCTTTCAGATTCTGGCTTCCGTTTCGTTCTCGTGCTCGGCATCAGTCCCTGGCAAAACCCATGTCAAAATGCAAATCCTTTATCAAATTTGATTCGTATACAATTGCTGCTTCTCGCCCGCCTCAACGGGATCCAATTGTTGCCAAGATTTAGGGATCGGGAAGAATATAGAAGCAGCAATATTGCTGTAGGGAAGAGTGAAAAACTGATTCGATAGAACAACATGAACATTAAAAATTAACATTTATTGCATTTTGCGGGTCAGATATTTAGTCTTCCTGTCTTTAGTGGGTTGTGAGTATGCCCCTGTGCTAAATGATAGTATGGTGCGCTTCTTTTCCGTGCGTTCCTATCCTTTCGTTGACACAACGAACTATTGGGTTGTGGAAAAAGTTCTTCGGTTTTTTGAACCAGACAGAAATTCTTCAAAATGCATTTAATCAATCAGATATTGTCCGTTCATTTCAACAACCTTTTGCCAACGTTCTGACAAGAGCATGATGCCACGCCCATAAAAGCGCTGTGGCTTATTGCGAAAAAACTCATCAAGGTTATATTTGATGGCTTCCACAGATTCAAAGCGGTTTCCATCCAAATGATTCTGAAGAGACCGAAAAAGGTGGTAATCCGACGGCGGGATCCGGTGAGTAAGGCGGGTGTTGCATTACTTCCCAGCCGAAGTTCTGTAGCTTTTGTTTCGTTTCCACAGAAGTATGGGGTCTGGCGGTGTCGTGATGAAAAACCACCCCCCTTCTGTTAGCCAATTCCGGACGTTTTTCGGCTATTGCTCACTGCAACTTTTACTACTTCCTCGAATCAATAGTTGGACCGCGTGGAAGAAGTTCATAGCGGACTACACCCGTGTAATCTTACCAAGTGCTAAGCAACACTTTTTCCGCCTTTGCGGTTTTGGATGATTCTCCGGGCGAGCACCACAATTTTTTCCGCTTGATGTTCTTGTGAACAACCAATTTCTCATCCCCCTTACAATATGGTTCCAACGTGCCATTTCAGTAGAGATACGTAGATCGAAATTCGTTTTAATATCCCAGCAAAAATTGTGGCTAACCAAATAGGGTAGGTACCTGGTTAACCAAAACATGAAAATCATATCCCCTGCATGGGTGTTACGAAATGTTAAGGATAGGGTAATAAAAAAATTGAACAATGTCACAGTTATCTGCCAACCAACGGTGCCCTCAAATGTTACTAACGTAGACTACTACCGTAATTACCTTTCCTATTTTGGTCCCCTTAATACCCACCGTAAGTAAACAAAAAATTAAAAAAATCAGCAACATCCGGTTAGAATGCCTATTTGATTTTACAATTGAATTGTTTTCCTTAAAAAATTTTAACAATTTTTTAACATTTAAATTAAACTTTTTGTGTTTGCATGTTCAACCGGGACTCGAACTCGGGTCGCTGTGCTTCAGAACCCATCGCGCTACCACATACGCCATCAAAACTAATATAGAATGGCCTCCAAATAATGCTTAATAAGCAATACTGTCCCAGCATGAAAAGTGGTTAACTAAGTTGGGTGCATCCCTGGGTTACCTATGTATATCATGAACATCCTAGCCCCGCGCCATGGTCATAGTTCAAAAATTATAGATCTCTTGGAAAGCCTATGGGCTGAGTGAAAATGGTGGGTACGCCAGGCTGGCTATTTAGCATAGCTATTTTGGGTAGTACGCGTAACCGGGGGGTACGGTTTTTTGCTGGGATGGACAAGTCATGGGGTACCCACACGTCGGACTTTTTTACGACTTCAAGCTGGTTTAGTCGTTTTGCGACGGTTGAATGATCAATGTTGAGCCTTTCTGCGATCTCGCGAGTTGTCATATGCCGTTCGGTTTTGATGAGGTCCAAGATTACATTGTTTTCAACGGTGACAGGGCGACCTGTGCGGGGAGAGTAGTTTAAATCCGTATTTCTAGAACGGAAGCGAGAAAACCAGCTCTGTCAAGTGTCCTCACTAACGGCTTCCTCGCCGTACACGGCGCATATCACTCGTTTGGCGTCCGTCGCCTTTTTCACACCTTTGTTGTACAAGAACAAAAAAACGTGCCTAATATGGACCTTTCTCTCTTCCATTTAATCACTTTTTTACCTATAAAACAAATTAGATTAAACTAAAAGATTTGATGAAGATTACGTACACTCAGTAACCTTTTAACCTGCGGATAACGATTCAAGATATAAATATTATAGTTACATACCGTGCTGCCAGGCATATGAAAATATTTAATGCAAAAAAAACCGCAGAACTTTTTCCACAACCCAATATTACAATTTTCTTTTAGTTTTGTAAATAAGTCGAATAGTACATGTTTAGTCCCCCGATATGAACTTAGTCTGATATGATGTAGGTTAAAAGCAGAGATAATGTAGGGTAAAACCAAGACCTTAACAAAGTGCAGATGTCGCAGCAATAAGCTCTGTCAATAGCTTAGTGAAGTAAAGGTCGACCTTACTTCACGAAACTACTCATTTTTTCTCCAAAAGTTAAAATCCTGTAGCAACTAAAGAACTACGAAGCCGAAATTATGTCTAGACTCTCTGTTAGAGCACTCCTTTCAGATGACAAACCCAATTCATTATCAATACCGCCGAGACTGGTACTACGTACCTTCTTTGTAAAAAAAACATAAAAGAACTACGATTGGGGTAAACCCCAATCATGCAATACTCTAGATGAATTTGAACCTGGTTAAAGCCAATAAATAATTTTGGTTGCAATCTCGGATGCATCGTTAAGACTTTGTTGATCCCATCACCTCTCAGATTTCATCTAGAGTATAAACACAAGAGATGAAATCTGACAGCATTATAGGTTTCTCACAAAGTTTGCAACGCTAAGAAATAATGCACCGGCATCAGCACTATTCCGATGGGCGGTAATAAATTCGATAATTTATTGCCCGCGTAAGTGAATATCGACCGAATTTGGTCATCCTAATTTTCCCGCCATTGAGGAAGGTCAGCACTGCTGTAGTGAGTTTTGTAGTTATTTAATTCAAAATAAATTTAACTGACAGATTTCGTTGTATGAGAGGTGGTAGAAGAAGTTAAAGGATTCTGATAAATTCTTTTTCCGGAGACTGATATTTTCATCAAAGCTTTATATTCCAAATTTCAGACTAATAGCTGTAACACTTTTCGAGAAAATCAGCTTATTGTCAAAAGACAACATTTTGTATTAGCTCAAAGCGATATCAAGCTAGAGAGCAACGTTGGTAAAATGTGTCATATTGTATAGGAGGGGGTAGACGGAATAAGGGTAATCGACTATTTTTTTTGAATCTAACTGATATTGTTAATTAAGTGTTAAGTACAAAATTTCAGCCCGATAAATTGTATACGTACTGAGTAAATAGGCTTAACGTATTTCATGAAATAGTGCAGTTTGTATGGGAGGGGGTAGAAGGAGGGTGACGATTACAATAAATTTTATAATGTAGGTTACAATTATCATAAAAGTGATATATTCAAAATTTCAAAGCAATATGTTTTATAGTTTCTGAGAAAATCTGATTATTGTAAAATAAATTTTCAAAAATGTGTCATTTTGTATGGGAGGGGGTAGACGGAGTAAGGGTAATCGATTACTTTTTTTGAATCTAACTGATATTGTTAATTAAGTGTTAAGTACAAAATTTCAGCCCGATAAATTGTATAGGTAATGAGTAAATAGGCTTAACGTATTTCATGAAATAGTGCAGTTTGTATGGGAGGGGGTAGAAGGAGGGTGAGGATTACAATAAATTTTATAATGTAGGTTACAATTATCATAAAAGTGATATATTCAAAATTTCAAAGCAAGATGTTTTATAGTTTCTGAGAAAATCTGATTATTGTAAATTATCAAAAATGTGTCATTTTGTATGGGAGGGGGTAGACGGAGTAAGGGTAATCGATTAATTTTTTTGAATCTAACTGATATTGTTAATTAAATGTTAAGTACAAAATTTCAGCCCGATAAATTGTATACGTACTGAGTAAATTGGCTTAACGTATTTCATGAAATAGTGCAGTTTGTATGGGAGGGGGTAGAAGGAGGGTGAGGATTACAATAAGTTTTATAACATAGGTTACAATTATCATAAAAGTGATATATTAAAAATTTCAAAGCAATATGTTTTATAGTTTCTGAGAAAATCTGATTATTGTAAATTTTCAAAAATGTGTCATTTTGTATGGGAGGGGGTAGAAGGGGTGGAGCGATTTAGCCCGTTCACGAACTTAGCCTTCATTTTTTGTCAAAAATAACGTGTGCAAAATTTGAACTTCATAGCTCAACGCGTTCTCGAGCTAGAGAGGTCACGGACGGACGGACGGACAGACGGACATCCGGTTTTGAGATATTCGAGTGATAATATGAACTTCTGTATCATTCATTTTTTTCTGCGAGCCTTATTTCTTATCGTTACAAACTTTGTGGCAAACTTATAATACTCTCAGATTTCATCTAGAGTATAAACACACACACTCAGCACAGTTACCCACGAGTACTGACATAATAGGACAGTTAACGAAGACAAATCGAGTGAAAACAATCTAGAAGTTTTGTAACTTGGCATGGCTACCAGTACATCGTACTAAAAACCCCCTTAGTGAAGGTAAGCAAGGATTGTTTAAAGGTGAATTCTTTATTTTTGCTTATATTTTTATAATTATTAATCCTATGGTAAACTTTCTGAGTAAATGATACCAAGTATCTACACTGCATGCAGATACATCGGAACATGGATATGTCTTATGCCTACCGAAAGCGTGGGACATGTTTTGTCGAATGATTTCATCCAGTATACTGGGATCTTTATAAAACTTACGTCGATATCTTTAAAACAACAGGTTCCACGCAGTCGGTAGCCAAAGACAAATCCATGTTCCGATGTATCTGCATGCAGTGTAGATACTTTGTATCATTTTAAATTCGGTTTTTTGGCCATAACTTCTGAACTATAAGGAATTTCGGATTTTTCACGAAATTTTTCACCCCCAACATTATACAGACACAATTTTATTGCATTAACGTTTACGTTATCCGCGCTGCACAAACTGCATCATTTGCACTATTCTCCTCACTAAATCAGAATTATGCACTGTTAGTCGATATATGTATCAGCGATCGTGATAGTACGCGGTATGCGCGATATAAGTACGGTCGTAAGTTCGTTACATCTCACGGGAAAAACACGCTGGTGACCTTGGTGACACTGATTTCAGCCGGCTGGATGGGATGGAGCCATCACAAGAAGGTGGGGGGGGGGGGGGATCCGCCGCGGAAGTGTAGTCCACGGTCCGTGGACCAAGCATCTCTTTCGCACTGTCGCCGATGACGAAGCAACACCCGCCCATTGAACTTCTTCGACTCAACCGTCTCTCCATTGCGTGCATACGAGTGTGTGTGTCAAGTTGAAGCTATTTCCCGACCTACCCCAACGATTTTCTTATTGAGTCAGGTAAGTGACGTAATTGATGAAAACAAAAAGATTGGTGTGAAGGAGAAGTCATAGCGCTGTGCACGAGTGAGGGAGACAGGTTGTCTGGATGTGGCTGGTGTTGTGAGCAGATTTGAATCACGAGGGGATGACAGTTGAATGATGTTGACTTGCGTTATGGGTGCCTGGTTGTTTAGTCAGTCCATGACGCGATGTTTTTCGATTTTCGTGAGTTCCCTCCCTTTGATGACTGACTCGGATTGACTGAGGATCGGCCACTACATTCATAGAACTTGGAAAAATTTTCAATGGGCTTGTTTCCTCTTCTGACCACCGAGTAGCACAGCAGACATTTCGTGTTATGGACAGATTTTTAGAATGACCCCCAGCAATAAGACATATCCATGTCAAAATGAAAGACTATAAAATTAAAAAAAATTATAACCACTTTGTCTGTGTCTAGACTCCGTAAAATCATGTCTACGTTCCCTACTATTCCACCTGTGTACTAAATGTTTGCGATAGGCTGAGGCGCATGCCACATAAACTCAAGAGGTGTGCAGCACTCTAATCTTTTCAGTTGAAATTTGAACAACATGTTGGCGACGCAAGAATGTGCGTGCTGGTGGGAACCTTGAGAAAGGCTCAGCGATGAATGCCTTCGAAGATTTCCTTCGAAATCTGAAGGAGTTATAGTATGGGCTGTGGGGATAGTTTTCCGGTCATGAAAGTGGTCGAATATTCTTCCTCAGTTCAAAAGTAACAGCACAGCTTACTTGCAAGTCCTGAAAACCGAACTGGAGCCTTGTGAGTTAAGCATTCATAGCATTGAGATTTTCTTGAGGTTCCCACCGCAAGCACATGCTTTCGTTGCCAACTCTCTGGATCCTGTCAACCCCTTGTGGGGCATTAACCATGCCAACTTTCAACGTCGTCCTGTTCGCCGCGATCGCCTTCAACTGACTCCACGATTTTCCTTATGACTTACCCTCGACCTCAACTGATCTTCTCCAGGTGTTTCTAGGTTGTCCGACGCGGCGACTTGCATCGGTTCCCTGTGGGTTCCAATTGGGGGGGGGGCTGTTTAGCAATGTTTTCCGGCCCTTTTCGAATTGTGTGACCTATCCATTGCCCTTTTCGCCTTTTTATGGAGGTGTCTATCCTGTCCTGGCTAGTAATGAACAGGAGGTCACCGTTAGAAATGACCTCCGGCCACTGTATGTGTAGGATGCGCCGTAGACACTGGTTCACGAAAGTTTGCAATCTAGTTGTTATCGCCCGGATCACCTTCCAAGTTTCAAGCCATAAAGAAGCACAGATTTTACATTGGTTTCGAAGATCCTGAGTTTGGTACTTCTGGAGATGTTGTTTTTCCAGAAAGGAGTTAAACTGAAAAAAGCTGCCCGAGCCTTATTGATGCGAGACAGTACATCAGCATCCGCTCCACCATCTGCTGTAACTACGCTTCCGAGGTAGCAAAAATTGTCCAGTTTTTAGACCGTCTGCCCCGAACCACAAATTTTGCTCTGTCTTTCTGGATCCAAGCTCAAGTATTGTATTTAGTTTTGGTAGCATTGATTTTAATTCCCGCGTTGTCGCCAAACTATCAATTTAGATGTGTACTGTCGCCAGGTAGTGAAATTGGACAAAGAAATCAAGGAGAAATGACCACAACCGGCAAATCGTTAGGGTGTCATCTGCCATGAAGACAACGCTAGACCCCATACATCTTTGGTCACTCGTAAAAAATAATTGGCCTTAGGCTGGGAAGTGATGCCTCATTCACCGTATAGCCCTGACCTTGCATCATCAGATTACTACTTATTCCGTTGACTGCAGAACCATTTCAATGGAAAAACATTCGTCTGGGATGAGGCTGTCAAAAATGAGTTGATTCAGTGATTCAGCTTCTAAAGACCACACTTTCTTCGAGCGCGGCAATATGCAGCTGACTGAAAGATGGCAAAAGGTCATCGAACAAAATGTTGAATATACGAGTATAATTGATTAATGTTTGTTGCTTGTATTGGTTGGTTGGTTGGTTGCTACTTTCCAGCAAGGAAAGAAAACACAAGTAGCGCTAGGTGCGCCGTTTTGATGTCACAGGCCTCATAAGAGGAATAAACCGTTGCTATCAAGAACGGTGAGGTATTCGTCCTTAAATCCATCCTGTGGATTTATGTTTTATGTTAGAAAAACGATAAAAGCTTTTAATCCGCAAAGTCTATCCTGTGGAGTTAAGAAAACGTATTATCTTCCTGATACTCTTCGAGGAAATGTCGGATATATTATGGAAGGAAGCACTGCCCAGTTTTGATGTCTGATTCTTGCAAGAGCCGGGCATTTGTACAAGAAATGGATCAGAGTTTCCTCCTCCTCGTCATCCCTGCAGCTTCGGCAGAATATGTTGTAAGGTATACCCAATCTGGCCGCGTGCACTCCCACCGGCCAATGCCCCGTCGTAACCGCTGTAACTTTTGCGACATGAGAACGGGTTCTCTTCAGAAGGGCATTAGATTTGCGTGCATCATATTCTTAGACGTGGCACACGTTGTCAGTGCGCCCCATCTTTCACTAGCCCATGTCATGAAATGTGAATGAATCTCCTTTTTTACGGCACTAAACGGCGGGTAGACAGTCACCGCGTAGGACTCGTGTAGTGCAGAGCCCTATCTCGCCAGTTGATTGGCCCTCTCGTTCCCTTCTATGTTCCTATGTCCTGGAACCCATAGAAGAGAAACTCTGACAAGGTCCGCCAGTCCAGCCAGTTCACTGCGGCATTGTTTGACTATTTGCGATGAGATTGTCATTAATTCCAGAGCCTTAATCGCGACCTGGCTGTCTAGGTCGCACTACAGCCGTGTACAGCCATAAAACCATCTCTGGCTGAAGACCCCAGCTTCTGCCGCAAGGCATAGAAGGCTATATAGGCTTTCTTTGTACGATGCTTAATGTTCATCTTCCAACTAAGTTTCGAATCGAGAATGACTCCGAGACACTTAGCGTTGGGTGACAGTTTTAAAGAGTGGCCATTAAGTTGTGGGAGTTGAAACTCCGGTATTTTGGTCTTTGTGGTAAAGAGGACTAGCTTGGCAGGGGAGACATCACTCCACCTTGAGGGGTTCCCCTTGACATCCCGCCAGCTCCGATTGAATCGTTTTGCTGTTTAGCATCGCTACTATCCAGCTGCTAAAACAAGTTTCCACCCCAAGCTCGTTGAGGGACTTCTGAATGATATCAGTTCGGATGTTATTAAACGCGCTCTCAATATCCAAGAAAGCGGCTAGAGTGTATTGTTTGTAGTGCAAGTCATACTCAATCGTGCGTACCACCCCACGAAGAGCCGTCTCCGTCGACTTTCCCTTGAGGTATGCATGCTGGCCTTTTGAAATTGGCGATTTTAACAACAGCTGTCGAATATGGCTATCCAAGATTCGTTCCAATGCCTTCATTACGAAGGAAGTGAGGCTTATAGGCCTGAAGTCTTTTGGAGACTCATGACCACAACTGCCCGCCTTCGGAATGAACGTGACGCGTACACGTCTCCAAGACCTGGGTACATGGTTGAGGGCTATGCAGCTTCTGAACATGGCCACTAGCCATGGAGTCACCATGTCTTGTAACTGCTGAAGCATGACTGGCAAAATGCCATCAAGTCCCGGAGACTTGAAGACTACGAAAAACTGTTGATGGCCCAAGTCGTTCTCTCTTCTGTGATTACCGATGCTATTTCCTCCCAAGAAAAGGACTGCTCAACTGACCTGTCAGTGACGCAGCGGTCCTCGCTGCCCGGGAAGAGTGTTGCCATAAGTAGTTCAAGGGTTTCAGCCGCCGATTCGGTCCAGACTCCGTCCGGTCTCTTGATGAATGACGGACAACTGTGGCTTTTAGAAAGAATCTTGTGTAGCCTTGCTGAAGCTCCAGTGCTTGTATTAATAAAAACAAAACTTTGAAAATCATGAAATAACCCGAAATGACTTTCCGGACAACCCCATATATTATCACCAAGGACTGTGTTGTTAATGTCTGTTTAAACTTCCAGTTAGCTGTCTGGAACCCAGTCTATTGAAGTTCTTGACCCTACTCGCATGCAACGCTCAAAATATGAAAATGCAGTAGAAAAATCAGCTGATTTTGGCAGAATTCGGCCGCCTGCTTTATTCTATTCTGCGCCTGTACCGTCTGTCAGCATTAATTTGCGGCTGAGTTGGTTTCAAATCCTCTTCCATCGAATGAATTTCCAGAACTCTGTTCTTCGTGAACAGTTTAATTGTCTCATTTGAATATGCAAACTTAAACACTGCTAGCTGTCAAAACCTCAGCAGACCGTATCAGCTATTTGGAGTTATCGTCCGCTAAATTTTTAACTGGAGGCTATGTGCCGTTTACCGTTTATCTATAGAATAAACTTTAACCAGACATTGAGAAAACAACTCCAAGTGAATTAGTTTCACTATTTCTAGGTAGGATACATATAATTTGCTTTTACCTGAGCCAATAAAATAATGGCACTGTAACTACTTCCAAGAATTTTTGTGAAAAAGGAAATAAAATAGTTTTAGCAGCTTTTTTAAACAGCACTGTATATCCAATGAAAAGTCACTGTGTTAATTCACGCATGAGCGCACTTTATTCTTAAGCATTGTATATCGTACGTGATTGGTTCTATATAAACCACAAATTAAAGATAACCGAATCATTTGCATCTATTATTTGTTTCAAAGGATGTCTGCATCTTAATTAGTTTTTGAGATAATTTCACTTGACATAGATCATTTATCTTGCGTCTTTTACTCCAGCAAAATAAAAAAAAAATCGTTTTCATAGTATATTTTGCCCAATATCAGCAAATATTTTACACTCGTTCCACGTGCGGAGTGTTGTTGATATTTGAATAAACTTTAATTTGAGATAAATATAAGAAGGCCGGTAAAATAATAATTACAATGGAAATAGAAAATTAAAAAAAAAAAATTGACTTTGTGAAAAACAAATGTGAACATCACTTAATAACTCCTCTGACATGTGCCCCGCAGAAAATTCACTCCTAACTTTTTGAAGGAACATTAAATTTAAAATATAAATTGCCCTTTAAATAGCCCCCCACCAGCTTGGATTGCTTGGTAGCCGTATGTTCTCGGTCACCCCTCTACGATGCTATATCTAGAGAGACGAAGGTCCAATCCTTAGCGCGTTGGTAAAAAATGCCTGTCTGTACTACTAGAACTCCCACAGCTCCGAGCTTGTCAGTATAAAGACAGGGTGAATTGAAGGTACATGCTAGTAATTGCACCATTCGAAAAATGCATGCTATCGAATCATCAACAAGGCATAGTAATAAAAGAGATATTTTTATTTGTGTCCTCCTTATCTGGCCTACTAGACTAGATCACTGGAAAAAAAAATTAATTTCACATTTTTATATTCCGAACATCAAATTTTTCGCGATTTTCATATGATATGTTCACTCTGCCGCAGTGGGTCATGGTATTCTAATAAAATAACACAAACAAAAAGCTATTCGCTATACGAATAGGAGAAAAAGGATAAATCACCATCAATCTCGAGCATAATCATTCAATGTAGATAAAGATACTTGGTCTGGTTTTTCCTTTTTTTTTCGCCGCGGATAATCGCTTTAGGATGTGAATCTCACCGGCTCAAAACAAAAAAAAAACACCATTGTGCACAGAACGACCCAGTAGCGTAAATCCTGTCGATCAAGCACATACAGGCAAAAAATTGGACTGAAAATGAACTCGTTATTCGAAAACGACGAGCGAACGGCGAAAGTCTTTAAATAGTTTCGTTTGCCTCCAAGTCACGAATAGAGGGAACTGTGTCCTAAGCGTGGAAAAAAATGAGAAAATCCGTGAAAACTCAGAGGTGGATTTCGAGGCGTTTCCTGAACAGCAATTTGTCTGTGTAAATGCAGGGACGACGACAACGGATTGAGGGAATGAATGAACTGTGGAATTTCCGACTGAAGGGTCAAACGTATGAAAAGTATTTCACTATATGTTTAGTTGGCAGTTCACAGGCTACAAATTGCTACAGCGGATATACACAGCGGTGGAAATTAAAGAGAAAGTCGCGTGGGCAAACTTGTATTATGTTCAATAGACTGGGCAAGTGATAGATAGTTCAATGAATTTCTAGTATCATTCACTTGGTTTTTCCATTGTATCCTTCTGTTTTTTTAATCGTTATGGGTTTTTTCGTCTTCTTGTTCTATTGGGGTTCTTCCAATTGATCTTTTTCTGGGTTGTCAGTTAGCACAGCGCAACGTCTTTTCCTCTTCTTTGTTTTTTTACGAAGTCATTCAGAAATTTTTATTTTGTAGGATCTCCAACGATTCATTTTGAGTGTCTATAGAGAGAATTTTGCAGTTTAAAGTTTTGCATATTCAGTTTGTTTGCCTCACCTGAAAATTTTGTTTTTGTTAATAGATTCTCATGCAAATTTGAGGAATCACCCTCGAATTCTGACATTGAAACAGTTTTTGTGTTGGGGGTTAAATTCTCTTTGTCATTATGTTGAGCTGCTGATAGTGGCCGTTCAGTTACAGAAGAAGGTGCGATGTCATCATCATTGAAAATATTCCTATTAAATGGTCAAATGCCGCTCACTCTAAAACCTGACATAATATTGTTTGAAGTCAAAGCTCTTGGCAATGCTTCGGCAACTATCCCTGGAATGTCATAAATAGCCTTGGCGGGAAGGAAATTAAGGTAAGGAATTGAGGGGCGGTTGAGTGGGTAGGAGGTACCGGTGCACATTTCGCTTAAACTTTTGCAAGTCATAATTATTAGGGAAGACAGTATATTCCATCTACTGTTCCACATTCTTATTGAACGAGTTAAAAAGTAGTCAAAAATTTAACTGTTCGACAGGACCTGGTCTCAAGAGTATGAGGGTGAGCACGACTGGCAGGCCGGGTGCTACGCATAGTAACAGCAAAACCAGAGAGTAAATCGCTAATTTCATTAGAGCAACAACGGTTGTAGTAGCGATAAAATCAACTTAAGCAACCAACGTTACGCCTGTGCCCGATGGAATCAATGCAAATGGTAATAGAGTGATCACCAATAATTTTAAAAGCCTTCTGTTGAACTTTATCCAGCATGGACAACACAGCGCAACCTGCACCCGCCCAAATATGTGAATTGCATTCAAGTCTAGGTCTTATGTGGATTTTCTATATTTATGCTAAGTCAGATGATGAGAAATACTTTTTGCAGCGATTAAGGAACCTAGATATTTTAACGCATTTTTGGCAATGCCAAAAATATGTTCAGTCCATTTTGCTGGAAATGCTCGTACCTAGAATGTTTAAAGACGGTGAACCCGGAATACTCCGCCATCTATGAGAATACTCGTAGTCTGGAAAGCAGGTGGAGCATATGTATAATTTATTGGAGATCAAACAGCGTTGCGTTTTGGAAACATTAAATTCAACATGATTAGCTTTACCCCATTCAATGATTTTTAGAAATGTCGTGATTTAACGATTCAAACATGCGGGCTCTGTTGATTGTAGAAGCGTTCCCGCGAGATTCAGCCACAGAGTCAAAAGAATATGTGAAATCGAGGATGCTATCCTCGGCAAAGCTGTGGATCGGATTGGACGTTATGCTTGAAAGTAAAAGTATAAGGAAAAAAGTTGGTGACAGGACCCCTGAGGTACTCCGGCGCTAATTGAATGGACATTTGATTTAACACCGCCAAGCACAACAGTGATTAAGCGGTCATGGAGAAAACTTTCGATCCACCTAATTAATGCACTACCAAGGCCAAAAGCAAAAAGCTTGGATAAAAGGGCCGGATGCCAAACCCTGTCAAAAGCCTTTGAAATATCCAGAGCAACAACATTAGCTTCCCCGAAATTGTGGAGACAATGATTCCATCGCTCAGTGAGGAAAGTTATTGATGAGGTTATTTGAATCGACATATTTTATTAATTGGGCGTTTATGAGTAATTCAAAAGCTTTCGACAGAATCGATGTAAGAGCAATTGGTCTATAGTTCGAAAGATTACAAGCGTCACCTTTTTAAGAACAGGCTGAACATGAGCAAGTTTCCATGGGGATGAGAAAACTCCTAATGCATAGGACAGATGGAATAGTTTGCGCAGCGGTTTAGCTAAAGAGAAAGCGCATCGCGAAACAACTATAGGAGAAATACCGCCAGGGCCAGCTGATTTAGATGTGTCAAGCTTTACAAGAACTTTGAACACGTCCCTAGTGCGAAAATGAATGTGTCCTTGGTTGGTAGAGGACATAGTGGTAGAGGGCGTGTTTTGTGTAGTAGGCGGCAAACTTGAATTTTTGGCAAAGATCTCAGCGAATAAATTAGCTTTATCCAGCGACTCAATGTCTTGTTGGCTATTGTGTTTAAGGGGCGGAACAGAAAAAGAGGAAGAAGCTGGAAGATAGTTAATTGAGGCCATCCAAGTCACTTATGGTGAACTCCCTATACGTATCCAAGTTGGCAAAAAATTGAAACATTTTTTAATAAAGGAGGAAGTAGTAAGAATTGTATGTTGTGCAAAACAAACAGTATTGGCGACTATGTCGATATGATAGCGTTGGAAAAAGTTGTACCGGAGAGAATGAATTTGGTGTGTTGCTTTCTACACAGGTTGGAATTTGGTGTGTAGAATCTACAACACACACCTTTCACCGGGCCTGGATGTTAGAATAAGCCAGCCTTCCCTGGCTTGTCAGGATATGTATGACACCAACATGCATAAGCCGACATCGTTTATATGCTAACGAAACGTCAACTAGACCTTGCAGGAGCAGTTGACGCGCTATACCCCACAAGGGATTAAGGCAAAATAGAAAAAGTTCTATGAGGCTTCCTTGTGTGCAACTCCGGAAGTCTCTACAACGAGTTTGGTTGTTATAGGATATTATGTACTTAAGGGGGGAAACCACATTAGGAGGTTCCAAAAATTCATAGCTTATCAATCCAAGAATACGTTGCCAAAATTTCAAAGCGAAATTCGTTTTCGATTAGATTTTATGAGCATAGAACCGAGCGCCCATCGGGTATAGTTTACACGCTCGAGCGCAGTCTAGGGGGTAGGGTGGAGCACTACCTCAGGTACTCGCTTTATGTACTTGCGTAGCCTTGTAGCGGAACCCCACTTTTGCATCTTTGTTTTCAGATAACGGTATAAAAGGCGCTGGAAGCATCAACAAAAGGGCTTATTTCGGTTATATTCTGTTTTTTAAACGCGTTTCTCAATCGCGTTTTTCAATCGCGTTTTTCTGAAAACGATTTTTTTCACATTTGCGGGAAATCTAACTCAAAAAGTAATGAACCGATCATTACGAAAGTTGAAAGTGTGATTCCTTATAAAATTAGGAAGAATATGAACCAACATTTGGGATGATATCATATTTTTAAGGGTTTTTTTTTGCATAAATAGTGAAAAAATGGTGAAACTTGAACTTTTTGTTTTCCGACACCTGCTAAACTTGTAATTTCCATTATTTTCACCTGCATTGAAGTTCATATTCTTAAAACATAAGTTAAGAATGTAAAATTAAAACCTTTTTGATTTCGGATAAAAATTGGAATCGCTACACGTCCCGCAATTGGCAAACTCTAGCCTTCAGCGGACATAAGTGCGTAACTTTGGTATTTTTGGCTTAAATTATTCAAAAAATTCACATAAGTTACTCTAAATATGAATAAAATGATGTCAAAATTTGATTGAATTCTAATTAATTCTTCCCACCCAAAAAAAAGCAGTGAAAATAAGCCTCCTAATGTGGCTCCCCCCTTAAAGACACAGAAACGCTTGTCTGACCGAATTCGTGTATCGAAAAATTATGGAAATACAGTAAAAAGATTCTCGAAGCATAAACTCTGTGCAAGTGATATTTAAACGAAACATAATTTAGCAGCCTACCAAAGAGCGGTATTTTTCGGTAAGGGTTTTGGTTTCGACGAAAAAAAAAAGTAGAAGAAACAGCAACTGATTTATATTCAAGCCAATTACTTGTCGTTGAAAGATCAATCATACCAATCGGTCATTATACCCAAATACCCAGTACTCAAGGGACTACGCCATTTATGAAAATGACAACAACACTTATTAACGAGCTAATTTTTTCTATTTTCATCGAATCTTGAAACAAATTTATCCATATAATTTACCAACGCTTTCTCACAATCACAAAGAATTCCAATACTCCGCCACTTCTTCGTCCTTGGACGAAGCAATCCATCATTCTTAAATCACAATAAACTCGAAATTGAAAGAAAATAACATCCAAAATCCTACATCAACATCATTATTAAATAAATTTCCCTGGTGCGGGAGAGGGAAAGGGAAGCGGGAAATCCAATCTAATATCCATTATAGTATTCTCTATTTGACGGTCGTTTAAGGAAGATCGTTCCTTTCGTCAACAAAGATGACAGCACAAGCACATACACGTCTTCATATTCGCAAGACTTGCCTTTTTTTTGTGAGGGCGACGAATATTCGGCACGATTTAATCATTAAGGTGATAAATGTCATTTGAATCCGTCTCAACAATAGAGACCGCTCATTGTTGAGCATTCCAAGCGCTCCTTTTCGGGACCTATTCAAATGTACTTTACTCATATCCTTAGGTATTGTTGTTTTGTATATAAATTCCACACACATGCAAACCTCACAGAGGGATATACAGGATTTGTGTGTGTTACCTGGCACTTGAAAGGAAACTGGGTACATCCTGCATTTTATGAAATCCGGCTTTGTCAAATTTTTGCGACTCAGCCATCAACCTTATTGATCGAAAGAAGTAGAGAGAATGAATGACGAGCTGGGATTTTTGGTGGTTGATTTAAGATGTTTTCCTTCGACTTCCTTCCGTCATATCCTACAATCCGCACTCGTTTCGTTTTTTTTTTAATATCGACCCAACCTTTGATGGAATTGAATTTATCCGACTGCTGTGTCCCAAAACGTTTTTTACCTTTTTCTTTGTACGATGGATGAGCGAATGAACTATGACATATGTGTGGCTGCCTTTTTATTGACTTGAGTTGGGTAGGGGTGAATAAAAATGGGGTGGGAAAGTAGGGCCCTTCCGATGAAAAAATTAGTTTGGGAATTTCATCTATAAAATGAAAATCCTATGGATTTTTAAATGTGAAAGGCCTTCTCCAATGCCATTGTTTGCCAGCATTTTGAAATTTCATCGGAAAGTTTGATCCAACTGATAGCGTTGTTTCTACAAAGACAAGATTCAGTTTTCATCTGTCAGCTCCGTTCTACGTCCATATATTTTCTTACATTGCTACGTTACCTACATTTTATTATCGATTCAGCGTTGCAGATTAGTCTACATTAAAGTTCGACATGCTTGCCTTGAACAAATAAACATAGCGCAACAGATTGTTTTCTGTTACGTAGATTCGATCCCCGGCGAGCAAACATTAAACCCAAAGAAGATACCTAGATGGATATCTTTTCAATTGGATTCCTTTTGGCCGATTGCTACTAAAAAGGACTTGATTTCCTCTCGTCAAAAAAAAAAAGGAAAAACCCAACAAACAACTAATCTGTAAAGTTCCGGCCACGTATTTGCTCTCGCTCCCTTAAATCCGTCCGTTGTTAAGTCTTTGAAATTTTTCGATTTAAACTTTTTTTTTCCTGGCCGAGCAAGAGGACGAAACCAAAGAAAAAGGTTACAATAACCAAATAATGAGTTTCAGGGTTAGTTGTTTTCTCGGTATTTCTCGGCATTAAACCGTTTTAGACGGTTGAAAATAAACAGGACAAATGGGATGCTTTGGATCTCTCACTACTCCGCTTTAAATTATCCAGAGAAAATTTTCGTCCGGTATCTTACCGTCCGTCCGTGCCCATTCCTTCGATGAAACGAATTAAGGACATAATTTACCTTAAAATGTGAGGTAATGGTTGGTCTTTTAGATGTGGAATCAGAAGGATCTAAATGAAGTTGTTTTTTTTAAAAGAAGTTTTGGTGGAATTAAATTGTTTTTGGGTTCGCAGTAAATTGAAAAATATGCCGATGGTTTCGGGGATTTAGTCTTAATGATGGTTTTGATCCGAAAATGTGTCTTCTTCGGAGGTGAAACGCTAAAACGCCGAGCAATGCGTAGTAAGTTTGGATGTCTATTGATGACCAAGAAAGGCCGGACTTTCAAGTCAAATGGTTGGTTGTTTAGAGTGGCTGTTTACTACACAGTAGAAAAAAAACACAAATAGCGCTAAGTGTGCGCCGTTGTGATGCCACACGCCTTATAAGCGGAATAAACCGTTGCTTTCAAAAACCTTCTGAGGTATTCGTCGCCAGATTCTTCCTGTGCAGTTGAGAAAACGTATTATCTCCCCGATACCCTTCGAGGAGATGTCGGATTTATCTTGGAAGAAAGGACCAGTTCTAGATTCCTGATTCTTGCAAGATGTTTGATTCTAGCAAGAGCCGGGCATTTGCACAAGAAATGGATCAGAGTGTCCTTCTCCTCCTCATTCCTAGAGCTTCGGCAGAACATGTTGTAAGGTATTCCCAATCTGGCCGCGTGCATTCCCACTGGCCAATGTCCCGTCGTAACCGCTGTAACTCATGCGACATCCAAACGGGTTCTCTTTAGAAGGGCATTAGTGCTACGTGCATCGTATGATGTGGAACGACCGGTAGCTCAGGGCGTAGAGGCTTCAGTCTCATGTCTAAAGGTGTGAGTTCCAAGGCAAAGACTGGGCGACTTGCGTTTGCGACTGTGAAAAAAAACATCATACAGAGCACTATTCGTGTGTATTTTATGTGAAAGTACAGTCGTACAACTACAGCCTGCATTTGACGATCCCCTTAACTTTGAAATACACAAGAATAATGCTCCTTTATGATAGTTTTTTTCACAGTCGCAAACGCAAGTCGCGGCCTTGGAACTCACACCTTAACTGCGTTCGTTACAGGTTCAAGTCTCGTCCACGTAGTTGGTGGCCAAGGGTGTTTGTGTTGTCTTTCCTCTATGGTGCGGTGCGTAATAATAAGCCACAACTTCTCCAGACTTGTCGCAAGTAGGCGGCTAAATGGGAGCAGCAGGTGCATGCTGGCAACGTACATCGCCGGAAACTGGTTTATGCCAACGAAACGTCTGCCAAGCCACATGGAATAGTTGACATGCTATGTCCCACTTGGGGTTAGGGCAATAGAATATGGTTTCCTTGACGTGGCACACGTTGTCAGTGCGCCCCATTTTTCACTAACTCGTGTCATGAAAACATTGAGTTTCGTTAGAGCGAGCTTAGTTATCGACCGATTCTTTCCGATCCTTTTAAGGTTCGTTGAACTTAGCACGAGCGGAGTTTCGGACTACAATATACACCTGAAAACTCACAAACTATTCGATGAATCATTGTTTATGATTTTCGAAAAGTACAATATAATCAGATCTCAATCACTTAGAACTCCGTAGGATTTTGTCTTGTCGAGTTAATAAAAGTTCAGGATACAGCTTTATGATCCCGTCACACAGAAAGCCGCGTGCAAAGGCGTGTGTAGATTTGCACAAAGTTCGCGGGGCGCACTAGTTTGTGGCTGTAATGTAATCATACTGGCCTCATCCGCGTTTTTCTTGAGTACTGCAGCTTGCTCAGAGCTCAGACAGCAGTAACATAAAACATTAAAGAGTTCGCGACAGACTGTCCGTCTTTTGAGTAACGGAACCTTAACACAGGAATATTTAAACGAAAAATATGTTTCTGCCGGATTTGCGAAACAATGTCATTACTTATTCTCTCCAAAGGGACATATGACAGCATTGAGCGAAGTGCTTGATCATGTCGGACTAAAGTTATTGTAGCTGACTAGATTGACCAATTACGCCCAGTTTTTTTAGTCGACTTTTAGGGCCGTTCAAATACTCAATTTTCATTATTATGTGTATAGCCTTCGCAGTATTAAGATATACTTTGCCATGAATTTTGCAATGCATAGAGAGAAATATCTCCGACCATATTATAAGGCATTACATATAATAAATATATAGCCGTTTCACCAGATACGCCTATTCACGAAAACTGAGCATATAAGAGCTTGCGCACACGGTAAACTTTTTAGACCGCAGGAAAACTAAATAGTTTAGTCAGAATAATAGAACACACGGTGTTTTATGAGACCGCGCGCGCAGTGATTACTAAATAGTTTAGTTTACTGTGTGCGCGGTCTCATAAACCGGCCTGTGTTCTATTTTTCTGACTAAACTATTTAGTTTTCCTGTGAACTAAAAAGTTTGCCGTGTGCACGAGATCTTAAACGTTTCAGGTCATCAATTGACTCACTTGGAGGGGCGCGTCAACATCTTTTGCCTAATTCTGCCTTGCGACGTTTCTATAGTATATAGATTTCGGATGATGCAGTTGCTAGCGTGCACCTCCTATCCGAGCCGTTTTTTACTGACGACTTTGCAGCACTGTGGAAGTTGATAATACGCACAAGCAGTTTTCATTGACGCACCGGGGATCGAACCCCCCATGTTCTCTAGATAAAGCATCGTAGAATGGTGACCGCGATTTCACGGCTACCAAACCTGTTAAGTCATCAATAGAAGCAGATAATTGTTACTTGAATTGATTATAAGAGAGGGATTTCCACTAGGGCTATATCCAGAAGAATTGGTTGTAGCCACGTGGCTGTGTCCAAAATTTTGAGAAAAAAAACGCGAAAGGATCTCTCCAGCGGAAACCAGGAACAGGACTTGGCAACAAAAAGGCAACCGCGAGAGATGACCGACATCTTAAAAGCATAAGCCTAAGTGACCGAAAAAAAACAGCTAGAGAAGTCAACATGGACTTCCAGGAAGCAACTTGAACAATAATTAGCGACAGAACTGTCAGAAGAAGGCTACAGTTATGTGAACTTTCAGCTCGGCGACCCCGAAAAACCCCAACTTTAACGGCTAAAATGAGGATAGCGAGGCTGAATTTCGCCAAATCTCACCGAAATTGGTCGGAAACTGACTGGAAGAGAGTACTCTTTACCGACGAATGAAAATGCAACCTGAACCAATCGGAGGATGGCGCAGAGTCATCTTGAAAATTCGGGTCGTAAATGACTGGGAAGAGCCTATCTATCGACGGGATCAAATGGTTGTCAATCACGCTGATGTAACTGATCGCATTCATTGATCCTTCTAAAAACACCAAATCTCCGGTGCCAAAATAGGAAATGCAACCCCAAACCATGTAACTCGGAGGGAACTTGTTTTGAGTCACTACACAGTCTTTATGAAGTTGCTCTTCGATTCTGCGACATACATACTGCAATCCATCCGATTGGTTCAGGTTGCATTTTGATTCGTCGGTAAAGAGTACTCTCTTCCAGTCAGTTTCCAACCAATTTCGGTGAGATTTGGCGAAATTCAGCCTCGCTGTCCTCATTTTAGCCGTTAAAGTTGGTTTTTTTCGGGGTCGCCGAGCTGAAGATGTCGGTCATCTCTCGCGGTCGTCTTTTTGTTGGCAAGTCCTGTTCCTGGTTGCCGCTGGAGAGATCCTTTCGCGTTTTTTTTTCAAAATTTTGGACACAGTCACGTGGCTACAACCAATTCTTCTGGATATAGCCCTAGTGGAAAGCCCTTCGTTGCTTAACGCAACAATAATCATTTTTTTTCACTATCCAACTGTGGTGCCATGTTTACTCGTCAACGGCTAAACTACAATAAACGACTGACAGAAGCGGAACCTGAACAAACCGACAGATAATTAACCCCGCATGGGATTTTCCAGGTAAATTTTGATTATAAGACCCATAAAAAAGAGTTTTTTTTAGGAAATTTCGCTTTTTTTCACAGTGTTAACTTTTATTTGGCCACCACGGTATTGCAAAAATTGCGAATTTAATGAAACTTGGGGATGTTGTTGGTGGGTGTCCAGAGGTGTTACATCCAATTTATCGAACAAAATTTCCTTGTGCTAACTTGGTGGCCGCCAAAAAACCGCAAGATTTTGGCACTTTTTTCAGTTTTTGCTCGATAATCTTTTTACCTTGCATCCTATGACAAAAAGTTGTGAAGATACTTTGTAGAGTGTAATTTGCTATAATTTGGACATCTCAAACTTATTTTTTCACTAAATACATACAGAGATACATATGTCGCTTTGAAAAACACCCAAAATTTAGATAATGTCAAAAAATACAAAAACTAAGTTGGTTTTTATACATATTTTTCACTTTACATTATATTTAGTGGAGTTATGATAACTAATCCGTTTTGGCTACGTTTAAATATCTCACACATCCTCCTTTTCCGAACCTCTAAAACTCTTTGTGACAACAACAACTTTGATTTGTTTTTCTATTTGAATACGATCTTCAAATCCTACTTGCAAATATCTACTGCAAATACTGACTCTTCTACCCTCTTTATCTACTTCTCGTTATCTCTAGCGGGATTCCTTGAAACCTTCAGTGGTGGCTTAAGTAGGAAGCAGTGTAATATGTGTGAAGTAAAGAGTTAGTAGCTCAAAATATTTGTGAGATGTTCCCCAGCCGCTGAAGGTATATCACTCTCATGTTGAATAGTGATCATGTGATTATCCTGTCGTAATCAGATTGAGCCAGACTGCCACCTACGAGAGACGCAGCAATCTACCATTCTTTCCGCACCGACCTCCAAGTTCAAACGTGGCTGGGCAACAATAAGACACCATCGGCTTGGGGGTGGTCGCAATCTAGACTAGGGGTGGTTCCTATTACAGCCATTCAAAATGCGGCCCCAGACTCCATCCTGCATATCATTTCTTGCAAATGTATGAAAGAGTGTAGCACTGCAGGCTGCAGCTGCAAAAAAAGCTGGTCTACGGTGTTCCACACTTTGCAAAAACTGCTCAGGGCAAATGCAGATAAGTACTTCAACTCCATCAAATATATAATGTAAAATTAAAAAAAAAACATACAAAATCTGCGTTTTTGCAGTTTTTTTAATAATTTCTGAATTTTGAGCACTTTTCAAAGCGCTGTATCATTGTGTGTAGTGAGCGAAGAAAACAGTTTGACCAGTCCAATTTATAGCCAATTTAACGCTCTACAAAGTATATTTACTACTTTTTGTCATAGGATGCAAGGTAAAAAGACTATCGTGCAAAAACTGAAAAAAGTGCCAAAATTTTTCGGTTTTTTGGCCGCCACCAAGTTAGCACAAGGAAATTTTGTTCGATAAATTGGATGTAACACCTCTGGACACCCACCAACAACATCCCCAAGTTTCATTAAATTCGCAATTTTTGCAAGATGTCCCCCGTTTTTCCTACTTGTCGACTGAGCTAAGAATTGTTGCCGAGAATGGTGGTACGGAGCAGGACATCGCTCGTCGGATGAACCAGGCTAAATGCGCATACAGCATGCTGTCCAAAATCTGGCAAAGCAGTTATCTCAGCATCAAAACCAAACTGGGCCTATTTCGCTCCCTGGTACTGTCTGTGCTTTTGTATGGGAGCAGTACATGGAAAGTTTCCATAAAATAATAAAATAAACGTTTACGTAAGTACGCCTGATGTAAGGGTCAAAAAGATTTCGATGTTTATATATCGTGACTAACAAAGCCGCCCGCCTATTTCGATTAACCTCATTGACTTGATAAAATCACACCCACCCCACATTGAACGCCAAATACTCGTATTTCCAGGATTTACTAGCCATTTTTTACTGCAAATTTTCACTGATGTAGGGACGAAAACAGTCTTAAAATATCCTTCCAGTCGCTTATGCCTTATGGTAAAGTCTAAAAAGATTTCGGCTTTTGTGTCTTGTGACTGATGACAATACTCTAGTTGGATAGCTTTTCCATTTTAGTTAAAACCCAGTACATATTTGAGTTTCGCCCAGTTCTTTTTTAGTTTTGATAGCAACAACCCAAAGACTGCACAATAAAAAAAATATTTGGTTCTTTTTTTACACTAGTTTCTGGATAATGCAATTTTTCTATCCATTCGGTGAATTAATACTACTGGAATACACCGCACGAATGGTGTCTAAAATAATACCTTTACTCGGTGTATTTATTACACAGGTGGTGTAAAAAGTAAAATGGTTACCAAAAATGCATAACCAGAATCGAAAAATTCCAACCGGAGTTATTAATATAAGGCGTTGTGTAAATATTTGTATCATTTTAGCTCTATTCCTCTTCCGAAACACGTATCTGCGTATCTGTGAGTCCGTAGCCTAGTGTGTTCAGGCTGGATTCAGTCTTTCATTCAGGATTCAAATCCAGCAACCGTTATAATGGCACACCGAATTGATGAATTTTTGCTAGTTAATTTTAGCACTGAGTGATCAATTTCTACATAGTTTTAAAATCGACTTTTTTTTATAACAAGAACAGGTTTTTGTTGTGAAAGATCTGTGTTGGTTATATGAAGATAAATGCCAATGATCTATTTAACGCCCCCGTTATCTACGCCACTGCCTCCCATACAAATATTATTTTTTGCTAGCGAAGCACCGAATAAAAGCAGGCAGGTCAAATTCGGATGGATGATTGCCTATGACCTTAGTACATTACGTCGCTCAGGGCCGTCGAGAGAATACCCGGGCCCGGGGGTGAACAACTATTGGCCCATATCGCACCTCCGGAGCAACATCGACGTAAGTGCAAATTTTTCAAAAATTGAGTTATTGATGCCACAATGTTCTAAAAGTAAGAATCTATCAGTGGCAACAAGAACAGAAATGTATGTCGTGTAGATTCCGCTAGATAGCGGTATGACTTTGTTGCAAAACAATGACATATTTGCAACCTTGTTACTAACCTCGTTCCTTAATTGGGTGTAGTTTAGCAAAATTCGCCGGAAATAACTTTATATAGTTTAATATAAGCATTAAGCTAAAAAAATTACATGGCGTTAGCCAAATTCACTCTGAAAATTATAACCTTTCTTTTCCAGTAAAAGAAATGCAATTTTCAATTGCGTTTTCCCAACAATTACAATATTAGCACTTACGTCGATGTTGCTCCAGAGGTGCGATATACTGAATGTCCCATATTTGCCGACGATTTCAAATACTTTTATCAGTTATTCAAGATTTTTTTTTTTTATATTTTATTTATAATGTATAATTAAAAATAATAGCCCTTGCTTAAATAGCTACAGTCCCAATTTGCAAAAAAGGAGCTCTCGAAGAAAATTTTGTTTCATTGGCTCTATTGCTCTGAAACAACGCCTTTCATCTGCTGAATTATTTGGGGCTTATTTCTACACTTTTTGCCTCTCAAGTAATAAATAAGTAATTTTCTATCAAATCATATCAATATTCTGTAGAAGATAACCTGCTAATCACACCGTCGCGTCGCTCGTTAGCTGATGAAATGCTGAATGAAAGTAATTCATAAATTCATTACGACTTTTTTTTACATTTTCACCGAAATACTCAACGAGGGTTGTGGTAGCTCGATGAGTAGCGAGTTGATCTCTAATTCGAGCGGTGACGGGTTCAAGTTCTGCCACGAGCAAACTGTACTATGTACCAGTCCAGTCAACGCCACTCTGAGACCTGGTCTCGTATTTGCACCGACCCAAATCACTGGTGTTACTTTCTTTGTAATCCGAATAAGTCGAGCGCGGACGGAGTAGCGACCGGACTTGCACCGGGACAAACCAAAAATGTAAAACGGAAAGAAAGATATTGAAAATTGTTATATAAAATAGGTTGTAATATCGAAATTTTCATGCTCAATTAGAAGAATTATTGTTGCTCCTTTCTTGAATATCGTTTGACTCGTATCTTTTATTTACAAAACTGACCGATTTTTTTTCGTGTTTCAAATTTCCGGGCCCCTTCAAAATCACGGGCCCGGGGCGTTCCGCTCTTTCCGCACTCCCCTCTCGACGGCCTTGACGCCGCTCAATGCCTTTATACGCAGCGGTCGCCGCTGCTCAAACCGCTTTTGAAACCGCGGCCTTATTTGTCTAGATTCCCTAAAAGATCTGCATATCCAGCGCTACTTTACCGGTTTCATTTCAAAATGCCACCACCCTTGCCTGAAAGTAGATTTAAATGTCACCATAATATCTGCAGTCTACATCCTTCCATTCTAGCTGACATCATCAATCATCATTTTAATCAACAGATAAAAATCATGGAGTCCACTTTTTCAGGCCTTTCTCCCTTCCATTCATCCTCCACATCATAGTGCCTATTCAACTCTTGAACCTTCCGTGAATGTACGAACAAGCAACATTAGAACGCGTTCAAACAATGTCAAGGGTTGTACTCGTAAATTGAATTCAACCCAACAACGTATGAACCCAGACGCGTACATTGTGCGGAATGTTGACTTCGCGCGTCAGACTATGTCCTCGACCCCCACACGTACTCGCTACTCTATAGGGCTAAGTAAAATGTAATTAAATAAAATTATGAATAAGTACAGTTTATCCGTAAGCTTCGAGGTGAAATTCCAGTTATACTAATACTAGTCTGGTAATACCATTTCCTCAAGACGAATCGCGAAAGGTACTCACATGAAAAAAAACAGACATGGAAAATATGGAACGACGAGTCCTTTTGTATGTTAACACGAAAAAAAGTTCAAATCTTTTAGCACTTTTAATCGTACACGTGCTTTGATTGTGGCTGGTTGATGACATTGTGCTGTAGGTTGGAAGGATTAAGTACGCGCCCTGAAAAAAGTACTTCTTTTAAATTACATTTCTAATTGCATTCCTACATGGCAGATGAAGACTTTGTATGTTAGAGTACATAACATATTCCAGAAGACTGACTTGCCGACTCCTTCGAGAGAATGATTTTTTGAAGAGCTGTTACTGTTACCGGTGCTCTTCGTGATGTTTGATAAAACTTGTTCCTGAAATAGGGATAAAGCCCCCCTCCCTAACAACATCGGAAAGATGTTATCCATATATGAAGCAGGCATTTTTAAACAGATTCATTACAGATTCAGTAGGGGTTGTCAAGAAATGCGATGCATGTACTGCTCTTTTTCACTCAGTTGAATGTGGCTCCAATTGAATATTCATTCGAGAGCTCAAATTGAATTGTGACGCTAATGAAATTGTGTCAGGCAGGGGGAAACATGAAGGTGTGGGAGTGGAAAACTTTTCCAGTTTAATGAAAATTGTATGCCAGATTTGGAAATCTATTTTTTTAGTTATATTTTGCCAATTTAACAACCGAAAATTTGATTTTGTCTTAGGAGTTTGGATTGCAGGCCCCGCATTTAAGATTCTTTCCCTTATGAGCTCAGTAAAAATAGAGTTTCCACTCAAGGCAATTGCTAAACCATTGCTTTTTCGTGTGTAGACATCTTATGGCGCGGTACGGTGTAAACTCGTAAAATCTGTGGAATGCGTAAACAGCATTAGTGTGTGTTAATTCTCAATTTGTATTCAGTGCATTTCATGTTCACTACATGAAGTTGCGAGTTGTGCTTGTCGGTTGTCTGAGTTGGACCTTGTGCACGGCCCCAACTTGTGGATCCGCTGGGTCGGCTTGCTTGTGGGGTTCTTACGTTGTACATAGCGGGATGTTGATAGCGCACCCCGCACATCTACAAGCAATCCGAAAATCATATTTTTCTTGCCGTGCACAACGTCAACCTTAAGCTAAGATTCCGCTATACATATGTGCAATCGCAATACACATACATATGCTCAAAAAGTATGTACGAGCATGCTTATATAGTGGAATCGCCAAAGTTGGATGCTCATGTCGTATGTGCATCACTGAGCATACGAAAGTATGTGCATTGTTCATATAATGGAATCGCTCTGAGTATCAGTTGAGCATAGTGTATGTGCAGCTATGCTCAACTTTGCACATACAAAAATACAATACAAGAAAACCTCCAGATCATACTTTTTTGTATATGCAAATACAAATTCATTGTCATTGACGTTTGTTCCTTTGTCTGGGCATTTCCTGTGGTCCGATTTTAAGCGGATTTGAAATGTGAGTTCCTTGTAGTCGTGGCTGCTTAAAATCGACCCTGCTCTTTTGAACTTAGGTAACTCACTGAAAGCTAGGTCTGGTAGGTTCGATTTGAAAAATAACTAGGTCCACTCAGACGTAGGTCCGGTAGGAACTACGAGTAGGTCTACTCGGATCTAAGTCCGGAATAGGTGCACTCAGATCTAGGTCCGCAACTAAGTTTACTCAGCTCTAGCTTCGGTAGGAACGATTTGAAAATTAACTAGGTCTGCAGACTTAGGTCCGAAAAAAACTACGTCCACTCAGACCTAGTTCCGGAACTGGGTCCATTGAGAACTACGCCTGGAATTAGGTATACTCAGACCTTGGTCCGGTAAGAACGATTTAAAAATTAACTGACATGCATGTGTCTTTTAGCTGGGGGTTTGTTAATGTTGACATTCACGGACGGTCCAGAGCCAAATTTTCCCTGATCGAAGTCAACATTTTCCTGTCAAATCCATAGTGCGACCGGGAAAAATTTGGATTTGGACCGCAAATGAATGTTCGGTATTAAACTTTTGTGTAACGTCACATAACGTAACGATCGTCACGGTCTGGAAAGTTTAGTAACTAAAACTAAAATACGGGTTTTCTGAGAGGGGGTGATGAGAGCTACGCTTTGGAGTACAGTTTACAGTACAGAGTACAGACACAATTGTGAATAGTGTATAGGCCTCTGTCAAAAATAACAAAGTGTCATTTTGGCACAGGGTAACCCGAACGGGAAAAACCGTCAAAAAGTGTGTGAAGTGTGACACATGCAAATAAGTGACTGCAAGTGTTGTTTGTGATCTGACACAGGGTGTCCTCACCAGGAAAGCCGGACTCGACAGCATAACAGGGCGTCCCGGACTTTACGAGTGGTCTGGGTCAGCCAAAATGCCGCCCATGTAGGAGAAGAGTGCGGAGTACTACACGGCGGCGGAAAGCGACGGTGGTGAGACGAGTATGATGACGCCTCGAGAGTCTCCCAAGAGCCCGAGACGGAAAAGAGTAAGGGAGATGGTGAAAAGTGCAGCAGAGGTTGCTGCACTAAATGTTTCAATAAAACGATATTGGCTGCGTTTAGGGTTTCAAACACTCCGATTTTGATTGTTCATGACGCAACATTTACGCAGCTTTGATGTAATGCAGACGTATATAGTTAGATAATAATACAGCGGGCTACTGAACCAGCGGAAAGGCACTGCCACCATAAGAGGTCTATTGTGTCGTAGTCCATTAACCTCTTAAAAGATCATCCACCCTCCGAATGAAGGACAGTATATCTTTAGCAGGAATTTACCTGAGATCTGCAGAGCTGATAGTAGGCTATCCGAGGAATGACATCCTGTAACGCGCGATAGCGGGACATTCGCACAAGATGTATTTAGTTGTTTCCACGTCCTCCAGGCAGAGACGACATTCAGGCTTGCTGGACAGACCCATCTTGCTTAGGTGATATTTGACCAGGTGATGGCCGAATAAGTACCCCACTGGAAGTCTTAGGTGAGTCCTACTCATTAGACTAGTACCCTTATATTTGAAGGGCATTATCAACTTCTTCGATTGACGCAGCCCTGGAAGGCTATTCCAATACTGCTGACGTAATAGTGCAGACCAGTCACTGATTCGCAATTTGGCCGACGACAGTCGCACGCCGCAGTATGGCTCTTCTCCATGAAGACGATTGGGTGATCATTGTCTAGCAAGTTCATCCGCAACCTCGTTCCTCTCAATGCTCTGGTGGTCTGGCACCCAACACAAGAAAACTTGGTTTTCGGTTGCCAATAGTTGGAGGAGTTCGTAACAATCCTTCACCAGTTTCAAGGAGACCCTGTATGAGAAGAGCGCCCTTATGGCTGCCTGGCTGTCTCAGTAGATAGCAATGTGAGCGCCGCGAAGTCCAGTTTCCAAGATTACCCTGGCGCAGATCTCAGTGGCGTGGATCTCAGCCTGAAATACGGGCGAGATTCTTATTGCAATCGAAATCCTGGTGTTGGGTGCAAAGACACCTGCACCAACACCCTGTTCTATTTTAGACCCATCGGTGAACCACTTAACACATCTAGGGTCTGGACAGGGTGTGCCATTTTCCCATTCAGTGCGATCAGGGATGAGGGCTGAAAATTTGCTGCCGAAGCGAACTCCCGTGATCATGTAGTCTGATCTCAAGCAGATCTGGAAGTCAGGGATTTGATTCAGAATACTCATGTGACCGCCTTCTCCGCTACATTTGTTGGAAATTAGACGAATTCTGAGAGCATTTAGAGCTGCTGATTCTTGAATGAATATATGCAGCGGTGTAAGTTCAATGACCGCTTCCAGGGCTGGCGTTGGAAAAGTGCGCTGACGTAACGATGATGTAATGCTGACGCAACGTTGAGATAAATTCTTTTCCCGAAAATGACGACCCTAAATAAGGGAAACTAATCATCAATAATCACGTTTATATTTCCCGGTTCATGGTTTATATAAATCGTATGCACATTTGTGTGCACAAAACACTTCGGATAAATCAAATGTATGCGGCGCTTATTTGTATATGCAATACATTCATTATAGGCCTTATTAATTTTGCATAATTTTCCCCAAAATGGATCGATTGGCGTAGACCAATGGGTAAGAGAGCAAGTATTATCGATCGAGTGGTCGTTGGTTCGAAGCCTGCCTGGAACATTTTTTTTTTCACTGTACATACAAATGAGCGTCGCATACATTTGATTTCCATCAAGTCTATTGTGCAGATAAATAACGAGTAGACTTTTGGCTATCGTTTAGTGGCAAAGATTGCTTTCTGGAATATTCGTACACTCCTAGACATTGCATCAGACGGTCCCTGCAGTGAGATACGTATTACGGCCGGAAAGGGAAAAGGATGCTGTGTCTCAATGAGGGCCGTCGAGAGGAGGGTGCGGAAGGGGCGAATCGCTCCGGGCCCGTGGTTTTAAAGGGGCCCGGAAACTTGAAAATATTGAAAGAAAAAAGTTGTTCAGTTAAAAAAAAAACAGTCCGAAGCGTCTATATACCCTAGACTTGTACAAACCTAGTTGTGATACCAAAAGTACCAATTGAAAACGACCATATGCACTGAAAGTGAGTTTCCTATATGGCCAGTTTATAGCGGAGATTGGCGATCATTCAGAAGGATATTGATCATTCTCAAAATCAACTAACTAACACACGCTACAAATATTTGTCGAATTTTTAAAGTCGCTAGCTTCATTCTGTCGAAAGTTATCGCTTATTTGCAGTCTCTCATGTAGGGGAGGTCGAGGTATACGTTTCCTTTACCGGATCTTGTGCATTTTCAATAACAACCAACTACTTAGATCCCAGTATCAACATTTGACCAAAATTTCAAGTCACTAGCTTCATTTTATCGAAAGTTATAGTTTATTTAAAGTCTCATTTGTAGGGGAAGTAGGGGTTTAGTTCATTGGATTTTACGTATTTTCAGTGTTAGCCAAAATGTTTGTAGTAGGATCCAGTACTACAAACATTTGACCAAAATTCCAAGTCACTAGTTTCATTTTGTCGAAAATTATCTCTTATTTTATAATATGTTTTCATTTGTAGGGGAGGTAGAGGTTCCTTGGGTCGGATCTGGTCCATCTTTAATACCAACTAAAATAACTAAATTTCACTTCAAACATTCAATTCAATTTCAACTTGCTGGCTTCATTCTATCAAAAGTTATCGCTTATTTGAAGTTTCATTTGTAGGGGAGGTAGGCGTTCCTTTGATCTGATTATGCCCAACTTGTTTGAACTCAAGCACGAAAATTTCGATATTACAATTTATTTTATGTAACAGTTTTCAATTCCCAACTAACAAACTCTTGAGAATGAAGTTTTTACAGATTGTAAAAAGGTCTCATAAGGCTTTTTAATGAAACTTTTGCGACAAAATGTAAATTAGCTCTCGTAGTTTAATTATTCTAGGAGTATAGCTCTACGGCAAGCCTATTGCTATTCTCTTGTTATAAGAGTTAAACTCTAAAATAGTATTACTCCCATAAAAATGTTCTTACAAACATTAGCCTCTCATGATACTCATAAGTAAAGCTTCATAAGAGTTGAAGTTTAAAACTGCTTGTATTTTAATAACACTGTTATCAAATTAACCAAATGAGGTACTTATTCGGGGTGTTTTGTAATTATAACAAGACTTAATTCAAAGCGGCCATATTTTCCAGTGATATTTTTTTCTATATGGAAATTGGACTTTCAATTTACGGCGGATTATTAGCGTGATAAGCCAAATTCAGGAAATAAACCACGATAAATATGATTTTAGATGTTTTCAAATAAATTTTACGCAACAATAGGGTAGTAATACACTCATCATATTTTTTCCTATACAGAATATTTGCTAACAGAATACTACGAGGGTCAGTCAGAAATTAAGTTTAAGGGTGGCAGCGCTCCGCGTGGTGGAAAGATAAACTAACGAAATTTTAGGAGGTTGGTGTCTCATCTATCCTAACCAATTTGACGCATCGCTGAGCCCGATAAGTCCATTTTTGTGTTTTTTTGCACCGATTTCAAATGGAGACGCGGATAGAAGTAGCGTCCAAATGTGAACCGCGTAGTGTGATACGTTTTTTGACCGCAAAAAAATTATCCGCTAATGAAATTTATCGAGAATTATCGTCTGTATACGGTGAGCAGTGTATGAGACTTCAAATGGTTACGCGTTGGCGAACAGCGTACCTAAACGGAAGAAAAGAACTCCATGACGAAGCGCGCCAAGGCAGACCAACGATTGATCTTTTGATTGATTATCTCAACAAAGGCAAGACTATCAACGTAGAGTACTACTGTCGTGTTTTGGATCGTTTACGAAAAGCAATCAAAAACAAACGGCCAGGTTTGTCGAGTCGCAAAGTGTTTTTCATTCACGATAATGCTCGTCCGCATTCTGCCCGTTTAACCCAAGAAAAATTGGCCTCATTTAAATGGGACGTTTTTGTGCATCCTCCTTATTTCCCTGACTTGGCCCCAAGTGATTTCCACCTTTTCCCGGCGATGAAAACAGCGTTTGGCGGCATACGATTCGACACGACAGATGACATCACCGAAGCAGTCATAGCGTACTTTAAAAAAAAAGCAAAACATTTCGACGTCGTGTAACGGACTGTTCGGTGGGCATCCGAAGATGCCCGTGGGGACGGAGCCTTAGGTAGCATAACGACCGTGAAGGTCGGGCCGTGCCATCTGGCGAAGAAAAAGGCCCCTCAACGAGCTAAGCAACGGCCTATGCTTGCTGTAGCTCAGTTCGGGAGATGTGGGCGGGGTTTTCGCCGCTCGTTGCTCCTGTCTTTTACGTATTAACAAAAATTCATTGGCCTGGGGAAAACAACACAAACAGGGGAGGTAAAAATGGGGTATAAAAAAAATAGTCGATAAGGATGGAATGGTTGACGTACGGATCAGGCGCCCACACGGTCGCACCTGGGTCCGGGTGTAATGGGACCCTCGGCCTCTGGTTTCGTACCACCAACAGATCACTACTCATCAGGTGCTGCTTCAATCTGCTGGTGGGAGCAGCACTACCAGACCATAATATGGTTCGTTACAGGTGGTTCATTACAGTCGGAATTACGAAATTAGTTTGTAGATACAAGACATGTATTGAGAGAGATGGCGACTTTGTAGAAAAATAAGAAAATGTCTGAATTTTCCGAAAATGACCTTGTTTTTTTGTTTTGACCACCCCCCCCCCTAATCGGACCCTTAAATTTACTTTCTGACTGACCCTCGTTTGATAGTTTATTACTTTTCTGGCGGTGTGTGTTTTTTCGAGGCAAAATGTCTGATATCATCGATAAAATTTCAAGCGCATAAATATTTTACTTCACATTGATGAAAACAACAACGATCTTATCAATATGTAATATCGTACATAATATGCACTTTGTTATTTGTGCTATCGAAGAAACCATCTTTCAGTTGCCCCCTCTGCTCCAGAAAACGTAAGATATAAACTGTCGTGGACAGTACGGCTCTAGTAACAAGACATTAGTACTTATAATGGAAATAGAAATATGTCCTTATACAGGGTGTCCCAAACCCCAACGTCAACCCGGAAACCGGTGATAGGCCAAGTGGTGGCAGTTATCAGAAAAGTATTAAAAAAAGTCTCCGTCAATTATTTTTTGACTTATAGACATTCAAAAAAGAATTGGAAAAATTCATACCCTGTGATGATTTTTTAAGTACTGTTATTACAAATTTTCATTTTTTTTTATTTTTTTTTTTATGAAGCAACCCTGACTAACTGTTCTATAAATCACACTCTAAAAGTAAAAATTACTGTATTGGTTTTAAATAAAATATGACTTTTTTTCCCAATTTTGTACTCAAAATTATCACTTATCCCAACTTCAACTGACTGCACTGTAAAAAAAGTATACCACGCGGTTTTGGCAAGTAACTGTAAAAGATGGCGCATTTTGTCCAGATTCCAAAATGGTACGACACTTCCTATATTATCTCTTAATTGAGGTCAAAAGAAGTAATAATCTCATTTAGGCAAAAGTGTAATTTATTGAACAAAAAAATCAATTTACAATTAAACGTTAGAACTTCAATTTACAACAAATGTTCAAAATGTTTGCCTTCAGCTGCAATGCAAACACGACATCTTAAAAAGGATCGAGTTATAAGCCGGTCGAATCTTCCGGAACTAATGGCTTCAGCGGCTTCCGCAATTTTTCGGCGGAGTTCCTCCAAATTTTCTATTTCTTTCGTGTAAACCTTTTCTTTTACCGCTCCCCAGTAAAAAAAATCGAGGGGATTTAGGTCAGGTGAACGTGCCGGCCACGAAATTGTACCAGACCGCCCTATCCACCTCTCGGGATATTCTCGATCGAGGAACTCTCTTACTGTACGGGCATAATGCGCTGGGCAGCCATCGTGCTGATACCACATATTTGCAAAAGTACTGAGTGGCACGTCACGTGGTCTTCCAATAAATTGGGTAAATGATTCATTAAAGAGTCTAAATATGTCTCGGCACTTAAGTTTTTCGAAAGCTCGAATGGTCCAATAATTTGGCCATTTAAAATTCCAGTCCACATGTTCGCTTTAAAGCGATGCTGCGCTCTATTTTGCCGCATTAAATGTGGATTTTCAATGTGCCACTGGTGTAAATTGTGGAGGTTAATGTAACCATCTTTAGAAAATGTGGATTCATCGGTCCATAGAATTTTGTCAAAGAATCGGGGATCTTCTCTATACTCACGAATGAAATTATTACTTCTTTTCACCTCAATTAAGAGATAATATAGGAAGTGTCGTACCATTTTGGAATCTGGACAAAATGCGCCATCTTTAACAGTTACTTGCCAAAACCGCGTGGTATATTTTTTTACAGTGCAGTCAGTTGAAGTTGGGATAAGTGATAATTTTGAGTACAAAATTGGGGAAAAAAGTCATATTTTATTTAAAACCAATACAGTAATTTTTACTTTTAGATTGTGATTTATAGAACAGTTAGTCAGGGTTGCTCCATAAAAAAAAATGAAAATTTGTAATAACAGTACTTAAAAAATCATCACAGGGTATGAATTTTTCCAATTCTTTTTTGAATGTCTATAAGTCAAAAAATAATTGACGGAGACTTTTTTTAATACTTTTCTGATAACTGCCACCACTTGGCCTATCACCGGTTTCCGGGTTGACGTTGGGGTTTGGGACACCCTGTATGCACACAACTAAAGTTCTCACAAGGTCTTTGTAATACTCTACAAGAATGAAACTACAAGAATATAATTCTCCAGGTTAACTCTTATAAAACTCTTGTAGCATCTTACAAGAGCAAAATTGTTAGTTGGGATTTCCTTCTTTCCGTGTTGAATTTTCCATTTGTCATGGTGCAGGTCCGGTCCCTATTTGGTCCACAATCGACTTGGTCTGATTACAAAGATAGTAACACCAGTGATTTGGGTCGGTGCAGATACGAGGGCCAGGTCTCAGAGTGGCGTTGAGTGGACTGGTACATAGTTATATTATTCAAATTACTCATCCTTTGACAGATAAAGAAAAGATAAAAAAAACATTTTGCTCGTGGCAGAACTTGAATCCGCCACCGCTTGAATTACAGATCAACTCTCTACTCATCGAGCTACCACAACCCTCGTTGAGTATTTCGGTGAAAAATATAAAAAAGTCATCAGCTACTTAGCTAGCTGATGGATGACGTCGTAGTGAGTCTATGAATTACTCTCATTAAATGTTTCATCAGCTGGTGAGCGATGGTATGGTTAGTAGGGTAGCTTCTATAGAATATTGATAAGATTTGATAGAAAGTGACTTATTTATTTGGGATTTATTATTATTTATTATTTGATAGGCAAAATGTCCAGAAAGAAGCCCCAAACAATTCAGCAGCTGAAAGGCATTGCTTCAGAGCAATAGAGCCTGTGAAAGGAAATTTTCTTTAAGTGCTCCTTTTTTGCAAATTGAGACTGTGATTATTTATGTAAGGGATATTATTTTTGATTATACAGGGTGACACGCGGGAATCGGACGTTTTTCAAAAAATCATAAAAATTTGAAAATTCGTGTTAAAAAAAGTTGATTGCCATAAAAACATTCGGTATAAGTAAGCATTTAAGAAGACTCATCTGTAAAAAACTACATCCGAGAGATGGTGTCCGTTTTCATCAATGCACTGTTGGAGCCGCTGGCGGAAACTGCCCTCCACTCTTCGCAGCAGATCCACTTCAATTCGCCCGATTTGTTCACGGATATATTCCTTCAGTTGTTTCAACGTGCGTGGTTTATTTTCATAAACTTGTGATTTCCAGAACCCCCAAAGAAAGAAATCACAGCTGGTCAAGTCTGGGGACCGAGGGGGTCATGGAACGTCGCCGATCTGCAATCGAGATTCTGGCAGTGTGTACTGTGGCCCCATCTTGCTGAAACCACGCGTTCTCAAGAGCAACTCCTCGATTTTCCAACTCAGGGATGAAAAACGAATTAATCATTTCAATGTAACGGTCGGATGTTACGGTAACAGCAACTCCATTATGTTCAAAAAAATATGGGCCAATGACGCCGAAAGTTCCGACTACGCACCACACTGTCACTTTCTGGCAATGCAGCGGTCGCTGGTGAAGTTCACGTGGGTTCGCTGCAGCCCAATAATATTGACAAAGCCGCACAGATGAAAATGGGCTTCGTCGCTCATCAAGACTACCACATTCTCATTTTCTTGAAAAAGCGCAAGCAGTCGCTGAGCAAAATTCAATCTCTGTTGAAAATCATGCTCATTTAATTGTTAGACAACGCCTGATTTGTAGGGATTTAAATGTAAGTCTCCTCGCAGAATTCGTCTAACCGAAGTTTTGTTTAATTCGAGGCCTACTGCATGCCGTCGAGCAGAACGACGGGGGCTTCTGATGAAGGCTTTTCTCACTCGAACGTCCACTGCTCCATCTTACCGACTAAAATAAAAACGCTTTGAAACAAGGAATGGAATGCTACCTGCTCCACTACCCTCCCTTCACGACAGCCCGTCCGGTTCTCGTGTGCCACAGATGAGTCTTCTTCAATGCTTACTTGTACCAAATGTTTTATGGCAATACAATTTTTTTAGCATGAATTTTCGAATTTTTATGATTTTTTCAAAAACGTCCGGTTTCCGTGTGCCACCCTGTGTACATTTAACACAAATTATAAAATTTTTTTTTAAAAAACAGTTATAACTATTTGAAATCGTCGGCAAATATGGGACATTCAGTATATGTGCCAATAATTGTCTAACCCCTGGCCCGGATTTTCTCTCGACGGCCCTCAATAAATAACGGCCCATGGGCGTTAAGGCAAAATAGTTATACTTATTCACACTGTATTTTAAATTTGACATCGTTACAAAACGCGTTGGAATGTTTACACATAGACATTGAGATCAGAAAAACTAGCTCGGATTTAATTTTTTCTATTTTTGTCCTCCTCTCCTCCTCACATCTCCTTTCCACTTTTGCGCAGAGCACTATCTTAAATCAATGTTCATTGGTTCATTCAATTTCGACGTAGTATAAGCGTGCGAGTAAAAAAACCCATACGGAAAAAAAACTCAGTGGATGACGTTACTATTGTACTATATTCTTATTGATTGCTCATTTTCTATTTAAAATTTTATAAATTCTGGATAGTGCGACTTTCTTTTGTGGATGTTTCTACAGTGCCTCCCAGTGAACTAATTGTTGGTATAAGGGATGGCATTGTAAATTATTTTAATTCCGTTTTCGTGTTATACTTCTTTTAATTTATTTGGTCTGACGTATCAAGAAAGTTAAGAGAAATGATTATGGTACTATACTATATTATCGATGATTCTCGCAGATGTCCTTTTAACATTTTTATACCCTAGACTTTTAGTATAGGGTATATTGTTTTTGTCACGACGGAAATATGTAACACCTTAAAGGAAGCTCCGGAGGTATGGCAATGTATCATACCTATATATGTAAATTATCAGGGTCGCCTCCTGATACGATTTAGCCATGTCTGTCTGTCTGTCCGTCTGTCTGTCCGCTCGCACGATAACTTCCGATAGAAAGAAGCTAAAGCCTTGAAATTTTGGTCAAATATTGGAAGTATGATCTAGTTGGCTGGTATTGAAAATGGGCGTGATCAGGCCTAGAGAACGCCTACCTCCCCTACATATGTAAAATAATTAAATGTATCTATAACTCCGGATTAAATAAACATGAAAAGCTATAGCTTTGGTAGATAGCTCGCGAGGATGATCTTCTACTCTCCTGGCAAAATAAAATCGATCAGTTGAAAAATAACAGCAATTTTCTTAAAAAGAGCCCCGTACTACCCTACTTTTCGGGTTTTTTGTCTATAACTCTTGAACGAATTGATGTAGACACTTGATTTTTGGGATGTAACCCTGGTCCTAGTAAGTTGGGCATAATAAGTTCAAAGGAACGCCTACCTCCCCTACAAATTTCAAAAAATTAAATATTCATTTAATTACGATAACTTTCGATAGAATGACACTAGCAAGTTGAAAATTTGTTAGAATGTTGTTAGTAAGATCTACTAGGTTGGTATTGACAATGAGCAAGATCCGACTCAAGCAACCCCTACCTCCCCTACAAATGCAACTTCAAATAAGCGATAACTTTTGACAGAATCAAGCCAGCGACTTGAAGTTTTGGTCAAATGTTTAAAGTGAGATTGGGTTAGTTGGTATTCAAGATGGGTTAGATCCGAGCTAAGGAACCCCTACCTCCCCTAGAAATGAAACTTAAAATAAGCGATAACTTACGATAAAATAATGCTAGCGACTTAAAATTTTGGTAAAATATTTGCAATAGGATCCAGTTGGCTAATATTGAAAATACGTAAAACCCGACTAAAGAAACCCCTACTTCCCCTACAAATGAAACTTCCAATAAGCGATAACTTTCGATAGAGTGAAGCTAGAGACTTGAAATTTTGTTTAAATGTTTGTAGCATGATCTTATTTGTTGGTGGCAATGATGAGCAAGATCCGACCCGAGGAACCCCTACCTCCCCTACTAGTGAAACTTTAAATAACCAATAACTTTCGATAGAATGAAGTTAGCGACTTGAAAAATTCGACAAATATTTGTAGAATGGGTTAGTTCATTGATTTTGATAATGGTCAAGATCTTCCTGAATGATTGCCAACCTCTTCTATAAACTGGTCATATAGGAAACTCACTTTTAATGCATATGGTCGTTACCAATTGGTGCTTTTGGTATCACCACTAGGTCTGTACAAGTCTAGGCTCTAGGGTATATACGCTTCGGACTCCTGGTTTTAAATGCTATTATGTTCGGCGCTGCCTTTGTCATTGTTGGCAATTCGTTGAAATAGGCTATGGAATGTATTACGGGATCCGTTCGAAAGCGCTCTGTTCTTGGGGTTGGTGTGACAAAGTTTTCTGCATTTCTAAGTAGGTATGCATGGCTTTGGTTCACCTGCCGTAGTATGACATTCGTCTTTAATTCGTTCATTTTCACTTTGAATACAAATTTTCCTCGCTCCAGTAGTATTAACTGCCTTATTGAAAGAGTGTCAGTGTCCCGGTAGACAGTAATCGACGGTGTGTATTATTTTAATCGCTTTAGTCATAATTCGTCCTATTCTATCTATGTTTCGTTGCGATGTTTGACTCCAAAGAAGAAGGCCATACGTTACTCTGGAGATTATGAAAGCATTGTACAGAAGCATCTTAATTTTTACTGGTAGAAAACTAATTCGTTTTAGCAAACCCACAATCGGTGTGATTTGTTTGGCAAGGGTGTCTATATGTTGATTCCAATTTAGTTTTTTATCCATTACGACTCCTAAGTAATTCATTTCATCAGTACGCCTTATAAGTTCACCTTGAATATGAAGTTGTAAGTCTATTGGCATTTTGGTTTTTCTGGTGATAAATCATATATTTCGCTTTTGATGTATTCATTCATTACAAGCTTGTTATGGAGTAACCAATCTGAATATTTTTCCAAATCACAATTGATCATGTTTTCTAGATTGTTTCCATTATTACAGGAGTACAATAACAAAGTGTCATCAGCAAACATCACAGTTTTAGCAATCAAGCCACTATTTTTAATATTGTTGACGTAGAGTAGAAAAAGTAGGGGTCCCAAAAATGAGCCTTGGGGTACGCCTATGTTCGTTATTTCAGGGTTGCTTAAAATTTCAAAATTTTTTGTGGATTGTGTTCGGTTTTTTAAGTAGTTACTAATTATGCCTTTAGTTTTGCCAGTTATACCATAGGACTGCAAAATCTTCAATAACATCTCGTGATTCATGGTGTCGAAAGCTTTTTTCAGATCCACAAAAATGGCGACGACATATTCTCCCTTGTCCATTTGTTGGTTAATAAAGTTTATTGCGTCCGTAAGTGCGCTGGTAGTGTTACTTTTAGCCTGAATATTGATTCATATCTAGAAGTTTATTTTCAGTAACGTATTTAGATAAGCGGCTATGGATAACCTTTTCAAAATCTTTGCTGAAAGTATTTAGAAGAGCAATGGGCCTATAATTGTTCATATCATTTTGTTCACCTGTCTTATGAACTGGTATTATTTTGGAAAATTTAAGTTCATCTGGAAACGTACCAATATTTAAGTGTTTATTTATTAGTTTCATTAGAGGATAGGCAATATGCTCCTTTAAAATTTTTAGATCATCAGAAGTAATACCATCAGGTCCAGGAGCTGTGTGTGACTTCAAATTTGAAATTATATCTAATATTTCTATTTCATCCGTAGTAGATAACGAGGTTAGTACTGAAGTTTATTCAGGTATATGTGGTAGGGTGCTTGTTGGAGTTGGTAAATTATTAATTAGTTGTTGACCGATATTAGCAAAGTATTTGTTGAGTTTGTCTGCTATTACTTCCATGTCCGTGAATACTCCGTCTGGTGTTCTTATTTCCGAGACGTCTTTATTTGTGGTACGTGTTTTGCGCATTGAAGCGTTGTTAACTACACGCCAAAGCTCTCGTGTATTTCCTGCAGCATTGGATATCTTTCGATGGTAGTATTTGGCTTTAGCTTCTTTTGAGAGTTTATTGCAGAAGTTTCTTGCATTGGTATAATTTATTTTATATGCAATATTAGTTGGATCGCTGACAAACAGTTTATAGGCCTTTCGTTTCTTTTTGGATGCATCAATTGCACTGTTCGTTATCCATGATTCTTGCCTCACGCGTACTGTCTTTGAAGTGGTAGCACTATTTTTTGCTTCAACAATTAAGTTTGCAATATCCTTGAAATTATGAATATTGGTTATAGCTAATTGGGCTGCAACACGTTGCTTGAAAAGGTTTTCATTTAGGGAGTGTAAGGTTACTTTAGTTAGTTTAGACTTTTGGGTAGAATATTTTTTAATGGAAATGTTAATAACTTTATGATCCAAGTCTGGCCAGTCTGTGTAGGAGTATTTAATTCTATCTTTAAAATTAATGTTATTGTAAGTAATGTGGTCTAACAAGTAGCTTCTAGTAGCACAAATTCGGGTTGGAGAATTTCGTTTACTATTGTTGCACAATTTGATTCTAGCATTTCGTTGTACAAGGAAGTAAAATAGTCATTTGTTAAAAGATCAATATTAGTATCACCAATGGTCACAAGATTAGTGTCTGTTGAATACATAGAGTCAAGATGATCAATAAAGTCGATCTCAGACTCAGACGGAGCACGGTAAAAAGTCCCATTTTTTAGTTTTTGATTATCTAAAGTCAACTCTATAATAATCGTACAAAATTTTGAATCAGCTATTAAAACTTTATGTGCGTGACACGTTTTGATGAAAATTGCTGTCCCACCTCCTCTAGAATGTTGCCTACAGCTGTAAATTGAATTGTAGCCAGTTATATTGAAAAATTGAGTCTCAGAACCCGATAACCATGTTTCACCACGTATTAAAATATCAATATCGCCGTGTTGTTTATGGTATGTCTCAAAATCATGAATTTTATTTCGAATACTGCGCGAGTTAGCATACAAAATATTAAAATTATACGATTGGGAATTCATAGTTCTTTTATGTTATAGTCTGTATTCCTAATTGTAGTTTGTACTCGTTTCATGAATTCTGGACATTCTCTTGAATTAGCTCTGTGACAAATATTTTCATTAGATCCATGTTTTCTAAGGCAATTTGTGCATTTTTCAATCGTAGAATGACAATCTTTGGTATTGTGGTGCCCAGCACATATGGCGCAGATATCAGAGTCGCTGGTGCATTGTGTGGTTTTATGTCCAAATTGCTGGCATTTGTAACGCCTAGTTATATTGAAGTCTTCATGAATGTAGTGTGTATTAAAATCTATGTTGATGTAGTTATTTGCCAGTCGTTTGTACATAGAAGCATTGACTTCAATAAATAAAGTCCACTTTCCTCTTATCTGCTTACTGTGCACTACTTGAAGAGAGTCGCTGTCCTTTGTTCCATGATTTAGATTTTTGATTTCATATTCAAGTTCCTCCGTGTTAAAATTTTTTTCCAGGCCTTTTATCATGAGTCTAGGTGTTCTGTCCAGTATAACTTCTTCCAACTGCCAATTTCAGCTTCGAAGCAAGTGCTGTAAGACTATCGTTGTTATTCGTCTTAACTACAACTCCACCATTTCGTATTTGTTTCATCACTGTAATTGGTATCTTCGCATCTGCCGGCTTGAAACCCTTTTTGATTTTGTTTATGGTTTCTTCAGATGTTTGCGATTTGTTACGTCTGACGACTAACCCTTTGGTACTTTCCGACTGTTGAATATTGCCAGAAATTGGTTGTTGTTGCTTTGTAATGGTTGCGTATGTTCTTATAGGTACAGTAGCTTTCAAGATCGATTCGATTTTCGTATCTAATTTGGCTACTTGTTCCCGATTCACCTTTATTTCATCCAGAAGTTTGTCTCTGGAAGATTTTTTAAAGTTTTAGTCACACTCCCTGCAAAACCATTTGCATTTCGGGCCCAGAGTTTCGAAAAGAGAACACTCATGAGAAGTTATGAGAGCGCATTTCAAATCGTAGCATTTGCCGCATCCGCCGTCACATTCCATGGCTTGGAATTTGTCGGCGATTTTTGTATTGCAAATGCCACAACAAGCCATAACCGAGGAAAAAGCAAATTCACATAGCACTCACTCAGCTAAAACAATCACACAAACAACAAACAAAAGCGAAGATCGTATGCAAAACACCGTAAGCCAAATGTCAAAACACAATATGCAAAAGGCAAAATTTCACAAAATTGTGATAGCAATTATTCGTGAAATTTATGCACAATTGTACTTATCCTTGTTTCTCGAGATGAATAGGTCACAAAATATCACCGAAATATAGTTAACACTTCCACTGTTTGGACTAGAAAATATAATTTTATGAATTTTGTCGTAGCGAATTCTGGAACGTCGTTAGTAAGCAAATCTTCTTCTTCTTTTTTCAAGTGGTGTTCTGGGAACAACATACCAAAAGTACTCGATAAACGAGTAAAAATTTTCGGCAGAATCTCAGAAAAACTCCAAAGATAAAATGTTTTTTTTTTTTGTGTTTTAATACTTTTTTCGAAAACGGTCAACACTAGCAAGAGAAACTTTCGGGGACAAAATGGAAGATCATAACCAAATTATAAACAAATATTATTACCATTTTCCGTATCTTAAATAGTTCTCGAAATATTTTTTTTTTTTATGTTTTCGTAATCCTTCCGATAGCCTTCAGATTTTCGGTTCCAAAAATACCTAACAGACAATAGACGTCCAACTATTTCGAAAGTACAAACATGCGAACTTTCTGCTTGTCAGCACCACTAACAACACAACAACAACAACAGGACTCGCAACAGCAGGCACAATTTTCTGATTAAAATCGATTGAATCGATAGTTTTACACATGGTCGTGAAGGGATGAGGTTGAGGTGCAGAAAACCAACAACATCCTGCTGCTGCTCGAGCAACAATTCAGTGCTAACATGAAAAAGTTCCAACTTGCAAACAAGTGGAAATTCAGATGTACGTATGTAGTCGCCATTCCGCCTTCGGGTAGTATTTTGCAGAAACGGAGGACGGATACCAATGCGCACCGGATGCACATTCTGGCCTCTACGTAAATCCTTTCTAGACCTTCGTATCACGAAATCCTGCTCTCTTCTCTATGCCACTCCATGAGGGAATGCAAAGGGTAAAGTTTTCCCTTTTTCGGACAGTTACGCGATATATGTACAGTAGCACAGTACGGTCGGGTCGTTGGAAGACCTGTAGGGAATTCGCTCCATCTCGCACAAAATAGGAGGGTAGTATCTCTTTAGATGTAATCCTAGATATACCGGTGAAACTCAGTTTTGCTGTTCTATGTCCGTTTGTGTTGTTCAGCGCTCCGCTCAGACTCACAGTATGTCTGGATGTCGAGTCCGGATGCAACTACAGCAGCGAATTCGACAAAAGTTAGCGCGTATTTTGGCTCCTTGCGAGTGGAGGCTGCTGTACGGTGGTTAACTCCTGTGTTATTGCACTGGTATGTGAAGGGCAATGTTCACATTCGCTAGCATTGTTGAAGACGGAGACTATAGTGAACGGAACCCATACACACAACTCCTACTTGTATATCCGTTATGACGGCGTGTGTACAGAACTTTTTTTTTATCTTGAAAGTGTTCAGCGGAAATGTTGTAATTTCCACTATTTTTTGGAGGGTTTTTGATGCGTTTATTGCCTACATTTTAGAAAACTTTGAATTCGATGGGATTTGTAATTGTGTTTTGTTTACGAGACTTGTCTCTATTCTTGGAGATAGAGGTTCGGAATCGCCCTCTTTATTCGAACGCCAATTCCATTCTTCAAACATTCATCATTTCCACTGCAAATATTCCCCAAAATAAACAGTACAGGAGTAATTTATACGCCTACATAAAAACCATGAAATGGACACTTGTACCCCTTGTTCCGACTCAATTTGTTGTAGGCCTTTCAGCTGCCAATTCGATCAATTTTCGTTGCCATTTCTCATTCTTGGAATTCTCAATATCCAGGCAGACATTTTTTGTGGAGATTCTTTTCCATTTTCTTGGTTTGATTGCTACAACATCGCTACTGCTTTTATCAATGCTATTCACCAATTCATCGTAGCCTGTTCCGTAATTTCTCCTCACCCGTCTGATGTTTCCCAGTGGACTGGAGTAGCAGAACGACATGCATTCATGTAACTGGTAGCATGTAGACTTTCGTTCTTATGTTGCTTCGAAACCCTGAAGGGATTTCCTAATTTTCTTCGATTCAATATCCTTGTGACATCGACATCGATTTCCTTGCAATGGTACTACTCCCTTGCGTTGTGTACTGGGAGTAGAGCGAAACGCGCGGACTATTGCTAAGGCGACTGTCGAAATCGGCTACATAAACCGACAACGACGAGTGCCACTAGGACAACAAGAATTCGAACAATAATAAACACAAGAACTAAAACACCAAGCAACAACGGCAGAAGGAATGTCAACAATGGTAGAAACATGATGAGAACTACCGTAGATGGACTGCACTCTCGGAATAGGAAGCAAGGACACGGTATTGGATTGAATATTGTTGAATTGTCGCTCTATTTCGTGTTTTGAGTTAATGAACGTCAGATACACACACGTGGGAGCAGCGGGGCAGATGAGAATGTGTGCACAAAAGGACGACATTATTTTGAACGAAGGGAAACATTTACCCAATATCGAAGAATGACAACTATGATTGCAATAGAAGGACTGTGAGTTGTTGCAACAATAAAGTGGAGACTGTGTCGATACTGGACTTCCGTTTTTTAAAAGAGATCGGTTTCTTTTATTGTAAGATATATTGCTGAATGAAGGGTATTGTAATTTTATGCAAAAGCAGATGTCGGTATTGGTACACATTGTGCAGGTAATCCAATAATTAGGAGCTCAGAAGGGCTTCGGGGAAACAAATTCTGGTGGAGAATTTTTTTCTTTCATTTTTGATGTTTTTTGGGGTGCTGAACACGAATCCAGAGCTTCCCAAGCCTCCCACCAACATTTTTTTGAGGAACATTGTCAAAATCTCAAAAAACCTCAAAATGTCGGTTCTTTTTTTGTTGTTTTGTTTTTCGATTATACAGGGTGGTGCAAAAGAAACGAAGGGGTTTGAATAGTCTGTAATTCCTTTATTTTTGAATCAATCGAATTTTTTTTTCTTAGTATACTTCATAAATGGGGAATTTTCTTAATTTAAACGTGAAAAAAAATTGCGTAGGTGGTGCCCATCCTCAGCTTTGCATAGTCGCGCTCTTTCTAAAATATTTTCCATGAATTTTTTCAAGATTTCAGGAGGTATCGCTAAAATTCCTTCTCGAATATTATTTTTTCGTTGGAGTATTGTCTGGAGTATGTGTATAGCATATGAATAAGGCACAGACCATACCCCAACTAAACAATAATATTCGAGAAGAAATTCAAGCGATACCTCCAGAAATCTTGAAAAAATAATGAAAACGTTTAGAAAGAGCGCAATTTGCGAAGCTGGGAATGGTCACCAATTACGCGATGTTATTTTTCACGTTTAAATTAACAAAATTCCCCATTTATGAAGTGTACTACAAAAAGAAAAGAAATTCGATTCATTCAAAAATAAAGGAATTATGGACTATTCAAACCCCTTCGTTTCTTTTGCGCCACCCTGTACCTTGAAAACCGTGAATCCTAGCTAGAAAAAGTTAGGGATAAATTAAAGAGCATAAAATTCTGCGAATGAGCTAACTAAACACCAAATTCTGTCTATTGGTGTAGCCGCAATTGACAGTCGAAAAACGTGGATTTTTCTCAACTTTGCGAAAAACCCTTTTATAGTCACATTTGAATGTCTGTAACTCGAAAACGGCTACTGATACGTAAAAATGCAAGAAGTGTAAGTTGTAGGGCATGAAATCTTGTTCAGAAAGTACCCAATTTTTTTAATTCGGTCAAAAGAAAATCCAGAAACTCGAAATAGCTCAAATCACTTTTTAAGCGAGTGTTCCCATACAACACATTTTCGGGCATTTTTTTAATAGTTCACCGTTCTAAACACTAGAAACATTGCGTTTCCAGTTACCGCAGTTACAGTTCCATTCAGAAGTTCCCTGGAACGTTCTCGGTAGCCATTTCACGAGGTAGCCAACAACTCGGAAAACGTTTTATAAGTGCAATTTGTGGTCAGGTAAAGAGCTTCTACAGTTTGCCCAGGTTTCTACCCATTTATTGTTTTGTTCGGGCCCCCTCCCTTCCATTTCCTCCATCCTTCTAACACAGAACCCAGCCATCTGCTCCCTACCTGTTGAAGGTCAGATCACCGAGAGTTCGGTTCTAAATTCTGGCATATGAACAACTTTTATTTCTGAGCCTCAAGCGAGACAATCAAGGAAAGCTTATGGATTGGTTTCATGAACATCCCTCTTCCCCAGAAACATCAGACCTCACATTAATAAGTACTGGCATTTTCGGAGATGAAAGGATAGACAGCCACTGGGCTAAAGAGGTGGTCGTGTAAGGAATAAACCGTATAGTTGGAGACGATTTGCTGGCAGTTAAATCCAAAAGACCTTATTAAGTGAAGCTTCCTGCATTGACCACTTTTATGCTGTGGAACTATGTTTCAGTATTAACTAATCCTAGCAAACTCACCACGATGTAAACATATCGGATTAGTTGATTGGACTTGCTCTTAGCTCCACTTACAATGCGGTACTGAACCAAAAAATTTGGATTAGGTTTGTGTTTCCGTTGTTGACGGTTGTTTTTGTCGATGTTTACGTTTTGTTGTAGTCGGAGGTATAAAAGCGCTTTCCACAAGAAGGTACTGGAGTCTTTCCATTTCTAAAATTTATGTTAAACCCAAGTGATAAGCCAACATCTGACACCTGCCATATTTAATACCGGTCGATATAAACACTCCACGAATTAGAACTAAATCTAATATGATCTAGTTAATACTCCTTTTGGTTCATGCAGCCATTAGTGAGCAGTGCTATCCAAATCCACGAAAAGACTGTAGTTGTAAATTCTGGCACGCCATTCCATCGAATCGCCATTGCAAAACAGTCAGATATTGAGTTGACAGAGTTCCTTACATTCGAACTGTCTCCCTACTACCCTCAGTCTGTGAAACTTCCTTGTGAGAAGATCAACCAAGAAGCAATCTGTTAACAGTTCACTGAATTGATGGTGCCTACAGTTGCCTAACACACTTTCTTGACCAACTCTTCTAACAAGAGGAGCCTGATCCCAATGCTTATAGAGAAATACACAGAGTTCTGGATGAAGTGTGAGCAAACCAGGGAAGACGCAGATACCCTCATAATCACGACAGCTCTCTCTCCTCGGCCCCAACATTTGAATCCGTTACAGTGCTGGGAAAAGACGTCGATCTTTTGGTCATTCTGATTAATTTTTGTACGCAAAGCCTACAAAACGTTTTATTCCTCAAACCATCAAAAGGGAATGTGCCGCAAACCCTGTACGCTCCTCATCTCGCGATTGAGAAAATAATATAGGGTTTACCAATAGGGATGTCCGAACTTTGATATCACCCTGTGGCAATATTTGTTTATCAATATTTGACATTTCACGTCACTTGCTTTCAGTAAGGTCTGCCATTTAACCATGAATACTCGTAGGTTCACGCTCCCACAACGTTTGGAAATCGTTCAAACTTATTATCGAAATTCGTGTTCGATTGTCAAAACTCAAAGAGCTTATCGCATCAAGCATGGTCGCCATTCCGCGCCTAACGACCGAGCTATACACCGTTTAGTGGTAAAGTTTGAATCGGAATTTACTCTTCACGACCAGAGGCCTCGAACCCGTGTACGAAATGCGCGCAATGAAGAAAATATCGCAGCCGTTATGGCAAGTGTTGAAGTGAACGACAATTTATCCGTTTCTCGCCGTTCTTCCGAACTCGGACTGTCTCCTATGACAACCTGGCGTATTTTACGTAATGATTTGCGTCTACACCCATATAAGATGGTATTGGCACAAGAACTCAAGCCCAATGACCATCGCTTGCGTCGGGAGTTTGCGGATTGGGCCTTGGAAGAGATGGAAGCCGATCCTGATTTTCGTCGAAAAATAATCTTCTCAGATGAGGCTCATTTTTGGCTTAATGGCTTTGTGAATAAGCAAAATTTCCGGTATTGGAGTGCTGAAAATCCACGTGTCGTTTTTGAGTCGACTTTGCATGACCTGGAAGCCAACATCCGCGATGTCATCGCGGGCATACTAGCCGAAATGTGTCACAGGATGATCGAAAATTGGAAGGAGAGAGTGGCACAGTGCAAGATTAGTCGAGGCGGACATTTGAACGATATTTTGTTTAAATCTTAAATGGCATAAAGTTATCCATCGAATAAAGGTTTCCGATTGAAATTTGGCCTAATACATTTTGTTTTATTCAATTTCAAAGTTCGGACGTTCTTAATGGTAGACCCCATATCTCATGACATACTACTATTTTTACATACGACTCCACCAGTGCGCTGTTCAACCAGGGGAAGACGAAATTTTCTAACGCCATCCGGAGAAATTCACACTTGTCAGCCATCACAAAATTTTTCAAGATCCCCAGGAAGCTTGTTCAAGTATAGCTACGGCAGGAGAGGCCTTGCATGGAGGCACTGTATGGCCAAAAAGACGCCACGTCATTGAATCTGCTGAGAAACAAAAGCTATCTGACGTCCTCCTTCAAGGCGCTATTCAACATCGCCTCACTTCCATCAACGGAAGATGCAGCTCAGCAGCATTCAATGAGGGTATACTCCAAGTGCAGAAGTGGCTTTAGTGGCAATAGTGGACTGCCTGAAACAGTCACGAGGAATGCCGCACCAGATGCCCTACTATAGTATTTCTTGTAGATGCAAGAAAGCATGTGTAGGACACAGTGGCTGCAAAAACGCAGGTCTACATTGCTCCCGACGATGAAGACCTCGAAGAGACGTTGGAAGAGTCAGTCGATGAATCCCATCCACCGGAACCAAGACCACCATCCCCACACACCGGTCCTTCCAAAACAAAACAAAGGCTGTGAACCTGTAGTGTATTTTTTATCCAACTTCTTGTAAAACATACATGTAAACACAACCTCCAATATTCAAATTGTTGAACAATTACCAGCACCTACTAAAAAAAGAACGAAAATAAGGGAACACTCGTTCAAAAATATGATTTTAGTTATTTCGAATTTCTGAATTTACTTTTAATCAAATTAAAACGATTAGACACTTTTTGAACGGAGAATTTCATGCTCTACAACTCTCACTTCTAGCATTTTTACGTTTAAGTAGCCGTTTTCAAGTTACAGACGTTCAAATGTTACTATAACAGGGTTTTTCGTAAAGGTGAGAAAAATGGACGTTTTTCGACTGTCGACTGCGGCTACATTACTGGACCAAATTTGACATTTATGTAGCTAATTCGACGCAGAATTTTATGCTCTTCAATTTACATATCTCTAGACTTTTTCTAGCTAGGATTCACGGTTTTCAAGTTCTAATCGAAAAACCAAAAAAAGTACCGAAATTTTGAGGTTTTTTTTAAGATTTTGACTGTGTTCCGCAAAAAAATTTTGGTGGGAAGCTCCGGACTCGTGTTCACCTCGAAAAGCATAAAAAATAAAAGAAAAAAAATTCTCTACCAGAATTTGTTTCCCCAAATCACGCAATGGCTGGACTAAGGGTGCATACAGCGGGAATAATGGTGAACTTTTTGTGGGGTATCATAATACGAAATGTATATCTCATTTCTTTTTTACTGTTTCTAGTTGTAAGGTAGTCCGGATGGCGACACGGCTGAAAAGTTCGCCTTCTATGCACTGGGACCCGGTTTAATTGCAACTGGACTCTGTAGTCTTCGATAAAAAAGGGGACTTACTTGTCGGACTATGAGCCTACTCAGCTGTTAAATTAGTACTCTTTTGGGGTAAATAACTCGGTTGAGCGTATTGCCGATCGCACACCTCTGATGCTAACTCATCTCGTGACCTTGATTGGACTGCTGAGCCAGTTATTAAATTGTAAGGGAAACAGCGGGCGAGGGAAAAACTATGAGGGTATTATATGCACCACGATTAACGAAAGAATAAACAACCTCTTTTGTTTTTTTGTCTTTCCCTACATTTCATGTCGACAAGGCTTATCAAATATAGCCTGAAAGCGAAGGGATTACTGCGGAAAGTCATCATCATCATCGTGGCGCGACAGTCGGACGTCGGGCCTTGGCCGCCTGGACCGTTGTCCTCCAATTATCTCGTTCCATAAGTCCATAAGTTGCGCGGCGTCCGCATATACCGAGCTCTGGGATCACCTCTTCCTCCCATACTCGCAGGAGTAATTAATGTATGGCATTAACTAGACCCGTTCCACTGAATTTTAGCAGTTCAGCTGGAATCTCTCTCCGCAATGCGAGATCAACTTCTTCTACTGTCGGAGGTTGTATGGGTGGGCCTAGATCAACAATATCGTCAAGAGCTTCTTGTGTGGGGATGTTAGATGCTCGATTCAGAAGCTCTTAAAAATAAGAGGCTCATCATTTGTTAATGCCATCGATGTCGCTCATGATGTCTCCATCCTTACCTTTATAGAAGCTAGGCTCCTTGGTTGATATCCGTTTTTAATTTTTTTTACTAGTTTGTACGCTTATCTGGTGTTCCGATTAGCCAAGTTTTCGTTAATATTCAGCAACTGCTCGTCAAAGTATTTACGTTTCGCATCAAGTGAGTTTTTGCATTCTTCGTCGAACCAGTCATTTCGCGCTTGCCGGGCTTTGTATCCCACGACCTTCTCTACGACCTCTTTGATGGTGCTCTTAAGTTCTTCCCAGAACCCATGAACGCCTGTGTTGTTGATGTTGTGTAGCATAGGTGACAGTCTTTCCTCAAGGGCGGTAGTCACCGTTGTAGCATCACTCAAAAGATCAACCGGAAAGATTTTGGGAGGGCTGATTCTTGATTGGTGCACTGAGGAAATTCTACATCTGTAGGTCGTCTTCACCAAGTGATGATCTGAGTCGCAGTTTGCTCCTCGATAGGAGCGGACATCCATCACACCAGACGCCCATCTCCTGCAAATGAGGACGTGATCAATATGGTTGACGGTGTGTGCGTCTGGAGATTTCCAGGTCTGCTTGTGAATGCGTCGATGCGGGAAACATGTAGAGCTTACGACAAGATTCCTGCTTCAGGCGAAGTCGATAAGTCGCTGGCCGTTGTCGTTATATTTTTCATGAAGACTGGCCTCCAGTTGTCCCCCTGCGTCAACTTTCATTTCGTCGTTTTTGAAAGTGAGTCGAAGAGAGTCTCAATGCGGGCAGAGAACTCGTCTTTTACTGCGTCTTCTTTAACTTCAATGTGGGCGTGCACATTGATGAGCCAAAGGCTGAAGAATCGAGTCGTAATGCGAGTCGCACGCAGCCGTTTATTTATGGGTTTGAAGTCAATATTGTGCGGCTTGAGGTGATTGTTCACTATAAGTGCTTCTCCAAACTCTTTGTGGCCGGATGGTTAGCCACTTGTAAAAATTGTGTGCGATTTCCTGCCTTGTTTTAGCTGCCAAGTCAATTTGTTTTCGGGACTGCAGTATTGTACTTTCCGACCTGTTGAAGGAGGGCCTTTTCGGCCTCGGTTTGTGCAGTTAGCGTACATTCCAGGATCTAGGATTTAGTCGTTTTCGTGGTCGTCGTGGTTTTTACAAGGACGAGTTGTCAGCACATAGCTCAATCCCATTCAGTGGGTGATAGCGGAGATAGCTGTTTCAGATGGCTTAATAAACGTGCTGGAGTTCACACAACTATGTTGACCAAAAATTAAGATGAAGATGTCGAATACCTGGAGGAAGGGGGTGGAGCGGAGGTCAATTGGAAAAGAAATATTTTCTTTAAAATCTTAGGGAACTATTCTGAATCAATAAATTTCTCGTATTGCAGTTGGATTTGACAAGCCTATGAGACGAGTGTATTATTGTAGAATGGAGTTTACTTCGAATGTCTTTTTATTGAGTATGTAACTTTGCTTCCACCGTTTTTTCATGGAATTGAAAGCTTAATTGTCAAAAAGTACTTACAGATGTATTATTCAAAGCACTGTCCATCGCTAGCGATAACTTTCGCCCATGGTAGTCGGAAGGAGCGATGTCTGGGAAATACGGCGGGTGGGGCAAGATTTCCCATTTCAGGGTTTCCAAGTATGTCTTGACCACTTTTGCGACGTGTGGCTGAGCATTATCATACTGGAGGATGACTTTGTCGTGTCTCTCCTGGCACTGTGGTAGTTTTTCCTTTAATGCTCGACTTAAACGCGTCAATTGCGTTCGGTACCGATCTCCTGTGATAGTTTCATTCGGTTTCAGTAGCTCGTAGTATATCACACCGAGCTGGTCCAATCAAATGCAAAGCATAACCTTGGCGCCCTGAATATTCTGTTTTGCCGTCAACGTTGAAGCATGTCCGGGCATTCCCCATGACTTTCTGCGCTTGGGATTATCGTAACGGACCCATTTTTCGTCGCCGGTTACTATGCGATGTAGAAATCTCTTCCGATTCTGCCTTTGAAGCAGTTGTTCGCATGTAAATAATCGCCGTTCAATAGTTATCTCTCGGTTTTAACTCGTACGGAACCCAATTTCCTTGTTTCTGAATTATGTCCATGGCCTTGAGGCGTTTCGAGATTGCTTGCTGAGTCATTCCCAGTGATTCAGCTAATTCTTCTTGCGTTTGACACGAATCTTCATCGAGCAGTGCTTCCAATTCGTCGTCTTTGAACTTTTTTCTCTTCCACCACCATGCTTGTCCTCGACATTGAAATCGCCACTTTTAAAACGTTGAATCCACTCACGACATGTTCTGTCACTCAGAGCAACCTCACCGCAGAGAGGGGGCAAAAACTCCTCTTCCATAGTCCTCCGCGTGGGCGCCCCCTGGAACGGCAGTGGTCACTGACCATTGCCAACCAACGTCAAGCCGCCAGTGATGGCGGTGCGATGATTTGGTTGAGGTACCCCTGTGGTGTGGGGTGTGAAAAAAATACCACGGCCTTTCCCTTTGAGGGCCTGTCGTTAAAACCGACAATCAAAGGACAGGATGTGTATGCCAGCAACTTGCACTATCCGAAATCTTTATATGCTAACGAAACGTCAACTATGCCTCGGATAAGGACTGACTCAACGGTTACGACTTTTAGCTATCGTACAATGACAAAGATTGGATTCTGGAATGTGCGTACTCTCCTGGACAATGGAGCAGAAGGTCCCCAGAACGCACGATTTCTTCAATTAGAGAGTGAATTTCTGAGGTACAAATTAAATATCTTAGGAGTTAGTGAGATAAGATGGTGGAACAGCGGAGAATTCATCTCTCCAACGGGCAGCACTGTAATGTTGTACTCCGGTAAAGCTACCGGTAGTCGCCGTGAGTCAGGTGTGGGGCTCCTTTTAACCAGAGCCGCGCGAAACTGTCTCTTATCCTGGGAACCGGTCTCTGACAGGGTCTTGACCGCCAGGTTCCGGACCAAAATGAGGAACATCTCAATAATACAATGTTATGCCCCTACTGAACCAGACAATGTCTTGGCAAAAGACTCCTTCTACGAAGAACTAAACGCCGTTCAGAGCAGAACACCTAAAGGTGACATTATAATGGTTATGGGTGATTTGAATGCGAAAGTTGGCGCTGATAACTATGGGCTCAGACATGTGATGGGGAGACACGGTCTTGGTGATCGTAATGACAACGGTGAAAGATTTGTAGAGTTCTGCAACTTTCACAGTCTCTTCATCGGTGGTACTATGTTTGAGCATAAGGACCACCACAAAATCAGTTGGTCCTCTGTTGATCGGCGCAGAACACAAAATCAAATCGACCATTTTGCCATTAGTAAAAGATTCAAGAGTTGCCTCCTGGACGTGCGAAACAAGAAGGGTGCCGATATTGGGATGGGAAGAGACCATTATCTTATGATCGCTAATGTTCGATTGCGTATTGCAGCCGTGCGCCGCCCCAGCGACGAAAGATCCAGGCCCCGCAAATTCAACACCGCTCGACTAAAAAATCCAGCTGTCTTACAACAATATAATGACCATCTTGCGCAAAAAGCGGCTGAGATAACTAGTCACCCAGATAGTGACATAAACGAAAACTGGGATGCCATAAAAAATGCGTACATTGATAGCGCAAATACCATCCTTGGCCCAAACCCGGATTGCCGGAATAAGCCCTGGATGTCCGACGCTTCATGGCAGCGGATTGTTGAAAGAAAGGAGCTGAAAGTTCGTTTGGCTGCAGCCTCAGACGACAATCGAAGCAGCATCGAACTCCTTTACCGTCAGAAAGCTCGAGAAGTTCAGCGTAGTGTGCGACGCGATAAAAGAGTTTATGCCAATTCTCTTTTAGCGTCAGCAGAAGAAGCCGCTAGAAGTAACAACTTAAACGCCGTATACGGTGTCATCAAGGAGTTTACAGGTGGTCGTAACTCCTGCCAACATCCGGTGAAAGATAGTGATGGAAAGCTACTTATCTTGGAAGAAGATCAAATGAGGCGGTGGAAAGAACACTTCGCCGCGGTCTTGAACCGTGTAACCTCTGGTGAAGTTCCCCCTCATATAGATAATTTAGCTAACCATCAAAATGTGCGTATACGGTCCACTGCCCCGACTAAAGAGGAAATAGTCACTGCAATTATTGCACTAAAACGAGGAAAGGCCGCCGGACTTGACGGCATCCCTGCCGAACTTTATCAAGCAGCGCCAAGCGTAACTGCCGATTTGCTGCACCCACTTGTTGATAAAGCGTGGAATACAGAGACCTTTCCCACTGAGTGGAAGGAAGGTTTGATCATCAAACTTCCAAAGAAGGGTAGCCTCACAGACTGTAATAATTGGAGAGGCATTTGTGTGCTTCCTGCCGTTGCCAAGATAATAGCTAAAATCGTCCTGGAAAGACTAAAGGCCCACTTAGAAAGCACAATTGATGAAGAGCAGGCTGGCTTTCGATCCGGATTCTCCTGTGTCGATCACATTAACACCTTGCGAATCATCATCGAGCAATGCGCTGAATACGATTCTCCGCTTCACTTGCTTTTCATCGATTTCGAAAAGGCTTTCGATAGTGTGAACCGGGATTCTATATGGGCGGCCTTGCGCAGGAGAGGCATCCCTGAGAAGCTTGTGGCTATTATTAAGGCAACCTATGACGGCGCGAAATGTCGCGTTCTGCATAAAGGTAAGGTGTCGGGGGACTTTGAGATTCGCAGTGGAGTTCGGCAGGGGTGCATCCTCTCACCGATCCTATTCCTCATTGTGATCGGCGATGTGTTCCATGCAGCCCTATCCGGACTCGACAGAGGAATTCAATGGACTTTGACATCTTATCTGCAACATCTTGACTACGCTGACGACATATGCCTACTCTCCCACAAAATCATGGATCTGTCCGCAATGGCGTTAGATCTCGAGAGGGAGGCAAGCAAGGTTGGGCTAAAGATTAACACCAACAAGACCAAGGTTCTTAGCCCGCCGTTGCGAAAAAGAAATCCGACACCTATTGCCATCAATATTAATGGGCAGCCTGTGGAGAAGGTGGACAACTTCGTCTACCTGGGTAGCATTGTTGCCGAAAATGGTGGTACGGAGCAGGACATCGCTCGTCGTATCAACCAGGCTAAACGTGCATACGGCATGCTGTCCAAAATCTGGCAGAGCAGTTATCTCAGCATCAAGACCAAGCTGGGCCTGTTTCGCTCCCTGGTACTATCAGTACTTTTGTATGGGAGCAGTACATGGAAAGTTTCCGTAGGAGTTACCAGAAAACTGCAAGTTTTCGTCAACTCATGTCTTCGTCGAATTTTAAGAATTTTCTGGCCCGAAACAATATCAAATGAAGAGCTAAGTCGGCGTACGGGTCAGATGCCAATCGACGAATTGATACGCAGGCGAAAATGGCAGTGGATAGGTCACACATTGCGGAAGAGTGATAACTGCATTGCTTTGCATGCCATGAAATGGAACCCCATTTCCAACCAAGGCCGACCAAGAGGGGGTCCTCGAATCACATGGCGTCGATCTGTGGCAAAGGAGTGTCAGGTACTGGGTAAGTCTTTTGGGGAGTTGCGCCCCATTGCCCAGAACAGAGTACGATGGCGCGCAGGAGTAGTTGACGCGCTATGCCCCGCTAGGGGTTAAGGCAAAGTAGTAGTAGTAGCTGCAGTTTTTTTTTTTTCAAATGGAAGCAGAAGATCAAAACTTTCCGCAAATGACGAGAACTTGGCTCGAAAACACACATTTTGAATCGCGATTCTTATTAAAAATGCGAACAACTTTTACTAATGCGGGGATGCCGATACGTTCACAGATGTGCAAACTCACTTTGTGACACTTTTAAACTGCGTATTTTGACCAGCCCTCACCGATGCAGCCGTCTGTCGGAAAACGACGGAAGCAAAGTTGTGCCCCTAATAATTTTGTCAATATAAAGATGACAATCCCAGACCTTTAACCGATACTCCAGGTTTTATCCTAAACTGAATTAAACCGGATAAAGTCGCAAAAATACACTTTTACATTTTGTCCAGAATCTTTTCGAATTTTTACTGATTTATTTATTCAAAAGAAAAAAAAAAACATTTTCACCGTAAAGCATATAGTTGAATATAAACTTTTATTGTTTATTCGCCAAATACCTTTTGCATTGCTTCACTTTATTGCGTATAGTAACAATGGTCAAAGGGTTTATGCCGGTCGATAAAACCGCACGCGGATATTCATCAAAATCCCAGCTATTTATTCCATCATCCGTAGCACAATTCAGGTGCGACGCCTGCCGCAAGAAAAAAACGTATTTGAACTCGTAAAGATGCCTGTAAAATATCAAATCATGGAAACGAGCCGAGATAAATCGCAAGTGCTATACTGAGGACATTGAGGCTTAGTATTACGGCCACGTACTAGCAGTAAACCACCTTCCATTCCTGGTTGCGATTAATGTAAAATGAGCCTATTACGGTCACCATGAACTTAAACTACAACATTCCGAATTTTCTTTGACGCATTGTTGAACAAAAAAAAAAGGAAAAAAAATCTTCATCCCCTTCAGCCAGTGCAGAATTGTGAATCCATTTCAAAGGATATCATAAACAGCGCTCTGGTTAGCGCCTAACTATACCCATGAGAGAATATTCTTCAGAATACTTTCCCATTCATAAGACCAAGAAGGAGCTGCAGAATGATGGTATTCTCCGCTGTGATGATGACGGGCCATTATCGGTCAATAAAAACAAATTATGCACACAAAATCCGAGTTCCTAATTGCATTTTTGTTCCTTACAATTGGATCTGAGTTTCATTAGGGAAATTTATATGAAAAGAGATGACCATCATCATCATCAACATCATCTTTTCAATGTACCGTTATGTGGTAATGAGCGGTAAAGTAATAATGATTTTTAGCTCAGAGGTAAATGTCGTGGTACATTTCAGCTGAAGATAATTATAGTATACATTTAATTCGGCCATTTAGTGCTTACGTGACGAAACGTGGGCATGTCCGAATTAAGGCTCAAAGCTTTATTAGGACATCATGTACCTCTTCTAGGATGCTGTGCATAGTTAATCAATTTTAGATTGTTAATTGTTAATTCCGTGTGTGTTTGCCGGAAAATTTTGCAGTAGCCGTATGATGTCGTGGTGGATGAAGGAAATATGCGACTGGCGGCAGACTTCTTATCCAGTTGAATGTTCAAGTTATTTTACCACAATATCTTTCCTGTCAAAATACAGTCAGTGTTAACATTTTTATAAGCCGGTCACTTCACGGAACAGTTACCTAACGAATAACCGCCCTACACGGCAACCCACATACTAGTCTTGGTTTCTTAAAACTGGGCCTATTCTTTTCGACCTAAGTCCAGACCTAGGGTTAGATAGATAGATAGATATAAAGATTCGAGCTACTTTCCCAGCAGGAAGGCACTGCGACCATAAAGATCTATTGTGCCGTAGCTCATTAATCCAAAAGACCGTCCACCCTTCTAATAAAGGGCAGTAAGTCTTTAGTAGGAATCAATCTGAATTCTGCAGTGCTGATAGTAGCCTGCCCGAGGAGTGACATCCTAAAACGCGCGATGGCGGGACATTCGCACAAGATGTGCTTGGTTGTTTCCACGTCTTCCAGACAAAGACGGCATTCAGTCTCGGTTGACAGACCCATCTTGTTCAGGTGATATCTGACCAGGTGATGGCCAGATAAGTACCCCACTAGGAGTCTTAGGTGGGTTCTACTCATTTGAGTAGTACCCTTGTGACTGAAGGGCATTATCAGCTCCTTTGATTGACGAAGCCCTGGAAGGTTATTCCAGTATTGTTGACGCAATCGTGCAAACCAATCTGTGATCCGCAGTTTGGCCGAGGCCAGTCCAAAGCCACAGTAAGGCTCAGGTCCATGAAAACGACAGGATGATCCTTGTTTAGCAAGTTCATCCGCAGCCTCGTTCCCCTCAATGCCCTGGTGGCCAGGCACCCAACACAAGAAGACTCGGTTATTGGTTGCCAACAGTTGAAGGAGATTGTAACAGTCCTTCAACAGTTTTGAAGAGACCTTATATGAGGAGAGCTCTTTTATAGCTGCTTGGCTGTCTGAGTAGATAGCAATGTGAGCGCCGCGAAGTCCAGTTTCCAAGATTACCCTGGCGCAGACCTCAATGGCGTGGATCGCAGCTTGAAAAACGCTGGGCGAGATTCCCATTGCGATCGAAATCCTGGTGTTGGGTCCAAAGACACCTGCACCAACACCCTGTTCTGTTTTAGACCCATCGGTGAACCACTTGATACATCTAGGGTCTGGACAGGGTGTGCCATTTACCCATTCAGAGCGGTTAGGGATGAGGGCTGAATATTTTCTGCCGAAGCTAACCTCCGTGAGATCTGCACGTCAGGAATTTGATTCAGAATGCTCATGTGACCGCTTTCTTCACTACGCACGTCGGAAGTTAGACGAAGTCTAAGAGCATTTAGAGCTGCTGATTCTTGAATGAATATATGCAACGGAGTAAGTCCAATAATCGCCTCCAGGGCTGGCGTAGAACAAGTGCGCATAGCTCCAGTGATGCCAAGGCAGGCAAGGCGTTGAAGCTTATTGCACTTCAGTAAGACAGAAGATTGTTGAGTTTTCGGCCACCACACAAGCGCTGCGTAGGTCACCATGGGCCGCACCAGCATGGTGTATAGCCACTCAATTATCTTTGAGGTGAGCCCCCATGTCCGTCCAAAGAAACTTCTGCAAGCCCACATTGTGCGTGTGGCTTTGCCAAGTACATTATCTATGTGAGTATTCCAGGTGAGTTTCGAGTCTAGAGTTACCCCGAGACATTTAACTTCAGTGGAATAATCTAAGGTCGTGCCGCCTAACGAAATTGGATCCAATGTTATATTTCGTTTTCGTGTGAACAGCACAACGACAGTTTTCTGTGGGTTTACATGTAAGCCCACAGCCACACACCAGCGTACAACTATGTCAAGGGCCGACCTCATCACCTCAGTGATGGTAGATTCGAATTTGCCCCTGACTATGATAGTTAAATCATCCGCGTATCCGATAGTGAGATAACCGCGCTCATTAAGCATGGAAATCAGTTCGTCTACGACAAGGGACCACAAAAGGGGTGACAGAACGCCACCTTGTGGACAACCCTTTACGGCATTCACGCAAATGGATGTACTGCCTAGAGTTGAGTAAATATCCCGTCCACGGAGCATGGCGTCTATCCATGCAATGGTAGCGGGCGGGATGTCCCTGAGTTCCAGTGCTCTGGAAATGCACTCGTAGCCAGTATTATCGAAAGCCCCCTCAATGTCAAGAAACGCGCACAACGCGATTTCCTTTTCACTGATGGACTTTTCGATTGTACTGACAAGGCTATGCAAGGCGGTTACTGTTGACTTACCCTTCGTGTACGCGAATTGCATACGATGTAGGGGGATTGACAGTTCCATCTTGTGCCTGATATACAAATCAAGCAACTTTTCCATGGTTTTAAGGAAGAAGGAAGTAAGGCTAATCGATCTATAGGATTTGGGCATATGTTCCGGCTTATTGCCCGCTTTGGGTATGGTAGTTAAGAATGAATGAAGTGTATCACTACCAACTCAATACAACAAGATTAAGCTGGCAATGCACTCCACCAAAAATATTCAGCATTAAAGCCGATCGCACTTGCTGACTGGTTTCGTCCACCGACAGACTATACTCGTCAGGAGCTACCTTTAGTCTATCGGGGAGGTAGCTCGACCAGTCCAACTTATGTGTTGTATTCCGACTTTCGTCAGAATACATCAGTTGGTAAAACGCTCACTTTATAAAATATATAGTGGACACTTTACAAGTGCGATCGGCTTTAATGCTGAATATTTTTGGTGGAGTGCATTGCCAGCTTAATCTTGTTGTATTGAGTTGGTAGTGATACACTTCATTCATTTTTAACAACATATCATCATCATCGTGGCGCGACAGCCCGACCTCAGGCCTTGGCCGCCTGGATCATTGTCCTCCAATTATCTCGGTCACGTGACCGCGTCCTCCAATTTTGGGAGCCCAGCAGCTGCGCGGCGTCCACACCTACTGAGCTCTCCCAACGAGATCTCGCTCGTCCTCGCAGTCTCGCTCCGTCGACTCGTTCTGCATTCATTACTCTCTAGCACTGGTCGTATAAAGGTTTTGTACACGCGGAGCTTCGTGTTTCTGTGCACGTGCTTCGATTTCATTATGGGGAGAACCGAGAAAAAAGTCTTATTAGCTAACTGTATCCGTCGCTTGATTTCGTCAGTTTCGTTGGCGTTCCGTGACAGGTTGCAACCCAGGTAAATGAAGTTGTTCACGAACTCGATGTTGAGGTCCCCCACATTGATGCTCGGTTGTGCAGGTGTCCTTGTCACCGATTGCATCATTATTTTAGTTTTACCCTCGTTAATGCGTAATCCAACTTCCTTTGCAGCGGTATCGAGCGTATGCAGAAGTTCTTCTGCGTCAGCCAATCTTCGGGACATGATGTTGATGTCGTCGGCGTACGCTGCTAATTGTGTCGACTTGATGAGTAGCGTCTTGCTGTTGTCCATATTCATGGCCCGAATAACGTATTCCAGTGCTAGGTTGAAGAGCGTCGGTGCCAGTCCATCGCCCTGTTTCAAACCAGTGCGTGTTTCAAATAGATCAGTAAGTCTATTATGCATCCTGACTTGTGAGACGGAGTTGGACATCGTCATCTTTGTCAGTCGCACTAATTTTGCCGGTATACCAAATTGCAGCATGATGTTGTACAGTACTCCACGATCGATACTGTCGTATGCCTGATTGAAGTCGACAAAGATTTGGTATACGTTTACGTTGTATTCCCAGCACCTCTGGAGTATCAGTTTGGCTGAGAAGATCTGATCGGTTGTGGAGCGACCAGGTCTGAAACCGCTTTGATATTCGCCAATGACTCGTTCTGCGTACGGTTTTATTCTATTTTCCAGAATTTTCGTCAAAATTTTATAGGACGTACAAACTAGTGAGATGCCCCTGTAGTTCTCACACCGCAGTTTATCTCCCTTTTTATGAATTGGACAGATGATGCTTCTGCGCCAATCGTCTGGAATCTCCTCGTTCTCCCATACTCGCAGGAGTAATTGATGTATGGCATCAACTAGACTCGTTCCACCGAATTTTAGCAGTTCAGCTGGAATCTCGTCAGCGCCCGGCGCTTTATTTCGTTTTAGTGACCGCAAGGCGAGATCAACTTCCTCTACTGTCGGGGGTTGAATGGGTGGGCCTAGATCAACAATATCGTCGAGAGCTTCCTGTATGGGGATGTTAGATGGTCGGTTTAGAAGCTCTTCAAAATAAGAGGCCCATCGCTTGTTAATACCATCGGTGTCGCTGATGATGTTTCCATCCTTGTCCTTACAAAGGCTAGTCCTGGGTTGGTAGCCGTTCTTAATTGTATTTACTAGTTTGTACGCTTGTCTGGTGTTCCTATTAGCTAAGTTTTCGTTTATGTTCAGCAACTGCTCGTCAAAGTATTTACGTTTCTTACGTCTAATTATTCTATTCGATATTCGCCGTAGCTCGTCATATTTTTCTCTTCTGGCTCTGGTTCCTCGTTGAATCCATTGTCTGTAGGCCTCGTTTTTCGCGTCAAGTGAGTCTTTGCATTCTTCGTCGAACCAGTCATTTCGCGCTCGCCGGGCTTTATATCCCACGACCTTCTCTGCGACATCCTTGATGGTACCCTTGAGTTCTTCCCAGAACCCATGGACGCCTGTGTTGCTGATGTTGTGTAGCATAGGTGATAGTTCTTCCTCGAGGGCGGTAGTGTACGCCACCGCTGTAGCATCACTCAAAAGCTTATCAACCGCAAAGATTTTGGGAGGGCTGATTCTTGCTTGGTGCACTGAGGAAATTCTACATATGTAGGTTGTCTTCACCAAGTGATGATCTGAGTCGCAGTTTGCTCCTCGATAGGAGCGGACATCCATGACACTAGACGCCCATCTCCTGCAAATGAGGACGTGGTCAATTTGGTTGACGGTATGTGCGTCTGGAGACTTCCAGGTCTGCTTGTGAATGCGTCGATGCGGGAAACACGTAGAGCTTACGACTAGATTCCTGTTGCAGGCAAAGTCGATAAGTCGCTGGCCGTTATCGTTACATTCTTCATGGAGGCTGTGGCCTCCAGTGGTCCCCCGGTGCCAACTTTCATTTCCGACTTTCGCGTTAAAGTCTCCCAGCAGCAATTTGACGTCGTTTGTTGGAAGTGAGTTGAAGAAAGTTTCAGGGCGGGCGTAGAACTCGTCTTTTACTGCGTCTTCTTTAACTTCAATGGGGGCGTGCACATTGATGAGCCAGAGATTGAAGAATCGAGTCTTGATGCGAATCGCACACAGCCGTTCATTTATGGGTTTAAAGTCAGTAATATGCGGTTTGAGGCGATTGTTCACTATAAATGCTACTCCAAACTCCTTGCGGCCCGATGGTTTGCCACTTGTAAAAATTGTGTGCGAGTTCTTGTCATTAATCTCGCTGCCAAGCCAATTTGTTTCCTGGACTGCAGTAATGCTCAGTTTGTACTTTTCGACCTGTTGAAGGAGGGCCTTCTCGGCCCCCGGTTTGTTCAGGGAGCGTACATTCCAGGATCCGAAAGAATAATCCTTTATTCGTTTGCGTGGTTGTCGTTGTTGATCCGTCCAATCCGAGGCTTTTGTTCCAGGTTTCTTGACATGGATTGGTTTTTACAAGGACGAGTTGTCAGCACGTCGCTTAACCCCATTCAGGGGATGGCCTCGGAGATAGCTGCTTCAGATGGTTTAATAAACGTGCTGGAGCCCACACAACTATGTAGCAGGTCCAACTACGCAAGTCATCCCATCCTACTAAACCTGAGACGCTTAGGTGTTCGTCAGCCATTCAGGCTACAGCTATCTGCCTTTTCCAAACTGTCTTATCGCTAAGACGTTGGCCGTCAGCGAATTGATACACTGCCGTTACCAGGGGGCGCCCACGCGGAGAACTATGGAAAAGGTCTTTGCCCCCAACATATAAAATATAGAAAATGCGCTATGCGTGATTATAATGACATTGATTTCATTCTAGGTTTGGTAGGTACGATTTAAAAAATATCTAAGTCACCAGGTCTGGGTACGTCTTGGTAGGTCTGCAGGTCTGGGTAAGTCTCTAGGTTTGTCTAGATATACAGGTGTGGGTAGATCCACAGGTTTTGAAAGAAAAGAAGATCTGTGCTGGGTAGATACGCAGACCTGCTCCTTCCTTATCAATGGAGTGGGTGTGGTTAGATACACACACAAGTTTTGACAGAAAAGAAAATCGTGAGTAGATCTAGGTATGGGTAGATGGGTTAGGTTCCAAATCCAACAGTTGAAAATCCACCTAGTTTATTCTGATGATGCACACATGATTGATTTTTAGTGCCTAAAGTGCCTACCACATGCACAAGTATCACCACACGGTTGCCTGCGCAGGCCAACTTGTACACGGAACACCGTGCCTGTAGTTGGCAAAACTGTATCCCGCGCAAACCCCATAGCGCAGCCTGCGGACTTTTCCACTTGCTTAAAATTTTGCCTGCGTAAACCAAGCGTACACGTACTTCTCTGCTCGTGTGGTTGGGTGTTCGGTGTTCATGCCGCGATCACTGCTCAGTCGGGATCTTTGAATATAGGTATATATACAAGGAAGTATACAAAAGCTGGATTAACAATTAATTAGTTTTAAATAAACTGTTTTGTGGCCATAACTTCTAAAATATAAGGAATTTCGCATTTTTGACACCATTTTCACTCCCCTTTAGAACCCTCATCCGGGCTGAGGAGCATCCATCCCCACTATTTTTTTTTTTCAAAATTAATTGTTAATTGTAGTAGTCACGATTAACAATTAATTAATTTTTAATTGTGACTTCTGCAATTAACAATTAATTAATTGTGACTACTACAATAATTAAAAATTAATTTTGAAAAAAAAAATAGTGGGGATGGATGATCCTCAGCCCGGATGGGGATTCTTAAGGGGGGTGAAAGTGGTGTCAAAAATGCGAAATTCCTTAAAAGTATAGAAGTTAGGGCCACAAAACAATTAACAATTAATTAGTTTTAAATAAACTGTTTTGTGGCCATAACGTTGTCTATTCAACAGCCATTTTCTTGTCCACTTTGTTCGTTTGCGCCTTGTTTTTTGGAGCGCCTTTTTTTAACTAATAAACACTTGAGAAACGAAACAAATTTTCATCGGGAAACATTGTTACACCGACAAAGGTTTGAAGCAGACTGAGGCTTCATTGCGAAAGATTGTTTTGCTTGAAACAGAATGAGGCTTGCGCGTGCTTACTTGCGTCGTCGTGTGGTAGCGTCGTCAGTGTTCCGTATTTTTGTGAGGAAAGCCTGCGCAAACAGAACTGTGGCGATGCTTGCGCGTGTAGTAGGCACCTAAAGCGGAAATGGAGTCTGAACCCGCACTCAAGGAATTTCCGCTTTAGGAACTAAACATCCATTGTGTGAGGGTAGTGCTGGTACTTTTCCATACAAAAATTTGTTGATTTGGAACTGGTGGATTTTGAATTGGTGGATTTTGAATTTGATGATGTGAATGGGTATATTTTGATTTTGAGTGGTTTTTTTTTACCTAACCCGGGTAGACTAAATACGTCTTTTTTTTTAATTAAAATGTGAAGGAATTATTGATTGATTTTTTTTTTGAAAATTTACGTTCTATTTTGCTGGAAAAAAAACTGATAGAGAGTTGTTTAGTTCGCTGATTGCGACTCTGAAGTCAAAATTTGCGAAAAATAAAATGTGGGAGCGAAAATTGCAACATTTTTTTTATAAACTCGGTCAATCTGTTTTTTTTTGTATTTTATGTTAACACCAAAGCTTAAAGGAAACCCTTTAACGCAACAGAATAGCTTTAGTAGGTGAGGAAAATTGTGGTATGAAAAGAGGGATTGGTTGAGCTGGATGACGGTGACGGTGAACATTTTGTTCAAATTTTTGCAGGTCGTAACTGCAGGAGAAAACAGATGATGTTAAATCGTTCCACATTCGGGTTGTTTTGCATACGAAAGAGTCATAAAATTTGGCGGTCCGACTGACGCTATTTTCGATGATAAAATATTGGGCACGACTTGACTGCCTGGTGTTGCATACAGGAAATTCAACATCGGCAATTAGACTACTTATTTCAGTATCGATAAAAAAGTGATAGACAACCAACGCCTCGTTTGTGCTGAAGTGGTACTATCCGAAAAGTATCGTCATCACCAATAAGTCTGAAAGCTTTTCGTTGAACTCTGTCCAATGCCGACAGTACAGTGCAGCCCGCACCGGCCCATAAATGTCAATTATTGTATATTCGAGTCTCGGTTTTATGTGACTCTTGTATATTAGCGCTAAATCAGATAGCGTGAAATATTTTGTACATCTATTTAGGAAGCCCTGTCATTTCATTGCGTTTTTCGCAATGGAAAAATGTGGTCAGTCCAGTTAAGCTTTTTCGAGATGTAATACCTAATATATTAAGCGCTGGTGAATCAGAAGTACTCACACCGTCGACGAGGATGTACTGTGAAGTGTGTGGGCAGATACTTTATTGGTAATAAGACAACTTTGGGCTTTGGAAGCATTGAACACTACGCGGTTTGCTTCACCCCACGCGATGATTTTTTAAATATCGATCCCGATTAGTAGATCTTGTGCTTCTACGGGATTCGGTCACAGTACCAAAAGAGTACATACGTGCAGTCAAGAGTGCTGTCATCAGCAAAACTGTGTTTTGTGTTGGAAGTTATACATACACAAAAGATCATTGATAAACAGGAGATAGGGGGTTGGAGACAGGACAGTGCCTTGTGGAACTCCGGCATTAATGGTATACTGACTCGATTTGGCTTCATCAAGAACGAGTTGGATGGAACGGTCATGCAGGAAACTTTCAATCCATTTGATGAACTTGGAGGCAAGACCAAAAGCATGAAATTTACTCAGGAGTGCTGAATGTCAAACTCAAAGTTGTGGAAATGTCTAGAGCAATGACTTTGGCCTCACCGTATTGATGGATATAGCGATTCCAACACTCAGTGAGAAATGTCAATACGTCCCCGGTATAACGAGCAGATCGAAATCCGTACTCTCGATCGCTTATAAGATGGTCTGAATCTAGATAATTGAGAATTAACAAGTTTTTCAAAAACTTTTGACAGGATTGATGTGAGTGCAATTGGCCGGTAGTTCCAGGGGTAACTGGCATCACCCTTTTTGGGAATTGGTTATATACCTATATTAGCAATATTTCACTCAGATGGGAACACACCTGTGAAGTAGAATAAGTGGAATGTCTTACGAAGAGGTTTTGCTAACGAGGATGCGTAATGTTTGAGAACTATAGGTGATATACCATCAGGTCCCGCGGATTTGGAGTGTTGAAGAATTTTAAATACCTGTCTTGTACGAAAATACAAGGGCTTTTGCCTTGAGTCACACAATGGAATGGATGGTGGTTTTTGAGCTGTTGATGAGAGGCACGAGTTTGTGGCAAAGATCTCTGCAAAGAGATTGGACTTATCCTGAGACTTACTGTACACGTGGTCATTATACAAAAGAGGTGGAACGGATGAAGGCGTGAAGTTAGTCTTCACTACTTTTACGTGCGACCAAAAGCTCTTGTTACCCTTCCTTTGAATAAACACTTTTTGCCTGATACTTTTGTCAAAGTTGTATTTGGCCATGTTGATAGTAGAGTAACAGGCGTTACGCGCGGATTTATAAATATTTTTGAGTTCAGCAGAGCCACATAGTTGATAGGCACGAAAAGCCGTTTTCTTATTCCTAACCTAACCGAGTTCGATATTGAATGGTGACACTTAGTGTCACCATAACCTGTCGAACTTGGTACAAATGTCCTCTGACACACACATACACTTCACATAGGTGTGAAGAAAACCGGTCCACTTGTAACTAGGTTCGTGTTCGAGTTCGAGTTCGACAGTGTATGGTGACACTTAAGACTAAAAGCCCACTTAGAAAGCACAATTGAAGAAGAGCAGTCTGGTTTTCGATCCGGATTTTCTTGTGTCGATGACATTAACACCTTGCGAATCATCATCGAGCAATGCGCTGAATACGTTTCTCCGTTTGACTTGCTTTTCATCGATTTCGAAAAGGCTTTCGATAGTGTGAACTGGGATTCTATATGGGCGGCCGTGCACAGGAGAGGCATCCCTGAGAAGCTTGTGGCTATTAGTAAGGCAGCCTATGACGGCGCGAAATGTCGCGTTCTGCATAAAGGTAAGGTATCGGGAGACTTTGAGATTCGCAGTGGAGTTTGGCAGGGGTGCATCCTCTCACCGATCCTATTCCTCATAGTGATCGTTGATGTGTTGCATGCGGCCCTATCCGGACTCGACAGAGGAATTCAATGGACTTTGACATCTTATCTGCAACATCTTTTCTACGCTGACGACATATGCCTACTCTTCCACAAAATCATGGATCTGTCCCCAATGGCGTTAGATCTCGAGAGGGAGGCAAGCAAAGTTGGGCTAAAGATTAATACCAACAAGACCAAGGTTCTTAGCCCGCCATTGCGAAAAAGAAATCCGACACCTATCGCTGTCAATGTTAATGGGCAGCCTGTGGAGAAGGTGGACAACTTCGTCTACCTGGGTAGCATTGTTGCCGAAAATGGTGGTACGGAGAAGTTATCTCAGCAGTTATCTCAGCATCAAGACCAAGCTGGGCCTGTTTCGCTCCCTGGTTCTGTCAGTGCTTTTGTATGAGCAGTGCATGGAAAGTTTCCGTAGGAGTTACCAGTAAGCTGCAAGTTTTCGTCAACTCATGTCTTCGTCGAATTTTAAGAATATTCTGGCTCGAAACAATATTAAATGAAGAGCTAAGTCGGCGTACGGGGCAGATGCCAATCGACGAATTGATACGCAGGCAAAAATGGCAGTGGATAGGTCACACATTGCGGAAGAGTGATAACTGCATTGCTTTGCATGCCATGGAATGGAACCCCATTACCAACCAAGGCCGACCAAAAGGGGGTCCTCGAATCACATGGCAAAGGAGTGTCAGGCACTGGGTAAGTCTTTTGGGGAGTTGCGCCCCATTGCCCAGAACAGAGTACAATGACGCGCAGGAGTAGTTGACCCAAAGTAGTAGTACTACATAATTTTGTAGTGCGACTTCGCTTTGCAACTTCGTATGTATTTTCTTTCAACTTCTTCCTATGATTATCGATAATTCTCTCGATTGAAAGCGACACAAGAGTAAACATTATATAAAGCATATAGAGTAAATGTATGTGAATCGGACTAATCCTTTCAATAGTCATGGCGTAGGTCCGTAAGTTTTCGGACCTAGGTCATATGCCGTACCGGATCTGGTCCGATCCGATCCGCAAAATTTGCAAATCATACCATGACTACCACATACCAGGAGGTTTCAACGGATCTGAAAAGAAACGCGTACTAAGTGGCTCGGGCCTAAAGAATATACTGGTTCACAGGATGACTCTCCCAAAAAATACACATACAATCCCTATTCAGAAGATAACATGTATAGTATACATTATGCAAAAACAACTCAATTGCCACTGGTACTGGTTCCCACTAGCACACCCAGTCCAATAACTCCTGCCTTTCGCGTTGAATGGAACTTATTTAAAATGCTTGTCAAAGGAATAAGGAAAAATTACAAGCAGTTAAGCACTAGCAATTTATCATAGACAAGTTGAAAAGCTTTGAGACGCAGTTGATTAATAGTCCACCTTGAGTTTCACTGGACTCCCTTCGAATCGAACCTTCTTCTATATTGTCCTGTTTTCAGAACCCTTTAGTCCAGGAGCTATTTTAATGGTTCAGGACTAAACTCTTAAACCTTCTCCTGCGCACTAACACATTCTCCAGCAGATGACCTTTCGATGAAATTCAATTAAAGAAAATTGATTTATGCTTTAACATGACAAGGCAAAATGGGCACGGGCGGACAGAGAAATCCTTTTTTTGTGTCACTTAAGTTGCCATGAGAATGTCAGTTCTTATTTTAATTTTAAGTGGTCAGTTGAAAGACACTGTCACTTAGGTTAAATTTCAATGGTCGTCACTTAGTCCCGAGAAGATTGATTTGCTTCTGGGAAATCTGTAGCTATGAGAATTAATGAGTTGCGCCGGTTTCAGACGGTATACAACTTTTCCTTTAAAATCACATGTGACGAGGGAGCTTTGTGTGTACGATGTTTGAATTGAAATCGCGCAATCGTATGCGTAAAGCCTATTGCTCTTGGTGCTTTTTGTTGAAAACTCGTATACCGTTCTTGTTGTCTGAAACCGATCTTAGTAGTTAATTCGAAACCCCTGAATTTCAGACAGAGAGAGGGAATATGATCTCAGTGTTAAGTTTATGAAATTCCTGTGCAAATAACCGCAGGCAACTAATATTAAATTCTGAAGAAAGGACATCTATTTGCAGACATCCATACCTATCAACTTGTCAAGGATACGAAAAAAAATGCCTAAGTATACATTGCCGTCCTGCTACTAAAAAAGAAAAATCGCCAGGATATTCCGTTTGTTCGCACTACACTGCATTCTCGTTGCCCCCATTCCGGCTCGTGGTCGCTTAAAATGCAAATCCGTAAAAATGTCCTGTATTGTGAAAATCTTAATAAATACACTCAGCCGTGGCTGATATATTTCATTTGAGGTTTCATATCGAACCCAAAGGGGATGTTTGTTCTGTCTGTCGCTGGTGTTTGTTACTATGTATTGTGTCCTGTTTTTGTCTATTGTGGCTGTGCTCCGTTGTCCCTTTTTATTTATACAGTCCAATAGCGTATCACTCTTTTATTTATTTACCTGGAGGCTTAGGTGTATAAACAAAACTCGGAACAAATTTTTTGAATCCAAGCGAGAATAAATCGATGGAGCTATGGGTGTGGGAGCTAGTGCTAGCACTATCCATCAGATTCCAACCACCTTGATACAGTGAAGAGCGTACATATGTGGTGAATTTCGACCCATTTTTTGTTAGGTTTTTTTTATAGCCGTGTCCATTATTCATGTTTTTGTTGCGTTTACGATTTTATGCAAAATTACATAGGCATGTGGCGATAAAAACACAAGATGTATAAAGTCGTGCAAAAAAAAGCAAGCGACACAAACAAATGCACAGAATTGTGTTTGTGTTTTTGTTTTGTCTGAATTTATTCAGCACTCTTGCTTTATTAATGTGTCTCAACACCTGAGGGAGTATACTCAACAGACGACCATGCATTATAACTTGTTTTTAAATTCTAATAGGCCTGAATTGTGGGATCTAAAAGAAAACAGTCAAGTCAGTAGTATTGTGTATTGTGATGTCTTCTGAAAGAATACTGACAGGTCGCTGTGACGGATTCATCCAAATATTCAATATATCACCGCCGCGCCACAAGCTGGTCTAACGTATAAGACTACATCAGGGATGGCTCTGACTAATCAGCCATCACTCCGCGCCGCCCGTGCCGGCTTACGCTTATCTTTCTTCTGCCGGAGTTTGTTTTGTGGATCCCGCATATAGGACGACTTACCGACTTTGAGTGCAAATTTTAGTATGCGTTCTGCTAAGTTCTTCGGGCTAATGGCACAAACGTTCAGCTTTTCTTCGTTTCCAACAAACCTCGGACAGTCAAATAAAATGGCCTGCTTAGCGTTTTCAACGACTTCCTTGCACAGTAGACGTACTATCGAGTCATCCAGCTTGAACCTGTCCATATTTTTTCGGTATCTGCCATGTCCCGTGAGGACATAGGGCCGTTTTCTCATGCCTGGTCCCAAAGTTAGCTATCTGGGACACTAATTTAAACCTTAGCGTATGCAACATTCAAAATATGATAATGCAGTAGAAAAACAGCTGATTTTCTTGGCGGAACTCTGTCGTCTGTTTTATTCTATTATACGAGTACGTTTGTACCGTCTCTCAGCATTAATTTACAGCTCAGTTGGTTTCAAGCCCTCTTCCATCAAATGAATTTCCAGAACTCTGTTCCTTGTGACCCGTTTAATTGTCTCATTTGAATGTGCAAACGGAAACAGTTCCTGCTGCTAGCTACCAAAATCTCAGCAGCCCATATCACCTGTTTGGAATTATCTTCCGATAAATTCTTAACTGGAGGATGGGTTCCGTTTAGCGTTTATCTATAGCAGAGGTCGGCGAACTTTTTCTGGAAAGGGACAGGTTGTTGAAATTCTAGGCTCAGCGGGCCAGATAGGAAATTCAAGGCGTAGCTGTACACCTATATGGGCAATTGACAGCTAGTTAAAAGTTGGCGGACGTACCTCAATTATGAAGTCAAATGGACTTTACTAGTTTGCCTCAGATTTGTTGTTTAAACGCTCTGATACTGAGAATATGAAGATTTTATAAAGAACCGAAATAAGCCAAGATTTTTGCGACCAGTTTACACACTGATACACATTACACACACCACAAAAATGTTCCCCCGCCCAGCAAGACATTTGTCTCCGATTCCAGTGGAATCGAAAAGTCTTCGATCCTATAGCGGTTCCATTCATCGGTTTGTCTCCGAAGCTGGACAAATTCAAATGTTTTCAATTATGTATCGAGTTAGCCTGAAATCTGAATTCATTTGAAAGTATCTGGCGACGCATGTTGTCATATGTATGTATGTACATATATGAAATATGGAATACGGAATATGTTGTTTTTTTTCTGTAAGCCTTGAATACAATCCGCCGTTAAATTAAAAGTGCCGTGAAATCAATACAAAAAGAGATTTCACGACACTTTTAGTTTCTGGACGAATTGTATTTATCAGGCTTAAATAGATTCAACTCATTTATACAGTCATCGATCCGAATTCGGTCTCAGTGTCGATTCCTCGTTGGCTACAGTCATCGGTCCTGAATCGATTCCTGTCATCGATCCGGATTCGATTCCACATTGGCTACAGTCATCGATCCCAATTTGACCCCAGTATCGATTCTACGTTGACTCCAGTCATCGATTCTCCATCGACTACCGTCATCGATTTCGGATCGATTCCTGTCCTCATTTTCGGTACCGCAAAAGCAGTCATGCCCATACAAATGTCTCCGACGTGTCCTCGATAAAGTCATCGATTCCTTAGTAGACAGTCATCGATCCAGGACCGATCAAGTGTTGATTCTTGTCCGACTGGGCGGCTGTCAAATATTTTGTTGCGATTTTCAATCAGGCCGTAACCGAGAGAGCACCAGCTGAAAGGAGAAAGTAGACAATGAAAAAAAAATATTGTAAAAAGGCAACACAAATTTCAGTCAGTTAACTTGACAAACGAGGGCAAGAAGAAGGTAGGCTATGAAAAAAATGTGTACGAAACACGTATGGATTGTGTGTGATGATAGCCTCTCTTCAATACAAAACAAAAAAACAACAAGTAGCTGTCAAAGTGAACTATTGTTTACACTAATCGGTCCGACTAAAATATTCTCGTATTCTTTATATTAGCCTATTTTTTCTCATTAAAAGTGGTTCAAATCTTTCGAACAGTGTTAAGTGATAGCTGGTGTTGGAGTGCGTTCTGTCTTCTTCGCACTAAGTCTGTTTCAAGAAGGTGTTCTGTGAGACAAAGAGCGTCTAGAGCGTCTTACTATAAGCACATTTTAGTTCAGGCTCAATCCATATCTTAGCTTATACACATTTTGTGCTATAAAGTGTGTGACATTTCCCTTACCGGTTCATCTCGTATTATACAGTGCGTGCCGTCTAAAGTGTCAATATACTTTATTTGAATTATTTATATTTATTCAATTGATTGACCTTTTGTCACTTTTATCATGTCCGTAATTAGCCTAAATGATTGCTCTTTCTGCGACAAAGTCTTAAAGCCCGGTGATGATTACTTTTCCTGTGCATTTTGTAAGAGAAGTGAACATTCTGACTGCGCTGGACTAACGAGGTCCCAAACATTATCGTTACGGTCTACTGTAAAACAGCAACTTTTTGTGTGCACGACATGCACTGAAAAGGATAGGATGATCACGTCGTTGAATAATGTTTTTACTGAGCTTAAGTCGGAAATTGCCGAGCTCAGAAATGAAATAACTGTATTAAAATCCTCTAAAGCTGCTTCAACGAATATGGAGGAAATAATTTCTGAACTTGAAGATCGTCGGAAAAGATCGTCTAATATTATTATTCATGGCATCGTAGAAGGAACCCCAGAAGCGGATCATGACAAGACAATGGAGATAATAAACACTATGGCACCAACCATGAGCGCTCAAGCTAAAGATATTAAGGCTTTTCGTATTGGGAAGCCCAACGCAAATAAACCAAGACCAATAAAAGTAATTACTTCTAACTCATCCGTGGCATTTGATATCATCAAGGGCAAAAAAGATCACGCTGCGAAACAATATTTGCGCGCGAATAGTTATAATGTTGTTTCTGACCTGACCTTTCGACAACGTGAACATCTGAACTCCTTAAGATCTCAACTTAATGAAATTAAAAAAAATGACCCCGATGCGACAATTAAATACCACAATAGTGTCCCTCGCATAATTCATGGCCGTTCCTCAAAAAACTAGAACTTAATATAAAATATATTATCAAAACATGCGTGGTATTCGAACTAAATTACATGACTTACGACTTGCACTATCAACAATTTCTTACGATATCATTATTTTTACGGAAACGTGGTTAAACAATAAATTTTATTCTTCTGAACTCGGCTTAAGTAACTATAATATTTATCGATGTGATCGTAATAAGTTAACTTCTAATAAACTAAATGGCGGCGGCGTTCTCATCGCAGTTAATAAATTACTAAAATCTACTTTGCTTAAATGTAAATATAATAATGTGGAACAGCTGATTGTGTGCATTCAAACTAAACCGGTTCGTACAATTGTCTCGACTGTCTACCTTCCACCGGACGCATCGCCCGATCTCTACCAATTTCATGCAGAAGAAATATGTAACACTTCGGAAGCTTTTCCCACAGCGAATTTTATTGTAACTGGTGACTTCAATTTAAGTAATGTTAATTGGACTTCGAAATCTTGGTCTGTTGATAATAATAATTCTAAAAGCTCCGAAATAATTGATGCTTTTTCCCTTTTAAACTTTACTCAATTTAATCTAATTAAAAATGTAACCAATAGTCTACTTGATTTAGTTTTTTCGAATTTAGATAATGTTAATGTTTTACAAGCTACACATCCTATTTTACCTATTGATTTATATCATCCTGCGTTAGAGATTATTGTAAATTTACATATTTTAAATGCTAAAGTAAATAGAAGATCTTCTAATTTTCTGAATTTTAAAAATGCTGATTATTTAAATATTAATGATGCCTTACGTTCAATTGACTGGTCCGAGCTAGAAAATCTACCATTAGATGATGCTGTGTCTTTATTTTATAATGTTTTAAATAATCTAATTACTTTATACGTTCCTAGTACTCGCTTAAATTGTGACAATTTTCCCAATTGGTTCTCTAGTGATTTGAAAAAATTAATTCAAAAAAAGAAATGTGTTCATTTAAATTATAAAGCAACGGGTAATTTAAATTATTATACGGAATTCTCCATGCTTAGATCAAAATGTAAACAGCTATCTAAACTTGATTTCCAACGCTACATTTCCAAGCTAGAATCTCAGGTTCCTACTAATATGAAGTATTTTTGGCGACACATTAATTCTCGCAAAACAGATGGCGACTTGCCTGATACCATGCATCTTAATGGTATAAGGACCTCAGACAGCTCAATAATTGCTAATTTATTCGCTGAAAATTTTTCAAAGGTATACAGCACTGATAATACTTCGTATGAGCCTCCCTTACTCAATAATGCTTTTAGCTTATCCAGTCTTTCAATTAACCTAGATTCTCTTATAGAAAAACTGTTTACGCTAGACATTTCTAAAAGTGCGGGACCTGATGGTATTCCTCCGATTTTGTTAAAAAATTGTGTCGAGAATGTTGTACACCCACTTCATGTCCTTTTTAATAAATCTCTAGCTTCTGGACACTTTCCATCCATATGGAAAGTAAGCTATGTTCTACCGATTTATAAATCCGGTGACAGAGCTGATATAAGAAATTATCGTCCAATTAGCATATTGTCTTGCATCCCGAAACTTTTTGAAAGTATTGTAACGGATATGATAACTCCTTTAGTACGACCTTTGATTATACCTAACCAACATGGGTTTTGTGCTGGAAAGTCCACTGCTACTAATTTAATCGTATACGAAAATTATATTTATAAGTCATTTGCCAACTTCTCTCAAGTCCACTCTATATACACAGATTTGAAAAAGGCCTTTGATAAAATTAATTTCGATATTTTGCTAAGAAAACTACGGAATTTCGGTTTCTTTGGGTCTTTTTTAAATTGGATAAATGACTATATTAGATATCGCTCATCAATTGTTAATGTTAATAATAATTACTCTGAACCATTTTGTCCAACATCAGGTGTTCCGCAAGGCTCCCACATAGGTCCCTTATTATTTTTGATTTTTATCAATGATATAGTTAACGTTTTCCAGAATGTTGAATTTTTGCTTTTTGCAGATGACTGCAAAATCTTTAAAAAAATAACCTGTAACGATGACATCCTAATTCTGCAATCTAATTTAAATAACTTCTTCAACTATTGTACCTGGAATAATTTAGAGATTAACCTATCAAAATGTCAATTCATTGTATTTAATCGAAGTAGAACTGATTTTCATTACACTTATTCCATCGATAATGTTCCGCTTACGCAAGTTAACTCAATTAATGACCTTGGAGTACTCTTTGACTCAACTTTAAATTTCCGTGAACATATTATGGATATTTGCGAACAAGCCCGTCGAATGCTAGGTTTTATAATTAGAAATTCTTCCGAGTTCCGTAACATACATGCACTTAAATCATTATATTTTTCACAGGTCAGGAGTAAATTAGAGTACATGTCTGTTGTATGGAATCCATTTTATAAATCTCACAGCAATACTATTGAAAAAGTTCAGCACAAATTTCTAAGATATATGGCATATAAAATGCATATCCCATTTGAGAATATTAATTACTCTTGTATTCAGTCAACTTTAAATATTAACACCCTTGAAGCTAGAAGAAGTTATTATGATGCAATTTTTGTATTTAATTTAGTTAATGGTATAATCGATGCCCCTGACATACTTCAAGAAATCCCTTTTAAAGTCCCAACTAGAAACACAAGGCATCATGAACTTTTTTGTCTACATACATTCCGAACTAACTATGAGTCAAACTCGCCTATGGAAAGATTGAAAGCTATTGGAAATCTGGTTTCTAATCATTTGGACTTATTCAATTCGAATAAAGTTATATTGAAAAAATTCTTACTAGATTTATTTGAGTGATTTTCTTTTAATTTTGTTTTCTAGTAATTTAAGCGTTTACTTTGAATTTTAAATATTGAATTGTTACTTAATAATAATAATAGTTAATTATAATATGTTTACCTAGTATATTCACTATAAGACAGCCATTTTTTTATGTTTTTATATATAAAGGACACTTGTCCGTTTACTATTAAATAAATAAATACATGTTCCGTACTCTCAGCTCCGATATGATTGGCAAGGATATCATTGCATGCAAGCCGACGGATAACTCGTAGTGGCTAACTTTTAACACCTAGTATGACATAGCGCGGTATCGTGTTAGATTTGGGACACAGTTGCATTAAGGTCCAAAAAATACTTTTGCAACAGTAGTTTAGTAATTTGCCCTAACTCCTAATCCAAAAGTCGCAACCGGTGAGTCGGTACTTATAGGAGGCATAATTGATGTTTCATTACCATATAAAAGATTTCGGATGAGGAAAGTTGCTGACATAGACATCCTGTTTCCTTTTAGTTGCTTTCCACGACATGCCGGGGATGGCCGTGGCATTATTCTTACACCACAGATAGACAGTAGATTAAGTTCCGAAAATTTATCCGTCCTGACATTTGGGGAAAGGGATTTTCGTTTATACTAACAATTATTTTCAGCATATTTAATTAATTTGGGTTTTCAACGTAATTTTCGGTAGTATAATATATTGATATAACGTTTTGGAAATGAACACCATTTTCCCTTTTCTGATTGCTGTGCCATCGAACTGTTGTATGACAACAAATCGATATTCATATCTGTCAAAATTGACGAAATGTCAAATGTCACTTCCACAAGAGTGGAATAAAGTTGGCCGCTGATACAAATCGCATGCATTAAAATTTTATCGTCCTCCTTGAAGATATCTTCAATGCAAACTATTCATGAAAGCTGATTTCTCCGTCACATCAAACTCAGTATAGATCACTTGAAGAAACAGCAGAAATTGGGCAGTATTAATAATGTTATAGTAGTCCGAATGGCGCAACGGTTAGCTTTCTACGCACTGGGCCCCGGTTCGATTCCTACTGAATGCGGTAATTTTTGATAAAAAAGGGGATTTACGTGTCGGACTATGAGCCCACTCAGCTTGTAACGGACGGTTTGGTGGGCATCCGAAGATGCCCGTGGGGACGGAGCCTTAGGTAGTGTATGACCGTGAAGGTCCGACCGTGCCATCTGGCGAAGAAAAAGGCCCCTCAACGAGCTAAGCAGCGGCCTATGCTTGCTGTAGCTCAGTTCGGGAGATGTGGGCGGGGTTTTCGCCGCTCGTTGCCCCTGTCCTTTACGTATTAACAAAAATTCATAGGCCTGGGGAAGACAACACACACAAGGGAGGTAAAAATGGAGAATAAAAAAAATGAGGCGATAAGGATGGAATGGTTGGCAGATGGCTCGCTTGCCCTCGCGCTCGTATTGGGGTCCAGGTGTAATAGGACCCTCGGTCTCTGGTTTCGTACCACCGACAGATCCTTACTCATCAGGTGCTGCCATAGATCTGCCGGTGGAAGCAGCACTACCAGACCATAATATGGTTCATTACAAGCTGTTAAATGAGTACCCATTTATGGGGTAAATAACTCGGTTGAGTGTGTTGCTGATCACACACCTCTGCACAAGACATACCGTCACGATCTAGAAAATGAGATGATGCTAACTCATCTCGAGGCGATGGTTCAAATAGGACTGTTGCACCAGTTATTTTTTTATTTAATAATGTTTGTCGTCTCATCTTCCTGAGAACTCTCCAAAGTAGCTTCGTACTATCGCGCAGAAGGTATTTAGTGGGATCGATGTCATTCAAGCAGAGACAAAATTCTGTTTCGTTGAACAGGCTCATTAGGGGTGATACCCCACGATATCTCATCCAATGGTGTCCTGATAGGTTCGTCGGCGTTTAGCCTCCAATCAACCCTATTCATACGGCTAGCGTCGTTAAAATGCAAGAAGTTAATTGGTTCGATTGCCCCAGTCCAGTCCATCATTCTAGCTGCGAACCAGCTACCGCCACGAATGGGTTCTAACCCTTAGAAGTTCATAGAGATACTTGGTTGGAGGCCGCCAAACATAGAAGGTGAGGAAGTACTTTTTCGTAAGACTCAATAAGAGCTCATGTGGCGAGGGTACACTGATGGCTACCCGTTTATTTGTGTAGATAGCAATACGAGCTCCACAAAGTCTAAATACCGTTCTTGTGTCACAAGAGCAGCCTCTGAATTTCCTCTGGTACAGGACTCACTGGCCCAAGATCCACACTATTGAATCCTATACCAGGGAAAATTCAGAGGCTACTCTTGCGACACAAATTTCATGTATAGTTTTGTATTTATTTAGACTTGGATGTGGGTGAATTGAGTTTTATGGTGCTACCGCATTATTCGCGACTCTGCGATTACCGAGTAAATGCTCGCCGAGCAACTTGTACCGAACATGTGAATGTCCACATCGAGTCATCAATGGTCACGTTTGTCAGGAATCACTTAAATTGGACCCTCGAGCAATGGCGGTCCGCATTGTTCACCGACAAGACCAGAGTGTGTCTACATGGCAGTGACTGGACGCCTGTATACCCGACCTCCTGTCACTGCCATGTAGACACACTCTGGTCTCGTCGGTGAACAATACGGACCGCCATTGCTCGAGGGTCCAATTTAAGTGATTCCTGACAAACGTGAGTCGCACTTGTCGGTGATGTGGGGTCAATTTTGGGCCTGTGGCCGGCCAGAGTCAAATTCGCTTCCTTTAGTCGTCTCCTCACTGTCCACTCGCTTACAGCTACTCCGCGAACGTCCCTCAGATTCTGCTGCACGTCAACTCCCGTGAGGTGCCGATTTCGTAGCATACTTGTCACAGTGGCGTGGCGTGATAATTCAACTAGGGGAAGCAATTGGTATTAAAAATTTACTATTATTATGCTTTCCACAAATTTACTGCGTATTAATTGAACCCCTCTCGTTAGCTACTTTTAACATTTCTAATATAAAAGCACCCAGGAATCACGAACGGGGACGTGAGAGTAGGTATACTGTATTTTATCAGCATTTTAATTCCCATGCTACCAATATATAATAATTTACTTTTAAATAAATAATTGTAAAAATTATATGTTGGTAGACTTTTCAAAAAAGCAAAGCTGTAACTATAAGTATATAAATAAAGCATATTCGAATTATTAGAACTACTATAACAGTAACAACAATAGCAAAAAAATTGCAAAATAAATATCCATACACTCATAAAGAAAGTAATCATGTTCAGCGAATCAAAATTTGAATAATAAAAACAATAACAATACAATAAAAATTAAAAATAATTCAACTATTTACTATTTAAAAAATCACAGCTAGTGAGTAAAATAAAATAATAATAATTGGGCAATAAATAAATATATTACAAGTCAAAATAAATAATAAGATCCGTACATACTATTATTTGTAATTTAATTCTATTCGTCTTTCTTTTTTTGCGAATTCATCTATAATATTTGTATAAAAACTTTGCTCACACAAACATGATTTAAGGAAAACCTTTTCAATTGACATTATTGCCAAGTCGCTAAGCCGTTGTTCGCCTGTACAATTTCCAAGATACGTTTTAATCCTTTTTAAGCAAGAAAAACTGCGCTCTGCGGACGCACTGGTTACTGGTAATGTTAAAACTAAACATATTAATTTATAAAATTGTGTGAAGCTATCTTTTAATTTGTTATTAATGAAATAGTTAAAAATACCTTGAAAAGATTTTCCCTGCAAATCAGAATCAGAATAAAGCACAATGAGTTCAGTCTTTAATGAAATATGGTCAAATATATCAGCATAAGTTTTAGTTAAATTTAGTAAAAGATTGTCCGGAAATGTTTTCAAATATTGGTTAAATTTAGAAGAATCTAATAGGTTTAAAAATGTGAAACTTGCTAAGGTTGAAAATCTTGAATTTATTTCTGCGGTAATATTATCTATAATTTCGACATAAATACGTGTAAAGAATAGTTCAACATTTTCATTACTGTCAACAAGGCACCTGGCTTTTTTCCGGCGTTGTGGAGTTTCGCAAATAGATGTGGTTTGGGTCCAAATTTCCGTGAAACTATTTCTTAACGATTGAAGTTGATTTTCAAAATCTGTAATTTTTTGAATGCAGTACATTATATCAGTTTGTTTACTTTGAAATATATCGAAAAGTACGTCGGTTTGTGGAAAATTTTTAGAAAAAACATTGAGCAGGAAAACAAACTGAAAATCTGTAAGTAAAACAAGAAGTCCCCTTGCGCTATGAACGGTCTCGCCATCCCACTTTCCACTCTCATTTTCAATGATATATTCAAAGAGTTCTTTTAATTGATCTAAATTATCAAAAATGGTTAAAACTAATCGACCATTAAAAGTCGAACGTGTTGGAGCTAATTTTGGAAGCCTTTTTTTGAGGAATAAATCTAGTGCAACTGTTCTCTTTGTTGAATGATTAAAAAATGTTGAAAAACAAGTAATAGATTGAAAAAAAATTCGACATTCGCGTATTTTATCGCATGATTTAGATAAAACTAAATTTAACCGATGAGCGAAGCAATGAATATATATTGCGTTTTTATACACATCCTTTACACGTGTTTGTAATCCAGTTATTTTACCAGACATTACCGAAGCCCCGTCATAGCTTTGACAAATAAGTTTGTTACCGCAATTGAATTTTTGAACAACATCTAAAACATGGTCAAATAAACGCGACGCAGTCTGATCATCAGAAATATCTGTAAAAGTTATGAAAGTTTCTTTAACCTCACCGGAAGGAGTAATGTAACGAAAGGTTGTTGAGAGTTGAGAACGACATGAAACATCGGTTGTTTCATCTAATATTATTGCTATAAATTTAGTTTGCTGAATTTCATTATAAATCTGTTTTAATAAAATTTTAGAAATGCTACTAATGAGATCGTTTTGAATATAATTTGATATTCCGGAAAAAACAGTCGCTTGCTCCAAGTGAGCTCGCTAGTCCGGATTATATTTAGCTAAAAGATTTAAAAGTTCAACGTAATTTCCCCTATTGCAAGAATTCACATTTTCATTGTGACCACGAAATGCCTGTTCTTGACATCCTAAATGGCACACAACGTCAATTAGCATTTTTAGTATATCTCGATTTTTCGAAACTTTCTCATTGTGCAATATTATTGAAGATCTATGTTGGCTACTTAATAATTCTTCAATTCTAGGACCGGAACCGAACTTGGAAAGAAGAAGTACTGACTTTAAATGATCAACGCTTTTCGTACCATGCCTGTCCGCAGCTTTATGTAAATTATTTAAGTCACAAAACCCGGTAGTTCGCCAAACATTTGAATCATTTGAAAATAACAAGCATGGCCAACAAAATAATTTTTGCTTGGTCTTACAACCGGTAATCCATTCCGTATCTTCATAAATCTTAGCAGTAAAATGCCTAGTACATCTTTTTGTTTTAGAAACAATTTCCAAAATCGGTTTCGGTCGACCCTTTTCGATAATGTCTTTTTTTTCTGCGAAAGATCGAGATCCAAAAGACAATCGAAAAAGATCATCAACAACACAATATTGATCCATGCTACTTTAAAAACAAATCAAAACACTATAAGCAATTATAAGCACCTACACCGATTAAAAAACCCCTTCACCTTTTCACCAACAAAAAGCACACAAATCGCACTACACTAAAGCACTACACTAGAGCAAATGAGTTTTAAATTTAACGGCTCATTCAATTCCTTGTGACGTCAATGACTTGAGGCAGTATTACCATCTCCCACTTATTTTTTCTTGGAATTTTCCGTTAAATGGTTTTCGATTAGATATAAGTTATTGAAATATGCATAAATATCCCTATAATTGAGTTCGTCTCTTACTAATACTCGTATACACTAATAATTCTATGCGAAATCACTTCTTCTCGAATTTACCAATAATAATTTTTAACCATGAAGCCATTATATTTCAAATCGAAACTTTTTCCACAATTCAATTCCTATCCTACTCTGGTAACCCTTGTGAAACTCATATAGCACATCACATACGCATTGCAGCACAGCAAATATTTTCAGTCCACAAGAAAATACGAACAAAGAGGAAATGGGAAGAAAAGTTCCCCAGCGTCCATGCGCCAGCAGCTCCGCTGCAGGCAAGAATTTCCTCTACTACATGTGAGGGGAACTTGGAAGCAAATTCCTGAGTGCTTCCAACCTACCGTGTACGTGAATTTTTTTTTATCGCGACACAGTAGGTTTACTGGGGAAAAAAATAAACGCTCATAGATGCAAATTTTGATATGCTTCCATGTGTCTTCTTCTTGGTGTGGTGTGGTGGTTTTCGCGGTGTTACCAATTCGGCTGTGTAAGATATTCGCGATTAGTTTCTTTGGAACTTTTATTTACATAGACTGTGCCGAAGAGTTTTTTTCGCGACTTTTTTGCGCGATTCAGAAAAAATTATTTAGAAAATTTTCCACCAATCGCCAAATATAAGGGAAGCAATGCTTCCCTTGCTTCCATGGACGCCACGCCACTGACTTGTCACAACACATAAAACACTCATTAAATGGTGATAAAAAAAAGGTATCCTTGTAAAGCTAAGATCTCAAACTTTCAAATGACATACGATTTGTAGGGATACATAACGTACTTTTAAAAATATACATACAAATACACGTGCTTTCGGTTTGATTCAGTATTTTTGCTCGCAAGTGTATTTATATAATTTTTTTATATTACTGTTTCATGTCAAAAGCTATATTAACTGGCGGACCGGATGAAAACCAAAGACGGACCGGATTTGGCCCGCGGGCCGGAGTTTTCCAACCTCTGATCTATAGGATAAACTTTAACCAGACATTGTGAAAACGGCCCATAGTCGTTTATCTTGTCGTGCTTTCAGTTTACCCACTTCTCGATTTACTAGATTAGTATATCCATCTAGGCAGCTATAGGTACTTGCTCCCATCTCAGCTGCATTTTTCTTAGTGACTCGTTTCTTTCTTTGTGTTTTGTTTCCGAAACTGCAAATGTTAGCCAACGTAAAGTCTTGCGATCATTCTAGCTGCATGCAAATGGCATTTATCATATCTATTGTAATTTAAGTCGACCACTAGTTGACCACCATTCAACGTGTGTCAACGGACCCCTTTTTTAAATCTATCTTAATCCGTTCGCTTTGTTTGTATTGACTAAGGATGCGCAACACAATAAGATCTCTCTCAAAGCTAGTTAACACATGGTTTTCCGAATGAATCCTAGCTCTTAATTGTTGTTGCGAAAGAAACAATGCAGTCGAATTGAAGGAATCCACTTTTTTGAAAGTGATTTGGAGTACTATATTCAACGCTGTGGCCATTGAAGCATTTTATTTTTCTTCTTCTCTTTCCCCAAACTGTTTCGAATAATTTTCAGAAGAGAACGAGAAAGCTAGTTAAGTAGCTCGATTGTTTTTCGCCCCCTTTGCAATATAACTCCGAAGCAATTGTTCTCGAGCAAATCCTTCAGATTCCAACTCAACCATCTAGTCCACCTCACTAGCTCTTCTCGTTCATAAATTATAAGCACTGCTTCGTACTTACGAAACCACCTACGGTCATCGATAGTTGAATACAAACAATTCCCTACAAATTCATGCTCCATGAAACTTCTCAACTAGTTTTTCGATTTTAATTATGCAAAATTGAAAAAGTTACTGGCAAAGTAATAAAACCTTGGTAAACCTTAAAAATTAACGGCTAACTTTAGATTCTTTTTTTTATTGCTTGAGTTTTTGTCGAATTATTGTAAAAAGTTCTTGCAATAAAATGATTTTAAGCTTTACATTACCCGGTTTTATAGTAATATTCTTTTGATGTTTTTTTCCGATGAAAATACAAAACGAAGAATATCATTGTTGATTAGAAATGTGCTTATGCTTATTAAAAGGTGGTACGGAGCAGGACATCGCTCGTCGTATCAACCAGGCTAAACGCGCATACGGCATGCTGTCCAAATTCTGGCAGAGCAGTTATCTCAGCATCAAGACCAAGCTGGGCCTGTTTCGCTCCCTGGTACTGTCAGTGCTTTTGTATGGGAGCAGTACATGGAAAGTTTCCGTAGGAATTACCAGAAAACTGCAAGTTTTCGTCAACTCATGTCTTCGTCGAATTTTAAGAATTTTCTGGCCCGAAACAATATCAAATGAAGAGCTAAGTCGGCGTACGGGTCAGATGCCAATCGACGAATTGATACGCAGGCGAAAATGGCAGTGGATAGGTCACACATTGCGGAAGAGTGACAACTGCATTGCTTTGCATGCCATGAAGTGGAACCCCATTTCCAACCAAGGCCGACCAAGAAGGGGTCCTCGAATCACATGGCGTCGATCTGTGGCAAAGGAGTGTCAGGCACTGGGTAAGTCTTTTGGGGAGTTGCGTCCCATTGCCCAGAACAGAGTACGATGGCGCGCAGGAGTAGTTGACGCGCTATGCCCCGCTAGGGGTTAAGGCAAAGTATTGTAGTAGAAATGTGCTTATCACACAGACCCTCTCAGGTCTTTTGGGCCCATCAATTTAAGTATACCTGCAGGCTGATAAGAGATAAGTTTGCGAGCGACTTAGCGCCTAATGGGATGAGTTTAACAGTCGCAAACGCAAATCGCTCAGTCGTGGTCTGGGAACTCACACCTTAAGGTCTGTGCATCGATCTCAGGCGATTATCAAAAAGATACCTACAAATAGTGCTCCGAGCTTTGTGGCTTGAACGCTTGTCGCGAATAATATGCGACGATTGTGTGCCGCACCTTGCCAAGCTCGTCAGTCCGCGCTAGCATAATCATTTCCATATATAATCGTATACAGCGTTGCCAATTTAGCCTTTTTCGGGTTAAATTTATCCGGAAATATTTTTTTTAGCCGGCAAAAAATAAAAAGCAGCCAGCCGGATTTTTAGCCGGATTTAGTTTTGCTTCCTAAAGTTTTTTTTTTGATCACGTTCTTTTAAGAATGTTAATAAAGTAGTCTGGATGGCGCAACGGTTAGCACGTTCGCCTGCTACGCAATGGGCTTCGGTTCGATTTCTACTGAATGTGGTAGTTTTCGATAAAAAAGGGGATTTACGTGTCGGACTATGAGTACACTCAGCTGTTAAATGAGTACCCATTTATAGGCTAAAAAACTCAGTTGAGCGTGTTGCTGATCACACACCTCTGCACAAGACATACCGTCACGAGCTAGAAAATGAGATGATGCTAACTCATCTCGAGGCCATGGTTCAAATTGGACTGTTGCGCCAGTTATTTATTTATTTTTAATAAAGTAAAAAAAAATCTTTCAGTCAGAGAATGTTGATACACATTTCTATTGAAATCGCTGGCTCGTTTAGTGGAATATTTGGAGACTACAGATTCAATGCGCTTATTTTAAAATATCAATTTGCTTTCTTATCCATACTCGGGGTATTCTTCTAATGAGAAAAATGATAAAATCGCGAGAATAAGATAAATTCTCGATATACGCAAACTGAGTGGTGCTTAAATGTATCTTCGGTCAAAAAATATTAATATGTTTGTACTCGTATGTACATGTTGTGCATGTCTGGATAGAAGTGAAAACTCTAAGTGTCACCATACACTGTCGAACTCGAACACGAACCTAGTACAAGTAGACCGGTTTTCTTCACACCTATGTGAAGTGTATGTTTGTGTCAGAGGACATTTGTAGCAGGTTCGTGTTCGAGTTCGAGTTCAACAGTGTATGGTGACACTAAAGTTCAGCTTATAAACTCCACCTCAGTTTATAAAACGTTCGTCTGCGAGTAGCTGCATTTATTTACCTACCTACCTGTACCTAAATAAATGCAAAAAGTTTTTTCAATTTATCAAGAATTCATGAAGAGAATTTCAATTCATCGAGACATCCAATTTATGGAGACTGTGATTATCGAGAATCGATCGTATAATTTTCTAACATTTATTATACCAAAAATTGGCTATTTTGTCATGTATGTATGTATCTAGGGACGCGGGAGCGTCCCGCCCCGCAAAAGAAAAACGAAAAAAATTGAAAGTGACCAAGGTTATGTTTACGCGACACATCAAGTACGGGTTTTCGGATCTCTGTAGCTCCGGCCTCGGATGCTTGTTCGGGCTCAAATTTGGTAGCCGTTGTCTCCGGTCATCTTACAAAGTGCTGCAAATTTGATTCCGATACAAGGAAAAACACCCGAGATATGATAATTTGAAAATGGCTATTTTTCTTGTTCTTGTTGTTCTCGTTGTTCTTTGACAGGGCTACAGCCTCATAGGGAGCGGATCCAGGTCTGCTTTCTTTTCTCACGGATTGCCTGTGTCCCAAGGGTGTGCATAGGCTATCATTTGCTCTGATCCGTGCAGTAGATAAAAAGATACATCCAAAAATGTGAAATTTTATAGTAGAGTTTCTGGCTTAAGTCTTTTTGATAATTTGAATGCGACACAGGAAATCACTCGCAGAGATCGCATTCCGACGGGGAAAGACGCAAACACTTGATTATGTGAGTAGTGACGACGACGGATGCAAAAGTCCGGGCGCTCGTCGGGTGAGGAGAACCATACGAGGTAATGGCTGTGGGCGTGGCTTGTGGCAAGTGCATGTATGAAAAGTGTGTGATGAAAAAATTGAAACTGAATATTTATGGCTGCATCTTCGGATGTCCGGAAAGAAAAAAATATGCTGTGTGATTTTTGAAGAGAGAATCAGAGGAAATGAAAAAGAGCGAGAGAAACGAAGCAATTCGGCACAAGTGAGGAAGTAGGAAGGGCGATGGAAATTTGACATCTCTTTTGCTTCTATTGTATATGATCGGGCGGGTGTTCCGCGGCAGAGAGACAGACTGGAATGTTATTGTTCCAATAGGAGAAGTAGGAGAGGGGATGACATTTCATTTGCTTTATGTGCTTCTATATAGACTGCGCGGGTGTTGCGCAGTTTAGGGCGTGTGTCTCTCTGTTTACTTTTTACTAGTTTGTATGCGGTGGAATTACGTCCAGAATTTTGTGCACAGTAAATGGGGGTTTCATCTCCTTCTATATGTCTCTGTGTGTGTGGTATATGATTTAGGTAGTTTCATTTATGGCATATGAGATATGAATTATGATGTAAGATGATTTTTCCAATGTGTGGAAGATGCGATGTTTAGGCAACACATGACTGGAGGTGATGAGGTGAATGCAGTAGGCTGTTAAAGGTATTTTGAGTCCTTTGGGCAGGAGAAAGGATGTTCTTGGCAAAGAAGCGATTTCTAGGCAAGATGAGTATTATACGACTGGGGGTGATGAGGCGAATGCACTAAACTACTGTTAAAAGCACTTTGAGTCCTTTGAACTAGAAAAATGATATTCTTGGCAAGAAAACTATTTACCCCAAATGGGTAACCTGAGTGGACTCATAGTCCGGCACGTAAATCTCCTTTTTATCGTAGACTGCCGCATTCAGTAGGAATCAAACCGGAGCCCAATGTATAGAAGGCGAACGTGCTTACCGTTGCGCCATCTGTATTACTACTACTACTATGCAAAAAGATATGATATCTCCCAAAAACAACTCTGTTGTAAAAAATTCCCCGCCAAGAAAAACCTCTCAACCGCATAAAGGATTGATATGAATAAAATACAATACCGCCAAAGTACTCGTAGCTTCGCGCCACACTCTAGGGTTGGCATATTGAACGCTGATTGAATTAGTAAATTTCTTTCAAAGCTGATTGGCGGGGAGCTTCATAGCCATAGACAAAATGACAGTGATAATGACAACGATGTCGTTCTGATAAAATGATGGTTATGTAGTTGCATGCGGATCATGCTGTAGGCTCTTATGCCAAGTATTATTGGCTTCTCGCCCGGATCTCGTTATAAAGCTTCCGGCTTACAATATACTAAAAATGCTCTCCAGGCTAGAAGTGATTAATAGACCATTTTCTACCCCGTTTTTCTTCAGATTGTTGAACTTATTTTGTTTAATGGAAGTTCCCCGCCAATCAGCTTTGAAAGAAATTTACTAATTCAATCAGCGTTCAATATGCCAACCCTAGAGTGGGGCGCGAAGCTACGAGTACTTTGGCGGTATTGTATTCATATCAATACTTTTTGCGGTTGAGAGGTTTTTCTTGGCGGGGAATTTTTTACAACAGAGTTGTTTTTGGGAGATTGATTTTTTACAGCACAAAGTTGTTTGTTTTTTTTCTTTTGGAATGTGTTAATATATATATTAATATTTTATTTTAATAAACGTTATTTTTCAACACAAAATTAGCCGTTTTTTAGGCTCTGCTAACTAATTCCCCTCCTTCACCCCCTATGCTAAAAAAAGGTTAAATTTTTGGGGTGATTGTTCATTATGAATTATTCCCCCAATTTAAAATAAAAAAAAAAACACCAAAAATATGAATTTAAATAAAAAGGTGGAAAGTTCCCCCAAATTTTGGATTATAATTCACATGAAAAAAAACTCTTTTAAACAATACCTCGACCCTGCGAGAGGCGCGACCGGGAACAATCCAAGTCGGGTGTTGCATCACCTTATATTTGGCGACGAACACGGCATGGGTGTGAATTCCTACCCGAATGCAAATTGCAACTTACCGGTGTTTTGTCTAAGTGCCAGTGGCGACACTACGAGTATAAACAAGTTTATTGAATACAAACTTAATAACAATAACTTACAATAACGAAGGTTTCACGTTTCTGCGGGTGAAAACATTTTAACCATTGCCTATCAACCAATTATATACATTATGGGGTCATTCTTATGAAACTTTCCCAAACCCCAAACCAAAATCGAATTTCTTGAGGAATTTCGCGAATTATCACCCCAAATTTGGGGAGATTTTACATTGGTAAAATCACCGATTGGGGCGATTACAATATTTTTGGCATATAATTCATTTGTTTTTGGTGGGAAGCTCATTAGGGGAATAGTTCGCTAAGCCCGTTTTTTGTGGGGCTATCTCTCCAGTCGCTTTTTTAGCCGTTTCCAAAAAAGCAATTTTTCCTGCCACTTTTTTTTAGCCGGTTTTAGAAAAACATTTCTGGCTTTTCCGACTAAAGTTGTTTTCATAATAGAAATTTGACATCACTGCTCGTATATTGCTATACCTACTGAGGGCGACCTTTATACTACTCATTTACCCTAATATCTTGTGGGGCATAGTGCGCCAAGTATTCCATGTGGGCTGACGTTTCGTTGGCATAAACCAGTCTCGGACAATGCACGTTGCCAGCATGCATGCATCCTGCTCCCGTTTAGCCGCCTGCCTGCGACAAGTCGGGAAATGTGACTTATTATTACGCCCCGCACCACAGGCGGAAGACTATACCAACATTTTTGGCCGCGAACGCCGCCGTGGACGGGACTTAAATCCATAACGACAGTAGTCAGACATGAGACTGGCTCCTCTACGCGCTAAGCTACCGCTCGCCCCAAACTGCAGTAAAGTTGTCGTCTGAAAGGGGAGCTACTTCGCATCATTTAATAAATCATTTTCCTCGTGGGACTAGAATTTTACCTGTTAGTTAAATAACGTAATAAATTATCGCTTGTCCTAATTTTCGGATGTAATCTTCGTCATAATGTAACCGATTGGAATTTACACTAGTTGTAAAACATTGTACGATGAGTACGAAAATGTACGTTAGCCTACTCCTGCCCGGTTCCTTGACCCATGCTGACCGTCTCAAAAACACTCAAAAATATTTGCTATCTTCGTCATCGTAGCCGGCTGAATTTATATGGAAATTTTAAATTTTGAGTGCCTCGGCACGAAAACGTACGTCAGCATGCTCCTGCCCAGTTCCGTGACCCATGCTGACCGTCTCGAAAGCGCTGCACATAGTGTAAATTTTGTACTGTAAATTTTTAGAATTTGTAAATAGTTTTAAATCTGTCACTGATAGATCATGACCTAATTGATCTTCTTCTGGGGGAATGTCTCCTACAGTGTCCGCCAGTGAACGCCATTTGATTCGTCTAGTATCTTAAGTGCAGAAAAGGTGAACTTAAAAACTGCTACACTTATACTTAGATGTATATTAGCAACGAAGAAAAACAAGTATACTTACGTCATTTTGGGTTACACGAAAATCTTTGAAATCATCTCTATATTTATGGTTAAAAGCAGTTAACTTTGCATTTCGGGTGATATCCAGCCACATTTCTGTAATTATGGGAAATTGTCAAATTGTAATGGACGGTTTGGTGGGCATCCGACGATGCCCGTGGGGATGGAGCCTAGGTAGCGCAGTGACCGTGAAGGTCGGGCCATGCCATTTAGCGAAGAAAAAGGCCCCTCAATGAGCTAAGCAGCGGCCTATGCTTGTTGTAGCTCAGTTCGGGAAACGTGGGCGGGGGTTTCGCCGCTCGTTGCCCCTGTCCTGGATATGGTCCGTTGCAGGTGGTTCGTTACAAAATCGCCATACGCAAATCGTTTGTTTTTTTCAAAGCTACTGCTTTTTCGCACGCTGCAAATGTTGTATTAAAAATTATCTAACATTGCCCTTACCCGTGAGACAGATGAAACCCTTTTTTTTCCTCTTAACACATATGACAGAAAGGCAACAATAATAATAAGCGGAAGATAGTACACAAAACACGACGATCTTGACTCGACTGCAACACAATAATCCGATTATAACACTGGCACACATGTTAAACTGGTTTTAGCTTGCAGACTCAAACACGCTTCAGGCACAAGGACGGACACTGCGCTTACTATTTTTTTCATCGGGTATATATATTTGAGGTAGTGGTAGTGGCAAAAGGGCTAATTTCGGTTAGCTGTTAAGTCTATTAATGCTAATACCGATAAGCGGTTATAAATAACAGCTATACACATCTGCAGGTTATATTCGGGCAAGCTAAATTACTAAATTAAGATGTTCGATACATGCAATATGACTTTGATGTGAACACGACAGACAACAACTAAAAAAGGTGCTAAACCAATGCTATGAAATTACTGTGAAGGGTATCCATACTTTCATCGTAGTTCTTCAGAATTCATCAAAATGCAATATAATGATTCAAATTTCCCATATAGTATATCCCGTATCAATCAGAAGATACCTTTTTACATTTCGGTCAAATGCGTACAATGATAAGTCGAGGATGATACTTGTGGTCACTATGTTGGTATTTTTGTAATTTTTCACAATTTTGATTTTGTTTACTCTAAAAAAGTTGTATATTCTTGGAGCTAAGGTTTTTGGACACAGAGCTGACAAATAGGCAAACTAGAAACTAAACGACACACTCAATAAACCGAAAAGACAGGAATTTGAAAAATTTAAAAAAAAGATAGGTGTCACGCCTAGAAAATGGTTAATCTTTCTTTCAATCACATACTTAACTATATTCTTAAAACTACCGTTCTGACAAAAAATAAGAATCACGAAAAGAACAATCAACCTTTTTCTCAAAGCCAAATAAATGACACAAAAAGCGATGATGGTCGTCGGTACTTTAGGCCCGTCAAATACTTCTTGATTTTTATCCGTTTGCTTTCAATTTGTCTATGACTTGCTTTGAGATACCCATTTCTACCAGACGACTGCGAGAATGTCTTTTTCCTGACCAGAGGACTCAAAATACCTTGAAAAGTAGTCTAGGGTATTCGCCTAATTTACCCCAACCATGATGCCCATCTTGCATAGATATCACTTCTTTGCAAAGAATGTCCTTGTTCCTCTCCAAAGGACTCAAAATGCCTTCAACAGTAGTCTGCTGCAGTCGTCATATGATGTCTGAACGTAAGGGACATATAAGTTCCCGTAGGACTTAATGGGCACAAAGGACCGAAAGCACATAATGTTCTCGAATGTAATTCAAAGTCATGTTATTTACTTTTACATTTACTGAAGGATGCGCACCAAAATATGTTTAAAGTAAATCATAGACAACTTATAAGCAATGGATCAAAATGAGAATGTATTTATATGGGTCGGACGTAAAGTGCCGATGAACATCGCTCGTTTTGTGTCATTATCAATCATCTTGAAATCGCTTTTACTTGTGGCGGCCAGGCGTAAACTTATGAACAAAATTGAAGTCGTGGCAGTGTGCTTTAGAAGTTCATTACTTTCACAGCTGCAACCCTTATTTACTATCTAAACAAGTGACAATCAGCAATGACTTGTTGCAACTTGAAATCTATCTCTTAGCTGCAAATCACAATACACAAGACTAATAGTACTTATGCACAGGTAGTTATGCTAATGAAAGGATTCAAACCATAAATATAACTCAATTAACTACCAAGACCTATCATTTGCAGAGCAAATGTTGGATTTCAATTGTTATGAGACGTTCACATGGTAACTTGCCATTATTTCTGAATCACTAATTAACTAAAATAGCAATCAATGAACGAATTATGGTAATTTAATGCTTTCATGAAGATAGGCGAGATTTACAATGATTAGGATGGCGATGATGATGTTGAACAGATTTCTACATAAGTAGGTCCCAGTGGAAACATACAGAGATAGGTGATAATCGATGAAGACTCCCGTTCTATTGAATAATTCCATCAATCGATAATACTCTTTAGTAGTATTCCGAAAAAAATCTTCCCAATGAGGCTATAATGATTCGGTGAAGAAAAACCAACGAACAAGAGTCCCATTCCAGGGAAAAAAATATAGCATCACCACAGGATCAATAGAAATTCATTCATCCTTTTCGCTTTTTTCCCGAACAATACGGATGACCTAGAGCACATCGAAAACAACTTTTAATTTCCGACGAAAGCACTTCGTTATACTCAAATGGAATGTACGGTTCGATCTAAAGGAAGAAGTCGGTTCAATGAAAAAAAAAGATCGGAATACTCAAACAAGTACCAAATGAAAGAAAAAATATGTCAAGTGGTAATACTTTGGGACACATTATAGAAACGCAATACATACACGTTTTTGCGGCTATTCTGCATTTAACTCATACACAACGAGCTCTCCAAGTGTACTACAAAATCCTTCTTCGAAGGTTAAAAGGATTACACAAGTGCCTTCATGCTCTACACTATCGGCAACGATACTTGGCATCCACATTGCACAGGTTAGCTACCGCAGATAATGCTAAAGTTTTGCAGCTCTCTACAAAATTGAATGAAGCTCATTGATTGCCTTTGACTTTTGGTGGAATGCGGATTCAGGTCCATTTCGAAAGGCCTCCAGTTTTTTAAACGAAAACGATTTTTTTTTCGTATTCAACGCTAGGTTTTTGAATGAAATTCACTGCTGGAAACCCGAACTACGTTTCTGTGCCTTTTATCGTTACACTTACTTGATCTAACTGTAACCCTGTATACTGTGCACAGCACCGCTGAAACACGGATATCGTGTTACATCTCTATTAGTTTGTCCTTTCGAGATGTGTGTCCTCGTTCTAAGCACAGCCACCGTCCTGCTTTAAGTTCTTTGCGCCTTGATATTTTTACCTCATCATTTTTCCTTGCGAAAGTGACCTCTGCTCTGATTTGAATTCTAAAGGGATTGCGGGTAAAACATGCGAGTATGTCATTGAGAATTTACATGAAGTCCTTGCTATGTTTTTGCGGGCTATTATTCAAAATGTCGTTCTCGTACTGGGTTGTGAACAACATGTGGTGAAATACGACTCTGAGCACTGAGGGGAAATATGAAGTACGTATGTATATTGGTATTTAGCACTGGATGAATGATGAATGAGTATAGGGACGTACAATATCAATGGTATCATTAGCTGTGTGTTTTTGTGCTAGAGGTGAGTGCACGCGAACCACGCCCAATTGCAACAATGCCCTTTAGCAGTAAACCTACACCGGATTATTATGCTACCAGATGTCGATTGCATTACCAAAATGGCCAAGTTATTAGGGAGGAACAGAAATTTCGTAATTTAATTTGATATTTGAAATACAGTTCAATGGTGAACATGTCATATCAATATTTTTTTGTACTCTTCAAACAAAGGGTAGTTAGGTAGGCATAGTAAAGGGCTGCCGTATATAATACAGTACGCTTAGATCAGATGAAGGTCCGTTGTGTTACCCTGGAGTTTAAAAATGCCTTCCGTCAACCAAAATTAAACGATCCAGAGCTAATAGCAGGACGCAGGAGCTGACTCACATCCGCATTAGCTAAGTCCTCTAGATCAGAATAGGCATAATCCCCCACAGTTAACCTTCTTCTAAAAGGTAGTACCGGGCAGGAGCAGAGCAGACGAAAGATACTTTCCTCTTCATCTACGTCTCCGCAGCTTCTGCCAAAGTCATGGTGTGGAAGCCGCATGTTCCCCGATAACACACTGACCAGAAATAATTCCTACCATGAGCCTAACATGATGCTTTTTCATAGACAGCAGTTTAGAAGTACGGTCTATGTTTACTGATGGCCATAATTGCTATGCATTGTGGCTGGTGCTACCACTTAGCCACCTCGAAGTAGTCTTGTCTGTCGTCTGTTGTATAGGTATAATAGCTAAACTATTTTTGCAGCTGGAAATGGGCATGGCGAACCCCGATATATCTGAAGAGTTGTGTCAGTTATACTGTTCCGGGCAACCTCGTCAGCCCTGCAGTTACCAGCGAAGCCGCTGTGGCAGCATATTATAATGTTATTGATTCTCCCCATTTCCCCAAGGCAAGATTGATATTCCGTCACGGTTTTTGATGAGACTCGATAAGATTCGAGGGATTTTACTGCAGCTTTGCTGTCAATATAAATTGTGCTATCTGTTGCTGCTATAGCCTTGCGACCAAACCATAGGACTGCCTCTTTGATCGCATGGACCTCCGCCTGGAACACATTACAGTAGCATGGGAGGTGGAGTTACAGGTTCAGGTTAAGCCCGTCGGAGAAGATTCCCCCCATACAAAACGAGTTAGTGCAAGTCGGGGCGTACGTTTCCCAGTGAGTGCGGGAAGGAATTGAGCACGTATAATTTTTGCTGATCGTGATTATTGCTGTGCAGTAGCCCGTTAACGATGGTATGTCCATATTTTTTAGGATTGATGCGTGACCGGTGTATGATTCTGCCCAGCAACCTTCTTCCCGTATACGGATGACCCCGTTTGCTGCAACTTGTTCGCTTATAACGTCCAAAGAGAAAAGGTTGAACATAATCTCTAGAGCCGCGGACGGATTTGAACGGGGGACCCCGCTGATAGCCAAACAAGCCGCTCTTTGTACCTTCCCAGCAACGTGAGATTTGACTCTGTTCATAGGGCATTCCACCAAACTACTACCCCATGCAGCAGTATCGGGCGCAGGACCGATACATAAAGCCAGTGGTGTATTTTTGGTTGCAGACCCCATGTCTTTTGTATAGCCTCCTGCAGCAGTATAGTGGTACGTTCCTGAACATACGACCTTCAGTTGAGATTCCTATCCAGTATAACACCCAAAAAGTTCGCGCTTTCCGTGAAGGTCAATCTTACACCCCACAGGACAGGGAGAAATTTGATGTTTTCTCGTGAATAGCACAAGCTCAGTTTTGCTTAGTTTGACACCAACCCCGCAGTCTTTAGCCCAGTTAGCTAGCAGCATTGAGACCATTCTGCGTTACCTCACTAAGGGTGCTTAGGAATTTATATGTGACGGCGATCGAGATGTCATCCGCATAAGCAGTTACCCTGCAGCCCAACCACTCCAGGTCCAAAAGCAATCTGTTGACCGCTACTATATATTCCATAGCAGTGGAGAGACCACACCACCTTGTGGAGTTCTCCTACAGACACTCCTGCGTTCAGAGGATACGCCCAATTTGTAGTAAATAACCCCATCAGATTAATTAGCCCAACCAGGTTCGCATCCACGTTAAGGCATGAGATTGCAGAAAGGGTATATTATGTTAGTTTAGGTAGAGGGCCGCATCAGTACAGCACACTTAGACCAGAAACTTAAGTCAGTTATGATACCCTGAAACTAGAAAAGAGACTTCCACCTACCTATGAAGTTAAAACCATCCGAAGCTAGCCTCGAAGCGTAGGAGTTGACCCACCGCGACCTATGCTAATTGCTTCAGATGATTGAAAAACTAGTTACCAAGAGTTGAGCTTCTCCTGCCTGCCGGGTATTCGCAGAGAGATGAAAAATAGTTTCCTCCTCATCCATGTTTCCACAGCTTCTACAGAAAACATTATATGGAAGCCGAAGCCTCCTGACAGACAGTGTCCAGTGACCATCTCCTGTTTTGATATCAACAGTAGTTTCGTGTTACGGCTAATATGTTACCTTGGTAAAATCTGCTTAGCTATCTGAGATGTAAGGCCTTCAGTCCATCTAAAGTTTGTTTTGTTTGCTGCAGCAAACTTAATATTCGATTCTAGGAAATATATGGAGATGGGGATGTTACTTTTTGACCTGCTGCGTCGCATCCGTTGCTCCCGTTCTAGCGAGCTCGTCAGTCCTATAATTTCCGACATGGTAGAAGTGGAATCCAGCATAGTGCAATATTGAAAAGGTAGCGCTTCTCTATAAGGCATATTCTGTACTCAGTTAAGGTTTTGGAAGTACATCTCTCTCTCTCTCTCTCTCAATTGACCTAACCGCTTGTGGAGCATTGCGCGTCAACTGTTCCATGTGTCCCAGTTGATGTTTCGTTGGCATTAACTGGTTTCGGAGAATGCAGTTGCCAGCATGCACCTCCTGCACATCCATGGCCACGAACGTCATCGTGGGCGGGATTCGAACCCGAAACGCCAGTAGTCAAACATGAGACTTATGCCTCAACACATTGCGCTCTCGGTCGCCCCTGATTTAAGGGATTTAATCGCAGCCTGGCTGTCTGTGAAACTCGTGACCGTTCGTTCGTGCTAGTGATGCGACATCCCAACCATGTTTCAGCCTCTTTTATCGCGTAGGAAAATGTTGCAATTATCCGACATCCGGATCCAAGATCGAGATTAAGTTGTTCGGAGTGGACGTCGGCGCGTATAACTTTAGCGCTCTGAGAACTGTCTGCGCAAATATTCAACGTGATCAGTAATGCAGGACCACTCACTACCCGTAGACTACGTTGTGGGTACTCAAGGAACTCCACCAATTGATCTCCCGGTCCTAATAGAAGCAGGTCAAGCATCAACTCCATCGCCGCAGGTGGGTTTGTCTAAAGACCTGCGCTGTTTGCCTCGCAGGCCACTCTCTGCACCTTAGAGAGCCGATGGTGATTCAGTTTCAGTACGCAGGGTAAGCCACCATCTCGAACAACATTATCGACGCAAGACCGACACGTAACGTCAATGCAGGACCTTAGGCTGCAGACCCCATGTCTTACCAAATCAGTAGTCTTACTACAAATGTACAGTGCCATAGAGTAGTCCAGGTTAGGAGAGAAAAATAGGAAAAATAAATTGTGTAGTTTTGAAATTTTGCACAATAGTTGGAGACAGTCCCTTGATTATGTGCTGAAAAGTTTGCGCATTTCTGAATATTCGGTTTCCAGTTAAATTAGTTTTTTTTTTCACCAAATACTAGACCAAGGTAGTTTGCAAACGCCAGTCTTACTCCTTCAAGGTAGGAGATATTACCGGTGGAATGTTGCGTTTCCATGTAAGTATGACTATTTTGGTTTTACTACGATTGACAGTAAGGCTGCATTTAATGTCCCAGTTAGCAGAGATAGCACTTGTTGTGTACCTTCGCTGAGCAACAGAGACATCATAAGCATAGTCTGTCACCTTACAACCTAGCTCCTCCTTGTCTGTGATTAATATGTTAACTATGATGTTCCACAGTACGGTCTTAGAATGCTTAGGCTCACCACTATTTCATCACAAGAAATGGTCAAATAGAGATTATCTGCATTGCTAGTAAAATTTTTCGGAAATATAAGACATCTGAAAAATAATCTCTCCTTGTAACACATCATCCATTTTGCGGATTTCCTCTATTATACTCATTTACCCTAACTTCTAGTGGGGCAAGCGCGTCAACTATTTCATGTGGTTTAGCTGACGTTTCGTTGGCATAAACTAATTTCGGACGATTGCCACGAACGTCGTGGATGGGACTTGAACCCGTAACGACCGTAGTCAGACATGGGACTGATGCCTCTACGCACTGAGCTACCGTTCGCCCCAATCATATTATATTAATCAATCTTACTTACATCCGAACCGTATTCTCAAATTTGGTTGAATTGGCCCACTTTTGCAGTGGCTTCACTGCTAATTTCAAAGTGGCGAATGTAGAATGGATTAAGATCAAAATTAGAGCACAGTCTTCGCTAAACCGATTTTCGTGAAATTCTATGCAAATGATAGTAGCCATGTCTGATTCAAACGAAGAAATATCCAAAATGAATCCAACGGATCTGCGACAAGCGAATTCAAAGAGCCAGCATACAAATAGTTCACCCCGTGTGGCGAATTGCGGACTCAGTATACAAATGTTTTTTTTTTAAATTAATTTTTTCATTACAGAAGCTTTCATCCCGGGACTGGGCCTCTCTGCATCACTTTACTTGCCCAACGTAAGTGACTTATCAATCTAACGAGTGCGAACCCTAGCAGATTGTTTAATTAATTTAATTGTTTAAAATGGAAATTTAGCAATAGCAATTCTCTTATAAACATCGCGTTGAGGAAAGTCCTTCTATAAGCTAACGTTTGTAAACCAAATAAGGCACAACGTGTACTATAATCAGGCTTAAAACGCCAGCCAATTTGGTAAATAGCTATACGAGTAAAATTATGTTGAATTCTCTCTATACGTTCAATATGAACATTATAGAAAGGATTCCACACAATTGAACAATAATCAAGAATCGAGCGAACAAATGAAGAATATAGAATCTTCAAAGTATAATGATCATTAAATTCATGCGCGTTCCGTTGACCAAACCCTAACATGCTATTCGCTTTTGACAAAATGTAATCGGTATGTGGTCGAAATGAAAGCTTTTGATCAAAAATTACACCTAAGTCGGATATCTCAGAAACTCTTTCAAGAACACTACCTGCTATGGAGTACTCATAAAAGAGAGGATTTTTTAATCTAAACGCGCTCAAAACTTTACATTTACTAACATTTAAATTTAAATTATTATCGCGGCACCAATTTTGCAATTTCTCTAAATCGCATTGCATTTTGAGACAGTCGCTTACGTTGCTAATTTTCATAGCAATTTTCATATCATCCGCGAACTGACATACCCGCACATATTCAAAATTTTGGATGATAGATATCATTTACAAAAACTAAAAAGAATATCGTCCCTAAATGACTTCCTTGTGGTACTCCCGATGTATGTACATCTTATCATAGAGCGCGATGTACAGCCGTTTAACTTCACCAATTGATTCCTATCAGTTAAGTAGGATCTCACCCAGCTTAGAAAAGTCGACTGTATACCTAAATTTTCTAATTTGCGAAGTAATATGTTGTGATCAACTTTATCAAAAGCCTCCGAGAAGTCGGTATACACAACATCAACCTGCATGCTCTCTTCCATAGAATCAGCAACAAATTTAGTAAAGGAAACTAAATTTGTTGTAGTTGATCCTACCTTTAAGGAAGCCATGTTGACATGGCGATATTAACTCGCTGAGCAAAACATCTATTTTCTTTTTAACAATCAATTCAAAAAGCTTCGGGATAGCCGATAGTTTAGCTATAGGCCTATAATTGTCTATATGATGTTTTGGACCCTTCTTATGAACAGGAGCAATAAAAAATGTCTTCCATTCATCAAGGAAAACACCTGTAGACAATGACGTATTAAAAATGTTCGTTAGAGGACGACATAATGACTGCATGCAATTCTTTAGAAAAATGTCAGGAATGCAGTCAGGTCCGGCTTGAATACTAATATCAAGCTCAGTCATAGCACATAGCAGGTCATCTTCAGAAATCTGGAGAGCACTGCTAAGACGTTCATGAACTATTTGAGCAATCGGGAATCTCCCATTGACATTGTCATTCAGTTCCGACGAAACCGAACCTGGCATATCATACACCGAATTGAGAGAACTTGCAAAGCCATCACATACCGATTGAACATCACTATAAAAATTACCATTGAATTTTAAATTTTTCGGAATGCCCGGTATTCTTGCGTTTACTGTTTATAAATTTCCAAAAAGCTTTACTATCATTCTTTATATGTATTTTATCTTGCTCCGCTCGAGCAATATATTGTTTATAAAGATATTTATTTAACAATTCATACTCTTTCCTCAATCTAAAAAAGTTAGCTTTGTTAACAAGAGACTGTGAATTTTTAAATAATTTATGTGCTTTATTTTTTGAATTTTTAAGTTGGTCCAACTCCTTGGTAGCCCAAGGATTTCTCTGTTTTTTGTTAAAATATTTTAGAGGAACATATTTATCAATAGCTTCAGATAAAATTGATTTGAAAATGTCATAAGACTCAACAATACTTTTATTTGAGAAAATAGAAGTCCAGTCAATATCAAAAAAGTAAGTACTCAAATCAGCATATCTGGCTTTTTCAAAATTTCTACTAGGAGTGACAACCAACTCTTCCTGAATGTAATCATAAAATATAAAATCTAAAAGAAGAGCATAATGATGTACTGAATTCGGCAAAAGTGGGTTATCTACTCTATTTACGGAAGCATTTAAGTTAGTACTCATAAAAATTAGATCTAAAATTCTACCAATGGAGTTTTTAACATGATTAATTTGCATCAAATCCATGGCAGAAAGACAATCTGTTAGGAAAAAATCGCACTCGAGACGTAGATTGCGTGGCAAAAATCTTTTTTCTCCATCATTCCATTACCAACTTATGTTACCAAGATTGAAATCCCCAGCAACAATCAATTTATCAGTTTCTTTAAAAGAAGCAGAAATTTTGGAAATATTCTCCACATGTTTTTGAAAAATATCAATCGAACTCAGGGGTGGTAAATAGATGTTAAAAATATAAACTGTTTCACTGCGAGAAATATTTATACTCACACATATTTGTTCCACATCGTTATGGAATAGCTCAACTTGATGAGATGGGAATACTGTCTTGACAGCAATCAAAACACCACCCCCTCTTCTAGTTGAGTTTTCATAACGATCTCGACGAAAAAGATGGTAGTTATTTTACTTACAAATAACTCCTCATTTGTAATCTCAGAATGAAGCCAAGTTCCGGTCAAACATATCGTAGGATAATTTTCTTGTGAAATTGCAAGATAAAAGTCATTCGTTCTAGAACAAGACCACCGACCACCTACGTTTTGATAGTAAACCGAAAATAAATTTGTTAAATTTAAGTTTTCGGTTGGGCATTGTCTTCGCATTTCGCGTTTTTTGAAAAATTAAAAGCAGATATGTTAATACCTTTTGGCCAGAAACTGGCACAAAACACTTGCTTTGAATGTTCCTGAGGAATTTTTAATGAAAAACTAATCGAAGTTAATTTCGAAACATCGCTATCTTTTTTAACCAAGGGATAAACTGAAATGAAAGTTGAATCCGATAAATTTAGTTTTTTTACAACATAATCCTTCAAATCGTCCGCCTTCATAGAAGTATGGAGTTTTGAAATATGGAAAACTTTGAAACTGGGCACACTTTTCAGAGAATTATTGGTATCATCGATACCATAAATTTTCTTGTGTCGCCCACTTTGATTTTTACCAACCCTGAGTGCGACTGAAGTGCCATGTTAGGGGCGAATTGCCAGAAAACTAGTTAACGTTCAACCAATTCACTTTCAACTTTGATCCGATGTGATCCCATACGAGACCTGGATCAGAGGCCAGTTAGTAGTTTCGTTTGAAAATGGATCTGTGAACGGGTGAATCGAAAGGGATATTATTACAAATATTTCGATTTCTTAATCTTTTAAGCACTGTGTGTGCATTTTATTTACAATTACGTTTAATGAAATTTATATCTCTCTCTCAATTGCCCTAACCCCTTGTGGGGCATAGCGCGTCAACTGTTCCATGTGGCCCAGTTGACGTTTCGATGGCATAAATTGGTTTCGGAGAATGCAGTTGTCAGCATGCACCTCCTGCACATCCATGGTCCCGAACGTCGTCGTGGACGGGATTCGAACCCGAAACGCCGGTAGTCAAACATGAGACTGATGCCTCAACACACTGCGCTACCGGTCGCCCCAATTTTATATGACTTGTAATGAAACATTTTCTTACCCGCTCTACAATGCTGACGTTTCGATAGCATATCGATGGTGAAGGTAGCCGACTTCCTATGTCAAAAATTGCATTTTTGGAGTCAGTTTACCATAAGAGGTTGTAAAAGTTATAAAACACAACATTAACATGCAGGGTTTGGATGTTGCTGCTTCTAACGGGTTTTCACTGAAAATAACAACATAAGCGGTTGAGCAATTGATGCATAAATATTTAAAAAACACAAGAGGAATTTTTTTTTTCAAAAATTGACATAGGAGGTTGTGAATCTTCACCATCGATATGTAGTTTTCCGAAGTGCAGTTGCTAGCATGCACCTCCTAAAATATACAATGCAGAGATCATAATGGCATTGCGTGTCTGATCCCTACCTCTAAAAATCATAAGACGCTAAGATCTAGAAATAAATCCCATCAAGCTCATTTTTATTAATAAACGATAATCCCCCTAATATCACGTCATTATGTAAACACCTACCTTGTCGTAATAGACTATCAGGATTATCACTACATATTGTTTTACATCCACCAGAGCAGCCCGACTCCCCAATATCCTCTCATGTGCGCGGCTACACTCGTATAGGGATATGCATGCTAAGAACCAACTAAACATTAATTATCCTCTCGTCTTGTAGATGATTCCATGGGATTTTCATAAATAGTTGTTACCTTTCTGTGGCGAATTCTCATCAGGTACAACGCGATGACAGTCTAGGTTTCGTGTGAGCAGCCTGGAAAAATTCTCCGGCGAAACGACGGAAATCAGGAGGCAGGAAAACCAAGGAAGCGTGCAAAAGCTTCATGTGTAGAAGGTATTCACTATTCAGTAAGTATAAGTAGCAACGGATAAGTAGGGATGCTGATGATGATGGCAACGGCAGTATAAGGATGTAGTTTGTTTCCAGTGGCAAACTCTCATGTTGTTGGTTGGGTTTTTCGTAATCATGCAACTCGTGTTTGATGGATGATTGTAGTTCATGAGAGGTTTTCAGCAGGAATTCCAAGGGTTTAACTATCCGTTCTCACAATATTCGAAAGGAGGGGATATCATAGGGAAAATTATCATGTCATGGCGCTAAGAGCAAGGTGTGGTGTTATTGAATGTATTTTAACCTCATTCAATTAGCTTGGGGGATGCTTAATGTATTTTCGGTGCGGTAACTACGACTTGATGATTACAGTTTTTCAGCAGTTTGATTTATGGCTGCAGATTACAAGCTTTACTTGTTTTATGGAAACGGTCTTTTCGAGATTCCAATAAATTGCCATTTTTTTATTGATTTTTTTTGGAAAACAAACCTTCTAGATTTCACAATTACGTAGGTAATGAATGACTTCTGGTAAACCTGCGATTTGTTAGCATGTTCATAGTTGTAAGTATAAGCTCACGTTTCTGTTCTTCATCGATCCTTTTCTTCTAATCCTTATCACTACCGGATTTATTTATGTTTTGTTTTTCCTGGTTATACTCGTATACTCCAGTAAAATCATAAAAAATACTCGAAATATGGCGTTATCTATAGGTGGCCAGAAAAACATTTGTCGAAAGAGTTCGAAAAGGGAGAAAAAGCGGGATGGGGTGGGCAGATTTCGCAATAGTATCTAATGACACCTAATTCTAAACATTAGCATCAACTACAATTAATTGTGCTTCTGACTGCAAAAGACAGATATTTATTCTTCTACCAAAGCTTATCAACCCCCTTCACCATTCCGGACGAAGCGTATCGTTTTTAGCAGATTGCCGCGGTCGTGAAGAAAAAAGAAAGTCTGTCGAAACGATAGCTTGATTTTCGAAGGGCGCAGTCTGCAACCATATTTCATTATTTGAAGCTTTGCGTGAAGGGTATCAACCTTCACTAGTTTGTGACATATACGTTATATACGTAAATTTGATTGCTTCTGCATTTACCGCTTCGAAATTAGCAGTAAAACTTGTTGCAATTCCACTGTACCTATGAAGGGTTATTGTTGGAGTTGGCCCATTTCAGCCAAATTGAGGAATGTGTTTTCGCGGTTAATATGATCGTTCAATATGAAATTTGGTAAATATAGGTATATACTATATTTAAAAGTAAAATAGTTTTTCTAATAAAAACTTACTTTTGGATCAGTAGCTGCTATGACAGCTATGTCTTACAGTAGTCCAATTTCAACCAATATTAGGGAAATAGTTTGGCAATGAAGACTTTTGGAAAATGTAAAATTTGGTTAACATACACATCTTTAGAAACAAAAAAAGTTTTTCTTGCAAACACCGACTTTTGGACCGATCGTTTTTATATTAGCGATATGACGCAGTGGTCCGATTCCGTTGATTCCGACATATGTATATACAGCGTGCAATAGAAAGAAAGTTTTGTACACAATTTCAGCTCTATAGCCTTAAAACTGAGAAACTATAGTAGTTTGCATAGAATCATACGGACGGACAAAGAGACAGACGGATGGAGCTTAATCGACTCATCTCGCCATACTGACAAAGAATATATATATATTCCTGGAGATGTTTCCTTCTATACTACTACTACTACTCAATTGCCCTAACCCCTTGTGGGGCATAGCGCGTCAACTGTTCCATCTGGCCCAGTTGACGTTTCGTTGGCATAAATTGGTTTCAGAGAATGCAGTTGCCAGCATGCACCTCCTGCACATCCATGGCCACAAACGTTGTCGTGGACGGGATTCGAACCCGAAACGCCGGTAGTCAAACATGAGACTGATGCCTCAACACACTGCGCTACCGGTCGCCCCGCGTTGCAAACTTCATTACAAAGTTAATACGCCCTACTTCGTGGAGGGTATAAAAACTGTAAAAACATAGTTGATAATAGCCGGTGTTAATTTCGCTAGATCAGAATCGTCACTCCCATACGAAACGATTGACCGTCGATGATCCGGATCTCGTATGGGATCACATCTAAATCAGAAGTGAAAGTGAAATGGTTAAGAGCTCGCGCGGCAACCTTTTTAGTTGGAAAATAACTAAATACAATAGTTTATGTAGTTCGAAAAATAGAACACACTGCGGTTTATGCGATCGCGCACACAGCCGACTAAACTATTTAGTTATCGCTGTATACGGGGTCTCATAAATCGCAGTGTGTTCTATTTTTCGGACGTAACTATTTAGTTTTTTTCCTACTAAAAAGTTTGCCGTCTGCCAGAGCTCTAAACGAAAACTTGTTTCTCGACAATTCATCTGTATGGTGGCTGTTGGAATTCGACCGTCACTTGATCCCGGTAGTTCTTTTTAGAGTTCGACTCTGTCAGGTTGTGTAGTGATGGTTTCCGGAGGACGAGGGTTGAGGTGGCCGTAAAGGCCAGAAACCTCATCATGGGCAAAAGACCCTCTCCGACGACCACCCGTGACGTGTGCTGGCAGACCAACTCAGCTGTCGGGAGTGGCGGGGTGGTTCAACACGGCAGTCATCGGCCTCCTCCATCAACGTACAAGAAGTATCGCACGTCTGCCCGAACAAAAAAGACTCAAAAATATAAAAATCGAAAAACCCTACAACCCGCAATCCAATATACTCAAAACCGAAAAACTACTGGTGGTGCCTTTGCACCAAACTCCCAAAGACTCAAAAACATCCGCAAAGTCCCGTGCAGGGACATGGGGCTGCATCAGCCAAACTAACAAGGCACGAAGGCCAAAAATGTATAAATAACGGGGAAAACCGTCCAATCAGGACAGATCCTTTTCCCTCTCAGGTCATCTGAGCCTCAAGATGTTCAACGGCTCCTTATGGGCCCCAGGTGTTATGGGCCCTGCGCGACCTAGCCCTCCCAACCGTGGGATTCCGGGCGCATATTTTCGAAATCCCCCAAGTAAAACTCAAACGCTCAAGACGAGAGAGAGAGGAGGGAGAGGGAAGAAATTGGCGACCTTAGCCCACCATGCTAATCATATTGCGTATACCTAAAAATTCAAGTAAAATTCAAGTAGTATACGAATCTCAATTGGCGACCTTAGCCCACCATGCTAATCATATTGCGTATACCTAAAAATTCAAGTAAAATTCAAGTAGTATACGAATCTCAAAATATTTTTTTTTATATATATAAAATATATATTTATATATACTATTTTATATATACACATTATATATGTATGCATATGTATATATTTATTATTTATATTTTAATTTTTTTTTCTTATCCATATGTAATAATATAATAACGAAACATCTGCACTGTTATTATATTGTTTTGTTTCGTTTTTTTCTTCAACGCTTTGAAAAGGGTTGCTACTGTAGCCAAGGATTGTATCGCGTCGTGCCCTCCTTAAAACGACTCAATCTACGCCGAATTGACGAATTCACACACACACCTCAAATGTGTGCTTGTATAGTAGGCAAACTAGGCAACAAAAAAAAATAATTTTTTCGGTTTTTTTACAAAAAAAAAAAAACAATAATTGTTGAGAGAAACAAAACTAAGGTGTGACGGAAGTTTGTTACGTGTAACTAACCCTCCAAGCATTATTAGACACTGTATTCTGAGAATAATTCCTAAAGTTTGTATGTATGTATGATGCGGAAACATACATCAAATCTTCTACTCAGCACCGAAATGCTTGTAGTTTATCGTTAATAGCTGTACGAATGCCTATTTTCACTTGACATTTTTTTTTTGTTCATTTAATAACAATAACGGTTAATATTCACGCTTTTTATATTTTACGATTTTTTTTTTTCCAATTTAGAAATTTTTTTTTTTATTAGGGCTGGCACACACTACGTGGTTTTTCTTTTTAATCCATGATGTGGACGTTGCGATATTTTATGACGACCTCCAGGATAACAAATTTCAATAGTTGTTTTAAAAAGGCAACGAGCTCTATTCAAAATTTCGTCCCGATTAAATTCTAGATGGACGAGATCCTGCGACTTCGTAGACCGGATTGAAAAGACTAAAAATAGTATAAAATCGCAGCAAGGAACATTTCATGCTTTGATACACTTTCACAGAAATTTTCGATTTAGTAGATGTTCACTAAATCGAAATTTTGTTTGAATTTTGTTGAAGTTAGAGCAAATATTGCGAATACGCTATTGAATTTATAGTGTTGTGCTACGGTACATCATTAGTGATGTTTGCGGAACGCCTTTGCAATCGCAAAAGATTAAAGCGTATTCCTCAAGCCGTGCACTGCCCTGAACCCCTTACTTGAGTGCCCCCTCGCTTTGGGGGGGCACGGACTGCATAAATCCCACGCGGTTGCTCGTCGTTAATCCACTGAGCGACAGGATCGTTGTCTTCCTTTTTTCGCAGTTGGCTAATTGCGAACGTGAACTTGGTGGACTTATCCCAAACGCACTCATTTGCACACACGCGAAAATAAAACCAAAGTGTCGTTTGGTCGAGAAGTCTCTCGCAGCCCTCGGAACACGATCCCGAGAAAAAAAAACTTCACGCGTATAGTGGGGTCGCGAAATGACCAGCGACCGGGTTTGGGCCAAAAACGTGGACGTTACGCTACTCGCGAACAAAACGCAAAACGTAAGAAAAATCACACGGAAAAGGCGGAAATTTGGGGCAAATTCTTCAGTGACGAACGGCGACTTTTTCCCCGTCTCCCAAACGTGGTCCACACACCGCGGTCAAAAATCCAAGTCCAATCACACTGAATCTCGCGATAATATCTACAGTTATGTATAGGTACATATCTTTTAAAAAAGAAAAAAAATGCTTTCAGCACACTATAATACTTTCAACCAAAATTTTTCTTAAATTGTAGATATCGATGTATACTCGCGCGAAAATAATTGAAATTTCATAATATTAAAGACAGGGAATTATATCTAATACTTTTGATTTTGACTCTCTACAATTTCCTTTATAGTACGGCACTCCCGGGCAATCGCAAACCGAACGCCACAAAATCCCAAGCAAAACTCTCGATAACAACTTGACTGTCTACCTCAAGCACTATCAAAAACCCGACCTCCCGTTATCCTCTTATCAACGTTTTTTCGGTCTAGTTTTCGATCATGACCGGTTCTACTTCTTTTTTTCTTTTTTTTTCTATTGTTCTTTTGCATCGAGCCAGCAATTTATCATTGGGTCCCGCTATCCCCAAACTCAAAATAGAGTGACTCCAAAAAGTCATGGGTCACCGTGCAGAATTAGTATGCATATTATATACGTGTATATATGTATATACCTGTGCATACAGATGTGGATCTATGGATACACAGATATACACACATACACACGTATCGAATATGGGAATATATTACAACCCAGGTGAATCCGCAGTACTCGCGAACAGTGATGAGGATTCATCTGAATAATACAAGGGTGGTTTAGACTTTAGCGAAGATGGGATGATGTTAAGGGAGAAGTAAGTCCCTTGCGTGAAACCTCCCCACCTCTTTGCCATTCATGTCCGTGACGTAATAGCAGTTACTGCCAATCGAAGCCCGGATCCGACCCTTGAGGTACTTAGGAGCCAACTTCGCGTTAAAATGCTCTGCGGCACTGCTCTGAGCGAAATTGCGATAAAGGACTTCCCCACCTACTCTGAATTTTATCGGTCTGGCTCGCAGGTTGTATTGTCGAGCGTTGGCTTCACTGGCCAAATGTAAATTCTTTTGAATTTGGTGCCGGATTAGATCCATTTTTACATCCGATGCCACTGAAGCCGTAGGATCACCCAACATTCCAGACGTACGAAGGACGTTGTAGGCACTTCCATGCAACACCATGGTTTGACCGCACAACGAGAAGTAAGGTGAGTAGCCAATCGCCGAGTGATAAGCTGACCTCAACGCGCAGTTAATCTTTGAGATGTTGGCATCCCAATCCCTCTGGTCGGGCTTCACATATGCACGGATGGCAGCAACCAATGAACGATTGACACGTTCGGACGCATTAGCTTGGGGAGAGTACAACGCGGTGTAAAAGTGTTTCACCCCATAGTTATCCAACAAGGTATTAAAGAGGTTGGACTTAAATTGCACCCCGTTGTCGGTAATGATAGTTTCCGGAACCCCAAAGACGTGAAACACCCGCTGCTCTAAAAAGTCGACGATGAGGTTGGCCGTAAACTTTTTCACGGGCTCTATAAAGGGAAATTTGGTCAAACTGTCCAGAACTACTATTGCTCCCACATTTCCAGTCTTGGAGCGCGGATATGGACCTATTAAATCGACGTACAGCCGCTGGAAAATGCGGTCAGGAATAGGAGGAGCTCCCATAGGTGGTCGAGGCGGTTTGTTGGGGGCCTTGGTGGTCTTACATGTCTTACAACTCGACACGAAGTCCGCCACCTGCCGATTCATTTTGGGCCAGTAGAATAGGCTCCGGAGTCTTCGCAGCGTCTTACCGAATCCACCATGCGAGCACAGTGGATGGTCATGTGCACTTCGGATCAGCCCTTCCCTCAACTCTACTGGTACCCATAACTTCCACGATAATTCCTCCTGAATTTGATCCCCGCTCGCATATTCGCAGCGCCTGTAGACAAAATTGTCGAAAACTCGGAGGTCTGAAAGTCGGTCTTGGTCTTCCTGTATCCGCAGAATAAGACCACGATAATCCGCAGACTGAAAATGTGGTGAGCTGAAATCTACAGACAGGGAGGTGTTGTCCTGTATTGAGATCTCAGCGACATCGGCTTCATGGACGCGTGATAAGGCATCTGGAACAATGTGATCTTTGCCTTTGCGATGTCGGATCGAGAATTTCAAGCCCTGCAGCTTAAGTGCCCACCGAGCTAGTCGACCGTGCAGGTCTCGTAGGCTCATGAGCCACTTTAGGGAGGCGTGGTCAGTGACAACTTCGAATTCCAGGCCTTCCACGTAAGGCCGGAACTTTTCTATAGCTGTCACCGCAGCAAGGCACTCTTGCTCCGTGACAGTGTAGTTGCGTTGGGCCGTTGTAAGTTTCTGCGACATGAACGCAATAGGGGCTTCCTCCCCCGCATCCGTAAGCTGTACCAGCACCGCACCGATCCCATCTTGACTTGCGTCACATTGTATCGAAAAGGGACGGGCAAAGTCCGGGCTGTGTAAAACGGGGGCGGAGGAAAGGCTCTTCTTGAGCGCATTAAATGCGTGTAGAGCCTCCGTAGACCACAGAAACTTACGACTCGAATGCGGCTAGATATAACGAAGGAACGCTTGTATGGAATGAAGGCGTTATTTTCATCGACTGAGCTCTTTTTAAATTCATAAAAAAATCCTGATTATACATTATTCAAAATGATATAATTAAATAACTGCGCCTGGAAGACACTCAATCACAGCTACTCAGAGTCGGCTAAGGGCAGAATGGGGGGTAGCAGTTAGCGGCTGTCACCCAGTTTTTAACAACACAGCTCTAGATGAACTTGAAGTCCAGTTTGGAGTTATAGTGAGCCACGACATCTCTTTAAGCAAAATTCCGAAGGAACACTTCATCCTCAGGCTGGAATTGATTAGGAGAGCGCGATTCGAACTACACGTCACTAAAGTTGCTGGATGCCAAATATTTAGAATATCCGAGTCTCGAGCCAATTGGTCAGAATCTCAGCGGTTTTTTCTTTTGTTCTACAAAAGTGAACAGGATAATCGCTCTCATGCTCCCATACCACTTGATCTCGGGAAATTACCTAACAGATCCTTTAGTAATGGAACTCGGAGGACGAAGGTAAGGATGGACCATAAAGACCACTGTACACCATATAAGACGAAAACCCCTCACCGATGATCCGTGACGTGCGCTTGCAGACCAACTCAAATGTCGGGAATGGCCAAGGTAGTTCAACACATCATTATGGAGCTATATTTCCCACTTAAAAGCAAATTAAATCATTTGTTTGCTTCATAATTTCATTTAATTTTTTTTAATATGATGTACAATATTTATTGGCGCCTGGCTGACGTATTTGCGGTTCTATTGGCTGGTTTTATACCCGCAACGGATGTAAATATCAAATTGACGGGTATGAATGCCTTGGGCAGGTGTTATGCCGGCATCCTGCTATCGAACGCATGTTAGTGGAGGTCGTCGAGCACCTTCCACACAATTGCACATGTATGCAGAATAATCAAATGTGCGGCGGGTTCAATTTGGTGAGGGAGGTCAGAAGGTCTTTGGGTACAATACCGGTAGCCGACAATATTACAGGCACTATTCGTGCACTGCCAATATGCCGAAGTTATTTGATTTCTTGAGACAGTGCACTATAGTTTGCCCTTTTCTCCGCAGGCTTTCTCTCGATATTGCTGTTGTGGGGGATAGCAACATCGATTATCCATGCAAAGCGACTCGTCTTGTCGACTAGGCGTACATCGGGTTTGTTTAGGGCGACTGGGTGATCAGTGTTTACCTGGCGATCCCAGTACATTGTGAAGCGAGTTTTGTCAAGGACTGCTTGTTCTCAATTGCCCTAACCACTTGTGGGGCTTAGCACGTCAACTGTTCCATGTGGCCCAGTTGACGTTTCGTTGGCATAAATTGGTTTCGGAGAATGCAGTTGCCAGCATGCACCTCCTGTACATCCATGGCTACGAACGTCGTCGTGGACGGGATTCGAACCCGAAACGCCGGTAGTCAAACATGAGACTGATGCCTCAACACACTGCGCTACCGGTCGCCCCAAACTGCTTGTGGAGTTTATTTTTAAATCGGAAGGGTTTCACTAATCAGCCCGTCCTTGTATGTAAGGTGCTGGTGAATTACCTTCCATGCAGCATTGTGTCTGTCCGTGTACTCTACAGGTGCCTTTACAGAACAGTCAGAGATGACATGGTCTATTGTTTCCCACACCGGACCACACATTCTGCACATATGCTTAAGATATGCACGGGTGGGTACCACGCCGTCCTGAATGGCGACCACCGAACCTTTTGTTTCGGCAAAAAGATACCCTGCACGTACCATCCTTTCGACAGGTGAATATCGACAAATGGCTGCCTAAGGAAATTCACGTGTTTACCATGAATGGTCTTTGCCTTCCATTTGTCGAACTTCTCTTGGCCTGACTTCACCAGACTCAAAGGAGCAAAGGATTGATCCTTTAGGTTGAGTGGAGTTAAGCAATTATCTGCCTCGCAGACAGCATCATGCATAGGATTCAATGTTGCTTTGCCTCTGAAATGAGTCCGAAGTGAGTTGACTTGCTGGTAGTGTAAATTATCAACCAAACTGTAACGGATGGATTGGTGGGAATCCAAAGATGCCCGTGGGGACGGAGCCTTAGGTAGCATAATGACCGTGAAAGTCGGGCCGTGCCATCTGGCGAAGAGAAAGGCCCCTCAACGAGCTAAGCAGCGGCCTATGCTTGCTGTAGCTCAGTTCGGGAGATGTGGGCGGGGTTTTCGCCCTGTCCTTTACGTATTCATAAAAATTTATAGGCCTGGGGAAGACAACACAAAGAAGGGAGGTAAAAATGGAGAACAAAAAAAAAATAGTCGATAAGGATGGAATGATTGCCGGACGGATCGGACGCTCACGCGGTCGAATCTGGGTTCGGGTGTAATGAGACCCTCGGCCTCTGGTTTCGTACCACCAACAGATCACTACTCATCAGGTGCTGCTTCGATCTGCCGGTGGGAGCAGCACTGCCAGACCATAATATGGTTCATTACAGGTGGCTCATAACAAAACCTCTACCTCCGATGTCTCTAGGTAAGCACATACGCTCCACTAACGATTTTGGATGTAGCATTCGAAATTTGGACATTAAAACACGTTACCTTGTTCAATATCTGCTAACGATGTCACAGACGACAGGACTATTCCGAATAAATAGTTTAGTGAATTAATGGCACATAGGTTGATCCTATTTTGTTCCTTTCCGGTAAATTGAATTTTAACAGCAATTTCAACTCGCGCCAGAACTCAACCAGCAGTCGTTCTTTCAAGTCATCAGTACCTATACTGGAGTGAAGACTTGTGTGTAGCTTCCCGAGGATACGAGTAATTTTATGTCTATCTACATCTATCTAAGTATTGTACATCAGGTGAGTCAGCTCGAATTTGGAAGCCATTCCAAGAATACCATGTTTTATGAAATAGCACCGTCTAGTTGAATTTAGAAGTGATGAGCGCCAGAAGAACTAAAGAGAACTCAAAGAGTCCCCTTGGAATATGTCTCTTCGGATGTATGTATACCGGTTGAGAGAGTGTTTTGCCTTCGGTTGATGGCACTGATAGTGTTCTGCGCCATCTTTCGATCACTTTTGTCAAAAAGTTGATTAGGACAGAATATACGCGGTACATTTGGAGGACCTCGATTAGCAAGCTATGGGAGATGCTATTAAACGCTTTTTCGTTTTCGATATAGCAGCAATACGGATTCCTGTGATTGCGCGTAGCTTGTCCTACCACAACCGTCTCGGCAGCCCTTTTTCTTCTTGGCAGGGATATTGTTCAGTTCAAGGTGCAAATAGATCTGGCCACTAATAATGGCTGTAATATATTTGTACAGTGTCGGCCAGCATGTTATTGGTCTCGTTTCAGTAGGGCTCTCCACTGTTTCCCGTTTGAGTAACAAATAAGTTACACTTGGTGCGAGAAATAGTGGAAAGGCGTCAGGCTTATTTATCAAAGGATTAGTTTGTTGTGCGAGCTGACCACGTACACTCGTATGTATATGGGAATCGCTTATACCAGAAATTCTGCAATTTATCAGGGCCAAGCCCTTTCCAATTTTTGGACCTCTTAATAACTTCGCGGACATCGGATTCAGTGACCTCAGCGAAAGTCATATCAGGCAAACTGGCATGACGGGTGGTTTCGGCAGTGATCCACTCAGTATGTTGGTAGTGTTTAGCGGGAGTGTGCCAACCTCCGCCTCAGTACTGTTCCGCGTCAGTCACCTAGAAGTTAATTATGGAGCTGGCCTGTTGACCCCCCGTTGATAGACTTGTAGAAGTTCCGCTGTCTTTTGGTGAAAGTAGCGTTCTGAACACATCCGGAGAGGTCCAGCATATGTTGTCGGAGACGATTTGGGATGACTGCGAGCTTCTGTTTTAGTGTGTCCAATACTTCCGCCAAAGGAGTTGTGGAAAGAGTGGAATATTTACGAGGGATCTTTTCCACTTTTTTGTTCAACCGCCTACAGGTATTGCTGGCAATAGATTGAGTCAATCGACCCGAATCACACACATGAAATCGAATTATCATTCGAAATGATAATTCGCGTGCATCGTATGTCAAACGTATAACGCTTAACTGTAGACGACGAAGTTTGCTTTAAATTGAAAAGGATGCTCACGGCATGTTAAATCTTTTAATACGAGTACCTATGAACGATTCATGTGTGTTTTATTAACGATTCTATTTTTTGTTTCTTTCCAGGTAAGGTCCAATTGAAAATGATTTATTCTTATTCTAGTCGGTGGTAAGTGAACTCGAATCCACATCGCATGAAACACTTCTTAGTATTTTAATTATTTCACCACTTTTAGTAATCGAAATACAAAATGCACAATTTCAATTATTTAGGAATCACTTAGTCTAGCTCTCAATTACGTAAATATCACATTTCTTCCTTGAATTTATTGACAAATAAAAAAACCATCTATTGCAAACCATCGTGGAAGTTCACTTATACAACTGGCACGTTTCAAACGAAATCGGTAAGGACGAAGTTGAAAACTTGTTCCATTTGATTTCCAGATGACTCTCTGGCCTATTAATAAATTATCCATGTTATACTATTCGTTTTTGCCTTTCATAGTCAGACCACGCTCTGGTATATTTCGAGCCATGTCTACATCAAACCAATCGACAAGAATTCTCCCCTTATAGCTAGGACGACTCTGAAATATGACATCAACAACAACAACAACAGATAGGCCTAATCAGAATTAATAAAATACGATTTCAATGATTAATTCGTCAAGTTTTGAATATAGTCAAAGTTGAAGTAAAATGATGGAAAAGGAGACCTGGCGCCTGGGACGTGCTCTTGGTTCAGTTTGCTATTTCAAATTCAGAATGCTTTCGTATGCCGATTATAATTGAAGGAATAAAAATGTCCGACAAGCCAATAATAGAGCCATCAAATATTCGTAATTTGGATTCGCGCCTGACTCGGTCTCGATTTTGCATGGTAAGAAATGTGACGCTTGACTGACTGATTTCGTCAGATTAATTTCGCTATGGAATTCATTTGCATATTTAAATGATTTAATCTGCGCTGTTAACGGAGGAATTAATTGGTTTGGTGATGTATTGAGGCGATGATGATGTTGTAAATTTGTTGTTAATTTTTTTTAAGGAACCGATAGGAAGTTAGATTTGTTCATGGAAGAGGGGGATATAGTTTGAGTTTGAATTTTATTATCTGCGATCACTGGATCGAGTTGTCATAAGAAGTTCGGGCTATCGGGTAAGACGTGCCTTTATGTTTTTTTTAAATATGTATGTATGACTTACGTAATTATTGTCAAAGGGTCACCACTCTGGCACTTTTGGTCGTTAATCATCTGATTCTGAGGCTGAGCAGTGCTCATTTTAAAAAGCTTTATCGTTTCTTGTTATGCTCCCAGTCTCATCCCCTTTCATAATTCATCACCGCATGGGAAAATCGTATGCTTGACGGCATTATCGTTAATCATCTCCCATTATGCGTTCCACTTAAAAATTTGGATATTACTCCCTCTTCCGTCAAGTGGCCAAGAATATTTATCCTTGTCTTTTCCTCTGTATATTTGGTTCCGGACGCGCTAATATTCAAAGACCTATACTCGAAACGCGTCAACATTCTGGGTCTTCAACATTGAAAGCGATAACATGCACGGAAACGTGTTGGCTGACTAGGATGCCATAAAGGATAACATCGCAACGACGATGACTACGTTGTTGCGTTAAAGGCCTTTTGAGTGTGCACTTTTACAAATTGGTGGTCATTTGCCATAAATGGTAGCGCGCACATTTCTTATGTTCATATCTTTGTACCCTAGTTTATTTTTACTTTCGGGATGCAAAATGCGTATATTGCAATGATGATGAAATTGTACTTTAGTCTTCAATCGTTCTGAGATAAAAGGGATCTGGTGAAACCTTCCACTTGAGCTACTAAGCCAGCACAAAAATGTAGAATACTACTTAATGAGAAAGCGAGTTCTTTTGCGTAGCTATCGAGTGTAGGCAGTGGCGGATCTGGAAATCGAGTTCGGAGGGGCCCATCTTGGTTACTTGGACGGTTAAGGACATATCCACATTTATTCATCTTTCGGTCCTTAAGAGGAATATGTCCATTGCGCCAATGCATATCTGATTGGAGAGAAGCATGTAACGATGAACATAGAAAACCATGAACCAAGGTAAGGTGCAAGAGCTGATGTGCGTACCATAGCACACATGGACTGAAATAGGGTTCGTTCTGTTCCAAGTAGAGACTCATTGTCAATCAATAAAAAAGAATAAATAAATAACTGGCGCAACAGTCTAATTTGAACCATGGCCTCCAGATGAGTTAGCATCATCTCTTTTTCTAGATCGTGACGGCATGTCTTGAGCAGAGGTGTGTGATCAGCAACATGCTCAACCGAGTTATTTACTCCATAAATTGGTACTCATTTAACAGCTGAGTGGGCTCATAGTCCTACACGTAAATCCCCTTTTTTATCGAAAACTGCCGCATTCAGTAGAAATCAAACCGGGGCCCAGTGCGTAGAAGGCGAACGTGCCAACCGTTGCGCCATCCGGACTACATCGCCAATCAATCTAATCATTGACCTAGACAGAATTTCCAATAAAACGATAGATTTTACCACCACTGATTTTACCTACGAGGGTAAGTTGAAAAGTTCTCGGCCTGACACAGAAATAGGGTTACAATCAGCAAAAATTTATGTTTCCTGCCTAGGTGCACGTGTCATTAGTTCATATGATAAGTTTCAACTGGTTCTCTAACCTCTACGGAAATTCATCCGAAGTTAACGAAAGTTTACGGGTACTCTGCAGCTTCAATGTCAACCGTTAAAAAATGGGCAGCTGAATTTAAACGTGGTCGCACGTCCCTCGTATACGACCCACGTGAAGAACGGCCAAAAACCGGAACCACACCGGAAACCATCGAAAAAGTGCATGATATCGTGTCGGACGATAGGCAAATGAAAGTGAGTGAAATTGCTGAGGCTGTGGGGATATCGGAGGAAAGAGTGCGATACATCTTGCACAAAGAATTAGAGATGCGAAAGCTTTGCGCGAAATGGGTGCCGCATTTGCTGAATGCCGATCAAAAGCAAATGCGCAAACGCAGCAATCTTTGCACCGATTCAATTGGGATCCGACCGATTTTGTGCGGCGATTTGTCACCATGGATGAGACTTGGGTCCACCACTACACGCCAGAAACGAAACAGCAGTCGAAGCAGTGGGTGGAAGCCGGTGGTTTTGCACCAAAGAAAGTGAAGTCGATCGCATCTGCCGGAAAGGTCAAGGCCAGCTTGTTCTGGGATGCGAAAGGGATCCTGTTTATTGATTACCTTGAAAAAGGCAGAATAATAACAGGCGAATATTATTCCAAACTTCTTGACCAGCTGGATGCCAAAATTCGCGAGAAGTCGCCTGGCTTGGAGAAGAAAAAATTCATCTTTCACCAGGACAACGCACCTGTACACAAGTGTGCGTTGGCGATGGGAAAATCGCGGGATTTGGTGTACGATTTGCCCGACCATCCTCCCAATTCTCGCGATTTGGCACTCTCAGACTTTCATCTGTTGCCAAATATGAAGACATTTTTTTTCTGGGGAGCGCTTCGCATCCAATGAAGGTGTTGAGTGAGCCGTAGATTAATATTTTCACAGTCTTCCAGACTCTCACTTCCGGAAAGGATTACTGATGTTGCAGAAACGCTCGACGAAGTGTTTTGAAGTCAAGGCAGATTATGTATTTTAGAAAAATAAAATCATTTTTTAACTGAAAATCGCAGTTTTTTATTGTCAGACCGAGAACTTTTCACCTTACCCTCGTAATTGGTATTTGCTTCCATTCGTGGGGGAAACATTGCTGTTAAATCCGTGAGCACTGATTTGTTCTTATAATCCGAATAAGCACTTGGAGAATGGAAGCTCACAATTAAATAAGCCAGCCTTCCGCTAGCTTGCCGTAGGTATGATACCCTTTGGCTAGCTTGTTATTAATAAATTAACAAAAGTTGTTAGTAAATTTAAAAAATAACCGGACACTGGATTATTAAAAACAATGACAGTTAAAATGTCAAAAGCAGCTAAACTATTAAATTATCGAAAAGTTAATATTTTAGAAAATTGTGCTTAGAATCACACGACAGTTCGTATAGTGAAGACAGAGTAAATATTGTCCTGTTTCCACTGTTCCGATTCCATTGTTCCCATTTGAGGTATTTGAGATTAGGCCTCTTCCTAAAACCGGTACACCGATTTAAAATCTGTCTTTTGTTAGTACTGGTCCCGAGATCCACATCGGTTTAAAAAAAACGACTTATGTTTAAAGAAACTATTCATCAAAAACCGAAACCGACGCGTTAGAACCCGACTCATTAAAACTGACTCGTTAAGAACCGATCGGCTCATGGTTAAAAATAAATCCGGGTTAAAGACGGATTTATTTAAGAACCGATTCATCATAAACCGACTCATTATGTTAGGTTAGATTGAAAAGGGCTGGTTTAAGAAATAAAAAGCACAAATAGACCACCACTGGATCCGTTGTGATACCCCTAGACTCAGCAAACTGAGACCAACTCAATCGTCAAACCAGCCAGAGCTCATAATGGATCTATGAAGCCGACCCACTCCCACACTAACCACTTTCAGGTCATCCATGAAAAATTAGGAGCCAAGAAGGTCTTTCCTAAAACTGACTGATGAAAACCCGATTCATCAAAAATCATCACAAACCGGCTCATTAAAAACCAAACCATCAAAAAACGACTCGTCCACATAGAGGCGAAATTAAGGTAAATTTTTTTATCGCCTGGTATAGGAAGTGAGGTGTCGTGAGAAAAGTAATGTTGAGTACATTTCATTTGTTCGCATTGCCTTCAAATTTGTAGAAAGGGGAACAGCGGGGGAGGAGAAAATATTAGTTCGTAATTTGCCCCCATCCCCTGGCATTTCGAGACTGTTATACTAAGAATTATGAAAACTTATAGGAAGGTGGGATCCGAATAGCAAATAAAATAGAAAATAGTTACAGTTAGCACACCTCTGCATGGTTCAAACACGTTCGAGGTCAAACGTACTGATGGCCAACTATAACCAACACCTTAGGGCTTAGGCAACAATATGTTCTAAGTTTCGTTACAATCATGTAATATTAATTGGCATGTAAAATGTAAGTGGTTAAGATATTTTAATTATGTTTTTTTTATCCATCTGAGTGGTATGAAGAAGAGCAAAGAGCCGATATTTATATACCAAAATAAGCGCTTGCTACAAAACCCTCGGATTGCAGGCGTAGCCCTCTATATTCCGGTTTTATTTTTTTTTTAAACCGGCAGTCGGCTTTAAACACAGTTGTTTTTTTCAACGAGCCAGTTGGTTTTCAACGACTCGGTTAGCAACGAGTCGGTTATTGACGATTCGCTTTTTAATGGGTCGGGTTTTGATGAATCAGGTTTTTACTGACAATGAGTCGGTTTTTAACTCGGTTTTTTAGCCATTAGCCGTTTTGGTAGCGATCGTAAACGATTAACCGGTAGCAAAACCGTTTTTCAAACTATAGTATTTCCCGATTGAATCAAACCTTATCCCAACTGGAAAAATCCCTATCCCAAATGAAAAAACTGCTTCTCAAACAAATTAAATTTTTCCCCAATATAATTAAACTATTTCCCGATTGAATTCAAACAGAGTGAATTTATTTGTAGCTTCCGATATGATACGATGAAAAAAAATAAAATTTTTTACTTTTTTCGCATCCTTCCAGTGAAAATTTTTTGACGCAATTTCGGTTTTGGGCTCTTACAGGGGGTGACTGTGACGATTCCGTTTGTAAATTTTACCACCTGATTCCGTAGTACTTACAAATGGGAATTAAAAAAGTAGACAGCGAGATATCCAGGGGAAAGAGAGCTGCAATCTGCGTCAAAATTGGCAATCCAAAATAAGTTTCGCACGGAATTTGGATTGATACTAGATCCAGTAAAACAGAGCGAGGGTACATCAAATGATAAAAATTCTGCCCCCAATGCTAGAGGATGACTTTTTCGCTCTCTTGGTACTGTTGTCGTTTTTCCTTTAATGCTCGACTTAAACGCATCAGTTGCGTTCGGTACCGATCTCCTGTGATAGTTTCATTCGGTTTCAGTGGCTCGTAGTATATCACACCGAGCTGGTCCCACCAAATCCAAAGCATAACCTTGGCGCCGTGAATTTTCGGTTTTGCCGTCGACGTTGAGGCATGTCCGGGCATTCCCCATGACTTTCTGCGCTTGTAATTATCGTAGCCGACTCATTTTTCGTCGCCGGTTACGATGCGATGTAGAAATCTTTCCGATTCTGCCTCTGAAGCAGTTGTTCGCATGCAAATAATCGCTGTTCAATATCTCTCGGTTTTAACTCGTACGGAACCCAATTTCCTTGTTTCTGAATCATGCCCATGGTCTTGAGGCGTTTCGAGATGGCTTGCTGAGTCACTACCAGTGATTCAGCTAATTCTTCTTGCGTTTGGCACGAATCTTCATCGAGCATCGTCTTTGAACATTTTTTCTCTCCCACCACCATGCTTGTCCTCGAAATTGAAACCGCCACTTTTAAAACGTTGAAACCACTCACGACATGTTCTGTCACTCAGAGTAACCTCACTAGGTATCTGAGAGCATTCGATGAGCGTCAGCTGCAGTTTTTTTCAAATTGAAGCAGAAGATCAAAACTTCCCGCAAATGACGAGAACTTGGCTCGAAAACACATGTTTTGAATCGCGAATCTTATTAAAAATGCGAACAACTTTTACTAATGCGGGGATATCGATACGTTCACAGACGTCCAAACTCACTTTGTGACACTTTTAAACTACATATTTTGACCAGCCCTCACATATGCAGCCGTCTGACGGAAAACACCGGAAGCAAAGTTCTACACCTAATATATACATATAAAATAGCGAATTCCAACCAACTTGTAAATTACATTGATTAATGTTAAATTTGGTTAAGATATCTTAAGAAACAAGAAGAAACAACAAACCTCATGAAAGCTTTCGTTTAAATCGATCGTCGCTATGGCAGCTGTATAATGTAGTGATCGAATTTGAGTGGTTCCTACATATGTACGAGTATTTACAACGTGCCTTTTGGCTTTATAAGAAAGTTTTTAATTCCTACAAAAAAAACAAAAAAACAAAAAAGTGGTAGGTCCTAAATATAATGTTTTTTTCCTGGTAGTCAAGCGAGAATAACGACAAATTACAACGGTAACAGCCTGCCCTTTTATTCATGTGTTTGATTGACCATTAGCAATCCTTCAAATCGGTTTCGCCATTTGAGATTAGCATCACAAGTTAAGGCGGACGGTTTCCTGAAATTTATCGTTTAATGAACGGTAATACAAAACTTGCCCTCACCCGTAATTCCATATCCTGTATTAGGCCCTTCAATCCATTAGCTACTCTAAAGCCCCCTTTACATATCAACTGCATTGCATTCAATTTCCAACGACATAGAATCGGGGATAGTGCTGCCTAAAATTTGCATATATAGGTATCTATTTAAACGGGTAGGTGCATTTCAATCCGGAGGTGTTGCGATACAAGCCTAAACACAATTTATTAATTAATGAAATCAGGTTCGACCGCAATTTGATAACCTACACGCATTAATTTCCATAGGTAATTTATTCGATCTACACACTTGTCCCTCTTCCAAAATGTTCTCGTATGTACGTAGTCCACGGAGTCTGCCTGACATGCTGCTTGCGTATATTTGCGCTCCCAAATAGGATATTGTTCAGAAAGGTAGTGAACTGTGTGCCCGAGGATCCCCAGACTAATGAATTTTAATTATAATTAGAGGCAGAGAATTTCACCGTAATTTAACGAACAATGATGCGGAGCATAGGTCTCGGTCGGTCATAGAGGGAGCCGGTGATGGGCTGAGTTGACACTGAAATAAATTATATTGTTCCTGGCTTATTGAAAATTTTACACAAAATGGTTTTCTCGGCATATTGTTGAATGTAATAAATTTAAAATGTAAATATAATAATGTTGGTGAATATTTACTATAATTAGATAGGCATCTGTCACATGTGGGCAAATGTAGGGATGTGTGTGAGTTTATCTGTTCGAATGTTTGTGTTGTCATATCGACCCTTGGAGCTCTAACAGATGTGTGTGTGTGTCAAATATCCTGACATGCATATTGGTATCCTCTAGGTGCAGGTGGAGAAAAGCAGTTTCCTCGATGGGGTTCTCCGACAGTGCAGTAGGAGTTAGCCGCGTGGGGGCTGACACTTAAAGATGTGCTAAACATAGTGTGGAGCAAGGCCTCATGCTGGGCAAGAGTTTGGGATGTCACTGTCGATGCGGGACAGGTATGAATTCAGACGCGAGCACCAATCGAAGTTGAGCTAACGTAATTCTGGTTGCTCTTGGGAGCCGGGATTCGCCAGAGATATGGCAGGTGGTTGCGCATTTAATACCTTATTTGGTTTTAGTTCCCAAATCGACTAATAGCTGTCGTTATCAAAGGGAACTCTTTTGAACCTTTGGACTTCGCTTTCACGATCCCTCATGTTCCGTCTAACGTGACGTGGCGGCGGGGTTTGGCCATGAGGCTGCAGCTATGTACTATGGGCACTCCGATAACAGTCAACCAGATACTGCTTCGTGAGAAGAGTGTTGTGGCTTCAGCCTGTGACAGTTCTAAGAGCAGTATTCTGACAGGTCTGTATGTTTTCCAGGGAGTATTGCATAAATTATCTGACCAGATGAGAGCCGCATAGTTAGCCATAGCTAGATCTTCCGATGGATTTCTATGTCGCGTGTCTCTTTATCTTTCCCCCTAAGAACTGCCATCTGAAGCTTTGAGGACTTTGTTCCTGCTTCTCATCCTGTCACAAATGGTTGACGCATGAGCCGACGAGGTGACCATGTTGTCAAGGGTGACACCGAGCATTTTTGGGTGGTTAATTTTGGGATTAGTTTCATTTCCTTGGTCCAGGTGGTAAAAAAGTAGAAGACTTCGGCGCTAACAGAGTAAGATGAACAAATTGTTAACTTCTTCAAGATAATCATTTATTTGCTGGCACATTTGGGTGATATCATTGCCGGTTCCCAAAATGAAGCAGACATCAGCGTAACTGACGACTTCAAGTCGGTCAGGAGGCGTCGGGAGTCCTGACATATATAGATTAAACAGGGTGGGAGGTAAAACTCCTCCTTCGGGGATACCATGTTCAATTTAAATTCTGTGTAGGACTTTCTTCCGGCAAGGTAATTGGCAATCGGCTTAATTATATCCGACGGAAGAGATGTACCACAGAAGTCAGGCAGGAGAAACGAGTGGCTGACAGTGTCAAAAACCTTTGACAAGTCTAAAGCCACTGGCATTGTTCGTTGACATTGACGTGCTTGATTGAGGCCATTGTGTTTTCTTAATGTGATGGCATCCAAAGCCGTGATGTTTAAGCATGACTCTCGAAATACCATCTGGTCCAAGGGCTTTGGAACTCTTTGCCTTTTTAATAGCTGTGGCAACTTCTTCAGATGAAAATTGAAGTGCCTGGTCAACTGAATGGTTACGGATGCTCTTAGTGATAATGCGGTTAAGTCTATCAGGTGGCGGTTGTTCGATAAACTGTTTATTGAAGCTGTTTGCGCATTTTGTCGCATAATTAACCGTGAAGTTGCGAAACTGGATTGGAACATACCCTTAATGCTTAGTTGGGGTTGTAAGGGCTCTAACCATCGACCAGAGCATCTCAACGCCTAAATTGCAATTTTCATGGTGAGAGTTCCATTTCCTTCTCTTTTGTACTACTACTTGGTAATAAATATCAATGTTTAATTCCTTGATACGAGGGTCATCCGGATAAGTGCAGCGTATGCGGCCTCGTTCGTCTGCCAATCTGGATGCTGAAGTAGCGAAATTTGGCCGAATCTTGGGTATGCGGTCAGCTGGAATAAACATTGTTGCCGCTTTCACGCGCTCGTCAGCAGGAGTTGGTAAGGCAGCAAAAGCAGCATTGGTGTAGATTTTGAAGCCATCCGAATCGAGGAGTTTTATTTCAGTCGAAAATTCTGTGTTCGCGTTCCACAATGTTTGGAATAGGATGATGGCAGTCCCTGTTTAGAACCGCTCAGTGATTGAGTACCTGGCTCTTTGAACTAATTGCGGTAGTCAAGCTTGCATACTGGGAATCATCGAAATCTGAATCAGATAATTCTTTAAGCCAGCCCAGTGGCTTAAAATCTGTTTTCCTAATCGACAGTTTATTGAAGGCATATGAAAGTGTTAATCATTAAAAGAGTTGGCTGAAACCCTTATCCGATGTATGTTTTTATTGTTTACATTTTATATATTTTATGGGCGACGACGTTGGAGTTCATCATTATCAAGTCTTAGGTTACCCGCATATTGAATCGCGTTCGGCTGCCATTCGGGTGTTTTCTCTCGCTTTAAGTCTTGTATGTCTTTTGAGACGAGAGAAAGATGAAGAATCCCTTGACAATTTATGGTGGTCTGTCTCCTGAATCAGTCTTCGACAACTTAGAGGACTCTTCGGAGCCCATGGTCTTTCGTGGCTTGTTTGAATCTGACACTGACCGCTCTGTATCCGATGCTGAGGGGGAGACCAACGTTACTGTGGTGGATTTGGTGAAATCGTTGCAGTAATGGTCAGATTTGTGCAGGTTAACCTCCATCATTGTAAGGCAGCTTCAGCTGCACTTCTTCTCCGTCTTGCGTAAGTGCCACCATACACTGTCGAACTCGAACCTGGTACAAATATCCTCTGACACACCCACACACTTCACATAGATGTGAAGAAAACGGGTCCACTTGTACTAGGTTCGTGTTCGAGTTCCACAGTGTATGGTGACACTAAGAGGGAGAATGTATTGCTTTAATACTGGATTGGATTGTTTGTGACGTTGTAAATTGACTGGGATCTCCTGATTATAATACCTTCTACGTTAAAGATCAGGGAAAACCCCGGTCTTGTATTCTTGCAAGGAAAACTCTAAGTGCTTTCTTGGTATCGCCTTTCAGCAACGCGGACTCTGTGCTGGTCAGCCTGGAGTTCGGAAAGAGGCAGTATTGGTTGATATCCTGTTTACCACATGATGGTGATATTCCACCGACTATTTTGAAACAAACCCTCGATGCAGCCAATTCACAGAGAATCTGCGTCATTCTCGGGTCTGATTGCAATGCACATCTTGTGGTATGGGGTAGTTGCGACACAAATGCGAGGTTGGACGGGTTCTTCGACTACTTGGTGGGAACAAATCTCCTTATCTGCAATGTTGGATGCGATCCCATCTTTATCACGAGGTGCCAGCAGGAAGTCCTAGCCATAACTCTTGCTTTAAAGGACATGCAACATTTGACACGTGATTGGAGGGTGTCTCCTGGGCACTCATTCTCTGATCATCGTTATCTTCAATCATGTCCTGCTAGTAAACAAAGGGTTAAGACTAAGCTGGCGTGGTGGAGTGCTCAGCTTAGTGAGCTTAGGGCCACATGTAGAAGATGCTTTAATTGGGCTAAATCTTCAAAGCAAAACTCAGATTAGGTAATCTAAAAGGGTCAACTCGGTCTTTATAAAAAGGAACTGAGAAGGGTCAAGCGTAGTTCGTGGAGACTATTTTGCGAAAGCATCTGTAAGTTCAGCGATCCCTCTAGACTACGACAGAAAATACAGTCAACAAAATCCAACTATGCCAAGTTATCTGGCAAAGGATGATAGTACGTGGGCAACCTCGAGTCAAGAGACGATCGAAGTCCCTCTTGACACTCATTTTCCGGATAGCTCTTCTGTTATCTCACTCGAAATTATTTCTACAATCAATGTGGCGCCATGCGTTTCTGCGTCACTTATTTCGAAAGAAAAAATCGGATGGGCCATAGCTAGCTTTGAGTCCTTTAAGTCTATTGGCCCGGGTTGTATAATTCCAGCGGATGTCCAACCTATGATTGACGTTGTGTTCCCCTGGATTGAATTGATTTTCAAAGTCTGCCTTGAATTTATTTACATTCCTCGATTATGGAGGGAGGTTAAAGTGATCTTTATACCGAAAGTGGGTAAAAGCTTTCACAAGAGTTCGAAAGACCTTAGATCAGCCTATCGTCGACTCTGCTGAAGGTTTTAGAACGTTTGATCGATATGAAACTGCGAAGCACTATTCCAGCGGATCTTCTATCTGCCTCCCAGCACGCCTACTGGAAGGGTGGATCTGTGGATACTGCCTTCCACTCTCTGGTGGGTTAAAGATTAAAGTAATTCCGCTTAAAATGGAACTTGTTCTCTTTACTAGGAGATACAGCCTACCTTCATTCGAACCATGACTGATGGAGGGCACAAGACTTGTGCTCACTGCTAAAGCCAAGTTCCTTGGTTTGGATAGCAAACTTTGCTTGCTTGCTTGAACATTTAGGAACGTGTTAAAAAGGCTACTGTTGCTTTATACTCGTGCAAGAAAGTTATAGGTATGAAATGGGGCTTACAACCGAGGGTAGTATACTGGCTCTATTTATCGGTTTTGCGCCTCATTATGTTATATGGGGTTGTCGTCTGGTGGACGGCACTTAGGATTGTATCCTACAGAACCCTGCTGGAGAAGGTCCAAAAATTGGCATGCATTGCCATCACGGGGTGTCTAAGGACTACACCGACCGCTGCTTTAGGAGCTATGTTGAATCTGCTTCCCTTGGACATTTTCGCAGAGCAGATGGCGGCGATTACAGCTGTTTGCCTCCGTGAAATCTGTTATTGGGCGGCGTCAACCACAGGTCACTCGGCTATATTGACCAACCTTGATATTCCCGAAGAGACGGACTATACTTAAACGAAATACTTATTCGCAATGGGTTTTACAGGCCTGATTCCCTCTAGGAATGTTATTACCATTTTTACTGATGTTTCTAAGACTGACGAAGAAGTTGGGCTGGCGTACACTCGGAAGAGTTGGATATTAGCTTGTCGTTCCGTCTTCCGAACTTCTGTAGTGTTTTTCAGGAGGATGTTACAGCAATATCTGAAGCTCTAGTCTTGTTATCGCAAAATGTTATATCTGGAATGGACATTATCATCTATACGAATAGCCAATCGGCGATTAAATCGCCTAGTTCTGACTTGGTAAATTCGAAGACTGTATTGGATTGTCGCAACTCCCTCATAGGGATAGGGAGGCTCTTCACCATTTCCCTGTGCTGTGTGCCAGGGCATAGTGGCTATGATGGTAACTGCAAGGCCGACGAACTGGCTCGAGCGAGTACGATTAATGAGATTAGCAGGCCGTTAAGTAGCACCAGGATGCCGCTAGCTGCTTGTAAATTGGCTATCAAAGATGCGGCGTATGATAGGGCCTGCGTCAGATGGAGCAATGTCAATACATGTTATGTGGCTAAACAGATGTGGCGTTCTTATGGGCTGCTAATGCTAAACTGAAATAATCTAAGAACTGTCGTAGGAGTGTTAACTGGACATTGCCTATTTGTGAAGCATGCCAGGAGACTTCATCTACCATATAATGATTTTTGCAGGAGCTGTCGGGACGAGGAAGAGGAGAAAACCTCCTTGGTTCCCACTTCTTTACCGATCTGCATGACCTTAAGAAGGTAAATGTTGGTGGGCTACATCGTTTCATTATGAGCTCTGGCTGGTTTAACGATTGAGTTGTTCTCAGTTGCTGAGTCTACAACGGACACAATGGTAACCACCATTTTGTGCTTAAGCAACCCTTTTAACCTAACCTAATACATGGTGGTGCAAGTAGGTTGACAGATGAAGTAGCCCTCCTGTCGTATGTCACCCAGGATACATAGAGTTCGAAGTCAGAGCCCCAAACATAATCTATCAAACTGGCATGTCATTGGTTAATTCTATACAGATAGCATTAGTCAAAACTGGAATAATTGTCATCCCGGGACAATATGATGATGGGAAAATGAATGCCGCATATTTTTGTAGTCTTCTGTCAAAGGTGCCTGCTAGTAAGCCTATTGGTTTAGGGTCCCCGGTACGCCCGTAGAAGAAGAAGCGAATTGCTATATGTAAAATCGGTCCGTCATAGCCTTCTTTTTGTAAAAAGAACATCGACAATGCTCGGGGACCCGCTTCACAGGGGAGTAGCATCTCTTCAAGTTCTCGATCAAGTTTTGCTTGTCTTCTTCCAACAGGCAACCGCCGTATTTGATCCAAGCAGGCATCCAGACTGAATCGAACGACGCTGATCTAGGACGATTGAATTCAAATAATCGCCATACAGTTACGAAAGCTAGAGCGAATTGCGGACTCAGTATACAAATTGATAGGAACGAATTGTCGAGAAAAATGTTGACTAACTCACTTTCAATTCCGATTCGTTCTGAATCAAAGACCGATCATTCGTTTTGTTTGGGAATGGATTTTTGCCCGGGTGGATCGAACCTGGCTGTCTTTTTAATGGGCGGTCTAGTTGTTTAGTGGTGACATTTTTCAATGTTCCTGATTCGGTTTCATCACTCGTCAGATTAAATTCACTAGTGAGTTCACAGTTCACACAGTTCCGCAAATTTTCCGTATTTTCGATTGTTAATATTTTCCATATTATGTTTGATGCAAAATACACCACAACGAGACAACCAGAATATTACTGCATAAAGTCGCTTAAGAACATATGCATACTTCGAGGCTGGCACAAAACCACGAAAGGTTACAACCGGACAGGCGGACTGACAGATATGGCTTAATCGAATCAGGAGATGACCTTTATCCATTATACAAGGAAGACCAGATATGGCCTTGTGCTTTCTGAATACCAACGTCACATTCATTCAATTGTATGAATACTTAGTTTTTGACTTTTATCTAATCTAATCCTAGCAAAAAACTTTCTGAGGCAAAATTGGAGATCACAAAAATATACACAAAAAAGTCTGAACATCTTTTTTCTATCTTAAATAGTTTTCGAGATAATCTCATTCAATTTATTTATTCGCACGAAATTGAAATCAAGCCGAGCCAGCACACGAGCTTTGCATTGCAACCCTCCCTCACGACAGTATCGCTACGCTTGTTGAGGGTGCAGCACCCGCTCGATGCAGCAATCTCTTGTGCGGGCTCTGCTTGATGCGTATGTTTTTTGAGAAGCGAATTTGTTTCCTTTTTTGTTTATATCGCAATAATCTCAAGCAGAGCCCACGAAAGAGACCGCTGCACTGTGCGCCCCCTGCACAGTGCGCGTCCTACACCGTGCGCGTCCTGCACCATGCGCGTCCTGCACCGTACGCGTGCTGCTTCCTTAACAAACGAAGCGATACTGTCGTGAGGATTGCAGTGCTGAGAGTTATGAACCACCAGTCTCTCAAGTGTACGCAGAAAAATACAAAAATGAAACGCGGGAAGGCCATATCTTGTCTTCCTTGTATCATGATCTTTATCATTTATGCATTGCCTAGCCTTCTTCAAGGTTTTTCATTTTGGCTGCGTTCCTGCGAGCGGATCAGGGTTTGACATTTCTCAAATTCTCCTCCATTTGCTTTCCCCTCCGGTAAATTTAGTACAGACAACTGTCACTTTTGGATCTGACCATTTCCTCTCTGGATCTGAATATTTTATCCGGTCAATTTCTAAAATCAGCAATTTTGACAGTTCTCAGATGTCACCGGCGCCTCTTTCACCAAAGCAACATAGCCAGTCATCCTTTCACCAGCGTGCAGGACGTGTTGCGCAGTGTTTAGTTGTAGTTTGCTGCGCCTTTAGCCTACAAACCTATTTGAACAAACTAGCTAACAATTCCCTGAGAAATTTATTAGTAAGTATTGCGTTATAGTGGAGTGATTGTGCTGCGAATTAGTGGATTTTGGTAGATGGCTCACGTGGTTCAGAATCGTGTAGAAGGGTAGGAGTAGGCGGTCAAAAACGATTTACATACAAACCCTGGCAGTATAATCCCTTTTGTGGATTAGCTAACCGACTGTGTTTGGAGCCTCATTCGTGGATTTCTGATTTATTTTATCAGCGGTGACATCGAGAATAAAGCCCGCATAGTCACAGGAGAAGAGAAAAAAAGTAACATCTTTTTTTTTTTTGATAAGACGGTCGTGTATGCCGTCTGTGGGAATATTTCTCAGATCCAAAAATTGACAGTTGTACTAAATTTACCGGAGGGGAAAGCACATAGAGGAGAAAACAGAAAAGTCAGATCCATATCAAAAGGGTTCCAGGACCGCGCCCATTGTTGTCGTGACAAAAACAATACCTATACTTTATACCTACATAAGGTAGGTATATCGTATAAAATAATAACTGTTTGCCTTCAGATATCTCTCGTTGATAGTTGTGAGCCTCGATCTATGCAACGTAATAATAATTAGGTAACAAAGCCGACAAACCACGTGAATGTTTCGCATCTACCTTAATCAACCGTTCCTAAGGACCAAGTAATATCAAATTCATTGCCGACTGCACCCGAAAGCAGGACTACATAAGTACTGACGAAGCGAATCCTACTCCTCAGTGTCTGTTTGTGACTGTCATTTTAATAGACCATTCTATACGAGCTATTCGTGCTGAAACCAATAATTCATTACGTAAATAAAAAAAACAAACGGAATAGCAATGAATGTCAATATGCAGTGAATTGGAAAAGGTAGAATGCACACGTGCGTGTGTCCTGCTGAATTCAGAACCATTTGAGTGAGTATGTCGTCTATGTTTACTGATAGGTCTATCTGTGGTTTAAATGCACACAGAAAAAAAGGTACGTGCACAGGTTTGACAGTGTCTAGTCACTGGTGGCAAGGACGTAGGATATGTATAGGGACACCGAGAAAGTGGTAATAGCAGGTGGTTATAGACGACATAAGAGTTTAGGTATTACACCTACGTCGGTGGTATTTATTTAATGTTAAAAACGACCTTTTTTTAGTATCACCTCAGGTACATTGCAGACTGCAAACTAATTCGTTCTCGGTTTGGTGTCGTCTCCATTCTTCTTATAATCCAGACATTTATTCATCCGAAAAATGACGAAATTGTGCTCGACATACAAACAAAAAGTCCCTTGCATTAAAGTATCATTTGCAAACTGAACAAGCACTCCACAAGTAACACAAGTACACCACTCATATGTATTCAAGGGTGATATCGATAAAAACAAACAAAGTATTTTAGCTAAATATCCTGCAGGCTTACTCGTATCTCTCTCAATGCCAATCAATCGAATCGGCCACTAGAAACCACTTGTAGGATAAAAGATCCCACACGCTCTTTTCAAACCCCTAATTGTTGTTTACGCTGTTCATATAATGAGCGTGTAGATATGTTCAACAAGGACTACCACTTAGATCCATTATTGTTGAATCGATGGGTCGTTATCGTCCTTTACATTAGCCACGTTTCTTTTTGGTCCAGAGCAGAGCAGAACATAGTAGAACAACAAAGGAACGATTCAAAACACATCCGGAACAAGAAGTGTCAAAAGCGTGAACCGTGCTTTCAGCTGTTTCCAATATATCTCGAAGCAATATAAAAATCGACAGTAAATTGCAACCCCTGTATATTCTGGGCAAAAATATATTTCGGCAAATATAACTGAGGTAGTAGAGTCTGCGCATGTTTACCCTATTGCTTACACTTATTTTAGAAATAAAAAATTTATTATTGATGGGGAAATTTGCGTAACGCCTAACTTTTCTAACTTTCCTATTATGAAGCATATTAACAGAACAAATATTCCTGCTCCAGATCTCCATCCAGAACAATTTGTTAGTGTAATACAGGCAAATGTTCCAGAACAATGTGCAAAGAAAGGCGCCTATTCTCATACTCTTGGTAGTTCCGAAAATGCGGGAGCCGAAGTGGCTACACAAACATTTCGGGACTAGGAGAGACGAAATGGGATATAACGTTCGCGCCAATTTAGAGGCATCGACCAAAAACTGGTACATAGTAGTGAGGTGGAGACGGATGGGACTCCTGGATTAGTAGCTATGTCAACGATTCCGAAAATGAAGTACTTCGCCCACTTGTTTTTACAACATGTTAAAATGCTAGTTCACACTCTCAATGAATATTTTAACCGATTGACGGTTATCCTTTCACTTGGAACCCCCTGATATGCTAAAAGCAACCACATCTACTTCCAATTTTTCGAATAAGAGCGCCCTGAATAATGAATAAACATGGTATCCTCGGTATTCGATGATGAAAGGGAAAAAATGTTGGTATTTCATTTCATTATCCAAATGACGGACGATTGATTCAATGGCAAGCTAAAAGGATATTGTACTATTGTATATATTGTAGTCAATATGGCGCATCGGCAGGTTAGCACGTTCGCCTGCTATGCATTGGGCCCCGGTTTGATTCCTACTGAATGCAGTAGTTTTCGATAAAACAAGGAATTTACGTGTTAGACTATGAGTCAATTCAGCTGTTAAATGAGTACCCATCTGGGGTAAAAAGCTCGGTTGAGCGTATTGCTGAGCACAGACCTCTGCACAAAACACATCGTCACGATCTAGTACAGGTGTCGGCAAACTCCGGCCCGGCTAATATTGCTTCTGACATGCAAAAGAAATCAAATTTATAAAAAAACGTTTTATTTTTAACACAACGTAACTTGTTTTAACATTCTTATTCAGAGGCTTCGTAGCAATAGCATTTCTAATTATGCAGGCATGCGTCTCACAAGCTTTCATCGAAGCCAATGAAAAAGAACACGAATCAGGTCACTCTGTACTGGGCGCCGGACTATCATTCTGATTTCCACCAGCTTTAAATGCAAAAACCTAACGACAAAAGCACCAAATACGCTTACCAATGCAGGGAATCATTTCTAAATGAAACCACCAAGCGTTTTCATATTCGTTTTTAGGTACTTTGGGTACACTTTATTTAAATTGTAGCGATCAATTCCTCAGTTGAACATCCAACTTGTAGTATCAGGTAACTTGAGACGTCGCGTCACCAGTGCTACAAATTAGTAATAATTTTAATTTGCATCCTGTGACTTTTTGAGACTATAACAAGCTAGCCTTCGGCTAGCTTGCCGAAGGTATGATACCCTTCGTTACGTTTTGTGGTACATTTGCATTTTTGAAATTAGTAGTAAAGCTTGTTCCGATTTCACTGTTCCTATAAGAGGTATATGAAATAGTGGGCCGATTTCAACCAAATTTAGGAACGTGGCTTAGCAGTCAATACGATTGAATAATATGCAATTTCGTAAAGATATCTTCAGAAATAAAAAAAGTTTTTTCTGACAAAAACTTACTTTTGGGACGGTCATTCCTATGACAGCTATATGATAGAGTAGTCCGATTTTAACCAAATTCGGAAATATGATTTCACTAAAGACATTATTGAATATTGTGAATTTTGAAAACTATATCTCTAGAAATAAAAAAATTTTTCTCACAAAGACGAATTTTTGGACCAGTCGTTCCTATGGCAGCTATATGACGTAGTGGTCCGATTTTAACCTTATTTGTAAATGTGATTTAGCTATAAATACTATTGATTCCTGTGAAATTTGAAAAAGATATCTTTAGAAATAAAAAAGTTTTTCTCACAAAGACGAATTTTTGGACCGGTCGTTCCTATGGCAGCTATATGACGTAGTGGTCCGATTCCGTTGGTTCCGACATATATACTGCGTGCAATAAAAAGAAGGCTTTGTACAAAATTTCAGCTTGATAGCTTCAAAACTGAGGGACTAGTTTGCATAGAAACAGACGGACAGACGGACAGACAGACAGACGGACAGACGGACAAAGCTTAATCGACTCGTTTCATCATACTGACCAAGAATATATATAGTTTATATGGTCGGAGATGCTTCCTTCTGTGCGTTGCAAACTTCATGACAAAGTTAATATACCCTATCACATCCGTGAAGGGTATAAAAACAAATAATTCACAGGACAATCGATGTAAAGTGAGTAGATTCTACGAGATTGGTTGCAAAACGAATTCTTAAGTTTGGATTCGTTTTCGGTACTAGTTGTATAAATATTCTTACTTAAGGTGTTACGGGTTTAGTCTTTATACTTATTGCCTTTAGAATGGAACACAAGTTATCTGAGATTGCTCAGAGCGTCAAAAATGTGTACTACTAAAAAGATAAAAAAAGGACATTCAGCTGTATGGTTGGACATTAGATTTTAAATATTTTTTTTTTCATAACAATGGGAATACGTAAGCAGACACACAAAACATAGCATATCCCCGTAAACGGGACGTCGAATCACCCTAACGTAAACCTGGAAAATCAATGGGGCTACACATCTGCACTAGCCGTACACGCATGACATCATGAATTTTACTGAGGCTTCCGCAGCCAATCTAAACTAAACACTGAAGTTAATTCCCGCTTTAGGCAAAGCGATTCTACATTTTTTGGACGTCAAGCTGTGACTACGCATGTATACACTGCAGCTGCACAATGTCTAAACCGGATCTTCACTCTGGGTTCACCCTCAATCACAACAATCCAAAATAAGCAAAATACATAATTGCTCTCTCTTAATTCGACACGAATAAGTAACCGTCTAGCAGTTACATTGCCCATTATCTATTAAATTCAATTTCGTCTCCATCTAGTGGTCTCCAATCTCTCTCGAAAAACGCATCTACTTCATCGCCTCGAATTGATGAACATTGTACAGGTCTACGATAATTTGCTCAACGGAAACCTATATCGGTTTCGACATTGGCTTCGCGTAATACGTACGGCCAAAGAGTTAAGCTGCCGCTGTGCTGGGTCACCGTGACATTGATTGAAATAAGACTGTGAATTAATTTGATAGGCTGGGTTCATCTTCGAAATTTCACGGGCCAGAACCGTTTTGTTGGCTCGGCTAAGATTCTGTATAGGGAATGGTCTGGTAGCAGCAACACTGCCTGAGCCTTAAAAGCCTTATTAGCCTGTTCGTTGCTCCTCGAAGAGTGGACATACATTGCCTTTATGGCTTAATTGCTTTCGTTTTTTCGAATGCTGAGTTGTGACTGATCAATTACTCGTAGCTTATTTGAATAGTCTGAATTGAACAACTGCCGACAAATATGTATATCTTCAAGTAAATCACCTCAATTGACGGCCATCCGGCCCTAGCCGTCAGCTCTAGCGCCACTAGAATGAAGTAACCTGAATTTTTCATGTTTTATCGATCCTGTTTCTCAATAGTCAACTTTATTCCTTCCTGTCAACTTGACCGTATTAAATTTCGATAAGAAATCAGAGGTCAGACTTGCCCCAGCATACAATATTTCGACGGCCCAACAATGGAATCATTTATTGAGATTTTTTGAACTCATTTAAGTTATAATCATGTAGAAAGAAGAATAGCTTCGAAGGATTTTCACAAAACACTGCTGAGACCTTGTGTTTAAACACACCAAGTTACAAATTTCGACGAAAACACCATTCTCGAAATATTGCTGCAGAAACAGTTACATATTTCAAAATCTGCTTGACAGTGAAATTGATGAGGTACCGTCAGACCTTCAACTGACAATAGGTTGACCACACCGGGAACCAGTTACACTTTGATTTAGTAACGGACAGTTTGGTGGGCATCCGGAGTTGCCTGTGGGGACGGAGCCTAAGGTAGTATAATGACCGTGAAGGTCGGGAAAAAGGCTCCTCAACGAACTAAGCAGCGGCCTATGCTTGCTGTAGCTCAGTTCGGGAGATGTGGGCGGAGTTTTCGTCGCTCGTTGCCCCTGTTCTTTATGTATTAACATAAATTCGTAGGCCTGGAGAAGACAACACAAATAGGGGAGTTAAAAATGGGAAATGATAAAAAATGAGGCGATAAGGATGAAATGGTTGGCGGACGGCGAAGATTCTCTCGCGCTCGCATCGGGGTCCAGGTGTAATGGGACCCTCGGCCTCTGGTTTCGTACCACCGACAGATCCCTACTCATCAGGTGCCGCCATAGATCTGCCGGTGGAAGCAGCACTGGTTCATTACAATTTTTTTTTTATCCGGCCCGCCTACCCGAAAATAAAAAAAATCTGGCCCTTTGCTTGAAAAGTTTGCCGACCCCAGTAAATGAAATGATGCTAACCCATCTCGAGGCCTTTGTCCAAAATTGGACTGTTGCGCCAGTTAACCTTTTTTTTTAAAGGATATTATTAAAAACTCTTTGGACTCAATTTTGTGCAATTTGTATTAAATTCGAGTGCAACAGCGGGAGACACAACAGTGGGGAACACGTATGATCGTACAAGAAACTTACTTGAATTCAAACGCATTCACTTGTTTCGTTTCTGAGTGATTGTACGCTGTCTTATCATTTCATGTAGTCCGGATGGCGCAACGGTTAGCAAGTTCGCCTTCTACGCACTGGGCCCCGGTTCGATTCCTACTGAATGCGGTAGTTTTCGATAAAAATGTGGATTTACGTGTCGGACTATGAGCCCACTCAGCTGTTAAATGAGTACCCATTTATGGGGTAAATAACTCGGTTGAGCGTGGTGCTGATCACACACCTCTGTACAAATCCGTCACGATCTAGAAAATGAGATGATGCTAATTAATCTCGAGGCCATGGTTCAAATTGGACTATTGCGCCAGTTATTTTATTTATCATTTCATGGGCGTGCCACTATTTTTCAAGTGCGATTTACTTTTCTCTACTAACACTTATTCCCCTTTTCTTAGCGTTATACTCCAAGGGCGACCGTTAGCTTAGTGTGTAGAGGCGTCAGTCTCATGTCTGATTGCGGTCATTACATGTTCAAGTCCCGCGCACGGCGTTCGTGGGCACGGATGTTTGCGTTGTCTTCCCCTGTGGTGCGGGACGTAATAATAAGCCACAACACCCCGGGCTTGTCGCCGGTAAGCGGTTAAATGGAGGCAGCAGGTGCATGCTGGCAGCGTGCATCCTCCCAAACTGGTTTATGTCAACGAAACATCAGCTAACCCATATGGTTGACACGCTATGCCCCACTAGGGGTTAGGGCAAATGAGTGCCAGTGTTATACTACTAATTCACTCAATGAAATTTCGGTTTGTGTATCTGCTTAGTTGTGAGCGGTGTGGAAAAAAATGTTTTAATTATTAGTACTTATAAGTACTTAGTTTTCTATTACTTTGTTTGACTGGTTGGCGACTACAAGCTTTATAAGACACCTTGGTATATTCCTATTTCACCGGGGATGCATCGTGGTTCGCGCCTCGGATAATAGTGGGTTTACCGCTGTGGGATATAGACCGACCGAGCGCTGAGTGTTCTAGGGCGGTATACTGAGGGTTGCAACCACTTAAGCCGCTCTGATCGTGAAGCGAGAAGTCCACTCAAATTAAAACCCACTATTGGTCAAAGACGCGAACCACTATGCTCGGCCGGTCAAGTAGGAAGGTTCCCCACTTATCAAAGTTTTTATCAGCGAAAAAATTGTTTGAGTCGCTCTCGTTTGAGCTAAGTGCCGTCCAGTCCAAAGTTCTTCCTTCCTTCACCTAATTCTAAACCCGTTATCACTAGCAACGATAATTACATCTTTTGTCAAGCCTTCTGCAACCTCAACCACCAATCATCGCTACCAGATTGTCAGATGCTACAACCTATTGCTCCTTTATCTTTATCTGCTTCAAATTCATCCATCTCCATTACTCACCATCGTCATACCACCACTGCAAATATTTTTTTCACGACTACGGCCAAGCAGTGTCGAAGTACATATGTGCTAAACTGGCCAGGAGACCTGACGTACTTAAGTGTGTTGGGCTTTCTCCTGATGCATGATCGTGCCCTAGCTTCTTTTAAAATGTATCATATGTTGCTTGCTATTATACAATTCTGCTAAGTTCTGCTTTTTAGCCTTTGGATGCACTTGTTCAATCATTTCAACAATTGCAGCAAAAGCCCTTTCAAATAGGTTTGTGGCGCCACACCCACAAATGCTATAATTGTTTTTTACCTGAAAGTGTGTGGGCTAAGGACCAAATTCGAGGAACTTCGCCTCTCCCTTATTGTACCCAACGACGACATTGTTTGCTTTACTGAAGCTTGGCTGAATAAAATATGCTCAATAACGAAATCTCCTTCTCTCATAATGTCTTCCGACGTGATCGCAACTTTGTTCTTTACATTCATATAACAGAAAAGATGCAGGTGGAGTTGCTAACTGCTGTGAGAAGCACTCTATGCAGCTCGCTCTGCACAAAATTCACTTCTCATCTTGTTCAGTGCCTGATTACTGCTGTTACGGTCTCCCTTGTATATACGAGGGTAAGTTTCCCTGCGTTGCCAAATCTAGGGGAATTGTAGGGGGATTTTTATTTTTTAATGAAGCAACCCTTCGCCGATTATTTTTGTCTACCGCCAAAAAGCTAGGCGTTAGTAGCTCTGCAACCGTGAAGACCTTTCGTCGCCAACGTCGAACTGCGTTCGTTGATACGTTTTCTCTATGCCAAAGGAAAAAACGCGACTGAAATTCACCGGGAGATTGTTTCTGTATACGAAACTGATGCGATCCGGGCGTCCTTCATGTGCGACCGATGGAGAAGCTGTAAAGTCTGTTTGGTGATAGTTCAACGGGGTGGGGGCCTTACCTTTGACAAGATTGTGAATGCATTACCTCCTCACATCGAAATTATTCGAATATCGGTCCCTAACATCCTTAGTTGGAAAGTTGGGGATGAAAAAAGTCTGTGCACGTTGGGTCGGGTTGCCAGGTATCTGAGCCCTAATCACAAAACAAACCGTATTGAATCTGGTTTAAAAACTTTGGAAATGGATCAGAAGGAGAAGGATGCCATTTTCACCGTATAGTGACTGGAGACGAGATGGTTTGACAAAAAAGAGGGGCCACCCAAAAAAGCTAAAGTTGTTCTCCTAGCAGGCAAGATAATGACAGTTTTTTGGGATAAGAGGGGTATTTTTTCTCGTTGACTACCTCCCTAGGAGACAGACTATCAATGCTGATAAGTATTCTAAAGTTTTGAAGGACTTGAGGAGGACTATCCAAAGCAAACGGCGCAGAATGTTATTAAAAGATGTCCTTCCGCTTCACAATAACGTGCGCCCTCACTCCGCAAGAAAGACGGTTGAGCTGCTTGGCAAATCCAATTGGGAGGTTCTTGCTCATGCAGCATACTCTTCAGACATTGCTCCAAGCGATACCACCTGTTACCGAAGTTGAAAAATCACCTGAGCGGACAGCACTTCAGCAATGCGACGAACTCAAAGGGGAAGTAGACCAATTTATGAGGCCGGACTAAAAAAGTTATTGCCACGGCTACTAACGTGTTTACGTAAATGGTGATTATGTGGAAAATAACTTTTGAATTGAGGAATCCGAAAATAAAAGATTTTTTTTTGTAGTTTTTTTTTTAATAAAATAGTAAAGCTTACTTTTTGGGAGACTCTCATAGCATGTAGTTCTCTCCTCACTGCTTACGAAACCTTTTTATGGAGTATTTCTCCTTCATCACATTCTACTACCCGTCGTCTATCTATCGCTCTTATTTGTGGATACTTTAATCTTCCCTATATTGTATGGTCTCTTTCTCAAAGTGAATTAGGAATTTCCTCTACCCATCCAGTCTGCCTCCCCCTTTCACCCTTTCTATCTCTTTGTAATTTGCCACAAATAAATACTGCGAGAAATCGAAGCGATTGTCTTCCTGGCCTGATTTTACATAACCTTTCGCTTTCTTATGTAGCATTATCGCGTGCTCCTAACTGTTATCTGGATCCTGACCCTCATCATCTTCCCCTTTGTATTACGATTTCCTTTTCCAATCACAAAAATTGACATGTCTCATCAATTCGAAGATTTAATTTTTGTAGGACAGATTACAACGATACGAGTGTGTCGACTAAGCTCGATTACATCTTCCTTTTTCTCGATCTTACTTGTGAACGCGCCTCTAGTAAGTTTTAAGATTTTAATACACGAAACGTTTAAACCCGTCGGGCGCGTCAAATCTACGATACCCGTCCCGTGTAAACAGCAAACGGGCTTATGTCAACGCGTAACTTGTCAGCTGATGATGGGTACTCATCCGCCGTGAGTCGATGAATCCAACAATAATCATATGAAAAAGAGAATTTCAGTACTCGCACATATGCTGTCGAATTGTAAACGCACCTTGTGTATACAGAACGACGTGTGCAATATTTGTGCGTCAGTAAAATTCGCATCGATACGCGTTTTTGACGTTTCGCCCGCGTAAACCCGACTTACGTGTAAGCACTTGGGTAGAAATGACGCGATCGCGTATACGCGTCTCGTGTATCAGAACCTTTATGCTTACCTCAAAAATCTTATCCCTCGCATTACTCGTCTGTACCCTCCTAAAATAAACAAAAATGACGTGAAACGTTTAATAAAAACTACTCGTACGAAGAAAAATGATTATTGAACTGTCTCGTGCATCTAGTCAAGCTAAGCCTTTCTGGCCTTTCTACATTCGCTCAATTAGATCATCCTCCAGTTTACCCGGCAATGTTCGCCTGGCTGATTTAACAGCTAATACTCCAAAAAAGGCAGTCGAGTTATTTTAACGATTTTTTACCTCTACTTTCATCGCCTCCGCCAGTCCTCTTCTTCTTCATGAGCCATTAGATTCTTCGTCCCATCAGACCATTTCCTACCTCACTAACTGTCCGCTTGAAGTGGCGGCTATTATTGATAGTTTGGATGCAAATGTTGGCTCTGGTCCTGATGAGTTGCTAAATGTTTTTCGCTGTCATCCTCTATAAGCACCTCACTGTCCGTGTTGTTTAACTTAAGCCTTAATAGTAGATTTTTTTTTAAACGTGTGAAAAGTGGCTAATACCCTTCCTATTCCCAAATGTAGTGAACAACATCTGTTTTCAACTACCGTCCAGTATTCTTGCGATCGTATTTGCCTAAAATTGTTGAGCGAAATTTACCCATCTGTCCCCAGCTATTTGCTGAATAACAGCATGACTTCGTTAAGTCATTCCTCTTATAGTAACCTTCTTACTTTCACTCGCGCGGTTGCTGGAGCCATGGATAATGAGTGTCAAGTCGATGTCTTATACTTATACTGATTTTTCCAAGGTTTTTGACACTGTTGACTACAACTTACTTCTGGTCAAGCTTCAGAATTTCGGTATAGCTGAAACCCTCTTATCCTGGTTTGCCTCGATCTTGTCTCATCATAAGCGGGGTGTTGTCTGCAACGGTTTTGTATCGTCTCCTTTTTGCCCCTCTTCGGTTGCTCCCCAAGGATCCATTCTTCGGCCTATGCTTTTTATCTGCATTATTGGCTTACTCATATCTTTACATACTATATGTATGTATATCTTCACTTTGTCTTTTATTTTATATGCAGATGACCTCAAATTATACAGAATTGTCATGTCGGTTGAATACTGCTTAACACTTCAATCTGACCTCGATGCTCTGGCTAATTGGTATGAATTAATCATCTGCATCTGAATGTGAAAAATTGCCATTTTGTCTTATCTTCAAAAAAAAAGTAGATGGTTTTAAGGATCTTGGTGTTTTGTTTGACAACAAATTGAAATTCTGCATATAATATATTATACAATATATTATTATTATATATATTACGTTCCCCCTGTGGTGTGGGGTGTAAAAATAATACCACGGCCTTTCTCTTTGAGGGCCCGTTGTTAAAACCGACAAACAAAGGACAGGATGTGTATGCCAGTAACTTGCACTGTCCGAAATCTTTATATGTTAACGAAAGGTCAACTATGCCTCGGATATGGACTGACTCAACGGTTACGACTTTTGGCTATCATACAATGGCAAAGATTGGATTCTGGAAAGTGCGTACTCTCCTGGATAATGGATCAGGAGGTCCCCAGAACGCACGATTTCTTCAATTAGAGAGTGAATTTCTGAGGTACAAATTAAACATCTTAGGAGTTAGTGGGAGAAGATGGTGGAACAGCGGAGAATTTATCTCTCCAACGGTCAGTACTGTAATGTTGTACTCCGGTAAAGCTACCGGTAGTGGTCGTGAGTCAGATGTGGGGCTCCTTTTAACCAGAGCCGCACGAAACTGTCTCTTATTCTGGGAGCCGGTCTCTGACAGAATTTTTACCGCCAGGTTCCAGACCAAAATGAGGAACATCTCAATAATACAATGTTATGCCCCTACTGAACCCGACAATGTCTAGGCAAGAGACTCATTCTACGAACAGCTAAACGCCGTTCAGAGCAGAACACCTAAAGGTGACATTGTAATAGTTATGGGTGATTTGAATGCTAAAGTTGGTGCTGATAACTATTAGCTCAGACATGTGATGAGAAGACACGGTATTGGTGATCGTAATGACAACGGTGAAAGATTTGTAGAGTTCTGCAACTTTCACAGTCTCTTCATCGGTGATACTATGTTTGAGCATAAGGACCACCACAAAATCAGATGGTCCTCTGTTGATCGGCGCAGAACACAAAATCAGATCGACCATTTTGCCATTAGTAAAAGATTCAAGAGTTGCGTCCTGGACGTGCGAAACAAGAAGGGTGCCGATATTGGGATGGGAAGAGACCATTATCTTATGATCGCTAATGTTCGATTGCGTATTGCAGCCGTGCGCTGCCCTAGCGACGAAAGATTCAGGGGCCGCAAATTCAACACCGCTCGATTAAAAAATCCAGCTGTCTTACAACAATATAAAGACCATCTTGCGCAAATAGCAGCTGAGATCACTAGTCACCCAGATAGTGGCATAAATGAAAACTAGGATGCCATAAAAAATGCGTACATTGATAGCGCAAATACCATCCTTGGAACAGACACCTTCGGCAATCGGTGTCCTGCATGTCCGACGCTTCATGGCAGCAGATTGTTGAAAGAAAGGAGCTGAAGGTTCGTTTAGCTGCAGCATGAGACGACAATTAGTAGTCCGGATGGCGCAACGGTTAGCACATTCGCCTTCTACGCACTGGGCCCTGGTTCGATTCCTACTGAATGCGGTAGTTTTCGATAAAAAAGGGACTTACGTGTCGGACTATGAGCCCACTCAGCTGTTAAATGAGTACCCATTTATGAGGTAAATAACTCGGTTGAGCCTGTTGCTGATCACACACCTCTGCACAAGACCGTCACGATCCAGAAAATGAGATGATGCTAACTCATCTCGAGGCCATGGTTCAAATTGGACTGTTGCGCCAGTTATTCATTTTATGAGACGGCAATCGAAACAGCATCGAACTCCTTTACCGTCAGAAAGCTCGAGAAGTTCAGCATAGTGTGCGACGTGATAAAAGAGTTTATATCAATTCTCTTTTAGCCTCAGCAGAAGAAGCCGCAAGAAGTAACAACTTAAACGCCGTATACGGTGTCATCAAGGAGTTTACAGGTGGTCGTAACTCCTGCCAACATCCGGTGAAGGATAGTGATGGAAAGCTACTTATTTTGGAAGAAGGTCAAATGAGGTAGAAAGAACACTTCGCCGCGGGTTTGAGCCGTGTAACCTTTGGTGGAGTGCCCCCTCATATAGATAATTTAGCTAAGCATCAAAATGTGCGTATACAGTGCACTGCATAAAAGGTAAGATGTCGGGGGACTTTGAGATTCGGCAGGGGTGCATCCTCTCACCGATCCTATTCCTCATAGTGGTCGGCGATGTGTTGCTTGCAGCCCTATCCGGATTGGACAGAGGAATTCAATGGACTTTGACATCTTATCTACAACATCAACTACGCTGACAACATATGCCTACTCTCCCTCAAAATCATGGATCTGTCCGCAATGGCGTTAGATCTCGAGAAGGAGACAAGCAAGGTTGGGCTAAAGATTAATGCCAACAAGACCAAGGTTCTTAGCCCGCCATTGCGAAACATAAATCCGACATATATTGCCATTAATATTAATGGGCAGCCTATGGAGAAGGTGGACAACTTCGTCTACCAGGGTAGCATTGTTGCCGAAAATGGTGGTACGGAGCAGGACATCGCTCGCCGTATCAACCAGGCTAAATGCGCATACGGCATGCTGTCCAAAATCTGGCAAAGCAGTTATCTCAGCATCAAGACCAAGCTGGGCCTGTTTCGCTCCCTCGTACTCTGTGTTCCTTGTATGGGAGTAGTACATGGAAAGTTTCCGTAAGAGTTAGGTACCAGAATGCTTCAAGTTTTCGCCAACTCATGTCTTCGTCGAATTCTACGAGTAAGTTTATTCTGGCCCGAAACATATCAAATGAAGAGCTAAGTCGGCGTACGGGGCAGATTACAATCGACGAATTGATACGCAGGCGAAAATGGCAGTGGATAGGTCACACATTGCGGAAGAATGATAACTGCATTGCTTTGCATGCCATGAAATGGAACCCCATTTCCATCCAAGGCCGACCACATGGCGTCGATCTGTGGCAAAGGAGTGTCAGCCAGGCACTGGGTAAGTCTTTTAGGGAGTTGCGCCCCATTGCCCAGAACAGAGTACGATGGCGCGCAGGAGTAGTTGACGCGCAACGCCCCACTAGGGGTTAAGGCAAAGTAGTAGTAGTAATAGACCATCTCGTACTTCAAATTTCGTTCTTCGTACCTCACATGTTTTCAGCAATACGTCCACCTATTGTTCTCCTGTTGGGTCTGAAGCGTTTGATTGCCTCATCTCCCTCCTTGAATCTGTTCAGCGTAAATTTTCCGTCTCCATTGTTTTACTTCCAAATGATTGGCTTGCCTTGTTAATGTTTAACGAGGCAAGGCGATCATTATCCTTTCAAAAGAACAGAGGCTATCTGGATGAGTGGGTCCTCTACTATCTTTGTAAGGGTCTTTTCTAAGTATGAATGTGGTCACTGTCCGTCCGCGTGCTAAGTAAACAAACCAGAATGATGTCTGTATTTATTATTCCTTTCGCCGGATTTTCTTTCACCATTGCTACGCTTGCCATGTAATCACAATAATCTCCATCCTGGGGCGACCGGTAGCGCAGTGTGTTGAGGCATCAGTCTCATGTTTGACTACCGGCGTTTCGGGTTCGAATCCCGTCCACGACAACGATCGTGGCCATGGATGTGCAGGAGGTGCATGCTGGCAACTGCATTCTCCGAAACCAGTTTATGCCGACGAAACGTCAACTGGGCCACATAGAGCAGTTGACGCGCTATGCCCCACAAGGGGTTAGGGCAATTGAGTATCCTGGGCCTTTTCCTTTGTCGCTTATTTCTTTAAATGTCAACTAAAGAGCATGCTTTTAAACGGGGAGTTAAGTTTTTAGTTTGTAGTTTTTTGTTTCGCTTTAAATTCTTTTTCTTCGTTATTGTTCATATTTTTCTTTTTCTTTCGTCTTTGTTCTCATTCATTTTATTATATGTATCACCACTTTTTGTAATTTATCTGTTCTGTAATAGGCGCATTAGTTCTGTTGAACAGACTATTTATTAAATACATAAAACTTCTGAAAGTATGGTGTAATGCTCCTTGCTCCTTTTGTAACTACCCACTTGCTATTGTACGTGAGGAGCTCAGGACCTCTCCCTTCATGTTTTGGTTTCAAATAGTCATAATATCTAAAACAGATGATGAAAAGGGTGAGATCGTTAACGTATTTTGTCTAGGGATTTACCCAGCTTACCGCTCCATTTTCCGAAAGGATTTGTAACATGCGTCATACGGGCTTAGTAGGGTATTTTGCCTGCTGTATTTTAGACACAACATTTTAAGGATATTGGCATTTGTGACAATGTTACGGTTACTTAGAGACCTATTCAGACAGTAGACATTAAAAAATCTTAAGTAGTTTTTTTCTCGGGGTCTTAAGATTTCTGAAAAAATTAATAATTCTGGATGAATCCTAACTTTAGTTAGATATCCCCAAAAATACAAAGTGTTACCTATATAACATTTGTCAAGTTTAATTATTACTCAAAGTACATAGTTTCCGCACTTTTATTGTGCTAAATTCGCAAAATAATCGGAAGTTGACATTTAGCCTGCGTTTATGCCCGAACGAATCGCATCGCGCGACGTGACTGCGTTTCGTTATTAGCGATAAATTGTATAGAAACATATGAAACTGTCCAACGCGGAGCGATTTTCCGTGTTAGCGACTACTAGCGACTCAGAGTGACTGAAAGCGACTAAGAGCGATTCAGACCGACTTGAATCACTTCTTTGAATTTTTCGAGCGACTTTGGTACAAAAATACGAAGATAATAACAGGAGCACCGGGTAAAAGCCAAATTACAACAACTTGATTGACAGTTACTGTAGCAGTAAAACACCATAAATATTAAACAATGTAGTATATGAATTTTCGTGCTTTTTTTGCATAATATTATTTAATTTTTTTCCGGAAATTGCTTCAGTTGCTGGTGTAACTGGTGATACTCTCCATATTCTCGCCGCTCTTCAGTAATAGGATGCACTTGAAATTTCTTCGAGATTTTTAATAATTTTTTTTCACTATACAACTACTGTCACTAAATAACACTCTTCTCCTTTTAGCGCGCATCTTTTCGACTACAATGCTAGAAATCTAATAAACAAAATGATGAATAGTAAATCGCTACCAGCGACGTCGCTAGTAGCAATGGTCGCTAACAGCGACTTTATAGCAATTTGGAGCGACTGGCAGTCGCTCGTAGCGGCTTATAGCGATTTGAAACTACTGCCAGTCGCGTCGCGCGACGCGATTCGTTCGGGCATGAATGTAGCCTTATTTTTGCGATTTTTCAAATTGGCTATTTACAATATCTTGGGGCGACCGGTAGCGCAGTGTGTTGAATTTCATGTTTGACTATCGGCGTTTCGGGTTCGAATCTCGTCCACGACGACGTTCGTGGCCATGGATCTGCAGGAGGTGCATGCTGGCAACTGCATTTTCCGAAACCAGTTTATGCCGAGAAGTGTCAACTGGGCCAGATGGAACAGTTGACGCGCTATGCCTCACAAAGGGTTAGGGCAATTAAGAGAGAGACTTACAATATCTATTCATAGTAGCTCCAGAAGATTTGGCATAAGTTTTTTTTAAGTGAGGAATATACCACTTTTCTGGCTCCTCAAAATTAGCCGCTTTCGATTCACCGGGACTCGGACCATTTTCATACATACAAATCGGTTTTAATCCAGGTCTCGTATGGGATATCATCGGATCGAAGTTGAAAACAAATTAGTTGACCGTCATCAATAGGGGCAACTTTTGTCAACTTTGTAGTTTTGTCAATTCTTAAGTACGGTTGTTAAATTATCTTTTGAATTTCCGATGAATAATCGATTTTGAAATTATTTTAAAGTTTGAACAGTTGTATCTTTGAAGTAACGGTGATTTTCGCAGTCGGAAAAAAAGTTGTTTTATATAAAATTTGAAGTAGTTTCGCTCGGATTAACAACAAAAAATGTTCTGGGTAGAGCTGGTTGTTAGTGTAATGCATGCGGTTGTTGTTCAGCTCTTGATCTTGAAAACCAAGAACACGCAGCTAATTAGTTTGTTGTTGGCCTCATCGCCGGCAGATGGATTTACCATGGATGGGATCAAATGGATGAGCCCGTGAAACGCCGGTCGAGTGAACATGGTGAGTCGATGAGTCCGTGTAAAAGCTTGCATTTAAGCCTATGTGAAATCCATGTGTCGATGAGTTGTGAGCTCATGGACCCGTTTCACATCTTTCCCGTCGTGTGAAAGATGCCTTCGAGACTATGATCGGCTGGTTAGTCACATTCAATAACCAAATGAGACAGCGTAATTAACGAGTGTGGCTATTTTTTTTTTTTTAGAACGCTGGTTCCCATCCAAAAAATTAGAAACTTTCGAACCGAAAATGTGCACATTCACTATTTTTCTACGCGTTGTTTCAGTGACCCGACAGGATCTTCAGATCTGATGGCCGGATTGATGAAAAATCTCATAAGCAGATCTCAAGTCCGAGCTCATGGCGGCCTGATCTGATAAAAATCAGATCAAGATTAGCAACACACTAGAGGTTTTTGTTCACGATCTTAAGTCCATCGTAACATCAGGCTGTAGGTATGTGGCTGGTTTGATGCGTGGTTTAATAGGTGGTCTAATGATTGGCCTGACGCGTGATCTAATAGGTGGTCTAATGCGTGGTCTACTGACTTGTTCTGTATGTCTCCGGCTCCAACATTTGGCGAATAAGTCGACATTCAGCCTACTCGGTTGTTGTTCGATGTTGACATACGAGGGTAAGTTGAAAGGTTCTCGGCCTGACAATGAAAGACGGTGATTTTAAGTAAAAAAATTATTTTATTTTTCTACGTAGTCATGCCATAAGTTCTGTCCCTAAGTTCTGTGAATACGCAAGTGTTATAGGACTGACGCTCGCGAGCGGCTTTGTTTACAAAACATAGAGTGGACCCTGTACTGCAAAATATTTTTCAGTTTGGGTCGTTTCGTCGCGGAGCTAACATGAAGTAGAGCGTGAATGAAAATCGTATTGCTGTAATCGCCCTGCACAAGTGCAATAAATCGTCAGTAGAGATTTTCAATCTCCTAAAACCTTTGAGAATTTCTCAAAAGTTTCCCTACCGGTGCCTCAAATGGTTCGACAAAACCTCCTCAATCGACGTCAGAGCTAGAAGTGGCTGCCCGAATACCTAGAGGACGCCAGCAGCTGTAAAAGCGGTAGTTGCGCGAATTCGTCGCAACTCTCTCCGAAAATAGAAAATCATGGAGATGAAAATTCAAAAAGGACGACATTCCGCGTTATCAAACGGGACTTGAAACTTGGGACTTACAGAAGAACCACAGGACAGCTGCTGACGCCAGCTTTGAAAAAGATACGAGCCACAAGAGGGAAGTCGTTACTTCAGCGTTACGCGAACGGGGGACCCATGCGAATCCTCTTCATTGATGAAAAAATTTTCACGATAGAAGAAAAATTCAACCGGCAAAATGACAGAGTTTACGCTCACAGTTCTCTGGAAGCTGCCGAACAAAATTTTAAGGGTCCAAAGGGGCCACCATCCTGCTTCAGTCATGGTTTGGTGGGCCGTTGCGTACGACGGTGACACCCAGTTGCATTTTTGTGAACAAGGGCTGAAAACCAAAGCAGCGAACTATGAGAGCGATATTTTGGTAAACGTAGTGAAATCATTAAACGACACTCTGTTTAATGGACAAGACTGGTCGTTTCAGAAAGACTCAGCGCCAGCACACAAAGCTAAAACGAACGAAAGGTGGTGTGCCCACAATCTGCCCGACTTTATAGTCGCCGAGGATTCGCCTTCTGACAGTCCCGATCTCAATATGCTGGACTACCGCATGTGGAACTACTTAGAGGAGAGGGCCTGCCGCAAACCTCATATAAATATTGAGTCGCTTGAGGCCGATTTGATAAAAACAGCCGCTTTTATTCCCCAAATAGTGGTGCCTGCAGCGATTGATGAGTGGCCTGAACGATTGAAGTGTGTAAAAGCCAAAGGTGGTCATTTCGAGTAACATGTAGTTTTTTTTTGTTCCTTTGTGAATGGAGAAAAGGTGCCAATAAAAGATTTTGTTGACTTCAACCTTTTGATTTAATTAAACCCATTTGAACAAAGGACAGAACTTACGGTACCACTACGTACATAATTTCCCTGGACTTCAAAACACTTGGTTCAGTGTTTCTGCAACATCAGTAATCCTTCCCGGCAGTGAGAGTCTGGAAGACTGTATTAATCTACGGCCCTCTCTACTTCTTCATTGGATGCGAAGCGCTTCTCAGAAGCAAATTTCTTCAAGTTTCGGAACAGACGGTGCCAATTCAGGAGTATAGGGGGGATTGTCGAGCAAATCATACCCCGAATCCCGCAGTTTTCCCATCGCCAACGCCCACTTGTGTACAGGTGCGTTGTCCTGGTGAAAGATGATATTTTTCTTCTTGAAGCTAGGCCTCTTCTCGCGAATTTTGGCATCCAGCTGGTCAGGAAGTTTGGAGTAATATTCGCCTGTTATTGCTCTGCCTTTTTCAAGGTAATCAATTATTCGGATCCCTTTCGCATCCCAAAACACGCTGTCCATGACCTTCCGAGCAGATGCGATCTACTTCACTTTCTTTGGCGCTGAACCACCGGCTTCCACCCACTGCCTCGACTGCTGTTTCGTTTCTGGCGTGAAGTGGCGGACCCAAGTCTCATCAGTGGTGATAAATCGCCGCAATCGGTCGGATCTCGCTTGAATCGGTGCAAAAATTGCTGCGGAAATCGTTTGCGCATTTGCTTTTGATCGAATTCAGCAAATGCGGCACCCATCTTGCGCAGAGCTTTCGCATCTCTAATTCTTCGTACAAGATGTTTCGCAACCCTTCTTCCGATATCCCCACAGCGTCAGCAATATCACTCATTTTAATTCGTCTATCGTCCAACACGATATCATGCACTTTTTCGATGGTTTCCGGTGTGGTTGCGGTTTTTGGCCGTTCTTCACGTGGGTCGTCTTCGAGGGACGTGCGACCACGTTTAAATTCAGCTGCCCGTTTTGTAATGGTTGACATCGAAGAAGCAGAGTCCCCGTAAATTTTTGTTAACTTCGGATGAATTTCTTAGGAGTTAATCCATCCAAACCGAAGAATTTTATGACCGCACGATATTAAAATTTCTCCATTTTAACGGAAAACACGTAAGACGCCTACCAACCGTGTAATCAAACTACTTGGGAGAACAAATTGAAGCTTGTCCTACAAACTAATGTTACGTGCACCCAGGCAGGAAACATAAATTTTTGCTGATTGCAACGGTATTTCTGTGTCAGGCCGAGAATTTTTCACCTTACCCTCGTATGTTGAGTGTTCTGTCAAATTGTGCATAAACAAACGTCAATTCTTGCCAGATTATCGACAGTCAGGCTCATAGAATTACAAGGCAAATGGAATGGCCCTTTGGCCAAATGTTTTGAACCCACTTTCTTGGGCTTTGGTTGTCAAACTCAGTGCAAACTGACAGCGAAGGACCATTTATGTTGGCCGCAGAAGTGATTTCGCGTGGCAGAGGGGAAATGAGTTTTTGTGTTAGAAACGTACGCTCATGCGAACATCCCTTCCATATCTACTTATTCAAAGGTCAACCTACTCAGTTGGAGTTTCGGTATTGACAAAGTGGTCGCGGTCCTAAAACACGAAAATCAGGAACGTGGTCCAGTTCCAATCCAGACCCGGGCTATGATTCATCAGCTGTCAGCTATACAGCTAACGGCATTTGAATTGAATTACGACTGTGTGCTTATTAATTTCTTTTGCATCTTCAATCGACTATCATTTGCAGACGGCATCAAACAGAAAACTAGCGACCGCATCACTAAAAAACTTCGCAACAATTGAAAAAAAAAACACGTTCGCATGTGTCAGCTGTGAGCTATCAGAGGTTTGGGTAAAAAGGACCGGTAGTGAACTGGAAAAAACTATGATCTGAAAAATGACGTTACCTGGAACATGTTCAATTGTACCGGAACCGCACCGGACAGCGTTTCTAAGAAAATCAGAAATGAAACCGGAATATATTTAGATGGCTACGCCCGCAATTCGAGGGTTTTGTAGTACGCGCTTATTTTGGTATCTAAATATTGGCTCCCTGCTCTTCTCGGTACCACTCAGCTGAATAAAAACACCATAATTAAATGTTTTACCCATGATATAGTATCTTACATGCCAATTCACAAAAAGACAGCATCTGTCACCTCTCAAAGTAATAGTTTTAATACGAGAAGCTGTAGATAGATATGTATGTATACGAGATAAACTGTCCTACACTTCGAGATGCTTAACCATAAGACGACATTGCAAATTGCAAACTTGTGTAACGGCTTCGAAATTCTGGGCGGCTGGGACAAATTACGGTCTAATATTTTTTCCTCCTCCACTGTTCCCCTTTCTACAAATCTCAAGAAAATGCCAAAAATGGAATGTACTCAACATTACCTTTCTCACGACACCCCACTTGGCTATACCAGTGGATAAAAACAAAATTGACATTAATTTCGCCTCTATGTGGACCCCCCCCCCCCCTCTTAAACTTGGCTGTTTACAACACAACGCTTTCTCCAGCAAATTATAGCATTTCTACACATTCTCGCCGAATTATGTGTGCAGCTTCAGCCGTTCGTAAGATATTCTATGAACAGACGAACAGACAGGTATTTGGCCGATTTTGTAAGATTTAAGACACAAAACCCTAAAAAAATTAATTGTGTGAATAGTTATTGTTAGGATCACCAATCACCAATCTTCACCCTTCCAAAGTTGGTTCATTAAATAACTCCAATTCGCCCTACGAAAAACAATATGCAAGTAGTACACGCATATCTATGCGTGAGGCCGGTAGGTGTATTTTTTGAATGGATAGTGTCAAAATGCATAACTTTAAGTCAATGTACTATTATTAAATATCATGTCATTGTAATGAAACTTAGAGATATTATTGCCTATGATGTTGGTTATCATTAGCCATCAATATTTTTGACCTCAGGTGTGCTTGAGGGGTGCAGGGGTGTGCTAACTGCAACTATAGAAATGTACTATTATTAACCTTTTTGGATGAGATTTAAAAATTCTATTATTTTTGGTTTTCTATGCTAGTGAAATGCCGCTTTTCTGTAAATTTTCATATGTCTAGCTATAACGGTCTCGAAATGCAAGGGGGGGGGGACAAACTCGGACCACATATTTTCCTCTCTCCCTCTTTTCTCCTTTCTTCAAATTTGAAAAAAAAATCCAAAAATGGAATGTACTCGATGGTACCTTTCTTACGATACCCCACTTGCCTATACCAAACGAAAAAAAAATTTCGACCTTCATTTCCCCTCTATGGGGACCCCCCCCCCCCCCCTAAAAGTTTACCTATTACAACGCATCGGTTTCTCCAGAGAATTATAGTATTTCTACATAAAATATTTCTACCAAATTTCATGCATGTAGCTTCAGCGGTTCGTGAGATATTTCATGGACAGACAGACAGACAGACAGACGGACAGACGGACGCATGACCGATTTCATAAGGGTTTTGTTTTTATACAAAACCCTAAAAAGATCCAAGAATCAGAAAACTGATCCGTCATTGGAACTCGCCCAATGTTGACCGCACCAAAGAGGATTGATGTTCTACAAGAGCGATCACTCCATAGAACTTTCGCCTCTGCCAGAAGATTTGTATGTATTAACAAATTGTATAGACTACATAAGAAAGCTCACTCCATACAACTTTAGCCTCGACCGGTAGATTTGTATGTATTGATTCGCTTGTGTATCTATATCTATAAGGATCTGTCGGTGGTAAGAAACCAGGGGCCGAGGGTCCCATTACGCCTGGATCCCAATGTGAGCGCGAGGGCAACTAAGCCGTCCGCCAACCATTCCATCCTTGTCGGCTATTTTTTTTTCATTCACCATTTTTACCTCCTCTGTTTGGGTTGTCTTCCCAGGCCTATGAATTTTTGTTAATACGTAAAGGACAGGGACAACGAGCGGCGAAACCCCTGCCCACGTCTCCCGAACTGAGCTACAGCAAGCATAGGCCGCTGCTTAGATCGTTGAGGGTCCTTTTTCTTCGCCAGATGGCACGGCCCGATCTTCACGGTCATTATGCTACCTAAGGCTCCGTCCGCAGGGGCATCTTCGGATGCCTACCGTCCGTTACAATACATACAAATCTACTCGCAGAGATGGAGTGATCATCATCATCGTGGCGCGACAGCCCGACGTCGGGCCTTGGCCGCCTGGATCATTGTCCTCCAATTATCTCGGTCACGTGACCGCGTCCTCCAATTTTGGGAGCCCAGCAGCTGCGCGGCGTCCACACCTACTGAGCTCTCCCAACGAGATCTCGGTCGTCCTCGCAGTCTCGCTCCGTCGACTCGTTCTGCATTCATTACTCTCTTAAGCATACGATCATCGTCCATTCTTTGTACATGCCCTGCCCATTGAAGTCGTTGTAGTTTGACGATTTTCGAGACTTGTAGCTCATCGTACATTTCATACAACTCACGGTTGTACCGGGTGCGCCATTCATCTCGATCACAAACAGCCCCGAAAATTCGCCGAAGAACCTTACGTTCAAAAGTGTCTAGCATGTCTTCGGAGGCTTGAGTTAGGGTCCATGCTTTGCAGCCATAGCATAGCACTGGTCGTATAATGGTTTTGTACACGCGGAGCTTCGTGTTTCTGTGCACATACTTCGATTTCATTATGGGGAGAACCGAGAAAAAAGTCTTATTAGCTAACTGTATCCGTCGCTTGATTTCGTCAGTTTCGTTGGCGTCCCTTGACAGGTTGCAACCCAGGTAAATGAAGTTGTTCACGAACTCGATGTTGAGGTCCCCCACATTGATGCACGGTTTTGCAGGTGTCCTTGTCACCGATTGCATCATTATTTTAGTTTTACCCTCGTTGATACGTAATCCAACTTCCTTTGCAGCGGTATCGAGCGTATGCAGAAGTTCTTCTGCATCAGCCAATTTTCGGGACATGATGTTGATGTCGTCGGCGTACGCTGCTAATTGTGTCGACTTGATGAGTAGCGTCTTGCTGTTGTCCATATTCATGGCCCGAACAACGTATTCCAGTGCTAGGTTGAAGAGCGTCGGTGCCAGTCCATCGCCCTGTTTCAAACCAGTGCGTGTTTCAAATATAGTAGATCAGTAAGTCTATTCTGGATCCTGACTTGTGAGACGGAGTTGGTCATCGTCATCTTTGTCAGTCGCACTAATTTGGCCGGTATACTAAATTGCAGCATGATGTTGTACAGTACTCCACGATCGATACTGTCGTAAGCCTGCTTGAAGTCGACCAAGATTTGGTATACGTTTACGTTGTATTCCCAGCACCTCTGGAGTATCAGTTTGACTGAAAAGAGCTGATCGGTTGTGGAGCGACCAGGTCTGAAACCGCTTTGATATTCGCCAATGACTCGTTCTGCGTACGGTTTTATTCTATTTTCCAGAATTTTCTTCAAAATTTTATAGGACGTACAAACTAGTGAGATGCCCCTGTAGTTCTCACACCGCAGTTTATCTCCCTTTTTATGAATTGGACAGATGATGCTTCTGCGCCAATCGTCTGGGATCTCCTCGTTCTCCCATACTCGCAGGAGTAATTGATGTATGGCATCAACTAGACTCGTTCCACCGAATTTTAGCAGTTCAGCTGGAATCTCGTCAGCGCCCGGCGCTTTATTTCGTTTTAGTGACCGCAAGGCGAGATCAACTTCCTCTACTGTCGGGGGTTGAATGGGTGGGCCTAGATCAACAATATCGTCGAGAGCTTCCTGTGTGGGGATGTTAGATGGTCGGTTTAGAAGCTCTTCAAAATAAGAGGCCCATCATTTGTTAATGCCATCGGTGTCGCTGATGATGTTTCCATTCTTGTCCTTACAAAGGCTAGTCCTGGGTTGGTAGCCGTTCTTAATTGTATTTACTAGTTTGTACGCTTGTCTGGTGTTCCTATTAGCTAAGTTTTCGTTTATGTTCAGCAACTGCTCGTCAAAGTATTTACGTTTCTTACGTCTAATTATTCTATTCGATATTCGCCGTAGCTCGTCATATTTTTCTCTTCTGGCTCTGGTTCCTCGTTTAATCCATTGTCTGTAGGCCTCGTTTTTCGCGTCAAGTGAATTTTTGTATTCTTCGTCGAACCAGTCATTTCGCGCTCGCCGGGCTTTATATCCCACGACCTTCTCTGCGACATCCTTGATGGTACCCTTGAGTTATTCCCAGAATCCATGGACGCCTGTGTTGCTGATGTTGTGTAGCATAGGTGATAGTCTTTCCTCAAGGGCGGTAGTATACGCCACCGTTGTAGCATCACTCAGAAGATTATCAACCGCAAAGATTTTGGGAGGGCTGATTCTCGATTGGTGAACTGAGGAAATTCTACATCTGTAGGTCGTCTTCACCAAGTGATGATCTGAGTCGCAGTTTGCTCCTCGATAGGAGCGGACATCCATGACACTAGACGCCCATCTCCTGCAAATGAGGACGTGGTCAATTTGGTTGACGGTATGTGCGTCTGGAGACTTCCAGGTCTGCTTGTGAATGCGTCGATGCGGGAAACACGTAGAGCTTACGACTAGATTCCTGCTGCAGGCGAAGTCGATAAGTCGCTGGCCGTTATCGTTACATTCTTCATGAAGGCTGTGGCCTCCAGTGGTCCCCCGGTGCCAACTTTCATTTCCGACTTTCGCGTTAAAGTCTCCCAGCAGCAATTTGACGTCTTTTACTGCGTCTTCTTTAACTTCAGTGGGGGCATGCACATTGATGAGCCAGAGACTGAAGAATCGAGTCTTGATGCGAATCGCACACAGCCGTTCATTAATGGGTTTGAAGTCAGTAATATGCGGTTTGAGGTGATTGTTCACTATAAATGCTACTCGCACGTCGCTTAACCCCATTCAGGGGATGGCCTCGGAGATAGCTGCTTCAGATGGTTTAATAAACGTGCTGGAGCCCACACAACTATGTAGCAGGTCCAACTATGCAAGTCATTCCATCCTACTAGACCTGAGACGCTTAGGTGCTCGTCAGCCATTCAGGCTACAGCTATCTGCCTTTTCCAAACTGTCTTATCGCTAAGACATTGGCCGTCAGCGAATTAATACACTGCCGTTACCAGGGGGCGCCCACGCGGAGGACTATGGAAAAGGTCTTTGCCCCCCGAGATGGAGTGATCGCTCTTGTAGAATATCAATCCTTTTTGACCTCACTGTCGAATCTTAGAACATACTGTAAAATATATAGAATGCATTCGTCCTGTATCTGGGTACTAAGTCGATAGTCAGCTAACTCTGTAGTAGAATCAGTAATTATGAAATTTAACTATTGGGCGCATTCGGGAGTCACGGTTGCTAGCTAGCTTTAAGTGCTGCCTCGTGATTTTTATTCCAAATGGTGCGCTAAACCACTGCTAGACTTAGCGCAAATAGCTAGGCGCTAACACTTTTAGGCAGCACAAAATTTGCTCGCTGTCTTGGCTTAGCGGAGATTTGACAGTTCGAACGAACTGCCTGCATTCACAAATCATACCGCTACCCGAGCGCTCCCATTTTTGTTGTTGTAATTCAGTGCAAAATTGGGACAAAGACAGGAGCGCTCAAGTTGCGCTACCGATTTGTGAATGCAGTCATGTCAATTTACAAGAGGTGAGCCATTCGGGCGTCACAAGAAAAATTGGTTTGTGCTGCTTAGGAATTCGCTCTATTTCTACGCAGCGCATTACGCTGTTTTCCGTGACACCCGAATGCGCCCATTGACAAGAATTGACGTTTTTTATGCACAATTCGACAGAACAGTCATCATATGTCAATATCAAACGACAACTGAGTATTGTGACTATCGACTTATTCCCCAATGTTGGAGCCGGAGACATACGGGATTAGCTCATTTCATGTACTGTATGTTCTAAATGTCGAATTGTGCATAAACAAACGTAAATTCTTGTCAATATTAAGATTTCATAATTACTAAATGATGTCGACTGACTGTCGACCCCCTGTCGACTTAGTACCCAGATATTGGAGCTACTGTTTCTAAGGAGACATACAGGACAAGCTCATTCCATGTTTGTATGTTCTAAGGATTTTTGACTTTAATTAATAAAAAGTATTGCGACAAAATTTTTAAAATTAAATTTTTTTTCGGTTAAATTTCACGCGTAGTTTTGCAGGAAAAAAAGGACTCAATTTAAATTAAAAAAGAATAGACCAATGTTTCAAATTGTTGCTTGCGTAAACACATGTGTGAAGAGTTATTCCAAATTCGGAACCAACGATTCAGTTTCTACCAAAAAACTGCAAAACTGGAGGTTCTTTTGGTTCAGTTGAAGCGATGAGGAGCCTCAATTCCCTCCTCGGAATGTATCGACTAAATTCAGGGGGACTACGCTTAGCTCGACATACGAAAATATCCGTCTTTTGTTATACGCTAGCCACCTGTGCTCAAACAACTGGCTTCAACAACTTCTGCGGCAATGATCGCCGTATTCCGCTTGGAATTCAGGCAATCATTTGATTATTTTGTTTCTGCTGAAATATATTCATTATCTTGCTTGCGAACATGAGAGCCAACCACAACAACTCATAAACCTTAAAAAAAAAGAAAAATATTAAACCATCCATCAAACAACATCTACCCATTTCCGGAAGTTTGCGTACGTATATTGTCTAGCGCTGCTGTGTTCTCCTAGCTTTCTATGCTTCCCCATTTCCTCTCATCGTCTTGATTAATTATACGAAAAAACAACAAGAGGAATTATGTTGATATAGATTACAGGGCACCATCGTCATTCAGCTACACCTGCTTTCCGAACCAAGCACAGCCACTAATGAATCACATTACGAGTATTCCTTGACGAATAAGTCATCCTGCCTGGCACTCTGTAACTACTTCAAGTTTTCGTTAACAAAACATCCTGTGCATATTCATCACCATCATCTGTTCAGGACGGTTTCCTTAACCCGGAAAACGTGCGTCTTCAGTAGTTGTCTGAGGTATTCTAGCATTGGGTCGCGTGTTTCGGAAACCCTACTTTTATTCTTTATCCGAACACTCTGTTTATAACGTCTCGTATATGAATGATCGACACCGACATGGCTTAAGGGTCGCGTGGAGTTATTTCCACCTTCGTGTGCATCTTTTTTCTGTGTACCCGTTTTTTTTATGCTGAATCGTCATCTCTTAATTTTCACGACATTCCTCAAGGAGGCTCTCTCGTATTAACTTCCGTGGTAGAGCAACAAGGACACTATCGACAAAAACAACACGCAAAATTAAGAGGATGAAAGGCACTGTGAGGGAGCAGTAGAAGTTACCTGTTACCAGGAACTAACCTATCGCATTTGGTTTGGTTGCGAAGCAGAACTCTGGAGAATTAAGTCAAGTGGTGCGAACGACGACTCCTGTCAGGATTGTTGTATATGTACATTGTACGTGCTGAGTTCACTAGGTGAATTCCAAAGGTCGATGGTCCGTTTGTTGTTTGGAAATTCAATACGAGGACAGACGTCAATGTTTCTAGCGGGTGTTTGTATGAAGTTGTATTTATTTTTCTACTTAGAGTCTTGTTGACAAATGGGTGGCAGAACATCCTGGATATTTGAAGTGGATTCTGACGGATTTTTATACAATATTTAATTTCCTCTAGATGTCTTAGCTAGTTCTTAAGTGTGCCAGCACATTTATTAGGGTCGAAGATGGATCAATCTATTGTTGTGTAACTTTTTCGATAACTCTTACAAATCGTGAGCCGTGATCGTTCATTCACCGCTCTACGATACTAATCTAGAGCTCGGAGATCAAATCTCGGCGCGATCAAAAACTGCCTGTGAGCACTAATAGAACTCTCACAGTGCTCCGGGCTTGTCAGTATAAAGACGGCGCGGATAGGAGGTGCATGCTAGCAACTGCACTCCCGAAAAGTAGATATGCTATTGAAACGTCAACATGGCATAGAAATGCTAGAGTTGTTGACGCGCCCATGCCCCTGGAGGGGTCAAGGCAATTAGAGAGAGAAAAAAGCACTATCGCAAAAACACTCTCTAATGCTGCTTTTCCCTCTCTTTCCTCGGAGAAATCGTTCCCAATCACAGAAGCTAAATCTGAGGAACTTGCTAAAAACAAAACCCCATAGGGTCAATGAACTTGCTCTTTCGTTTATAGATCTTAAACTTGGGATCAGGACAGGTTCGGGAAGAGGCAGAGGGAGACGTGGTTCTACTCTGGGCCATATGATTGTTATTATGACCAACGATGATTTTTCTATTTAAAAGGAAAATGATTGCAGTTTGAATTACTGACGATGGAAAAATTGCAGTAAGATATTAATATATATGTAGGTAAGCGAGTTTAACATTCGAAATAACACCTCCTTTTTCCAACATTTTTATTTTCGACTTTGGAAAGATTTGAAAGATTAAGGCTATGTTCCCAACTAGTGGACATTGTGGCCAAAGATGGGCCTATTGTGCCATAGCCCTTGTTGCAGCGAAAGACCTTTTACAATTTCGACGAAGTCTTGTAAGTCTTTACAGTTTTCCTAAAATCCGCAGAGGTCAAGGTGCCCTGTCCAGCAATCGCTGGGCATTGGCACAGAATGTGCCTATACAGTCATCACCGATTATCGAAAGTTCCCAGAATGTGAAGGGAAGTGAAAGCCTACAACACAATATAGTTTTAAGGAGAAAAGATGTTAGTTTAATCTACCTGTTTGATCTAGATTAATTCCACGGCGTGTTGTTACCGTGTTTGGGTATAAAAACCACATCAATTTCGTTCGTAACTTGTTCTGAGTAGAACGATTAACAAAGTGACGATGCTATCAAGCTGTTCTGTAACAGGGCAAGGAAGATGTCATCCACTCCCGGCACCCTAAATGACTGAAAGGTTTCTACAGCTTATTTTGTCCTCATCAAAGATAACCCCAGGAAAGCTGTTTAAACGTCCAGGTGAAACCCGGCGGTGTCGATCTGTGGCTAGGATAGTCTTCTTATAGGACGGACCCTGGGCAGTTGGTATGGAAGATCGGGAATCTCCTCTGCAACTTAAGTTTACGGAGTACGCTTCCACCAAGGGCTGAATGCTTTCATCGTGTCTTTTCCAGCATTGTCGTTTGCGGTGGCTAATGAGTTTGTTGTACTCGCGGTCCTGTACTCATCCCATTAATTGCAGCGTTTGGTTTTGTTAAACAAATCAGACCATTTTTTGTTCTGACCTAAAATTCTATCCGCTTTTTGTCTGTTCGGAATGCTGTCCCGATAGGAAGAAGTTAACACATCGTTTGGCTGATCAGTAGTTAAATCCAGTTCACTAATTGTAGTGACAGAACTTAGCAACTTGACGCGAAACTGTTTACAGTTTATCTTTTTAGAACAAAAGGTAGCCGACAGAAATTTGGATTGTCCTGGAGTATCGAATATAATATGCTTGTGGTCCGACAAGGTCTCTTTAGCCCAAACATGCCAGTTCAAGACGAATTCAGAAAACATATTTCTACCAAGGTTTACATGGAGTGCCTCCTTCCTTACAGCAGGGATGTAAATAGGTTAGCAATATCACGTGACCGAGATAATTGGAGGACAATGATCCAGGCGGCCAAGGCCCGACGTCGGGCTGTCGCGCCACGATGATGATGAATATCTGTAAAGACAGTCGAGAGTACACTCATCTTTATCGTTTTCATCGCCGCTTCCCCTCAATTTATAGTGTCGCTAAGATTCATAATTTCGGTTGATACGACGACGGAAATCATCGTTAAAATAGCCGAACGCTTCTTCCACCTTGTTTGCAATAAAAGCCTTTGAAGTGTAACGAATTGTCGAACCGAAATAGGGACGGCAGTTGAGGGTTTGGTCGTTCAGACCATCCCAGACATCTAAGTGTCAAAACCTTCTCAGAAGCGACGATGTCGGTATCGGTAGCGATTGGTGGGCTAATCCAAAAAAAACTATCTCTTGCATTCTACACTCGGAATGCTAAACAGAAAGTTCCCAGACATGCCAACAAAACAATGGCCGATGAGAAACCGATCCTCGTCCTTGGAACTAGCATGGGAGCCCCTCCGTCCTCACTTCAGCTCGAAAGTTTGTGAACATTTTAAATTAATGGCTTAGGCTTCGAAGAAAGGGAGCGATTTATCATGCACATATTTTTGTCTTTTTCTCGGCTCGACAAATACAGCGGCCAGCGTCTCTACCACCTTGATCTTGGGGATTGTGGCTGTGTTCGTTGGCCATATCCCGGGACCGTCGGGTTTTCCCCAGATTCTGGGTGGATTGCTGAATAAAAAAAATAATCCAGTTTTATTCATCCTGTCTTTTCAAAGTTTTTGATTTTTCCCCGATAGTTAATAAAGCAGGTGGTTCCTCGTCACCGTTAGCTTGGATCCTAATTTCGATAGGGCTACCTCCAGGGCTTTTTCCTTGTAGTGGCTATTGGCCCTGGTCTTTTTGAATTCGCGCATTTGAGCCATGGTGAGTTTTTGAAGTTGATGGGCTGTCAAGACCCATATCCACGATAATAACTAGCCCAGATTTCACTGGGAGCACGCCATGATGATCAGAGTTGGTAACAGAACTTAAGGTTCGCGAAATGCTGACTTACACTTTGCTGCCGGACGGCGGTTCTAACCAAAGCTTTTACAGCTAACCTAGAGCCTTCCCTCCGAAGTGAGCTAGAAGATAGTTCGGAGGTTTTCGTGGGTTTATAATCTCACGAGTATCCGGGAAGTATAAGGCGCGTTCTTTTCAGTATCTATCGAGTGTAAGTGTTACCACACACTGTCGAACTCGAACACGAACCTAGTACAAGTGGACCGGGTTTCTTCACGTTTATGTGAAGTGTATGTGTGTCAGAGGACATTTGTACCAGATTCGGGTTCGAGTTCGACAGTGTGTGGTGATACTTAAGTAGAGTAACGAAGACGCATTACACAAACAATAAGTCACTTGTTGCTTGTGTAATACGTGTTTGCTATCCTATCATACACTCGATAGATACTGTAATGGACGTTTTGGTGGACATCCGAAGATGCCCACGGGGACGGAGCCTAGGTAGCATAGTGACCGTGGAGGTCGGGCCGTGTCATCTGGCGAAGAAAAAGACCCCTCGACGAGCTAAGCAGCGGCCTATGCCTGCTGTAGCTCAGTTCGGGAGATGAGGGCGGGGTTTTCGCCGCTCGTTGCCCCTGTCCTTTATGTATATATTAACAATGATTCATAGGCCTGGGGAAGACAACACTAACAGGAGAGGTAAAAATGGAGAATACAAAAAAAAATAGTCGATAAGGATGGAATGGTTGGCGGACGGATCAGACGCCCACGCGGTCGTACCTAGGTCCGGGTGTAATGGGACCCCCGGCCTCTGATTTCGTACCACCAACAGATCACTATTCATCAGGTGCTGCTTCGATCTGCCGGTAGGAGCAGCACTACCAGACCATAATATGGTTCATTACGGGTGGTTCATTACAATACTCAAAAGAGCACGCCTCTAGCCGCGATGCTGTAGCCCAATACCCAATATTACTGATGTTTTCGCAATGATATACATTCAATACGTACCTGTTAGTATAACTCTGCAGTACCTTAGTCCCAAGCAAAGATCCAAATTCACTAGCCAATGCATTTGAAAATATTTTCATCTCTCTTTTCATTAATTTCACAATCACTGTATTTATCAAACCAGCCTGCATTGTATTCAACGATAAACCACTAAATCGCGCTACGGCCAAGAACTCATACACAGAACATTTTATCAGACATGGAGACAAAACTCAGATGTTAGTCCTCCGATGCTCCTTACGGAGTATTTCCCACGTTGCAGGATATTCCACAGCCCTTCACCACCCAGGATAGAAACCAAGGAAACTGCTGGCAAAGCTATGATACTACATCGTTGTACGTTGGGAATTTGGTTCGTTTCGTAATTGAATTGAGCCCTGGCGTCTTCTTGTTTGCGCCACGGCGACTGTAAATTGAATTTATCCGATCCGGGATTGACGATTTCCGTTTCTATAATTGTATTCGGATCCAGTTTTGTCCGCTTTCGTGAACATTAAGGGGATGGTGATTTAATTATGTACTGGGAGGTGCACACCGTTTGCGGTGTGGTGCCGGTTGATGGCAGAGTCAGTGATTTTTTTATATCCTTCACTAAAAGGTTATACCTACCAACTTTGTTATGAAGTTTGCCACGCACAAAATTCTTGGTCAGCTTGTCGGGACAAGACGAACTAGGCATATCCATATTGTTTTAGCCAAAACTTCTTTCTCCGTTTTAAAACTATCGAGTTGAAATTTCGAATACAGATTTCTTCCTGCTACATGCTATCGGAACCATTGGAATCCGACTACTGTATCATATAGGTACCATAGGAACGACGATTCTAAAGATGTCTTTACCAATTTTCATATCAATCCACTATATTTATAATCAAATCATAATCCAAAATTTGGTTAAAATCGGTCCTCAATTTCAAATATCTCCCATACGAACAATTGAATCGGGAACAAGTTTTACTGTGTATTTCATACTGCAAAGTGCAGAATGGTTAAAAATTTGCGCACACGGTCTTCGCCATGCGATTCGTCGTCAAAAATATTATGGAGAATTGTTTCGATTTTTAATCCTACATATTTTGTAGGCAATTTAAGCTTTATTGTTGAAAAATATTTTTAACTATTACCTGATGTGGGAAGTTCTTGTCTGAAAAAAGAAGCTTGTTATTAAATAACTGTGAGGGGTATCAAACCTTCGGCCTTGGTTTTTGTTTCTGACATTTTTTTTTCTGTGTCCAGTGATTTAGGTCCAACCGCTTCCTTTTCTTCGGATGAAGATTTCTTGATCCGATTTTGAAAAGGTTGACTTCAGATTTTGGTTTTAATGAATTGAGTGCTGACAACTTGGAATTTTGTTGACTAATGTAGTCGGTAATTGGGTGAACTCCAAGGACTTCGATTTTCTACAGTGTCCCCAGCGAAAGGGCTGATTGGTTTTGAGTATTTCACTTTACTGTGCGCATTATTGAACAGTCCTCTCCTAATTTGCTCTTAACAACATAGTCTTATTTTCTTTTATTACTTATCTTTAGCGTTTCCAAGTAATGTCCTTTTTCCGTCATCAATTTTTCTCATTTTATACTTTCTCGTTTCAGGACCTTCAATCCGAAATTGAGACACATCGTGTCGTTTATGATCGTCTTGATGGTACTGGCCGTAAACTTCTTGGTTCGTTGACATCGCAAGAGGATGCAGTTATGTTGCAACGACGTCTTGACGAAATGAATCAAAGATGGAATCATCTGAAAGCTAAAAGCATTGCAATTAGGTACGTAGCTCGTCTTAGTAAAATTCCTGCTTTATTCTACACGTAGCAGGTGCATTGTCGGTATACGAGTATATAACATCGTTAGCGACAGAATCATGTTTAGAACGAAAAGAAGGAAGGCCCCTGGTGCCCGGTCCCTAAAAATTACCCCAGTTTAGTCCATGGCTCTTCGATCAATTTTCCTCAAACGCGCATCTTTCGTCATCGTTGTGTAGTTGGTACATCTCAAAGGAATATTACCATATTACCAAAGTAGAAGAATACTCGTAATTACCGAGATTGCTCATTGAAAATGATTTTACAGTGTATTTTTATATGCAAGTAACGGCTTAGTCTGGGCCTACGGCTGTAAGTAATGTTTGTGTCTTTGAACGATAAGCAATTTAGAGCACGCCATAGTATCTGACATGGTATTTAGTTGCCCCTTGGCGTAGGTATATACTGTGGCGTCCGGACGCGATGTTTTTTCCCGTCGAGTAATTAATAGCTGGCAACACAGGGAACGAATGGAAACGTAGTTATAAGGCGCGGTAGGGCCTAGTGTTAGACGTCGGGACCCGCGTCCAATATTTTCTACCGTCGCATGTTGACGGACCTGCGTCCGGACCAGGAGGTATAAGGTACCCTCTGTCTTACCTCCACGGTTGGTAGGGGCTAGACTGGTTTTTTCGGAGACAGCAAAATTTCTTGGGCTCATTCTCGACAAAAAATTGGCATGGAAAGACAATATCCAGGAACGAGTGAAAAAGGCTACTGTTACCTTGTACTTTTGTAGAAAAGTCATAGGTATAGGGTTTTTCAATAAGGACGACGCATTTTTTTTTTAACATTTCTCGAATAGGAGGTAAGTTAGCTTCGTAATTCTTTCACATTTTGAAACGTCAGTCTATGCCATTTAATCATGGACAGATACACGCTTCAACAACATTTGCAAATTATTTAACATTTTTATCAAATTTCACGTTCTATCGCGGCTATGTTGCGCGCGCTTACGCCAATTTTCGGCCGACGAAACCGTCCAACAAGACCATAGATTTAAATAGAACAGATCGGTAATAGTACTATCCCCACTCTATGCTTCAGATAATTTTCGAACCAAGCCGCGCATGCGCACTGCTACCCATTTGCACGCGGTCGCCATACGTTCGGTAAATGTCGTTACGCCATCGGCCACTCAGCCACAATTTTGACATTTGCGAAGCAATTGCCCCTCGTTCCCCGGGGCCCTGGGCCAAATATTAATACGTGTTGTGCGCGTTTCACTGCGCAGGCGCGGATATGTCAGCCATAACTCGGTATTTAAATTTTTACCCCCACTCTGTGGCTATTCCATATCTGTTTATTATATATCTATGAACAAGACGGACTATTGAAAGTTTGGTGCCAAAAATTCAAAACAACTTCTGCATTGCATACTGTCATTGCCATCTAGAAATACAGGCCTGCGCTCAGCTGATCGTGTACGTCATTAATTCCTTTGCCAAGGCAGTGACTGCACACGACGATGTCCCCGGCACGACACATGTTTACAATTGGAATTGCGTCAGACGGCATTTTAGTCCTCTAAAAACACACTTTCTGGACACATGCAGCAATTTGGTCGAAGCCGCAGCCCCGGGGATCAGTCGCAGAGTATCGTGGAACGGTTCACACTTGACAAAATACATCTTTTGACCACACGACACACTTTCATCGCGCACGTGTTTGTTTTCTCCGATGAAATTTTACTAACAAATAAACACTGAACGCGGAAAACGAAAACTAAACACGGAACGCATAAATAACGGGGACTCGCCGCAATCAGTCGCTGACCACTGGATTGCGGATACGATGAATTCATCGAAGGAAATAATTACGTAATTTAGCCGCCAAAATCAACTGAGCGCAGGCTTGTGCATATTTCTAGATGGCAATGATAATGTCCCAGTGCCTGTGCAACAACATAATGCTTGAAGTGAAGAAACTATCGTGGCCATTCGAGAGAGTGTGCGTGAGCAGTCAAAGATGTCGATTCCACACCGATCGCAAGCGTTTAACATCATTGTGATCAGTTTGTGGCGAATTTTGCGCAAGGACTTGGCTCTCCGCCCGTATAAGATTCCGTTGACTCAAGAACTGAAGCCAACCGACCATTTCAAGCGACGCACATTCGCTAATTGGTCTCTGGACCAGATGCCAGCTGACGACGACTTTCACAAGAAAATCATCTTTTCGGATCAAGCTCACTTCTGACTCGATGGTTTTGTCAACAAGCAAAATTGCCGCATTTGATCGAGTGAGCAGCCTGAAGTGATGCACGAGACACAACTCTATCCGAAAAATTAACTGTTTGGTGCGGTTTTTATGCCGGCGGCGTCATCGGCCCATTTTTTTTTTATGGAAACCAACAACCGTCAACGGCGATCGCTATAGGGCCATGATATCGGGGTATTTTCGGTACCAGCTCGTCGCTATGGACTTGGAGGATATGTGGTTCCAACAGGACGACGCAACGTGCCATACAGCGTACAAGACACTCGAATTATTGAAGACCATGTTCGACGAGCAAATTATCTCACGCAACGATCCTCGCGAATGGCCGCCTCGTTCGTGCTACTTTTTTGGACTTTTTCTTTGGGGTTAAATTAAATCGCTGGTCTATGCCAATAAGCCAGCAACGTTAGAAGAGCTGCAGGCCAACATCGAACGAGAAAGTCCTGGTATTTCGGCCGATTTGTGTGCTCGAGTCATGGAAAATTGGGTCCAGCGTATTAACTCGTGCCAGCGCTTACGCGGCGGACATTTGAACGATATCGTATTCCATAACTAATGGCATCGATTTCACTTTCATTTGAAATAAAAATCATTTCCATAATTAACTCACAGGTCTTTTAATTTAAAAAGAAAACAAAATGCGTCGCTCTTAATTAAAAACCTTATAGAAGGTGGGGTTTACAACCAAATGTTGTGTACTGGCTTTACGTTTCTGTTGTACTATACAACATCTCCATTCTCATTCATGGTATTTTGGTTTGGTGGAAAGCCCTTCGTATTCCGGCCTATTGCAATCTGTTTACTACTTTGCCTTAACCCCTACCGGGGCATAGCACGTCAGCTACTCCTGGGCGCCATCGTACTCTGTTCTGGGCAATGGGGCGCAACTCCCCTAAAGACTTACCCAGCGCCTCACACTCCTTTGCCACAGATGGACGCCATGTGATTCTAGCAGCCCCTCTTGGTCGGCCTTGGTTGGAAATGAGGTCCTATTTCATGGCATGCAAAGCAATGCAGTTATCATTCTTCCGCAATGTGTGATCTATCCACTGCCATTTTCGCCTGCGTATCAATTCGTCGATTGGCATCTGACTCATACGCCGAATATTCTTAGAATTCGACGAAGACATGAGTTGACGAAGACTTGCAGCTTTCTGGTAACACTAACGGAAACTTTCCATGTACTGCTCCCATACAAAAGCACTGACAGTACCAGGGAGTGAAACAGGCCCAGCTTGGTCTTGATGCTGAGATAACTGCTCAGCCAGATTTTGGACAGTATGCCGTATGCGCATTTAGCCTTATTGATACGACGAGCGATCTCCTGCTCCGTACCACCAGTTTCGGCAGCAATGCTTCCCATTTAGACGAAGTTGTCCACCTTCTTCCATTAATATTAATGGCAATAGGTGTCGGATCTCTTTTTCGCAATGGCGGGCTGAGAACCTTGGTCTTGGTGGTATTAATCTTCAGCCCAACCTTGCTTGCCTCCCTCTCGAGATCTAACGCCATTGCGGACAGATCCATGATTTTGTGAGAGAGTAGGCATATGGCGTCCGCATAATGAAGATGTTGTAGATAAGATGTCAAGGTCCATTGAAATCCTCTGTCGAGTACAGATAGGGCTGCATGCAACACATCGCCGATCACTATGAGGAATAGGATCGGTGAGAGGATGCATTCCTGCCGAACTCCACTACGAATCTCAAAGTCCCCCGACACCTTACCTTTATGCAAAACCCGACATTTCGCGCCGTCATAGGTTGCCTTAATAATATACACAAGCTTCTCCCTTGCGCAAGGCCGCCCATATAGAATCCCGGCTCACACTATCGAAAATTTTTCGAAATCGATGAAAAGCAAGTGAAGCGGAGAATCGTATTCAGCGCATTGCTTGATGATGATTCGCAACGTATTAATGTGATCGACACAGGAGAATCCGAATCGAAAACCAGCCTGCCTTCATCAATTGTGCTTTGTATGTGGGCCTTCAGTCTTTCCAGGACGATTTGAGCTATTATCTTGGCAACTGCGCAGGGAGCACACAAATGCCTCTCCAATTATTACAGTCTGTGAGGCTACCCAGTTTCGGAAGTTTGATGATCACACCTTCTTTCCACTCAGTGGAAAAGGTTTCTGTCTTCCACGCTTTATCAACAAGTGGGTGCAGCAACTCGGCAGTTTCGCTTGGCGCTGCTTGATAAAGTTCGGCAGGGATACCGTCGAGTCCGGCGGCCATTCCTCGTTTTAGTGCAATAATTGCAGCGACTAATTCCTCTTTAGTCTGGGCAGTGGACCGTATACTCATATTTTGATGGTTAGCTAAATTATCTATATAAGGGGGCACTTCACCAAAGGTTACACGGTTCAGAACCGCGGCGAAGTGGTCTTTCCACCGCCTCATTTGATCTTCTTCCAAGATAAGTAGCTTTCCATCAGTATCCTTCACCGGGTGTTGGTAGGAGTTACGACCAACTATAAACTCCTTGATGACACCGTATGCGCCGTATAAGTTCTCATTTCTCGCGGCTTCTTCTGCTGAGGCTAAAAGTGAATTGGCATTAACTCTTTTATCGCGTCGCACACTATGCTGAACTTCTCGAGCTTTCTGATGGTAAAGGAGTTCGATGCTGCTTCGATTGTCTTCTGATGCTGCAGACAAACGAACCTTCAGTTCTTTTCTTTAAACAATCCGCTGCCGTGAAGCGTCGGACATCCAGGGTTTACTCCGGCAATCCATATTTGTGCCTAGGATGGTGTCTGCGCTATCAATGTACGCATTTTTAATGGCATCCGAGTTTTCATTTATGTCACTGTCTGGATGACTAGTTATCTCAGCCGCTTTTTGCGATGGTCATTATATTGTTGTAAGACAGCTGAATTTTTTAATCGAGCGATGTTGAATTTGCGGCGCCTGGATCTTTCGTCAGTAGGACGCCGCACGGCTGCAATACGCAATCGAAAACTAGCGATCATAAGATAGTGGTCTCCTCCCATGCCAATATCGGCACCCTTCGTGTTTCGTACGTCCAGGAGGCAACTCCTGGAACTTTTACTAATGGGAAAGTTGTTGATCTGATTTTGTGTTCTGCGCCGATCAACAGAGGACCAACTGATTTTGTGATGGTCCTTATGCTCAAACATAGTACAACCGATGAAGAGACTGTGAAAGTTGCAGAACTCTGCAAATCTTTGACCGTTGTCATTACGATCACCATGACCGTGTCTCCCCATCACATGTCTGAGCGCATAGTTATGTGTGCCAACTTTAGCATTCAAGTCACCCATAACCATGATAATGTCACTTTTAGGTGTTCTGCTCTGAACGGCGATTAGTTCTTCGTAGAAGGAGTCTTGCCAAGACATTATCGGGTTCAGTAGTGGCATAACATTGTATTATTGAGATGTTTCTCATATTGGTCCGAAACCTGGCGGTCATGATTCTGTCGGAGACCGGATTCCAGGATAAGAGACAGTTTCGTGCGGCTCTGGTTAAAAGGAACCCCACACCGGACTCACGACCGCTACAGGTAGCTCTACCGGAGTACATTACAGTTCTATCCGTTGGAGAGATAAATTCTCCGCTGTTCCACTATCTTATCTCACTAACTTCTATGATGTTTAAGTTACACCTCAGAGATTCATTCTCTAATTGAAGAAATCGTGCGTTCTGGGGACCTTCTACGCACATTCCAGAATCCAATCTTTGTCATTGTACGATAGCAAAAAGTCGTAACAGTTGAGTCAGTCCTTATCCGAGGCATAGTTGACGTTTCGTTAGCATATAAAGATTTCGGATAGTGCAAGCTGCTGACATACACATCCTGTCCTTTGTAGGTTTTAATACAGGCCGTCAAAAGGAAAAGGCCGTGGCATTATTTTACGCCCCATACCACAGGGGGAAGATTAACCTCAACCAAATCATCGCCCCTCCATCACTGGCGGCTTGACATTGGTTGACATTGGTTAACAATGGTCAGTGACTATTGCCGTTCTAGGGGGCGCCCACGCGGAGGACTATGGAAGAGGAATTTTTGCGCCCCCACTAGCGATGCATTGAGAACTACTGCGTCTGCTGCCTTCGTCGTGCTGCTCAATCTGCTCCCTCTGGATGTCATAGGCAAGCCAACTACTACAATCACTGCCATACGCCTTAGATAAACCGGTCTTTGGATCTCGTCAGCCTATGGTCACTCAGCAATTGTAAATAGTTTAAATATTCCTGCAGTAACTGACTATTCCACTCTCAAAATATCTGTTCGGCAAGAACTTTACAACCGTTATCCCTAATCGGGAGCAATAGGAGGATCTTACTTTCCGCCTACCTGATTACTGCGGTGTTTTACCAGGCGGAGGTCACGGAAATCTCGGTAGCTCTAATTTTCCTGGGACGGCTTGCCATAACTACTAGAGACATAATTACTTAGACAGATAGTCAAGCTGCAATCAGGTCGTTGGAATCAGTTTTGATAACGTCTAAAGCAGTGGCAGATTGTCGATCATCCCTCTCCGAAATGCCTTGGCTTGCCAGACTGGGCGCCTCAAACGAGGAACTACTGCAGTTTGGGAATTTCTACCAGCCCATCTATTTCGTAAACTGATTGTCAAATCTGAAGCGTTTAACAGAGCCAATGCTACATGGTTGGTCGATGCGTGAATCCTATTACTTCACTGAGTTTTAAGAGCTGGAAAGCACGGATGTTGTAAAACTCGAATGTTTTATTAGTAGCTCTCGACGGTCTTAATTGTCAGTGGGGGTAAGGGAGCATCAACCTGGTGGTATCACAACGAACCTGTTGAGATCTGGGTGTGCTGTGGTCGTCATAGCAGCCCATCTACCTAACTTTTGCTTAACTTTGAACACTGTATTTCTCACAAAACTTTACGGCATCCATAAAACAATTCAGCTTATATCAAATAATCAAATTCTTCCTACGACCATCTTTTCTTCATATTCAATTTTCCCAACCATTTCAATCTCTTCTCTATCAAATATTTCTGAAGACAAAACGAAATGCAATTCAGGACATATAGTTCCGTTTACTGAGCACGTCGCACTCTCTAATATCCGTCTCTCTGCCGACGACGCACTCAACCTCCTTCCCCAAACTTAAATCCGAATTAAATTTAAGAAAAGCATAAAGTGATATCTTTTATTTTCACAACCGGTTATTCCGCCTTGCGTCGTGCTTACAACTCTTCGGTTCAGTTGTAGAGCATTCATAAAGTTCTTTGCCCTTGCCCTTACACTTCGTCAGGATCAATTCCATCCCTGAATCTCTACCCGACCATCCGAGTAAATCATGTGCTCTGCTCAAAGCAAAACATTTCCTTTCTGTTGACGATGGCGACGAGACGACTACGTCGAAGATCCGCTGATCCTCAAAGAACACATTGCATGTCCATGTGCAGAATAACAACAGACACTGAATCTGGATGCACGGTGTACACACATTGGATTCGTAAGAGAATATCGAGAAGGAGAGGAGAGAAAACATTAGAACAGAAACATAAGGAAGCTGGGGCTGCACATTGTATTCGGCTTCATTTTGGTCGTTGGGAACAGAATATATTCTAGTCTAGTATTGTCCTTTTCTGTAGTTTCTAAACTATTGTTCTGATTTCTAAGGAAAAGAAATTTTTACCTCGAGTACGAGTAATAGCAAAATTACGGAATGTACATATAAGCGACGAATGGCCGGGAAAACCTTAAGCAGAATGTTATATAGGAGAAATAACATATTATAATAAATAATTTTTTTTCTATTGTTCGATTGTGTCAGCTTTGGTGTGCGAAGAGATGAATCGGCTTAGGAGAAAGTCGGCTATGAACATTCTATTCGTTTATTTCCCAAAACAAGGTAATTTTCGCTTGGAGATCAGATCATGTAAAATCCTGTTGAAACAGGAACTGGTGTCATTTAACAACATGTAACAAAAACAACTAATTTGCATGTTTTCATAGTTAAACTGAATCCTATCTAACTAAAGCTCCTTTCTATTCCTTTCTGCCACTATCGAACCTATGCCTCGATGTCATTTATGTGTCTATTCTGAATATAATTGAATCCGATTGACTCCTTATTTGAATTACATCTTTCTATCTGCATCGAATGTACTCCACCCATAGGAATAATCGACAAAATGGAACATTTTCCACCTCACCTTAGAGACGACTGAGGGGCTCAAATAATGAACATTTGTCAATCTTTGCGAAACATGGAACTACCCGAACCGGATTGAAACTCGACGATTCTGCTTCCTGAGTTCCTATTTTCTCAAGCTAAACAAGCAGCATATTCCGTTTAATCTAAATGCACAAAGTTGTTGGGTCAAATCAACATAGACAACAAGATGGATTACGATGGTTGGAAATGGAATAGCCAGAGTGCTTCCGATTTTCACATACGAGTACATACTCGTATCTATTCTCATGACCAAGGCGTCTTCTGGTTGTGCTACGATGCTCAAACACTTCCACTTTCATCATACTCGCCGATGGATGGATGCATACGGAATATATAAACCATTAACAAATTGCGAATTTGTTAAATGTTTCCTCATACAAATGTCGAACAGGGCGAGAATTCAGGAAGAAAAGTGATTTTCGTGTTAGGGGGTGCAGGTTGGTTCTTCAACCCGGAAGAATGTTTTTTTTTAACTCGTTGCAGTTATGGTTATACATATTACAACCATGACACATGACTGGCAGCTCGTGAAGCTGGGGGAGCCTCAAGGAAACCCCGATGTATGGTAATCGTCAACAACAAGGAATCCTTGGCATCTCTGGCAACCACAAATGGAGAAATCGTTTTCGGTTTCTCCTGAATTTCACTCGAAATCTACAAGAGAGACGAAAGAGAATGGCACAGAGATACTGATCAACCCCTTCCTATGGAGGATGAGGTGGTCGATGCAGGAATGGACGACGCCTGAGGCACACACTTTGAACAATAAGTTGATGATGTCGCCATTTCATTCGGGTCTGATCAGACGCTTCTAGACGACGTTCATTAAAGACTCTGACCTAGAAGACGACATCCACACTCAACAACCCAACAAAACACAGCAATGATCAGCTTCCTACAAGTCCTTACACTATTCGAAAGCAGCCCCTGCTCTATTACTTCGCCTCGCTCGCAGTGCGGTGGATATCATTACGGTACAACAACCCATTTTTCTTTATAGCTAAATAAGCTTTATTTGAGATAAGTCAGGTGACCGTAGGTATGATGTGTGTGTTGTTAATTGCCTTGACCTCTTCAGGGGCATGGGCGCGTCGACCTCACTTGCATAGCTATGTGTTGTTGACGTCCATTTCATGGCACGTAAGGCAATGCAGTTATCATTCTTCCGCAATGTGCGACCTATGTATACACTTCCATTTTCGCGTATCAGAGCGACCGGTAGCTCAGTGCGTAGAGGCGTCAGTCTCATGTCGAACTACCGGCGTTTCGGGTTCGAATCCCGTCCACGACGACGTTCGTGGCCATAGATGTTTTTTGTTGTATTCCTCCTGTGGCGCGGGGCGTAATAATAACACACAGAATCACCCGACTTGTCGCAGCTAGGTGGCTAAATTGGGGAACAGGAGGTGCATGCTGGCAACGGCACTCTTTGAAACTAGTTTATGCCAACGAAACGTCAACTGGGCCACACGCAACACCTGATGCGCTATGACACACAAGGGGTTAGGACAATTGAGTAGTATCTGACCCGTACGCCGACTTAGCTCTTCATTTAATATTGTTTCGAGACAGAAAATTCTTAAAATTCGACGGGGACATGAGTTGATGAAAACTTCCAGCTTACCCTTACGGAAACTTTCCAGGTTCTGCTCCCATACAGAAGCACAGACAGTACCAGGGAACGAACCAGGCGCAGCTTGGTCTTAATCCTGAGATAATTGCTCTGCCATATTTTAGACAGCATGCCGAATGCGCATTCAATCTGGTTGATACGACGATGTCCTGTTCCGTACCACCATTTTCGGCAACAATGCTACCCAGGCACACAAAATTGTCCATTTTCTCTACAGGCTAGCCATTAATGGCAATAGGTGTAGGATTTATTTTTTTGCAAAAATCGTGGTCTTGTTGATGTTTTATCTTTAGCCCAACCTTGCTCGCTTCCTCTCGAGATCTAACGCCATTCCGCATAGATCCATGATTTTGTTGGTGAGTATTCATATGTCGTTAGCGTAGTCATAATGTATAGGCCCCTTTAATTGTTCTATGTGGTCTGGATAGGGTTGCATGCGACACATCGCCAATTACCATGTGAAACAGAATCGGTGAGAGGATACACCCCTGTCGAAATCCATCTGCCTGCCTGCCTATTATAGCTATTATCTTGGTAAGTCATTGCAGTCTGTAAGGCTATTTTATTTGTTTTATTAATAAAAAATTCATAGGCCTGGGGAAGACAACACAAACGAGCTAAGCTACAGACGCATACTAAGTTGGTTTGCAGAATGAAACCAAGTGTCACAAAAATTCAAATTTTCACTGAAATAATTCGCACTTGCACATTGCAGGAACATTGAATACATAAAGTAAAATTTCGAGGGAACAAACATCTCCACTTCGCACACCCTGTCCACCTCATCTAGTGAGTTAATATATGTAAGTGTTTCACACCATCTCCACGGTCGAGTTTGCAAACCTGATGAGTGCTTCTATCCATATGAAACCACTTAGCTTAGAGAAATTAAAACAGAGGGAATTTGAGAATAAAAAATATTTGGTCTCGTTGCGCGGCTTGAACCGCAAACGACTGTGTTTCGTGCAAAAAAATGTCCGGTGCGTTCCCGAGCTAAGCTACAGATGCATTCTAAGTTGGTGTGCAGGATGAAACCAAGTGTCACAAAAATTGAAATTTTCACAAACAGGGGAGGTAAAAATGGGGAATGAAAAACAATGAGGCGATAAGAATGGAATTGTTGGCCGGCGGCTCACTTGCCCTTGCGCCCGCATCGGGGTCCAAGTGTAATGGAACCTGAGAGAACTCTGAGGCACTCGATGAGGTCCTTTGTAGTTTTGTTCTATGCCAGAAATGGGTCCACGCTGGGCGCCAAATATGTAATGGACGGATTGGTGAGCATCCGAAAATGCCCATGCGGACGGAGCCTAAGATGGCATAGTGACCGTGAGGGTGGGGCCGTGCTATGTGGCGAAACAAAGGCCCCTCAACGAGCTAAGCAGTGGCCTATGCTTGCTGTAGCTCAGTTCAGGAGACGTGGGCGGGGCTTTCGCCGCTCATTGCCCCTGTCCTTTATGTATTAATAAAAATTCATAGGTCTGGGGAAGCCAACACAAACAGGGGAGTAAAAATGGGGAATGATAAAAAAATGAGGCGTTATGATGGAATGGTTGGCGGACGGCGCAGATTCCCTCGCGTTCGTATCAGGGTCCAGGCGTAATAGGACCCCTGGCCTCTGGTTTCGTACCACTGATAGATCCGTACTCATCAGGTGCTGCCATAGATCTGCCGGTGGAAGCAGCACTACCAAGATATGGTCCATTATAGGTGGTTCATTCCATGTATTCCAGCATCTTGTTGATGATCCATCACTTGCTTAACAATACCGAATTTAATTGAAAACTACACAACGGACCGGTAAAAACTGATGGTAGTATTAAGAACCGGTAGCGCAGTGTGTTGAGGCATCAGTTTCATGTTTGACTACCGGCGTTTCGGGTTCGAATCCCGTCCACGACGACGTTCGTGGCCATGGATGTGCAGGAGGTTCATGCTGGCAACTGCATTCTCCAAAACCAGTTTATGCCGAGAAACGTCAATTGGGTCACCTGGAACAGTTGACGCGCTATGCCCCACAAGGGGTTAAAGCAATTGAGAGAGAGAGTATTAAGAACAACGTCAAAAAAAGAAACAAGTGACTCTATTGTGGTTAGTTCTATGCAGTCAAATTTACCGTTATGTTGGAAACTAATGTTTTAAAATGTATGTATGTTACGTCTCGCCCTTTTTACAATAATAGTAACATTTAGAGTTTTGGCTTCCTTATTCGTATTAACCAGAAGATTTCGGTTTTTTTAAGTGGTCCTTTGATTGTTTTGCGGTGTGTATTGTAGAATGGATATCATACTCCGGTTATATAGACTTTAATTCTTTTAGAAAAAACCATCATACGACCAGTGCTATGCAATGGCTGCGAAGCATGGACCCTAACTACAGCCTCCGGAAACATGCTAGACACATTTGAACGTAAGGTTCTACGGCGAATTTTCGGGGCTGTTTGCGATCGAGATGGATGGCGCATCCGGTACAACCATGAGTTATATGAACTGTACGATGAGCTGGAAGTTTCGAAAATCGTCAAACTACAACGACTTCAATGGGCAGGGCATGTTCAAAGAATGGACGATGATCGCATGCCAAAGAGAGTAATGAATGCGAAACGAGTCGACGGAGCGAGACTGCCTAGACGACCGAGTTCTCGTTGGGAGAGCTCAGTAGGTGTGGACGCCGAGCAGCTACTGGGCTTCCAAAATTGGAGGACGCAGTCACGTAACCGAGATAATTGGAGGACAACGATCCAGGCGGCCAAGGCCCGACGTCGGGCTGTCGCGCTACGATGATGATGAATTCTTTTAGAAGTCAATACTGAAGTTTTTATATTTACAGGGTTATTCATTTTCTCTTTCGGAAAGTAAACTTAAATTAAACACAGTAAATATTTGAATTTCGATGGAATTTTTTATTTCATAATAAAGTTTGGATTATGCCATTATACGTGGAATACAATATCTGTCAAATGTCCCCCACGGGACCGCTTGCAGGACTCGATCCTTTTGAGGTAATTTTCGATTACCTCTTCACACATTTCGGGCAATAACTCGGGTATAACTCGACGGATTTCGTCCTTCAATTGACCAATCGTCGTGGGATTGTTCGCATAAACACGGTCTTTCGCATAGCCCCACAAAAAGAAATCTAACGGCGGTTAATCGCAAGACCTTGCTGGCAAAGCCACATCGCCGAATCTCGAAATTACGCGTCCTGGGAATTTCTCGCGCAATAAAGCCAAATTTTGTCGCGTGGTGTGGCATGTGGCCCCGTCTTGTTGAAACCACATATTTTCGAGATCCATATCTTCAATTTCCGACCAAAAAAAGTCATGAATCATGGCGCCATAGAGCTGGCCATTGACTGTAACGGCGGCTCCTTCATCGTTTTCGAAGAAAAACGGCCCAATGAAGCCGCCGGCCCACAATGAACACCAGTCAGTTTTTGCGGGTACAACGGTTTCTTAGCGGTCACTTGCGGTTGCTCACTGCCCCAGATGCGACAATTTTGTTTGTTTACATAGCCGCCGAGCGCAAAATGGGCCTCATCGCTAAAGAAGATTTTCTTCGAAAAATCGGCATTGGTGGCCTGCTGTTCGAGGACCCAATCTGAGTACTCACGACGCAATCTGTGATCAGTCGGCCTTAATTCTTGCGTGAGCTGGACTTTATAAGGATGGAGATGAAGGTCCAAATGCAAAATGCGCCACAATGTGCCGTAAGATAGGCCTAAATGCTGGGATCGGCGCGGAATCGACAAATTCGGGTCTTCGGCCACACTTTCACTCACAGCGGCGATGTTTTCGGTCGAACGAACAAAACGATGATGCACAGGTGTAGAAATGTCTGTCACCGATCCAGTTTCTTCAAATTTTTTCACTGTGTAGGCAATTGTGCGCTCATTGGGACGATTATGTCGATCATAATCTGCGCGTAATGCACGAAACGTGGCCACCGCAGATTCACCATTTTGGTAGAATAATTTAATAATTTTAGCGCGTTGTTCAGTCGTAAAACGTTCCATCTTGTAAAATGGCAAACCTTCAACTAAACCAATACCAGTTTGGAATACACTGACATTTGACAGATGTCGAATGACAGGGCTTTACTTTCCGAAACACGAAATGGATAACCCTTTATTTACTAAAACATGAACATTACTGTAGGACAAAAGGCCTTCGAGCAGATAGATAAAAAAATGGAAATACGCTAGTACACGATCGGAGAAGAAAACCTGCTCTGAATACGATACTGGAAGTAGCACTGCGAGCACGCGGACAATTTGATTGACGAAGAGGAAGAACTTGTTCAAACATTGGTTTCGTTTTTTTACATGTAAACCAGAGGAAATTTCGTCATTGAACATTGGGCACCAAAGGATAGAGTTTATAATACAAATACGAAAAAACAAATATCATATCACTTTCATCCAACCATTCGATGTATCATTTAGAATGGCCCCTTCTTCCAGAAACCTTTAAAATGTTTACAAGGAAATAACGCCTGTGTTTTTGATAAATAGACAGAATCCCTTTCTGGCTCACTTTAATAATATTGATACAGACAGAATCTTCACTTACTGTGATTCAAAATACAATTATCTCGCATGAGTGAATTATACATGATTCCTTACTTCATTCGCAAGAATTTCGACATTCCTAAAACCTACAGCCCCCGTTTACAACACAACGAGGCATTTTTTTGGCTTTTTGGTTGAATAAAAACGCCAAGCATGACATTAAAAAGAAGCGCGAACATGTTCCTTTTATTGGGGGTTGGCTTTAATTCAGATTTGCACTCTACTACTTTTAATAAAAAAGGAACGTCAGAGATGACATCTCCATTCAGCATTACCATTTTTCGCCTCAGTGCCTGAGCACTGCGAATCCCCATACGAGTCGGTCCTATAGAAGTCTACTCTCTCCGTCTGAAAAAAAAGCAGCTTCCCTTGTGATACTACGATACGACGCAACATTGGGTGGGAAAATGGCAACAACAGCGTGTTGGGGATGATAAACGCTGTCATCTGTGATTGCAAAAAGACGTTTCCATCATTGTCCGATGACAGTGTTTTCCTTTTTTCACGAGGCGTGTTTTTTCTATATTATCTCTTTGTATGTCATCTTGAATATGCCGAAGTATAACAGTATCTAGAAGAATCTTATATGTACCTTGTGCTCTCACACATCTTTTTCATTCGTGCTTTAGTCGACAGAGAAAAGGAGCTGATAAGAAATTGTCGCAAGATGGCATCTGTACAAATGCACTTTTCTTGGAAAAAGCATAGCTCTTGCGAAACGTATAATACGCCCTGACATTGAAGATAATGTGCGCAGCACACATTCATCATCTTGGCGATAGAAGTTTTATGAAAACGGAAGTGTTAAAGAATGTTCTGGGTTGCGCTCCTTCGTCTTGCCCATTAGCATTTTTGGGCCGCGCTATGCACCACGTAGTCGGTATTTTTTTCTTGCACCTTCAGCTGAAAAAAGTAGCAGCAGCTGCAAGGATGTCCGCTGAAATTCTGATATTTCTATTTGAACATTGCCGGAAAAATGCCGGCGTGAACAAATGGAAGTCTTAATTAAAAATCCTGAGCAAGTCAAATTTTTGTATTATACAGTGAACAATGGTATGATGAATTATGTACATATGAGAGAGACATTGCTGGCGAAGCAGAAACGAATGATGTGTGGAAAAACTAATGAACAGTCGGAGCAAAATGTTTTTTTTTATGTGGTAAAAAGCAAATACTGAATAAAAGTTACAGGAATCTTTTGTTCCTACATTGAAATAGTATTTTTACGAAAAGAAAATTACCACATTGGCTCTAATGACTGTTATATATACGATATAACGGTGTCAAGGAGAGATTGTTCCCGATGGTGTCATGCACCAATCCCATTGTGAAAGGTAGCAAGGACTTTCAGGCTATGGGTAAAATAACATGTTACCTAAAAAGTATTTATTACTTTTGAAGTCAAAATTCTGAACATTGCATTGTAACTTGGTGTCCTGTCGTTCCCTGCATCCTAGCTGCGATGTTATTCCTCGAGACGTCAACGGCTGCTGTAGTAGTGTTACTGCACATCATATCAATCGGCGCGATAATGTCTCACGTTCATCGAGGATGTACTGAAATGGCCTTTAATTGCCGTTCCAGAAACGGCAGAGAGAATTCCCAATTTTTGGATAGTTTTGTTAGGCCCGTGTACCTTCAAAAATTATTGTAGTCTTATCCCTGCTGCCATTTGGCTGTTCTTAATCTCTTTCTCATGATTACCCTTTGCTGAACATCTTTTTTTGCCTCAGGCCGTGGATAATCTTACACAAAAGCTTATTTTTCCTTTTCTTCTGCTGTGTATGCCTTCTTACGTAGCATAAACTTCCAGCTTCTGGGCATGGGCAATTGCATGTCCCCTTCTTTAAATTTTGTTGCCTTAGTCACTTAGCAATTAGTGATTCAACCAGACATTACGAAGATGCTGCTCTTCATACAAATTAACCCACAGAAATAAATCTCACGGTGCCATTATTTCAAGGGGAATCGCCTTTATAGAGATTGAGACGGCAACACTTCTCTAATGACAACTGCCTAGAACGTTTCATTGGCTGCGTTCTGCGAAACTTACAGGATCAGACAATTTGACAGTGAGTAACAGTGATGTGAAGTATTGTATATCCGTAAGTTGAAGAGAGAGGGTCACTTATCTGTCAGAATCTTTAGAGGAAAAATTTACCGGAAAAATTTGTTGGTTCGTTTCCCCGGCCCATGATTTATAAACAAATACATCTACCACACTCTCTGTCTCTTTCGCTCTGGTGCAATTATTAAGAAACAGGCTTAACGAAAATTGGTTGGTTGTCATTTTGCTCTCTCGTGTGCGTCAAATGTGTGAATGTATCAGTTAAATGCATCTCTCTTTCACTTACGGATACACAATGCTTTGCTATCTCTGTTGCTTACTGTCATTTCCTTAACCGGTCAGGCTTTCAGGACCGCGACCATTGTACGAGTGATGATATGCTTGTTGGTTTGAATTACCTCTTTGTGTACGCACTATGGGAACCAACACATGTGCAACTGCCACGTACCGCCTTAATTTGTATGATTTGTCATCTCAAATTTTTGATTCGTTCACTGCTAAACTCGGACTCGTACGGGTCAGATGCCAATCGACGAATTGATACGCAGGCGAAAATGGCAGTGGACAGGTCACACATTGCGGAAGAGTGATAACTGCATTGCTTTGCATGCCATGAAGTGGAACCCCATTTCCAAGCAAGGCCGACCAAGAGGAGGTCCTCGAATCACATGGCGTCGATCTGTGGCAAAGGAGTGTCAGGCACTGGGTAAGTCTTTTGGGGAGTTGCGTCCCATTGCCCAGAACAGAGTACGATGGCGCGCAGGAGTAGTTGACGCGCTATGCCCCACTAGGGGTTAAGGCAAAGTAGTAAACTCGGACTCGGCTCATCGCAGTCCATCCCTGTCTGTCTGTCTGCCCCTATTTGCTTGCACGTGTGAGTTGTGTTTGACACATCAATCGAATTTTTCACTGCTGAATAGACCAGATTATTTCCGCAACATGCAGATCTAAATTTGCCTGATGATTGGTACCGCCGAAATATAATACTCGTGTTAGGTTGGGTCCATAAAGATACCACATACTTCCACGAACCGATATTCACTACGTTCCGGTGTGAGTCCTTGCCAAAAGTTCATTGTTGAGCTCAAAGATACCGACTAGTAAGCGAGCTTCATAAGCTTCTCAGGCTTTGCCTTGCAACTCCTTCCAGGTCGTTGAAGAAGTAGACTCCCAGGCATTTTAATCTTTACCTAGCGAGCGCTGGACAGTCGCACAAAATGTATTGTACTTTAGGTTTTCCTTCGTGTTTTCAGCTTGCAATCCCTGCAACCACTGCTAGGAATCAGTCTTAATCTGTATAAGTATTCCCCTATCAAGCAGTGTCCGTTAGTATACCCACTGTAGTAGTGAGCACTGCTTTCTGGATAATTTGTAGAGGCTTTTGAGGTTTTATGCCAGTTGGCTTTCGGTAGCCCATACATCCTATCATACAGTTTCTTAAATATCTGTATTGGTGTTTGGCAGGAGCAGAGTTTTTGTACGGTCACGCCCATCTATCGGGAAATGCTCTGTATTGGGTATATTAGTTTCATGTTTCATATCTCTATAACCCTTCTCTAATTGCCTTGACCCCTCCAGGGACATGGTCGCGTCAACATCATTGCATTGTTGACGTTTCAATAGCATATCTGCTTTTCGGAGGTGCAGTTGCTAGCATGCACCTCCTATCCGCGCCGTCTTTACACTGACAAGCTCGTAGCACTGTGAGAGTTCTATTAGTATTCATAGGCAGTTTTTGATCGCGCCGAGATTTGATCTCCGAGCTCTAGATTAGTGTCGTAGAGCGGTGACCGAACGATCACGGCCACCGAGTGCGACAGTGGTTTCATATAATCTGTATTGTTAGGTGGTAGCCTAATACTGCAATGGCCATATGTTTGAGGTGCCGTACATCGTTGAGCCCTGTCCACATTTAGCTAGCGCATTCCATAGATATAGCTTAATCGGTGGTAGGTTTAGAAGAGGGTTCAGCGAGAACGAAGATACGGTCTTTAAAGTACTCTCTTCATTTTCTGTAGGTTGGATGACAGCCCCGTATGTTAGTATTGGTCTTACGATGGCTGAGTATCCCTAGTGATTCTCAGCCTCCACCGTTTTCCCAGCGAACTCTTGCAGATGTAAAGACGATGTCGATCTTCCCGATTCGAGTTTTAATTATAAAAAAACGTTAAAATTTATTACTTCCTGATTCGTTCTTCAGCCTTATGATCTCTGTTAAGTCTACCCTAAGTACTTTGCATAGGTTGACAAAGTTAACTTGGTGTTACCCATCTTTGGCAAGTTTGATTCTTATAAATAGAACCAGTTCAGTATTTTTAGGATTTCTTCAATCCTCTTCTGCTTGCCCACACAATTAGGTTACTAAGAGAGATAATTCTAAAATCTGATAATATGCCCGCGTGTTTGTCAGATATCACCACATCGTCTGCGTACCACACGTATCCCTAGCGATTCGAGGGATTATGGTAGAACGTGTGAGTACTCATAAAAGTGGCGGGGAGGTGGAGTGCTCCACCTGCTTTGATGATCGATTTTGTACCGCCCCATTCAGATGTTATTAGCCTATTTTGTAGTAGTTTTTCGATCCAATTCACTAGAGTTTCGTTTACCGAGGGCTTCCATTCTAACCACCACTGTGATGATGACGAAAAGCACTCTGGAATCCTTCCATGTCTACATAGCCTAGTCGGGGACATCCCTTAAGTATGACAACACCGCATGGTGTTGTAGAGTCCATGGGTTTTTGCAGCATTGCCTGTTGGATTTCTACAGTACATGCACGTAAATATCCCCGGAACGTTGTTTTTTTACGAGGGGGCATTGTTCTGCACAGCCTAGAAAGTGGGTGTTAAGAAGTTCATCCAATGTTTCGGCGCTGTCTTCTGCCGTCTCTTTCCTGAGTGTGGTGGTTCTCTCTCTGGTTCATATGAACCCCTTTTGGGGCATAGGGCATTAACTATGCCTACTTTCCACCTCGTCCTGTTCTTGGCAATCGCGTTTAGCTCTCTCAACGATTTGTTTATAGAGGCAGCCTCGCTCTCACGGCGTCTTGCGTTGCCGTTCATTAACACCAGAGCAAAGGTATCAGATGGAAACTGTTTGAGTACCTTCAACACCTGGATTACGCTGACGATATTTGTCTTCTCTCAAATATATCGGATCATCTAGTTCAAATGACGGATGCCCTGCACCGCGAAAGTGGCAATGCGGGGCTTAACATCAATGCTGCCAAAACTAAGTACTTGAACTTGGATCCCGGAAGACAGAGCGAAATTTGTGTTTCGGACGCAGACGCAGACGGTGGGAAAAGTGGACAATTTTTAATACCTCGGAAGCGTAGTTGCAGCAGATGGTGAAGCGGATGCTGATGTACAGTCTCGCATCAATAAGGCTCGGGCAGCTTTTTTCAGTTTGACTCCTTTCTGGCAAAACAACAACATCTACAGAAGTACCAAACTCAGGATCTTCGAAACCAATGTAAAATCTGTGCTTCTTTATGGCTGTTCAACTTGGAAGATGACCATGACGATAACAACTAGACTGCAAACTTTCGTGCACCAGTGTCTACAGCGCATCCTACACATACGCTGGCCGGAGGTCATTTCTAACGACGACCTCCTGTTCATTACTGGCCAGGACAGGATACACATCTCTATAAAAAGGCGAAAGTGGCAATGGATAGGTCACACACTTCGAAAGGGACCGGGAAACATTGCTAAACAGGCCTTCGATTGGAACCCATAAGGAACCGATGCAAGCCGCCGCGTTGGACGATCTAGAAACCCATGGAGAATATCAGTTGAGGTCGAGGGAAAGTCATTAGACAAATCGTGGAGACAGCTGAAGACGATGGCGGCGAACAGGACGAGGTGGAAAGTCGGCGTGGTCAATGCCCCACAAGGGGTTGACAGGATCCAGAGATAGGTGACAAAATGCAGCTTTGTCCCACTCCGCTATGCACCTCGAAAGGATCTGATAGCTTACCCTTGTGTAAGACGTGACATTGGGCTCCCTAGTAGTACTCCTTGACGATGGAAATTGTTTGATCTGATATGCCTCTCCTACGTAAAGCCCTCCAGATGTATTCGTGGTTAACGCTTTCAAACGCCTTCTCCTAGTCGATATACACGAGATGTAATGGGGATTTCCACTCTGCGGATTGTTCAATAATAATTCGGAGGGTGTTGATGTGGTCGCTACATGAGAAGCCCTCGCTAAAGCCGTCTTGTTCATCATTCAGTGTGCGGTCAACTGTTTGTTTGATCCGGTTCAGGATTATTTTAGCCATCAGTTTGGAGACTGCTGGAAAAAGACAGATCCCACGCCAATTATTGCAGTCCTTAAGGTCGCCTTTTTTTCGGGATCTTAGTAATGACGCCCTTTTTCCACCCTTTAGGGAGAGTTTTGGTTTCCCAACACCTTACAACAGGCCTGCCTAATCTCCTTATTCCACCAAAGTGGTTAGATTTTCTTCTGCGTTCTGTGGAGGGACATGCTGCATTATGTAGTGTAAGTGTCACCATCCACTGTCCAACACGAACCTGGTACAAATGTCCTCTGAATTGCTCAGGACAAACACACACGCTTCACATAAACGTGAAGAAAACCGGTTTGAGTTCGACAGTGTATGGTGGCACTTACAAGGGTGTTAGTTAAAGGCTGAGTCATGCGCTCCAGACTTTGATCGTGTATACGTATAACGTATATATATGTATATACACACTTCCAGCGCCTGCTGGCAAGTTTATTGTTTACGCTTAGGGTGTACGCCTTCCAGTTAGGTATTCTCGGATTGCTATGCTTGTTCGTTTCGTTTATGGTTGTAAACCACTCCTCGAAATTTATTTACGTGGGATCACAGCAATAGAGTTTCTCCAGAACCCTCTGCACTTCACATGGGTCAGCATTTGAGTGTAGTGTTACGTCTAGGACGTTTTTGCTAGTGGATCCACTACATGTGGGTTTCACCTCTCAAATAGTAGTAGTAGTAGTAGTAGTAGTAGGGGGCATTGAGTTTTTCCTTTCCATAATCTTCGTTCGCAGCCTGTCTTCTTTTCGGTAGCTGATAACGTTGTTTTTGTTCGTTGAGAGTGTCTTGATGTATACTTACCAAAAAATTCACGGTTCCTGGACGAGCGTAAAATCATAAGTTCCTTCCTGTAGAAGTAGCTCTGCTGATGCATATGCAATTTGAAGCAACTTTAGTATGTCGCTAAGGCTACTTCACTTCAGATGGGGTCGTTAGAGTAGCGTCCTGATCTCTTTTTTGTCCAGCTTGTTGTTGTCGGCCGCCGGGGTTAACGTCTCTAGCTCATTTTTCCACCTAATTGATGTCCAGAGTATTCTCATTCCCAATGATGGGATAGCGTTGTTTCAACTTCAGGAATACGTTTCCTAAGCTCCATGGAATCTTCCCATTGGAGAATATGTAGTATGTCCTCCGCTGCTTTGTTAATTTTTACGATGAGGGTCTGTTCTCCCTCTATTGCTGATTGTTTGCTAGTGTGGAGGTCTATTCAATCTGCCAGCTCTACCCAGTCCTGCAGTATGTCTGCATAAGAAAGCGCTTGTGACAGAGGTCCGCTATCGTTTTGATTCTTTCTGCGGTTCGTCCAACGATCGCTGCCTTTTAGTAACAGATGGTTTATCCATCGGCTGTATGAAACCAATTGCCCAGGAAAGCGGCGCCTTCTACTTCTCGGTCCTCAGCTCCACCGGGATTTTCTGCACGTTGTCCCGAAGCCGATGAGCGCTGCGCTTCTTCTTATACAAGGCAATCGTCCCTGGTAAATAATTGCCACCGTTTGGCTTCTCCGTTTCCACATTACCAGACTTAGCCATGGTTGCACGTCGTTGCAAACCGGCAGCTCCCAACCCTGACGGACAAGGTTTTGCCAAAGTCCGTTCAGAATTCGTACGTCCACCAGTTCCCATTTCCGACGAGCCAGGCTGTACACAGCATGTATGACTGTCTTTAGACACAGACACCTTCGCGCGAGTACCAGGCTTAACCACAGTATGCGCAGGTTGCTTTTGATTGTCAGTGATAGTGCCAGGTTTAACCACAGCCACGGTTAATCCCATACCACACCTGGATCAACGCCCGGCCAGTCGTTTTGTATGGGACTGGATCTTTATTCGGGTGAATCGAACACGGCTTTTATGTTTGTCTGATTGAACTCTACCCTATATTTACTCTGCATAGATGTTTTTGTTGCGGCGCCATTTGAGGCACTAGTTGCATGTAAAGCTGTTATAAACGAGGATGATGATTATGGTGAAAACAATAACACTATCATGGCATTCTAAACATTAAAGACCTACAGACTCATTCCCACTCTGGAAGGCAACGCATTCGGAACTCAAATGCATTGAATGTATTCCATTTAATCAAGTTTCAATAATTAACTTAGGAAACCCTTTAATATAGTATTGATTCCTTTCATCGTGAAATTTGCAAAGAAATCATTCTATCTTCATCTCAAAATTTCTTTCTCTCTTGGCCTGTTATCGCAAATAATTGAATTAAAATTCTCCTAGAGGGAAAAAAGCGCTCATGTCGACACGTCTCCTCCGAGAGATGCTCTTCTTTGCCACCGACTAATTGAAAATTTCAATGTCGTTTGGACCTCCTTTGGCTTCTCCCTCTTGCCGTTCCGTAATCCATTTCCTAGGGATGTTTTTTGCATTTTTCAATTTTTCGATTTTTTCACTCTTCGTTATTCCTCCATTTCTCATTTTGTGGTCTTCTTCTTGTATTGTTGCAGAAATCGTTTAGAATCGAATGCCGAACACTGGAATGCATTGCTTCTATCCCTGCGAGAACTAACCGAATGGGTGATACGAAAGGACACTGAACTATCATCACTTGGACTGGGTCCTGTACGTGGCGATGCCGCCAGTTTACAAAAGCAGTTGGTAAGTACGATGTATTTCTGGTAGTAGTAGTTTTCCTTTGGGGGTTCTTTAAAGTTTTTTTTTTGTGATGTTGCCTGTAGATCTTACAAAGTCTTCTGTTTTTTATTAGATCTTCGTTTTTTAAATACACATTTGCCTGGTTCAAGAGGATGGAGATTTGACATGTCATCAACCGAAAAAGTTCCTTCGATTAGATAGTTAGTTAATGAATTTTCCAAAGCAGACAAAATTTACTATCTTCAGTTACTAACTAATTAATTCCTTCGTATCTGGGACAATTTCGGGAACTTAAGCAGTCCATACATACATTGTCTGAATATCGAGAAAACGACAAACTCATCCAGTTTAGCTCCCTTGTTACATCTATTTAAAACCATTCGAAGTGCTATGAACTTCCTCTGACCGCCACTATTCCATTCCCATTTCGACTGTTACTGGAGGCTGGCTGGAAAATCCTGAAACTTTGTCGCCATCTAAGAATTTCACAATGGCAATTAGAATGTTGTTCGAACAATGAATGGGATTGCTGTAGAACAATAAACAACTCCTTAATGGGCTTAGGTCAAGAGCGCGCTAACTACAACTACCACTGACTAGTTGTACATTACATTCGTTTCACCATCTCCATCCTGTTCCCTTCGCGAACATTTAAACAGGGTATATGTGTGTGTGGCAACCCGGAAATCTGACAAAATCCTCAAGAATGCGGAAGTGGCGAGCTGAACGGCCGGGCTACTTGAATCCTACTGTTCAACGTCGTAGTACATTTCGAAAACCAAGGAAAAAAAGTTTTTCTTCCACACGAACTATTATCAGGAAAATCCTGTTAAAATGAGTGTAGCTCGGTAAGGACGAAAAGATAAAAAAAATCGTCGGCAAAATTTTCGATGAAAGTCTCCGCAATAAGTCGGAACGAGGCAACGGAACAGGAATCATCCAATGTAATGCGATTAATTAAAAACGGCCGAACTCAGTGCTGACAGGACAGGGTGATGGGTAGCGTTAAATTTAGATTAAGACTACTTTGCAACCTATAACGGCCTGGAAGTTTGCTGAATTCTGAACGGTCGATAATTGGCGCTATTTTATGGTTGATTATAGTGGCAGTCTTAGTTATGAACACTGGAAGCGTTTTCGTTCATCTGAGCATGGACAACTTTTTGAAGGGGGCGTTGCGAACTAAAATAGCCAAATAAAGGACATCAGGAATTTGCCAAGCCTCCTTGAAAATCCAATAAAACATGAATCTTGGTCGTGACGTTTCGCTCAACCATTATGATTCTAATATCGTCCTGTGGTATGCGTAACCAGAAACCATAGCTTTAGCTCTCTTCTGTGAGAATTTTCATTGCATTGCGCAAATTATTGCAATCGATTTGTGCCACTCTTAATAACTCCATAACGTACAATCACCACTTGAGCCTGCCGACCCCGACCCAACCGACTCTCAGCCACTGAATATCGAAAATCAAATATCGAAATGGGAATTCCTTTTTTCGCATGAATGTTATAGATGGAGATATTATAATGGGAACAACGGATATGTAATAAAAAATTTATGAGAATGCCAGTAATAATATCTCTCATACGTACAAGTATATAAATGAGGATGGGGAGGCTGTACCAGCAAAAACACGGACTGTCTCATTTTCCCCCCAAAAGGGGGAGAGTAGACGGGGACTATGGTCGATGGAAGAATACGTGGTAGAAGTCAGGATCAAAATCGAATACTTACGTACGGATATTTTCCGTGGATTATGTTCGAGCCAAGGATGTTATTGGGGTCATTTCATGTATCGAGCATCTTTATTTTTCGGGGCGGGTGGTCAATACCCGTTGTCTGACTATGGATTGGAAAATAATGTGCTGCTGACCAGCCGAAGGCGAAAAGGCTATGAATGTCAGTGGAAAGTTAATGTTAAGTCCATGTAATAAATTCCTGTGCACTGGACGATAGGGGTTCCTCGCATTCTTACTTATGGTGAATTGGCTTATGAGATGGAGATATTTAAAGAACTTTTTTTTACTTTGGTAGTCCGGATGGCGCAACGGTTAGCACGTTCGCCTTCAACGCACTGGGCCCCGGTTCGATTCCGAGGATTTACGTGTCGGACTATGAGCCCACTCAGCTGTTAAATGAGTACTCATTATGGGGTAAATAACTCGGTTGAGCGTATTGCTGATCACATACCTCTGCACAAAAAACCGTCACGATCTAGAAAATGAGATGATGCTAACTCATCTCGAGGCCGTGGTTCAAATTGGACTGTTGCGCCAGTTATTTTTTTTTTTTTTTTTTGAGAGCTCCTGTCTCCAGGGCTAAAGTTTTCGTAATTTTTTAACTTGACTTCAGTCTTCGACTGTCAATTGTCTCCTTAAATTTATATAAAAAAGACTAGATGGAAAGGCGTTTGTTGGATGCCAAATTGGCCCAAACTGTCTACGAACGCTGTGAGTACAGGTTAGTTTATTTATTTATTATAAGAATTATTGAACGGGAATAAATCCCATAAATACAACAATACAAGAAAATTAAAATTCAAATCATAACGAAAAATTTAAAATGAATATTGTCAAGGAGAAACGAAAAGTAAGCACTAAATTAAAACTATGGATGAACTAGTTAAAAAAAAGAAAGAAGAAAAAAATTAAAATTAAAGAAAAAAGTAACAAAGATTGGAGAGAGAGAAATGAAAATAAAAGATATAAAAGATATGACATAAAAAAAGGATAAATATACAAAGAGTAAGGAATTTAACGTTAAATATCAACCAACATGATCTTTTGAAGAATTATCTTTTTGAAGCGATAAAATAAGGTAGGTAAATGACCAAGCTCCAGTCTGTCGTAATTATGCATAATCCGGGGAAGTGGTGAATTTATAAAAGGTGGCGCAAAATTACTCACCCTATCGGAAGATGTTTTAATTTTTGCAAATGGCGTCGTACGTTAATCATATTTGATATTTGTGAACTAGACAGCTGCAGTATACAAACAGACAAGCCATGGAGTGCTATACTCCGCAAGAGCGTGGAATAATTGTGTCGATTTTTTAGACCAATAATCGGTCGGTGGTGTTGGCGCAGCGTGAATTTCGACGTCGATCCAACTGGGCAAACAATCCGGCGCTTAGCTGCTCGACTCGAACAGACTGGAACCACACGAGACCTTGCAGGATGTGGCCGCCACCGGACTGGCCGTTCGACCGAGAATATCGCGGGTGTGGCTGCCAGTGTCGCTGAGAACGATGAAACATCGACCAGACGACGGGTCACGCAATTGGGCATCACCAGACGGACCCTACAGCGAATTTTAGTGAAAGACTTACACATGTTCCCGTACAAAGTGCATCAGCTAATGCCTGCTGACCGTCAGTCGCGTGTGAATTACTGTCAACCCATCCTCAATCTCAACAACGAAGAGGACGATTTTGTGTCGAAAATCATCATGAGCGACGAGGCGCATTTCCACTTAAGCGATTCTGTCCAGAAGCAAAATCTTCGTTTCTGGGGCACTGAAAATCGGCGTGTGATGCACGAACAGCTATTACATCCACTCAAAGCCACTGTGTGGTGCGGCGTTCACGAGGGAGGAGTGATTGGGCCGTATTTTTTTGAGGACGCCATCGGCAATACGGTTACTGTTACTGTCGAACGCTACAGGGCCACGATAAACGGCTTCTTACTACCGGAATTGCATGAGGGTTGGTGAACACGTAGTTTCAACAAGACGGTGCAACCACACACACAGCACGAGCCACAATGGACATTGTGAAGGAAGCGTTTCCTGGTCGCGTAATCTCCTGTTTTGGAGATTTGGCATGGCCAGCAAGATCGCCCGATTTAATCTTCCCAGACTTCTTTCTTTGGGGCTACTTGAAGTCACCGGTTTATGCCAACAAGCCTCAGACAATCGCAGACCTTAAGGAGAATATTCGACAGGAATGCGAACAGCTATTACCGGAAATCTTGCGGAAAGTCATGGAAAATGCGATAAATTACTACTTTGCCTTAACCCCTAGCGGGGCATATCCCATCAACTACTCCTGCGCGCCATCGTACTCTATTCTGGGCAATGGGACGCAACTCCCCAAAAGACTTACCCAGTGCCTGACACTCCTTTGCCACAGATCGACGCCATGTAATTCGAGGACCCCCTCTTGGTCGGCCTTGGTTGGAAATGGGGTTCCACTTCATGGCACGCAAAGCAATGCAGTTATCACTCTTCCCCAATGTGTGACCTATCCACTGCCATTTTCGCCTGCGTATCAATTCGTCGATTGGCATCTGACCCGTACGCCGACTTAGCTCTTCATTTGATATTGTTTCGGGCCAGAAAATTCTTAAAATTCGGCGAAGACATGAGTTGACGAAAACTTGCAGTTTTCTGGTAACTCCTACGGAAACTTTCCATGTACTGCTCCCATACAAAATCACTGATAGTACCAGGGAGCGAAACAGGCCCAGCTTGGTCTTGATGCTCAGATAACTGCTCTGCCAGATTTTGGACAGCATGCCGTATGCGCATTTAGCCTGGTTGATACGACGAGCGATGTCCTGCTTCGTACCACCATTTTCGGCAACAATGCTGCCTAGGTAGACGAAGTTGTCCACCTCCTCCACAGGTTGCCCATTAATATTGATGGCAATAGGTGTCGGATTTCTTTTTCGCAACGGCGGGCTTAGAACCTTGGTCTTGTTGGTATGCGATAAATTGGGCACAAATGGATGTCAACACTGGCGGCAGCCACTTGATGGATATCATATTCTCCACTTAACAGAAAAAATTGTAATGGTTCAAATAAAGATTTCCATCACTCAAAATCATTATTTTTTTTAGTAAAAAGTTATTCAGAAACAAAATTGGATGATTAATTTTGCGCCACCCAGTATAAAGAGAAAGATCAGCGGCAGAAGGATAGAAGACTGCACCTGTGCGTGTATAGTGATAGGGGTTTCTTGAAACGACGAAGTTTGAAAGGGAAGAAAATAATAATTAACGACACAACTTATATAAGAAGCATTCGGTAAGAAAAATCTTTCTCTTTAGCAAGGACATAATCTTAAGAAAGCTTAGACGTTCTGGGTAATGTAAGTAAGCAATTTTGAACTTGAAAAAGGGAACTCGGTTGCAGGGCCGTCGAGAGAAAATCCGTGCCCGGGGCTAAACAACTATTGGCCCATATACTAAATGTCCCATTTTTATCGATGATTTAAAATACTTTTAACTGTCTTTTAAAGATTTTTTAATACTTTATTTTTAACGTATAATTAAAAATAATATCCCTTGCTTAGGTTGGTTCGTTGGTATAAGTAGTGGCTGAGGCAAGACTAGCCAGAGCTCAATTGAAGTTACAAACCTCGTGAAATTGATTATTACAATAGATAATAGTTGGGGAAATTAGGGGGTGCGAGGATACCTATTTTAGATGCAACCGGAGGAGTTAAGCGAGTAAAGCAACTCCCCAATCCTCACCCTTGACACATTCCCCATGTTATTAAGAAACGCCTTGCCCAAGGCATGGTGACTGGATCTAGCAAGGTCCGGACATTCGCAAAGGAAATGAGTGAGGGTTTCTTTTTCGTCTTCATTCCTGCAGCTTCGGCAATGCGGATTGTAGGGGATGCCCAGTCTGACTGCGTGATCCCCTATAGGCCAATGCCCCGTGAGCAAGCAACTCCCCAATCCTCACCCTCGACACATCCCCCAGATTGTTAAGAAAGGCCTTGCCCAAGCCGCGGTTTCTGGATTTAGCAAGGTCCGGACATTCGCAAAGGAAATAAGTGAGGGTTTCTTTTTCGTCTTGATTCCCGCAGCTTCGGCAATGCGGATAGTAGGGAATGCCTAGTCTGACTGCATGATCCCGTATAGGCCAATGTTCCGTGACAATCGCCGTGAGCCTGGCGATATCTCTACGTGATTTTGTCAAAAGCTCAGATCCTCTCCTCCTCCTCCTGTCATAAGAGGGCCATGTCTTCCTTGATACGGCGCAGTTGAACAAATTCCGCCATTTGGAATCCGCAACCGTGAGGTAATGAGAGGAGACTGCACTTAGCAGCCCTCATCGGAAGGCAAACATTTTCCGCATGAGAGCTGTTTAGGGCGGCGTCCCTTCTGGCTCCCTTGCTTAAATAATCACAGTCTCAATTTGTAAAAAGGAGCACTTGAAGAAAACTTCCTTTCACTGGCTCTATTGTTCTGAAACAATGCCTGTCAAATAATCCCAAATAAATAAGCCAGTTTCCATCAAATCATATCAATATTTTGTAGAAGACACCCTGCCAACCACACCGTCGCTCATCAACTGATGAAATATTTAATCAGCTAAGTAGCTGGTGACTTTTTTTACATTTTTCATCGAAATACTAAACGAGGGTTGTGGTAGCTCGATGAGTAGATCTCTAATTCGAGTGGAGTCGGATTTAAGTTCTGCCACGAGCAAAAATTTGTTTTTTATCAGTCAAAAGATTAGTAATTTGAGTAATATAATTATGTACCAGTCCACTCAACGCCACTCCGAGACCTGGCCCTCGTATCTGCACCGACCCAGATCACTAGTGTTACTATCGACGGACCGAATCGAGTGCGGACCAAGTAGCGACCGGATCTGCACCGAGATAAATCCAGAAATTTAACACGGAAAGAAGGAAGAAGAAAATTGTTATACAATAAAAAAAGCAAGTTGTAATATCGAAATTTTCATGCTCAATTAGAAGAATTATTCTTGGTCCATCCTTGAACAATGTTTGATTCGTATCTTTTTTTTCTAGAAAACTGACCGACTTTTTTCTTTCAATGTTTCAAATTACCGGGCCCCTTAAAAAACACGGGCCCGGGGCGTTTCGCCCCTTCCGCGCCCCCCTCTCGACGGCCCTGCTCGGGCGAACTTTCGTTGCACGGACTCTAAAGCATCAGAGGCGGAGGACGTAGAAGGGGACCAAATAACTGAGGCGTACTCAAGAGTGCTGCGTACGAGGGATGCAAAGAGGTTCAAGGAAGTAGCAAAAGACGGAAAATCACAGCAACATCGTAGTACAAAGTCTGCTAAGCTTTGTTAATCATGAAAGAAAAATAGTCAGAAAGGCGAAGTTTGATGTCGCTCTGGACCGGTATCGTGCTGGTCTTCTAGTGACTAATGCCATCTCCTGGTAGGTACATATTCCATGCATTCTGGATTTAAAAATGTCATCCAGAGGTCATCAACTACCGTACGATACTTCTCTACAACCCCACATTAATTAAATTGGAAGAAACGCAGGAGGGGGAGGTCCTTGCTTAACTAAACAGTAGCAAGCATTTAAAAAATTACCAGATTAAACCGTTATAGATGTTTTTTGATCGAAAGTAACATAGCAGTATAGCGCGAGTTACGAGCCCACTTGACACTTCTTTTATGTACCTATATATTGTATATCTACTAAGTTAGATTAAACCTGACTTCATTGATTTTGTTGTTGGTTCGATTCCTACTGAATGCGGTAGCTTTCGATGAAAAAAGGAATTTACGTGTGGGACTATGAGCCCACTCAGCTGTTAAATGAGTACCCATTTATGGGGTAAATAACTCTGTTGAGCGTGTTGCTGATCACACACCTCTGCACAAGACATACCGTCACGATGTAGAAAATGAGGTGATGCTAACTCATCTCGAGGCCATGGTTCAAATTGGACTGTTGCGTTAGTTATTTATTTTATCAATCGAACTATATTGTGGTTCATACATTTCGATGGAAGCAAATTGCATGTTTCTGTTGAATAATGACGCAAAAAGAGCGATGTTCATCGGTCCGTCTCATGTGCCGTTTTCCTAACGTAAGGACTCAATATGCAATCAACAGTAATCTAGTGCAGGGGTCGGTAAACTCCGGCCCGCGATTTATTATTGTTTGTTCGTTTCTTTAGGTGGCGGTAGAGCCCCCAAAAGGGGAATACCCAATTAGCGCTGGTGCGCGCCGCTTTGATGCCACAAACCTCGTAAGAGGAAAACTGATGCTATTAAGTATATCAGAGGGATCAGGCGGGGTATGTCCTTAAATCCACCCTGTGGAATTTAGGAAATGAAGTATCTTGCCAGTTCCCAAAGAGGAGATCAAGGTTATGCCTGTAAGAAAGGCACTGCCCAAAGAGCAGTGCCGCGCTCTAGCCAGTGCTGGACATTTGCAAAGAAAGTATAAATGAGTCTCCTTCTCCCCACTGTCCTTGCAACTACGACAGCACTCGCTGCAGGGAATACCAAGTCTGGCTGCGTGCTCTCCCACAGGCCAGTGACCCGTTGTAACGGCGACAATCCTGGCCACCTGTGGACGGGTCCTTATCAGAAGGCTATTTATTCTTTATGTATTATAGGATGGCCATGTTTTCCTAGAGGTGGTGCACGTCCTTAATGCGCCCCATCTATTGTTTGCTAAGTTAATGTAGGATTTATGTACTTTCCTCTTAGTGGCACTAAGTGGCGCACTGACAGCCACTGCATATGATCTGTCAAGGGCGGAGCCCAACCGCGCCAGGTGATCGGCCTGCTTATTTCCCGCTATACTCCTATGACTCGGAACCCAGAGGAGGGTGACTCTGTTAGGGGGGCCAGAGAGTTCAGCTCTTGACGGCATTGTTTTACTATTTTAGATGACACTGTCGCCGCCTCGAGGCCATAATGGCAGCCTGGTTATCCGTGAAAATTGCGATATCCTTTGTGGTAACCGTGATGTGCCTCAACATCCGGCAGGCCTCCCTAATTACTAGCATTTCCGCCTGGAATACACTAGCAAAATCAGGGAGGCGGAATGACTTAGAGACTGCGAGGTATTCAGCAAAGAACTCTGCACCGACTCCACAAGGCATTTTCGAGCCATCGGTAAAAATCCTCAGGTCATATCCCGACATCACATCTTCGTCACACCATTCCGCTCTAGTTGGATATCTAGTAGCGAAGTGTTTCTCAAAGTCTGTTTCGGGTACGATGTAATCCGTTGATAGCATATTGTGCATCGCACCCTCCAGGGAGGACAGTATGTTGCTATGCCCATGTGTTTTCGCTGTCCATTACGCAGACTTCTTAAGTCTGACCGCGCCACACGCGGCGTTGAACCTTATCTGTAGGTCGAGGGGGAGTAAGTGTAAAAGAACATTAAGTGCATCACCTGGGCAAGACCTTAGAGCTCCCGTGACTCCGATGGATGCAGTCCTCTGCACCTTTCACAGTAGATCAATATTATATGTATTTCCAACGCACTGCTGGCCACCAGACCAGTGACCCGTTTGTAAGTATCTTAGGTGAACCATATGGTAAAAACCGAAAAAAAATTGTGCTGAGATCATTGGACTGATCTAAGTCGCTATTGTCTTCTGGTGCGGCATATTTTAAGCCTAGGCCAATACCACTGAGTCTTGGACCATGGAGATTCTAATTCAGAGACATCATGGCATCAAGTGAACGGTCCAATAAGTGAAATTGCTCTAATGGCTAATGCGGGATCTCTCCCGATGGGGCATCTATCCCGCATTCACCTGTCCGATCTGCTATCCGGTATCCACTCCTTTTCCATAAGATTTGGGTAGTTGATGGAGAACTGAAACTGATATGGGCGTCCAAAAGAGAACCCTTTATATTCGGGTTAGGATCCTTCTCCTCTTTATTTTGTTCTTATCGATGCTAGACGATGCTGTTCTTGATTTCCATTACATACATAGTCCTTCTACTCACGTTTATAGCATTCAGCAATATTATTAATTAATTGCCAATCATGTGCGCGATTCGTGTGGGTAAACTGGCATCTCAAGAAATCTTGGAGGCACTGCGGACGCATTATATCGTCACATTAACCTTAAGAAAACAGGTAACTACGAGAATTGTATATGTACATCATCACTTTATGAAAATAATGAAGGAACTTCGTTAGCTAACTCACTCTTAGCGAAATAAAGGTAAGAAAAGCCATTTTCGTGTTTTCACAAGGGAAAGGCAAAAAACATTTAATTCAAACCCAAAGTTCATCAAAAAGTCGTCCATCTCTCCTCTGTATTTTTTTATCGTCGTATTTGCACACTTCTTACAGCCTGTGAACAAACAATCCTTCATTATATCCTCCGATGAAACAATCTCTGAGGACTGCCAAACCCCACTCTGCAATAACTTCCAGCCGGGGAGCTCTGCCAAAGACAATGAACTTAGGCGCACATTTTCATGAAATCGTCCGGCACGAAAAAGGACAATAAAGGAAATACAAAGTAAACAGCAAAGCTCATCATCACAATGTTCATTTTGTGGAGGTAAATAGTCCTGAGAACGGGCGGATGGTTACTGATTTTTTTTTCTGGTGCTCACTCACTCCACATTATTTTGAATACGAAAAACTTCTTTGGGAGAGAGTCAAGCCTCCTTTTCTTGCGTGAAATAACGAAAAACATGTTTGCAATGAGTGCTTTTGTGTCATTGTGTTCCTTATGCGCTGTGCTGCTTCTTCAGGCGTGAATTCTTTATATGCGAATCTTATGGAATTGTGATGGATTGACACTAATATATTATGTGATATGTATGCCAGATTTCGTCCCACATTCCCTTAGCTTCCTTGAAATTCGTCGTCGTCGTCATTGTCACTGTCAGGCAAGAAAATATGATTACGCGACGTTGTGTGAAATATGCAGAAGATTTCGTGAGTCAATTATTCATTGAAATCCAGATGTAGTACAGTGATCATTTAATAATCAGATTTGTTGTGCAGTTCATGTCTTAGATTTTTGCCTAAATGAAGCTAGATTGTGGTGAATTTTACGAGAGGGCGAAGTTGTTGCTTTTTTTCAGTCAATAAAAGATCACAGCTGCACGTTATCAGGTGTTATTGCTGTTATTTTTAGCTGCTAATCGATATTAGCCTCAACAGATTTAACAGCTAACCGGAATGAGTTCTTTTGCCCATCACTACACTTTACACTAAACAATGCAACAGCGTTGAGCGAGGAAAAAACTGACTGATCGGAATATCACCAGTACGAAAGCTAGGATTCTATTAAGTCTCTGCAAAAAAAAGCGCTGAATGAATAGTTTCTGGATCCGGTTTTCATATGGATATAACGATAAAGCTCATTCCAATGGTGGTCTGCTTATTCATCCTATCCATGAAGATCATCTCAATAGAAGACCTGAGAGTTTGGACCACTTGATGTAAGAAAGAATCGGCTAAATTTTTTGCTCCTAGTTCCTTTTTAATTAGTTCAGCTAAAACTGTGTAAATTGTTTATCCTTAATCGAGACGGCTTCACCCATTGTCAAATATCAGTCGATCGTCATATGTTTCTTTAAAGTTAGCCTTAGCGCCAGGAGTGAGAGGTGGCGATGAAGGGCGCGTATCCACGTTTTATTATGGTATTTTTGTATGTAACATCGCCTCAGACAGATTTCCGTAAGGGCAAGCGTTCCTTTTTGGTGAATTCCAGCAACCAACAATTATTTTGAAAATGTAGGGCAACTGTTTGCTTTTCGTTTCTAAACTTTTCAATTTTGACTTTATAAAAAGTTTATGCACTTGCAGTTTGAAGCTTCTTAGAATTGAAACTTTTGCGTCTATGTCCCTAAAGTTTGCTGCTGCTCAGCGAATTGGAGCGCTTAGCTTCGGTTCAAAATGTGGCTGGTCTTGCCATTCACTATCATCACGTTCGTTTGAAGTGGTTAATAAGCCAATAAGCCGTATCCAGTAGACTGTTACGGTAGAGTTTGAGGTTACCGTAATCTTTGCCTTCGGAAAACAATAAAGGTGCTCCGATTCGGTCCCAGACGCATTTCCAAAAGCGCAAGTAACCACTGGTGCACCCATTCGTACCACTTATCCAGGCCATTGTTTCTTTCGTATTCTAGCGAATTTCGAGGTCTCTAGTTCGTCCAAGATTTCCTATAACTCGTTATTGTACCTTCTTCGCAAGTGGTCGCTATCACGACAGCTCGTTTTAGGACCCTCCTTTCGAATGTACCGATCAGCTTCTCCGAGGTTTGGATTAGAGACCATATCTCAAATCTGTGGCTCAACACGGCCTTGATTATTGTTTTGTAGACTTTCACTTTAGCCTTCCTGTGTTTACGTGTGTTTTGCTAGGCACACGATCGTTGCACATTGTTTGTTATTAGCGAACCCATAGAGCCCGAAGTCCTATTAGTGTGGATCCTAGCGAAACGCACCTTATGCAGCTTGATTTTAATAATATAGGGAGGATCGAGTAGAAGCTTCGGTTTGCAAGTTGGATTCGACGTTTAATTTTGATAGTTCAATCGCCATTCTCTGCTATGTTCGTCCAGGGTAAATGAAGTTATCCTCCCTATTGATGACATGGTTGTGTAGCGTCACCTTCGCGGTGTTTGATCTCTTTTTGCGGGATTGTGTGAGCACTTTAGTTTTTTCTTTGTTCGTATGTGAACTGTCGGAACTTCGTTTGCTGCTTAATCAGGGGAGTGCAACGTTTCTTTCGCAGGCACCGGCTACATTAACAGGATGGTGATTTCATCTGCGTAGCGTACTATTTGGGCATTTGTAATTAGAAAGGCCTTTGTTGTTTGCACCGGCAGCTTTCGTATCACATAAACAAGTGTTATGTTTAATAGCTCGGGGCCCAGCAAATCTCCCTGTTTCACTCCAATGCGCATGTCAAAGGCATCCCTTAGATTATTGTATTGTAAATTCAGACCTGTGATGATGAATCGGACATTGTCATCTCGGTGAGCCGGTATTCCAATGTGTTGCTTGATCTTATATATAGGTATGGTAATGGTAATGGGTAAATGGCACACCCTGTCCAGACCCTAGGTGTATCAAGTGGTTCACCGATGGGTCTAAAACGGAACAGGGTGTTGGTGCAGGTGTCTTTGGACCCAACACCAGGATTTCGATCGCAATGGGAGTCTCGCCCAGCGTTTTTCAAGCTGAGATCCACGCCATTGAGGTCTGCGCCAGGGTAATCTTGGAAACTGGACTTCGCGGCGCTCACATTGCTATCTACTCAGACAGCCAAGCAGCTATAAAAGCGCTCTCCTCATTTAAGGTCTCTTCAAAACTGGTGAAGGAGTGTTACGAACTCCTTCAACTGTTGGCAACCAAAAACCGAGTCTTCTTGTGTTGGGTGCCAGGCCACCAGGGCATTGAGGGGAACGAGGCTGCGGATGAACTTGCTAGACAAGGATCATCCAGTCGTTTTCATGGACCTGAGCCTTACTGTGGCTTTGGACTGGCCTCGGCCAAACTGCGGATCACAGATTGGTTTGCACGATTGCGTCAACAGTACTGGAATAACCTTCCAGGGCTTCGTCAATCAAAGGAGCTGATAATGCCCTTCAGTCACAAGGGTACTACTCAAATGAGTAGAACCCACCTAAGACTCCTAGTGGGGTACTTATCTGGCCATCACCTGGTCAGATATCACCTGAACAAGATGGGTCTGTCAACCGAGACTGAATGCCGTCTTTGTCTGGAAGACGTGGAAACAACCAAGCACATCTTGTGCGAATGTCCCGCCATCGCGCGTTTTAGGATGTCACTCCTCGGGCAGGCTACTATCAGCACTGCAGAATTCAGGTTGATTCCTGCTAAAGACTTACTGCCCTTTATTAGAAGGGTGGACGGTCTTTTGGATTAATGAGCTACGGCACAATAGATCTTTATGGTCGCAGTGCCTTCCTGCTGGGAAAGTAGCTCGTATTGTTATATCTATCTATCTATATATAGGTAGTACACTCCGGTCGATGCTATCATATCCATGCTGGAAACCAGCAAATATTTAGTGCACATCTGTGTTGAATTCGTAGTATTTTTCTAGTGCTTGCTTTACTATCAAAAGTTGATTAGTGGCCGATCCTCCTGGGCGAAAGCTCCTCTAATTGTTCCCGATGATATGTTCAGCGTATGGTTTGATCCGTGTTTCCAAGATTTTTGAGAAGATCTTTTAGAACGTGCAGAGTAATGAAATGCCTCTGTAGTTATGAAAGTTTATTTCATCCGCTTTTTCAAATATTGGTTATATTATACTTCATCATTATTATCATCGTGGCGCGACAGCCCAACGTCGGGCCTTGGCCGCCTTGATCGTTATTCTCCAATTATCTCGGGCACGTAACCGCGTCCACCAATTTTGGACGCCCAGTAGCTTCGCGGCGTCCGCATATACTGAGCTCTTCTCCCAACGAGCTCTCGGTCGTCTTCGCAGTCTCGCTCCGTTGACTCGTTCTGCGTTCATTACTCGCTTTGGCATGCGATAATCGTCCATTCGTTGTACATGCTCTGCCCATTGAAGTCGTTGTAGTTTGACGATTTTCGAACCTTCCAGCTCATCGTACAGTTCATACAACTCATGGTTGTACCGGATGCGCCATCCATCTCGATTGCAAACGGCCCCGAAAATTCGCCGCAGAACCTTGCGTTCGAATGTGTGGAGCATGTTTCCGGAGGATTGAGTTAGGGTCCATGTTTCGCAGCTATAGCATAGCCCTGGTCATTTAATGGTTTTTTACACGCGAAGCTTTGTTTTTCTGTGCATATGCTTCGATTTCATTATGGGGAGAACCGAGAAAAAATCTTATTAGCTAACTGTATCCGTCGCTTGATTTCGTCAGTTTCGTTGGCGTCCCTTGACAACTTGCAACCCAGGAATATGGAGTCGTTTATAGGACGTACAGACTAGTGATTTGCTCCTGTAATTCTTATAACGCAATTTATCTCCCTTTTTGTGAATTGACTGGGATCACCTCGTCCTCCCATACTCGCAGGAGTAATTGATTTAACTAGACCCGTTCCACCAAATTTTAGCAGTTCAGCTGGAATCTCGTCAGTGACGGGCGCTTTATTTCGTTTTAGTGACCGCAACGCGAGATCAACTTCCTCTACTATCGGGGGTCGTATGGGTGGGCCTAGATCAACAATATCGTCGAGGGCGTCTTTTGTGGGGATGTTAGATGGCAGATTCGAAAGACTGTTCAAAATGAGAGGCCCATCGTTTGTTAATGCCATCGGTGTCCCTCATGTTTCCATCCTTTTCCTTACAGACGCTAGTCCTGGGTTGATAGCCATTCTTATTTCTATTTACTAGTTTGTATTCTTGTCTGATGTTCCTATTAGCTAAGTTTTGGTTAATATTCAGCAACTGCTCGTATTACGTTTTTTAGGTCTAATTGTTCTATTCGATATTCGCCGAAGTTCGTCATAGTTTTCTCTTTTGGCGTTGGTTCCTCCTTGAATTCATTATCGGTGTTTTTCGTATCAAGTGAATTTTTGCATTTCGTGCTTACCGGGCTTTATATCCCACGACCTTCTCTGTGACCTCTTTGATGGTACTCTTGAGTTCTTCCCAGAACCCATGGACGCCTGTGTTGCTGATGTTGTGTAGCATAGGTGATAGTCTTTCCTCAATAGCGGTAGTATACGCCACTGCCGTAGCATCGCTCAGAAGCTTATCAACTGATTTTGGGAGGGATGATTCTCGATGGGTGTGCACTGAAGAAATTCTGCATCTGTAGGTCGTTTTCACCAAGCGATGGTCGGAGTCGCAGTTTCATCACACTAGACGCCCTCTCTTGCAAATGAGGACGTAATCAATTTGGTTGACGGTATGTGCGTCTGGAGATTTCCAGGTCTGCTTGTGAATGCGTCGATGCGGGAAACACGTAGAGCTTACGACTAGGCTCCTACTGCAGGCAAAGTTGATAAGTCGCTGGCCGTTGTCGTTTCCTTTTTCATGGACACCGTGGCCTCCAGTGGTCCCCTGGTGCCAACCTTCATTATTCATTACCTATAGATGATCTCGAAAACGATTAAAGGTAGGGGAAAAAATTGTTATATAATTTGGTATGTATTTTTGTTGTCTTTAATTTTGTCTAAGACAGTTTTGTAATTACATTAATAGTTACGCAGATAAAAGCAAAAATAAACTAAAAAAAAACTCCCCTTTTACCCCCTTGATCAAGGACTCCCGGTGCACCGGGGAGGTCGAAAACTTGGATTTATAATAAGGCCACAACTGTATACAAAATAACATAAAATCAGCTCTACCCCATTTGATGCGAGGTAAAATGTCTATCTATACTGTAGTTTAAGTGCAGTTTTACATTTAGAGTTACAAGTGCAAGAACAATAATTTCAAGTACAATTTGTTATTCAGTTAACAACACGTTGATCCGATCTTATCCGAGCGTTGACTTCAGCTTCCTGGACAATTGTTTTCGGGTTATCGGTCCATCGCCCGAGTTTTTACTTCCATCCAAATCTTCTCATAATTAAATAATATGATCCGATTTCGTTAGCAGCGGCAAATCCGTGGTAATACCGCTTCCATTCCAGGGGCACCCACGTGGAGGACTATAGAAGAGGTATGTTGCTCCTCATTTGAAACAAATGGAACTCCTGAATTAGTAGGATGGCGCAACGGTTAGCGCGTTCGCCTTCTATACTGGGCCCCGGTTCGATTTCTACTGAATGCAGTAGTCTTCCATAGATAAGGGGATTTACGTGTCGGACTATGAACCCACTCAGCTGTTAAATGAGTATCCATTTGGGGTAAATAGCTCGGTTTGGCGTGCTGCTGATCACAAACCTCTGCACAAAACACACCGTCACGATGTAGTAAATGAGATGATGCTAACTCATCTCGAGGCCTTGGTCTAAACTTGAACTGTTACGTCAGTTATTTATTTATTTTTAACTCTCGAATTACCACCATCGTCTCACTGCATCAACATATGCCTAGGACTTTTTTTTTAATTTATTGCACAAATGTACTGCTACTGGTATTAGCAGCAGAACTGTTTAATGGTTGCAAGTTATTACTACCTACATCAGAGAAAAGAAGTTATCGGTCTAAGTAACAATTAACTACTTTCCAAAGATAGAATTATGACATTAAATGAATACTGTGCGTACTCCCAGTAAGCCATGTTTCGGTGCATAGCATCGATCGACTCGACGTGACAGTTATTAATGAAAGAAAAGAACATCCTTCAAAACGGCCCAACTCAGTTTATTGCTTCGTCATTTTATGGCCCATTTTAAGCATCGACTGCTTCTCAAGTATTAATTTGATGGCCACCCCAACTTATATATTTGAAATTGGCATGTCCTTACAGCCCACTCCTCTCATAGATAATTCAAAGTCTTTTTTTATATCACCAAATTTATATCCTAAAACAATTCGCGCAAATACATGTTAACGACTCTGTGTGTCACTTAGAACGCTCAACTTTGATTAGCCATTCAACGAAAGTGCGAACATTCAACGCATATCCTTTTTTAACGTGTACTTCTACGATTCGGTCAAAGTACGTCGTACGCTTCATTGAAATGAATCTTTACAAAAACAGTGCGAATTTGACATGCGATCTAAAGACCGGCGAAATTGTTCGTCACTCGTAAATTTTAATTGTGCTATGCGAATCACTTAATGACCGTGATGTCGTAAACTTGATTCTTGTATCTCCTCGTCATGGTCTTCTTCGGCCGGTATTAGATGGAGAGGTCTGCCCACAGCAACCACCACCCAAATTCTCTGGTGTTGGTAAGAACTTGAAGCAAGAACTTATGCATCTTTCAGCTATGAGATAAATTTTATGGTCGGTCACTGTAATTTATCCAATCTTGATCCACAAATCAGCCGAATGGCATTGGGATATAACATAGTATCAGCCATGAGTACTTGCAGACGACGCGCCGTCCTCTTTGAACTTCGATAGGAGTCATACCGTAAACAGAATTCTGTTGGTAATGTGAACAAAGTTGGAGTAGATTTAGGAATCAATTTAGTTGACCATGTGATCCTATCCTGTGGCGAAAACTTGTTATCAATTACCCGCAGATACTCGGTACATGAAAAACGACCGGAGCGCAGATATCGAGAAACTAATTCAAATTGGTTGCCACCTGTGTGCCATCTATTTGTCGGAGATATTGGTAAGCCATAGAATCACGCCTGAGGGAGAATGCAGGTGGAGTCTGCTGGTGGTACACGCTTTATTGAGAATGAAGGAGAGAAGTATTAGGCTCTTAACCCCTATCGGATATTTTGAAGACCTTTCGTCGCGTAACACTTGAAGTCTACGGAAAATGTTTTTCGTATCCTGGAAATCTTGAAAAGAGAAATGAGAACTCAGTACTGTTTAAAAAATCTGATGAGAATAAAGGCTACCCTTAATACTTATGTAAAAGGAAATCCTATTATGCTTCTGAGTACCCCCATTTGGTCTTGTGTTTCAATAACCTTATACGAGACCCGCAGGGTTAACAATACCCATTGAACGTAAACATGGAAAGAAAATTTACAGGTGCATCTCGGCTGGCACCAGGATACCTCGGCATCGTCAATATATAGGTACATGAGTTCTTCTGCATGTAGAGCTGATATTCATACTCATCGGAATCCCGCCGACAATGGTTTAGGTCCTCTCCCTTTCCGACCCCACCAAGTTTTTCTGATAATATCGATTGAAGGATGCATAAACCTAATGTTTTTGAACAGTAAAGATACTTTCGAGTTCATGTTCAGTGAAATAGTTGCGACCTAAGCAAACGAAGAACTTATATTTAGAAAACTGGAAATAATGTTGCACTCGCATTAACAAATTCTATCACCAGGGAATCTAAAAGGAAGGTTACATGAAGGATGATCTGAAATCGGTCAGTATTTGGGAATATGTGGATAGTAGTTTTAATTCTGTTGGCCAGTGGTAGTTCGATGGGCTGAACGGTGATTAAGAAGCGAGAGGTCGCAGGTTCAGTTCCTGCCACGAGCAAATTTGAACTGTTTTGGATTATAAATAAATAAATCCTATTCGTACGAATGATCTGAAAGGAACTCATAGTTTCACTATGTTTCTGCCCCTAGGTTCCATCCCGTAATTGGCCCAATTGTTTGTGAACTTTCTAATGTTTCTTTTCGCACTACACAGAGGACCGACAAGGAGAGTTGTAGATACTCTAGAACAGGGGTCGGCAAACTCCGGCCCGCGGGCCAAATCCGGCCCGCCTCTGGTTCTCATCCGGCCCGCGAGCTAATATTGCTTTTGACATGACAAATCCAAATTTATACAAACACATAATTTAAAAATTTTTGTTTATCACAACGAAGTGTGTTTGAGTTGAATTTAAAACAAATTTATTTGTTACATTGGAGACTCAATTGGAATAATAATCCAAATAGCAATATATGGTAAAAACCGATCACAGAGTCTGTGGTGGGCTATTTGAACTAAACACTAGGACCTTGCTGTGGATGTCTGGCCCAGCGTATATTAAGTCTATTTCCATGCCATTACGTCCTGCGCCAAGGAAATATTCATTCGGATTGCTATCTGTGCAGATAATAATGTAAGCATTAGAGCACTTATACACTCTTACTCGTATCAAAAGATTTTATTGAGATTAGTAAAACGGTGCTTCAATGTCCTTGAATATCTGGTGAACACAAACCTGATCATTGAAAGTTTGGTTCACTTGGTTTCATTCTGCGTACCGGCTGTGGTTCGCGGCTCTCACGGTACAAATACTTGTCCAATAAATTCAGACTAATTGAAATAGAGGGAATTTAGGAGACAAAAAAGATTTGTCCCGTAAGGGCGCGAACTTCAGTCCACAGTGTTTCGACTGGCAACGCAATGACACGCTGTCAAGCTAATCTACACATGCATACTAAGTTTGTATGCAGAATGAAACCAAACCAACCAAGCTTCCAATTTTCAGTGAAACATACGAGTAATTCTTTGCAGGAAACTTGTATATCAACCAGGCCACTCTGTACTGCTTGCAGGATGACGCATTTAACATATTCATTACTCCAGATCCGGTGACGAAATTGATGCGTGTGATGCGATTAAATGAATTTAAATTCGCATCGATTTCGTCAATTCCAGATAACGAAGCAAATACGTTTTCCGATGGCATTTGCGGTGTAAAGTAGTAATACAACTGTGCTTATTTCGACAGCTTTAGCTAGATGGACTGGTGATACTTTTTGGTAATTTGTTTTTGTTATGAATTTAATGTTTTAAAAGAAACTAAAGTGTTTCCTGAAATAAACGATATTATTTGAGTATCGGTCCGAAAATGTTCATGAGTTTTGTTGAATCTTACAGCCTGGTAAATACAATACAAAACCGAAAGTACTTACTTGCCAACCGTAGCTCAGTTTTTCTTACATGACTATTCAGTGCAATTCAGTTCAACAACATGTTAACCTGAAATATTAATGGGGTGGAACATTTCGCTTCCGTCACCCTGTATACGGAGGTTTAAACAAAGCATATTTTCAATTTGTCTAGCAATATTAGCCTGCAGAAATTCACATTTTACTGCGGTCTCCTCTGTCAAGAATTTCAATCGCTGAAATAGATTTCCACTTTAGGCAATACGGTTTTTAGTTATTCGGCGTTAAGCTTTGGTTATGATGCAGATATTACAATATATTACATACTAAGGGGGAATTCACTCAGGACTCACCCTCAATAACAACAATGCACAAAATAACGAAATTATTTGAATTCTCTTTAATTTTGGCACGAGAAAAATAACCATTTTTTTTTTCTTCTATCTAGCAGTTACATTGCTCATAATTTCGATTCAATTTCGTCTACATCTAGTTATATCAGAAGTGATATCTTATCTGTTTCGAACTGACGAAATCGATACTGGTTTGCAGTCGTTTGCAGAAACACATATCGATTTCGTCATTGGATTTGGGCGTAATAGACACAATACGGCTAACGGCTAGGGCTGCTGGCACACAGTAAGCAGTTTTATTTCGAATATGTTATTCGGCCCGCTGAGCTTAAAATTTTAAAAATCTGGCCCTTTTCAGAAAAAGTTTGCCGTTCCCTGCTCTAGAGACAAAGAACTGCAAGTTTGTTGGCAGACATAAAGCATCAGCAAATCAGAGTTTCTTGTAGGGACGGTTGTGTGCATCATGTTCCATTGTTCACCGTTCCTAATTGTTGCTGAGAATAGATGGTTTAAGCGTAGCTCGTTTGTTAGATGATCTGATATAATAAAAGCATTCTTAAATCGGTATCCCCCTAGAGTCAGTTTTCCTGCTCTGAATTGGATTTGGAATAAATCTGCTATGTGGATCAGCTCTAAAAAGCCCCGGTTATTGCGTAGCAGAAAAGTCTTTGAATCTTGGCCAGTAAAGTTCAGTGGAATTTTCCCAAGTCTTCTTTACAAATCTTTTTGGTGACCTTATCTTTATCGGATTTTTTGGTTCAACCTGAAAGTTGGGCTTCATCGTCAAAGCAGCGGCGACTACTGTCGCTCGTAGTCGAATAGTAGACAATAATTTCTTATCCAAATCCACATCGCGTGAAGGGTATCATACCTTCGTTGTGATTTATGGTGCATTTGCCACTTTGAAAGTAGTAGTAAAATTTGTTCCAATTTCACTGTTCCTATGGGAGGTACATGAAATAGTGGGCCGATTTCAACGAAATTTAGGAACGTAGTTTGGCAGCCAATATGTATAATACGTAATTTAATAATACGAAATTTTGTAAACATATCTTCAGAAATAAAAAAGTTTTTCAAATAAAAACTTGCTTTTGGAACGGTCGTTACTATGACAGCTATATGATAGAATAATCCGATTTCAATCAAATTCATGAATGTGATTTGACTAGAAATACTATTGATTAGTGCGTAATTTCAGAAAGATATCTTTAGAAATAAAAAAGTTTTTCTCACAAAGACGGATTTTTGAACCGGTCGTTACTATGGCTATATGGCGTAGTGGTCCGATTCCATTGGTTCCGACATATTTACAGCGTGTAATAGAAAGAAGGCTTTGTACAAAATTTCAGTTCGATAGCCTTAAAACTGAGGGACTAGTTAGCATAGAACCAGACGGACAGACGGACAAAGCTTAATCGACTCGTCTCATCATACTGACCAAGAATATATATATATATAGGTAGTTTATATGGTCGGAGATGCTTCCTTCTGTGCGTTGCAAACTTCATGACAAAGTTAGTATACCCTATCACATCCGTGAAGGGTATAAAAACTGGCGCAACAGTCCAATTTGGGACCACAGCCTCGAGACGAGTTAGCACAATCTCATTTACTAGATCGTGACGGTTTGTTTTGTGTAGAGGTGTGTGATCAGCAACCGAGTTATTTACCCCAAAATGCTGAGTGTGCTCATAGTCCGACACGTAAATTCCCTTTTTCATCGAAAACTACCGCATTCAGTAGAAATCGAACCCGGGCTCAGTGTGAAGAAGGCGAACTTGCTAACCGTTGCGCTATCCGGAATTTGCGCTCATGCACATTATAATTGTCATTTTTGGAAGGGAAGGAGGTTTGATTTGTCAGATGACTCTTATGCCAGCTGATAGCGGAGTATCTTGAGAGAAATTTTCTGTACTGAATACAAAACCAAATTCCCCAACGTATTTAGCGAGATTTTAGACGAGAATTGTTGCAAATTTAACACTAAATCTAGTTTCGAAGCCTTTCTGATGTACGGAAAATCTGGTAGATTTCGTGGTAGACTTGGGTTAATCTCGAGATTTATATTATTTATACGATCAAATTCAGCTATGCTGAAAGTTGCAAAATTCGGCACTACGTGGTTGTTCTATTCGGTGTGACTGCATTCACCCGCTATCTATGAAAGCAAAATCTTTATCTAGTCAGTTTGAAAAGAAGAGGTCAACTGGAATACTCTAATTCCGACTGGGATGCAACATGTCCATGCTGCCATGCCACACTTAGACCAGGGATAGGTCCATTTTATTACGCAAGTTGTGTATCCAGTCTTCATGTTAAATAGAACCATCCGGAGCTAACCGCAAACTAGAAAAGTTAACGTCCGTATCTCTCTCGTAATAAGGTTTCCCAGTAGTTAACCTGCGTATATTTGCCAGTACCGGGCAGTTACAGAGTAGATGAAAGGTGCTCTCCTCTTCATTCTCATCACCGCAGCTTCAGCATCATAGAAGTCATTGTATGGAAGCCCAAGCCTTCTGGCGTGCTCGCCGATGAAGCATTCACTCGTAACTACTCCAACCACCACACTGATCTGGTATTTTAATTCAGACTTACAGGTGGATGCTTGGCGATGTTCCCGCTGATCTGCCGAGCTAGCTCGTCTGTTCTGAAATTCCCGGCAAACACAATATTCAAATATTTACTGATTTCCAAAAGGCATGCTCGACATTCAGCAACGATCTTAGAAACAGTCATCGCAGACTCGAGGGTTTTAAGTGCAGCCTGGCTGTCAGTGAAAATAATGATGTCCCTATTGGATGTAATGAGGAAACCTAACGACATTGCAGCCTCTTTTATCGCACAGACCTCCACCTGAAAAATGCCGCAGTAGCTTAAAACGGATGACTGAAATTGATCCCAACGAAGTGCACTCCGGCACTCACACCTCTATCGGTCTTGGAGCGGTCCGTGAATATCCACTGAGAGGTTAGCAGTGCTGGCGGAACCTCTAACTTCCATTTACCACAGGGGGTTAACCAGCGTACTTACTTTTTGCCGGCAGACCACATTCTACCAACGTACTGTTATTAGAATGTAGTCTGCCGGCATCGGGACTATGTATTATTAAGAATTGTGGAATGCCCCGCACTCAAAGTGATCCTGCTGCTGATTTCCCAAATACGTTTGATTGCTTTGCCGCCATTTGCTCGTGGCTTCGCTGATTGCCAGGCAAGCCCATCTCTGTACCTTGTCCAACAATTTGCGTTGCTTCAACAACGCCATACAGAGTATATTACGCAAAACCAACACATACAGCCAGTGCAGCAGCCTAGGTTGTAGATCCCATGCCTTACCCATAGCCTTCCTGCAGCAGTAGGCTGCTATGGTGGCTTTTCTGGCACGTTTCTACATATTTACAATAGTCTCCAGTTAAGCTTCCTGTCCAGTCTAACAGTCCCAGGAAATTGACCTTGTAAATGAAGGTCAATCTAACCTCCTCCAAGTAGGAGACTCCACGGGGGATAATACTTTTTCTTATAAATACTCGTAGCACCAGCTTGTTTCTTTCGGTGATAACACTAACGCCGCGTTTCCTGGCCCAGAGAGAGTGAATATTGCGTTACCTTGCTAAGGTCTCATGGAACTTACCTGAGATGGCAATATAACCTCTATACGTTTTCACTTACTCCTGCTTACAGTCCACTGGGAGTTTTAGCAATCTTGGTAATATAACCCTGGTTGTTAACATCACGTTAATCATCTGAATATGAGAGTAATCTACAGCGAGTCCCCTTAGTGCTTCAGGTTTGCAATTGTTAAGGTCACCCTCAATATCCAGGAAGGTAACCAAGGTAAACTCCCTGTAATGCAGGGATTTTTCTATGTGAACCACAACAGAGTGTAGAGCTATATCCATCGACCTGCCCTTGGTGTAGCCGTGCTGCGAAGCATAATTTAGGTGTGACCTTATGGTGCCGCTTAAGTGAATATCAAATTAATCTCTTCAGCATGTTTGATGTTTATAGTGAGTATGAATGCTAGTTCTTCTCCGCTTTGGAAATCAACACTACATTGACCTCCATCTCCATCCGCACACTGCGTATGTGTACTTGGTTTTGAAAGTGATTTCTAACCTTGGAGCCCCAACATCCGATGGGTGTTATATATCGTCCGGAATAATTCATAATTAATCAGGTCCAGCGGACCTGAAAGGCTTAAAAGTGGAAATCGCCCATAATACCCTTGAGATTATTGAACTATAGTCACCTCCAGATCTCTTTGCTAGAGACCGTCCAGGACCCAAGTGCCAGTCGATCTCTAAACGCGTTCGCAGAAGAACTATGCTTCGCTTCACTAAGTTCCTTTCAGTGTGTTCTATAAAGTTCCTTGTAGAGGGCCCAGTCTGATTCCATTCTTGAAGCTTTCTTCAGGCGGCTCGGTGAAGATCCAGCTCCTTGGACCACAATACAGGCTTCTTATACCGCTTATGTCTATACAGTGGATTGAGTTATAGCGTCGGTTAAGTGATCACCACCGGATTTTCCAGTTCTCGCTAACAACGTGGTGTACTAGGAAAATAATGGTTGGTTTACCTATGCTTAGACCAGTCGGCTTTCTTTCCATTCCTAAGACCGGAGGAATAATTGAAGGGTTATCTAGAATGAACTAGCGGTGATAACAGGTGTGCTCTGGGGCTATCTTTCAGTTCCGCACACACTGTAGGATGTCCTAAGAGACTAGTGAAATATTTAGGACCTCCTGCTTGTTTTTCGTAATGAAGATTGGCTCGGAACCCACATTGCAGAGCAGCAGATTGGTGCTCATGAAGTATTCGAAGAACAGCCAATCCAAATAAAATAAATCCCGTTTCAACGACGATTGTACATCCTAAGCATTGAGTTCAATTCCTCGTGTCTGCCTGTCCGTGTAAATCAGAATCCAGTGAGTCGTCGAGTAGTCATCTGCCTTCTGATCAGCAGGTGATATTGGATGGCCCTTGATCCGTATCTAGTTCCAGAGCAAATGTTTTTTTTTTATAGTTGATGCCCACTTGAGGTTGTTGTTAATTGCCCTGACCCCTCCAGGGGCATAGGCGCGTCAACATCTCTAGCATTTCTATGCCTTGTTGACGTTTCGATAGCATATCTGCTTTTCGGAAGTACAGTTGCTAGCATGCACCTCCTATTCGCGCCGTGTTTATTCTGACGAGCTCGGAGCACTGTTTGAGTTATATTAGTACCCACAGGCAGTTTTTGATTGCGCCGAGATTTTAACTTCTAGCTCTAAACTATTGTAGTATCGTAGAGCGGTGACCGAACGACCGTGGCCACCGAGCGCGACAACCACTTGAGGTTAGGGCCAATAGTATATAACATGACTCGTCGAATCTTAAACCCTGTTTAACAGCAAATCACCGTAACCATTGCGGCTTAAAATCCAAATTGAAACTTAATTAAATTCTCTCCAATATCTTTGAACTCCGAACCATCCACGATTCGCCACATTAATACCTTTTAACGATAGAAACGAACAATCAATTTAATTAACACTTAGTCGAACACAAATTCACCGTGGCACGACGTGAGATCCTGCAGCAACAACCTCAAGTTTTTTTTTTCGACTTCAGCGTTTCTAACCCTCCAACACTATCCACCTAAGGCGGTTGGGGTGGTATCGATTACGTGGTTGATCCTCCACGGATGAAACGATTTTACTATGAACGAAAACAAAAAAATAAAAATAAAAGAATATAGCGAAAATGGGAAAAGTCAATTTGCAATCTAGCCCGTCGTTCTTCGCCCCAGGCATAGCTTCGTTCTTCGTCGTCGACGTCATAGTCATTGCCGACATCTTAGATGAATAGAAAAAGGATTTACGAGTTTCACATAAACTCGGGTGTCTTAATGATGCGTGAAATGATTGTGTGTACTATTGGGGTTTTGGTTACACCGACTTGGGAACTTCCATTCCATTATCCTGATTTTCCATTTACATTCTGACGGGCTACACGTAAAACGAATCGACGCGGTGGAGGTGATGGGCAATGGAAAATGAGCGAATCGAAATCGAATATCAATTTCGGGTCTTTAGGATCACATTTACACTTCAATCGCATTAAATCGACAACAAGAAAAGCTCGGTAAGGATATCAATGACGACGAGCCGTAAATAAAAATTGGATGCTGCGGTCTTTGGGGTCGTCCAATGGTCGAGAGCGGCAATGACGGATGCTGTGTTGTTGGAATGCGAAAGGATCCTTTATGAGTTGGATATGTGAGTATGGTATAGTTGTAATGAATGATTCGTATCTTTACAACTATTTTTATTATTCCATTATTTGTTGCTGGTATGTTTATAGTCATGCAGTTGTTTAACACAATTCTCTCTGAGGAAAACTAAATAATTTCGATTTTTTTTATTGTGAAACATGTAAAACGAACTGCTACTAACAAGGTTAGTCAATTAGGGGAGTTCGGTTCACCGACAAATGTCATAAAGAACTTCCACTCAGAAGATAACTATTTAAAATGGATTTGTTCAATCAAATCATTCAATATTTTGACTATATATTGTATTTGGATGCTACGAAGCTGTTGGAGATACAAATTCATCGGGATTGTAGATAAGATAAAATATACGAGCTACTGTCCCAGCAGGAACGCACAGCGACCATAAAAGCTCTATTGTGCCGTAGCCCATTAATCGAAAAGATCGTCCACCTTTCTAATAAAGGGTAGTAAGTCTTTAGCAGTAATCAACCTGAAGTCTGCAGTGCTGATAGTAGCCTGCCCGAGGGGTGGCATCCTAAAACGCGCGATGGCGGGACATTCGCACAAGATGTGTTTGGTCGTTTCCACGTCCTCCAGACAGACGGCATTCAGTCTCGCTGGACAGACCCATCTTGTTCAGGTGATATCTGACCAGGTGATGGCCAGATAAGTACCCCACTAGGAGTCTTAGGTGGGTTCTACTCATTTGAGTAATAACCTTGTGAATGAAGGGCAATATAAACTCCTTTGATTAACGTAGCGCTGGAAGGTTATTCCAGTACTGATGACGCAATAGTGCAAACCAATCTGTGATCCGCAGCTTGGCCGAAGCCAGCCACAGCAAGGCTCAGGTCCATGAAAACGACAGGATGATCTTTGTCTAGCAAGTTCATCCGCAGCCCCGTTCCCCTCAATGTCCTGGTGGCCTGGCACCCAACACAAGAAGACTCGGTTTTTGGTTTCCAACAGTTGAAGGAGTTCGTAACACTCCTTCACCAGTTTTGAAGAAACCTTAAATGAGGAGAGGGCTTTTATAGCTGTTTGGCTGTCTGAGTAGATACCAATGTGACCACCGCGAAGTCCAGTTTCCAAGATTACCCTGCCGCAAACCTCAATGGCGTGGATCTCAGAAAAGCGCTGGGCGAGACTCCCATTGCGATCGAAATCCTGGTGTTGCGTCCAGGTTGTTCTGTTTTAGATCCATCGGTGAACCACTTAGTATATCTAATCTAGTCTGGACAGGGTGTGCCATTTACCCATTCAGAGCGGTCAGGGATGAGGGCTGAAAATTTTCTGCCGAAGCAAACCACCGTGATCATGTAATCTGATCTCAAGCAGATCTGCACGTCAGGAATTTGATTCATAATGCTCGTGTGACCGCTTTCTTCACTACGCAAGTCGGAAGTCAAACGAAGTCTTAGGAGCATTTAGAGCTGCTGATTCTTGAATGAATATACGCCACGGAGTAAGTCCAATAATCGCCTCCAGGGCTGGCGTAGGACAGGTGCGCATAGCTCCATTGATGCCAAAGCAGGCAAGGCGTTGAAGCTTATTGCACTTCAGTTAGACAGAAGATTGCTGAGTTTTCGGCCACCACAGAAGCGCTGCGTAGGTCACCATGGGCCGCACCAGCATGGTGTATAACCACTCAATTATCTTTGGGGTGAGTCCCCATGTCCGTCCGAAGAAACTTCTGCAAGCCCATATTGTGCGTGTGGCTTTGCCAAGTACATTATCTATGTGAGTATTCCAGGTGAGTTTCGAGTCTAGAGTTACCCCGTGACATTTAACTTCAGTGGAATAAACTAAGTTCGTGCCACCTAACGAAATTAGAGCCAGTGTTATATTTCATTTTCGTGTGAACGGCATAACAACAGTTTTCTGTGGGTTTACATGTAAGCCTGATATGCAAATCAAGTAACTTTTCCATGGTTTTAAGGAAGAAGGCAGTAAGGCTAATAGGTCTATAGGATTTGGGCATATGTTCCGGTTTATTGCCCGCTTTGGGTATAAAGACCACATTAACTTTCCTCCAAGGTTGTGGTATGTACCCAAGGGTGTAACTTGTCCTAAAAAGCTCGATTAGCGAAGTTATTATGATCTCCAAGCTGTTTTGCAACAGAGCGGGGAAGATGCCGTCTACTCCGGGAGCTTTAAATGGCTCAAAGGATTCTATCGCCCATTTTACTTTGTCCATGCCAAAGGTGACCCCCTATAAACTGCGAGCCCGGCTTACGGGAACCCGTTGGGGCCTCGCAGTTGGGCAGGGGTCACCATCAGACAGTACGGACCCTGAGAAATGGGTCTGAAGCAGCAACTTTAATGTTTCTTCTGGACCTTCAGTAAACGAACCGTCTGGTCTCAATAGAAGGCCAACCCCGTTTGCTGATTCTTTAGTTAACTTTAGCTCGCTTGCGGGCCAATTCCTCGCTCCACCAGGGTACTTTACGCCCCGACTCCACCGTACGTGAAACGGTACTATCTGTGTAGGAGGAAGTCAAAATTTCATTGAGCTCTTCAGCTGCAAGCTCAATTTCCTCTGTAGTGCTGATAGGACCGACCACTAGTTCCGCTTTGGAGCTGACTAGTTCACGGAATTTAGGTAAAACTAAAATAATGATGCAATCGGTGGCAGGGACACCTGCACAACCGAGCATCAATGTGGGGGACCTCAACATCGAGTTCGTGAACAACTTCATTTACCTGGGTTGCAACTTGTCAAGGGACGCCAACGAAACTGACGAAATCAAGACTTTTTTCTCGGTTCTCCCCATAATGAAATCGAAGCATGTGCACAGAAACACGAAGCTCCGCGTGTACAAAACCATTATACGACCAGTGCTATGCTATGGCTGCGAAGCATGGACCCTAACTCAAGCCTCCGGAAACATGCTAGACATTTTTAAACGTAAGGTTCTACGGCGAATTTTCGGGGCTGTTTGCGATCGAGATGGACGGCGCATCCGGTACAACCATGAGTTGTATGAAATGTACGATGAGCTGCAAGTCTCGAAAATCGTCAAACTACAACGACTTCAATGGGCAGGGCATGTACAAAGAATGGACGATGATCGCATGCCTAAGAGAGTAATGAATGCAGAACGAGTCGACGGAGCGAGACTGCGAGAACGACCGAGATCTCGTTGGGAGAGCTCAGTAGGTGAGGACGCCGCGCAGCTGGCGGGCTCCCAAAATTGGAGGACGCGGTCACGTGACCGAGATAATTGGAGGACAATGATCCAGGCGGCCAAGGCCCGACGTTGGGCTGTCGCGCCACGATGATGATGATGAGTTCACAGAATTTAATCCAGTTAGTTTTCCTTGGACAGAAAATATCCGAATGTCAGATTGTCCTAGGATGTCAAATCTGCTGTGTCTATGATCTGAAAGAGACACCTCGTCCGACATGTGCCAGTTCGCAATGAACCTGGAGAAGAAACCGCTAGCAATGGTAATGTCGAGTACCTCTGCCCTTGCCGCCGTGACAAAGGTATTTTTGCACCCCTTGTTCAGGACATTCACATGTTTACACATAAGATAGTCAAAAAGGCGCTTACCTCTATCGTTGATGTCGCTGGTACTCCACACCATGTTGTGTGCGTTCGCATCGCAACCGATCATATAATGCCGGTTAGTACGTCGACAGAAGTCGACGAGCTGCTGGACCCCGAGTGGTGGAATGTCAACATTGTCAGATCGGAAGTAGACAGACGCAACTACCACTTTCTGACGACCGTTGAGCGTAGATACTTCCACCAATGCTGCAGCTAGATCTCTAGAAATAAAATTGGTTAGTGGCAAATAGTTGATGCATTTATCGATCAGAAGCGCCGCACTCGGACAACCCGCTAACCTGTCATTATCAACTTACCAGTTGTTGTGTTTAGGCCACAAATTCGGCCGCGGGTCACCCATGGTTCTTGAATAAGCGCAATGGTGGCCTGTTTATCGGCGAATAGCCTGCACACAGTGGCCGATGCTCCTGTTGCGTGGTGCAGGTTTGCTTGAAGCACCTTAATGGCGCTCATGGTCCTGCGAGGATAGCGAGCGTTGGACACGGTACTTTTGCTTGCCCTGCCAGGAACTGTTGCCTCCGTCCCCCTATCGTTGACGCTCCCTTCGGTGAGAGCCGCTGAGGTTCCTTGGGCTATTAACAGCACGAGGACCAAACGGGTTACTGCCCCGTATTGATGGTGCGCCTTGACGGACATTGACCGCTGGTGACACAGGTTTCGCGGCACTTAACGTTGCGCGATGAGTGCTAGATGCGCTACTGGTAGATGGTGTATTCGCATCTACGATGAATGTCGAGTTGCCGTTGGTGTCGACAGGCCCCACCTTGGTTGGAATTGGGTCCACCGCAACCTTAGGATCAGGTTCACCTGCGGCGGGTGGGGCGAATTTGCGCGCATCCTGTTTATCGGAGGAAGGCGCATTGTCTACATTAGGACGTTTGCACTTGCCCAGATTTTGTGTGACGTGCGTGTAGCGATTGGCAATTTTACCCTTGTGCTCCAGCAACCGCTCCATCGAAGCGTCGTCCACGTATAACGTGCGGACGAGGGAAGTCCTTTTCCTCCACAAGTGAAATGGGGAACGAGCATTTAGATTTAATAAGTCCAAAGCTCCTTCGCACCCATTCAGCTGTCATGGCGTTAGTATAGACCAGCAAGAGCCAACCTGTAAGTCGAACACAGGCCTCAAAATCAATGTCCTGATCATCGGGCCTGTTCTCGATCGTGACGTCGATAATAGCCTCCTGTACAAGAGTCATTTGCTCAGTTGCTAGGGAGGTAGAGGCTGCATCAGCTGAACAGAACCCTAGCTTAACACCCGCTGTTACCTGGCTATATAGCGGCTTACCGGACTCTTCACGAGTCCTGAATTTTTTCGTCAAGTTAGCCTGTGGTGATTGCTCCTCAGAGCGTACCCGCTTCACCGACGGCTTAGGCCCTGAACATATGAGGGCTATCTCCCGGGCCTTTTCCCCAGAGTGGCCCTCAGCCATAGCCCTCCTATATTTGCGCCGTCGTTAGTTTGGTATAGCCGCTACTTGGGTTCAAACCCATGCTGCTGACTCCTTCACCTACGACCGTCAATCCGGATTTCTCCGAATACGATTCGTCGGGATCAGAATCCAAGTCAGAACGTAAGGGCTCCGAGGCATCAGGACTAAAGAAGTCCAAGGACGACTCAGAGGGACTGTATTGCTTAACGGCCAGTCCATCGACAGTCTCAACAACGGGCCTGGAGGCTCCATCGATGCATTTGGAGCTGCATCACACTCTGGTTTATTTTGTTTTTTGTTATTCATAGAATCCCACGAATATCTGGGAAGGACAGTCGCCGACGACATCACCCGGTCTGCCGTCAGAAGTCTGGTTTAAAACTGGAGGTCGACTGGTATCCAGAGTTCGCATACTAGCCGCCAAGCACCCTCTTGACCATGCATCCTTTGGCGTACGCTGTTCCACCTTGGATTTAGGGTATGTTTATAAGGGAGATACCGCTCCCTGCCCGACCAAGTTTAGTCAGCGCTGACGATAAAGATAAGACTTTGCCAACAGCCTGCTTCCACCCGTCACCACGCTGAGGTAAAGGTCGCACTTCCTAGGGCATGACAGTTACGGCAAATGTACCATGATAGTCCAAATGTTAGTCCCCCTGTCACACCTTCGGCTGACGGGCATCGGGATTGTATGTAGATAGCATCTTTGTGAGGTTATGGTTATTTTAATTAAAGGTTATGTAACTGATTTGCCCAACATAACAACCAAAGACCTCCAACTGGGTGATCTGTCTTGTGACTTCGATGCTCAACAGTCAGACAAGCGAAGCATTCTCTTCACATGATACTTACAAGACTTCCAGACCGATTTATGACATAGTGATAGGTTTTACGATTCTGCTTGTTTCTTTTTCCTAACCACGAGCTAAAGGACAAGAGCATATACACCCAAGGATCCGAGGAATCTTGAACGATATTTACACGACATCTATCACTGCGAGGCCATTGCGATAGAAGCGACATTATTGAATGCACGTGCCATTAATTCCGTTCGTAAATTTAACGATTACGATTTGGCTCATACTTTAACCAACATTATCGCTACGTGTGTTATTTTGTTGATATATGCAATAAATTCTTGGGAAATCTTTTTTTCTATCGTACTACATAGTTGTACCCGCGTTTATTTTTTTCATTTTCACGTCGTGCAATCGACCCAGTGTCATTTGAATGCTTAGCCTTGGTGTCTGTTTAACAAGAAAGAAGAAAGCAAACGTCTGCAATTTGAATTCGAACCAGCTAGTGCATAGGCAGATAGAGTCTAGTCTAGAGAATGCCTCACATTACCCATCCATACATAGTATGTAAATAATTTTTTTATGCACAGCTCAAATGCAACAGAAAACGAAAACAACTGCGTAGGGAAGGTGTTTATTGCTTGGGAAATTATGCAGACATGTTTTTATTGCTGAAAATGATATCCATTTCGGATATGATGAAATTTGAGCCCTGCATTCACCTTGTTGTGTTTGGGGGACAAGCGCCTATCGTTTTTATGGGTATCGCGAATGTCAATCAGTTTGTGTCAGTTTTTAGATAACCTTTAGATAACTATTAAACGCGAAAGGGAAAAGGGCGTACTCGACGTATTAAAATCGATTCTTAAATTCTTGAATGCACCGCACCTTTCATTGATTGAAAACACATTATCGAAGATATCTTCTAGGTATGTATGATGTATGTATATAAAGAAATCGACATGGCTTGTTCAATGGACCAGCCGGTCTGCATCAGGATAGTAAACCACTTTTACAGATTAACTCTACTCTCTTGACGTATCCTCCCTGCCCATTTATCTCTAACTCGCATTTAAACTGATGTATAATCAATTCCAAGTATACATTGTGAAAACGTGACTCTAGACATCCATTCCTTCTTTCTCAAATAGTTGGGGGCTAAATAGATTATTGGACGGATAAGGTAACTGATGGCAAAACATGGACATGAAATGACAAATTGAGAGGATCGATAGTATCCTCATAAATCTTCTGTAAATTTTCAATTTCGTTTTCATTTTTTATTCCATTTCGGAGAAAATTTTTCGTTTGAAACGAAGAGCATCAGTTGAGAGCAATTGAATTAATATGATGAACATTGAACGTGGTGTTTCGTTCAATTGATTGTCAGCCACAAATCCTGTGTCTCGGGGACATTGGAACGTGGTTTTAAGGAAGACGTATGGCATGGCATCAGAACCTTCAATTCGTCAGCGATTTGAACAACGCACACTATAGTCCAGGGAATAGAATCTCATAACTGAAATTGAAAAGTAAAATTATCGTCATCACTTACTTAATAGGCATTTCATCCGCTCCGGGATATGGTTTCTTCTCCATATGTCGCGATCCATACACTGCTGCTTCCAGTTTGTCACTCTAAGTAGCTTTAGTGCCGGTGCACATGGACGTCCAAATGACGCCTGACGCTGCGTCACTTTCAATCGGATAGGAAGAAATACATTACGGGCAATGAAGCGATGCACATGGCCGCAGATAGCTATCTGGGATGACGCTGGTTTCTGCTCCTATCTGCGTCACTTCACGCGTCCGCATATCAATTTTTAATAAGCCGGCCCACATACATTCGAACCCGGAACACGGACACGGTCACAATGCCTGATTTGTATGATGTTTCTTAAACCATTCGCTTGAGGATCACTTTTAAGTGCCAATTAATTAATTGTTAATCGTGACTACTACAATTGACAATTAATTTTGAAAAAAAAAGACACCTGGCGCAGTGAAGCCAGAGGAACTGATTTTTTTATATGGGCTAATTCGGGATAATCTATGGGTTTATGTATAATTGAGATATGGGTGGGATGCTTAACTGCAGTTGTTAGTACCAGGTGTAGTTGCAGAATTATGTATTTCGATATGCGGGCGATATTTTCAGATGATGAAACTTTTTAACTGTTCGATTGATTTTACTATAACATATGAATTTATTTATCTCCGGTTTCATTTTAAGGTTCATCAACTAAATGCCTTTCATGTAGGTACATTTTTGCTTATTACTTTTTGCTGTTATGTGATTGTAGGTGTGGTGCATTAACGTCAATGGAAATAATGTCAATTGGCTTTATTTCACCCTTGAAAGTGAAATTATGTCAATTGACCTTATTTCCGTTTTCTAAAGTGAAATAACGTCAATTGACATTATTTCACTTTTATAAGTCAACATTTTTCAGAAGTAGTCCAGACCTTACGAAGACTCCTACTAACTAAAGCGGAAATACATTCTAAAATCTAAAGGTTCCCAAAATGTGTCTCCGCTATAGGTAGTCCGCACCTTACGAAGATTCGTACTAACTAAAGCGGAAATCAACTGTGATGTTTCCCAAAGTGTATTTCCGCTTTAGTTAGTACGAATCTTCGTAAGGTTCAGACTACCTATAGCGGAAATACACTTCGGGTATCTAAAGCGGAAATCAACTCTAAAGTTTCTGAAATCCACTTATTTCCTCGTATATCAAATCCATTTCACACTTTTTAAACGAAAACTTTAGGATTGCAAATAACCGAATACGCTCTGAAGATGAAATTAAAAACAACAAATAGCCTGCTTTTCAAAAAACTGTAGCTAGAAAACAGTTACCTTTAAACCTAAACAGCTCTACGACCTGATATTAGAAGTTGACTTTATTGCTTTATTACTAGGGAGTTGACATTATTTCTCTTTGGAAAAACGAAATAATGCCAATTGACGTTATTTCACTTTTAGGTGGGAAATAGCGTCAATTGACATTATTTCCATTGACGTTAATACACCACACCGTTATTGTAACCTTGCGACTATACCGTGGATTTTTCTCACTAACTTTTACCAGCGGGACAAGTTTCGTTCAACTAGGTTTTTCCGTTATAAATTAATTGTGTTTTCAAAATTTTACGGTTATATAGCTGTAACTCTGGAACTGACTCATTGATGATGTTGAAATTAAAGAGGAGCCCAGTCCTGGCGATCGCCCACCAACTAGAAAAGTTTCACTTAGCTAGCTTCTTGTTTTATAGAGTTATTTTGCTTAGAAAATTTTGCCGTTATATAGCTGTAACTTTTGAGCCGTTTGATGCGTTTCTTTGAAATTAGATAAGAGCCCAGTCCTCCTTAACATCCACCAACTGGATAAGTTTCGCTGAACTAGCTTCTTCCGTTACGTAGTTATTTTGTTTATAAAATTATGCCGTTATTTAGCTGTAACTTTTTAACCGCTTGATGGATGTTTCTTTAAATTAAACAATAGGCTAGTCCTTACTGTCGTCTACGTACTGGACAAGTTTGGTTTAGCTAGCTTTTTCCGTTATGGAGTTATTAGGCTTAGATAATTTTGCCGTTATATATGTAGCTGTAACTTTTCAACCGATTGATCGATACCGCTGGATTTCAATAGCAGCCGGCTCCATACTGACATCTATCAACTGGAGAAGTTTCACTTCGATTAGGACTTCCGTTCGACTGTAATCGTGTCCACAACATTTTGCGAGAGAGAGTCGAATAACTGATTTGTCCTTCAAAAATCAGTTAAAAAATAGTGGGGATGGATGCTCCTCAGCCCGGATGGCGGTTTGTAAGGGGGGTAAAAATGGTTTTAAAAAATGCGAAATTCCTTATATTTTAGAAGTTATGGCCAAAAAACAGTTTATTTAAAACTAAAAATAACATAAATTGTAAATTCAGGTTCGCTATTATGTGGCCCGGCTTATCCATTTTCTCTTTCGGAAAGTAAACTTAAATTAAACACAGTAAATATTTGAATTTCGATGGAATTTTTATTTCATAATAAAGTTTGGATTATGCCATTAAACGTGAAATATAATATCTGTTAAATGTCCCCCACGGGACCGCTTGCAGGACTCGATCCTTTTGAGGTAATTTTCGATTACCTTTTCACACATTTCGGGCAATAACTCGGCTATAACTCGACGGATTTCGTCCTTCAATTGACGAATCGTCGTGGGATTGTTCGCATAAACGCGGTCCTTCGCATAACCCCACAAAAAGAAATCTAACGGCGTTAAATCGCAAGACCTTGCTGGCCAAGCCACATCGCCGAATCTCGAAATTACGCGTCCTGGGAATTTCTCGCGCAATAAAGCCAAATTTTGTCGCGTGGTGTGGCATTTGGCCCCGTCTTGTTGAAACCACATATTGTCGAGATCCATATCTTCAATTTCCGACCAAAAAAAGTCATGAATCATGGCGCCATAGCGCTGGCCATTGACTGTAACGGCGGCTCCTTCATCGTTTTCGAAGAAAATCGGCACAATGACGCCGCCGGCCCACAATGCACACTAAACAGTCACTGTTTGCGGGTACAACGGTTTCTTAGCGGTCACTTGCGGTTGCTCACTGCCCCAGATGCGACAATTTTGTTTGTTTACATAGCCGCCGAGCGCAAAATGGGCCTCATCGCTAAAGAAGATTTTCTTCGAAAAATCGGCATCGGTGGCCTGCTATTCGAGGACCCAATCTGAGTACTCACGACGCAATCTGTGATCCGTCGGCTTTAATTCTTGCGTGAGCTGGACTTTATAAGGATGGAGATGAAGGTGCCGTAAGATAGGCCTAAATGCTGGGATCGGCGCGGAATCGACAAATTCGGGTCTTCGGCCACACTTTCACTCACAGCGGCGATGTTTTCGGTCGAACGAGCAAAGCGATGATGGACAGGTGTAGAAATGTCTGTCACCGATCCAGTTTCTTCAAATTTTTTCACTGTGTAGGCAATTTGCGCTCATTGGGACGATTACGTCGGCCATAATCTGCACGTAATGCACGAAACGTGGCCACCGCAGATTCACCATTTTGGTAGAATAATTTAATAATTTTAACGCGTTGTTCAGTCGTAAAACGTTCCATCTTGTAAAATGGCAAACCTTCAACTAAACCAATACCAGTTTGGAATACACTGACATTTGACATATGTCGAATGGCAGGGCTTTACTTTCCGAAACACGAAATGGATAACACTGTACAATACAGAGTGACGCTGCGTGCTATCGCATCATGTGAATTGAAATGCAGATAGGTATCAAAGAGGCTTCATTTGGACGTCCATGTGTACCGGTTCTTATACTGTCTTCTCGGACAGCCGCCTCCCATTGTTTATTCGTTCTTCTAGGGTTTCTCGTACCGTTGCACTTCTCAAGGAATGCCTTCTTGGAGACTCGATGGTTATCTATTCGCTGCATAAGACATGCACTGCGCACTGTAACTTTCTTCTCTTAATAGATCTGGAGGACTCCAGTTCGTCAAATATTTCGTACAACTCATGGTTGAGTATTGCGACCGGTAGCGCAGTGTGTTGAGTCTCATGTTTGACTACCGGCCTTTCGGGTTCGAATCCCGCCCAGGACGACATTCGTGGCCATGGATGTGCATTCTGGCAACGGCATTGTCCGAAACCAGTTTATGCCAACGAAACATCAACTGGGGCACATACAACAGTTGACGCGCTATGCCCCACAAGGGGTTAGGGCAGTTGAGTATGGTTGTACAATCTTCGCCATTGGTTTTCTTGGCGCATTGCTGCAATGATTCGACGAAGGACCCAAAAGCATTTAGCATTTTTTCCGACGCCCGAGTTCAAGTCTCGCATCCGCGGCATAGCACAGGGCGAACGATTGTCTCGTAGATTTGGAACTTCGCTTTTCTACGAATAAAGCTGCTGTTAGGCAGGCTGAACACCGCGTGTTTTGCGACATTTGCCGTTTAATTTCACTGATTCTGGTCTTATCGCCATTCTCTGCAATGTTGGCTCCAAGGTATATGAAGTACTACTACTACTTCGCTTGTCTGTACGTCTAGTTTTATCTCAGTCATATCTAATCTGCTTGTCCGGCTCTTTTGCGTTAAGTCGCGTTTACACTTGCCAGTAGACCGTGCAAGTACGTACATTTTACAGGCATTGCAAGTGCCTTGCAAGTAACTTGCAAGCTGTCACTTGCATATGTGTAAACACCCGTGCCTGTGAACTGCCAGGCCAGTAAACCCGCATGGCGCCTTGCAAGTAGCTGGCCTCCCGGGCCAATTGATTTCCTGCAGGCATTCCAGTAGACTTGTGAACATATGTTTGCTGTCATTGGTACGCCAAAAAACGATCAAAGATCAATGTCGCCTGCAACTGAATATCGCAATGGTAAAAACGTGATAATCAAATTGACGCTCAAGAAAAAATCCCAGCCAACTTGCAACTCGAATTGTGTGTGTAAACACCTACTGGCACACGTCATGCAAGCAGCTACACGCAAGGCACTTGTGGACAAGTCTACAGGCATGCCGGTGCACTGGCAAATGTAAACGAGCCATTATATCCTTCGTGGCGGACTTGTAAACTTGTAGACCAACTTCTTTCACCTTGCAGCTTGTCGTTCGCTCCCTTGGCTGATGTTGACATGATGTTGATGTCATCCGCATATCCAACTATTTGGGTGACACCAGGTTTTCGTTTTGTCCACCGGCAACTTTCTAACCACGAATTCAAGTACGATATCAATTAATATGGGCGTCAGTCCGTCGTACTGCTTCAGTTCAACGGGGTGTTAAATGCCCCGCTCAAGTTGTTGTCGATTCTGACCTGCGAGAAGCAGTCTGACATGGGCAGCGTTCTTTTCACTCGGACAAAAGTGCATTCCCATACAAAACGACTGACCAGTCTATGATCTAGGTCTCGTATTGGATCACATCTGGATCAGAGTTGAAATTGAATTGGTTGAACGTCAAATTGTTTCTCGGCAATTTGCCCTGTATATTTACAAATCGAGTCCGCCATTCGCCCCCACGCGATGTTTCATCTGTATGGTGGCTGTTTGAATTTGCTCGTCACAGATCCAGGCCGTTCAATGCACTCTGAAAAGCTGTCCGCTTGTATCGAACACGGCTGTGGTCATCCTCGTCAGCCGGACTAGCTTTGTTGGTATACCAAAGTGCATCATGATGTTATATAACGCATAATCCACAAAATTTGGTGAACTTCCCTATTAAACTCGAGATGTGTTACCAGCACTTGTTTCTCCGTAAATAGCTGGTCAGTTGTGGATCTTCTGGGTCAGAGCCTCCCTAGTATTCACCGATTATCTCTTGCGCGTATGGCCTAATTTTTTTTCTTTAAGATTAAGATTTAAGAATAGGCTGTGCAGAGTAGTGAAACGCCTGGGTAGTTTTTGCAGTTCATTTTTCCCTTTTTTTATGAATTGGGCATATGACGCTTCGTCCCCATTCTTCTGGTATAGTTTCTGTTATTCGTCGATGTTTTATGCCTGTACCACATTATGCGGGGCTCGCCGAATCACCATCCAAGTGGATAACATGTTGTGCACATTCAAGCACCTACAAGTGAATGACTTTCATCCAATGCAACGAATGCCGAGCAAGCACTCGTGGAGCACTTTGTTCACCCGATGAATCGCTGGACGGGAGAGACGCACGGTGCTTGGGTGTGCACAATGTGCTATCCACTTGGCTCGTGGCTCGGCGAGTCCCGCATTAAGGTCGATGCAGACACATCAGTCACGTCACAGTTCAGTCAACCTTCCGAATCATAACCGTCGCCGTCAAAATAAATAAATAACTGGCGCAACAGTCCAATTTGAACCACGGCCTCGAGATGTGTTAGCATCATCTCATTTTCTAGATCGTGACGGTTTTTGTGCAGAGGTATGTGATCAGCAACACGCTCAACCGAGTTATTTACCCCATAATGGGTACTCATTTAACAGCTGAGTGGGCTCATAGTCCGACACGTAAATCCCCGGAATCGAACCGGGGCCCAGTGCGTTGAAGGCGAACGTGCTAACCGTTGCGCCATCCGGACTACATCGTCGCCGTCAAGTCACAGTCAAAATAGCGGCTGTATTCACATATAGCCGTCAGAGTATTCAGACCGTAGTCAGTCATTTTTTGTGTATGCTCTCGAGTGTACCTAGATTTACCATCTATTTTTATTTCATTTCCAATTTGGTTCCATATCCTGTTTTTATATGCTATATCCATATATTTATTATGCGATAAACCGTACAGAACGGGGTAATTTCGAACCAACTCGATTAATTTTTCGTCGTCGCCCATGTTCACTTTCTAAACTGACGTCCGTCAAACACAAAAAATATCGTTGGGAAGAAATGTGAATTTGACTGTTCGGTGACGGAAGCGCGACTGACGGTTCGGATTCGTGATTGCGCCGGTTCAGTGTAGACAGCGCCACTTGACTTTCAAGAAACGATATTTTTTGTGACTGATACCGGACGGTTCTGACGGAACTGTGACGTGACGTGCCTGATGTGTGTGAATCGACCTTTATGTGGTACGGGCATAAGGCTTTGTTGTTTTGTCAGTCGTGGTTCCTCGCACTGATGGACGACTGCTATATCAGCTTGTGATATGCTATGTTCGGGATTAAGTAACTCTTTAAAGTATGGGGCGACCGGTAGCGCAGTGTGTTGAGGCATCAGTCTCATATTTGACTACCGGCGTTTCGGGTTCGAATCCCGTCCACGACGACGTTCGTGGCCATGGATGTGCAGGAGGTGTATGCTGGCAACTGCATTCTCCGGAGCCAGATTATGCCAACGCAACGTTAACTGGGTCAAATGGAACAGTTGACGCGCTATGCCCCACAAGGGGTTAGGGTAATTGAGTACCTTTTGTTGTTTTCCTGTGTGTCACTTACAATAGCCCCATATTTGTGCTTGCAGATGGTGGTTTTCTCTTTAAACCCGTTTCTTATTTCTTTGAAAATTTTATTGGCTTGTCTGATTATTTCTTTCGAGGCCTTCATCGATGCTTCGCAATTTGTCGTTAAAGTATTTTCTTGTTTTCCGCTTTATGATGTTATCTGCGTTTTTTCGCAGCCGTTTGTAGATCGCCTTCTTCTGTTTAGTTCCTATCACCGTAAACTGTTTTTCGGCCTCATTGTTCTTCCTCAACGCCTCCAGACATTTATCGTCAAACCAGTCCTTCTTACTCCATCGAGTTTCGTACCCTATGATTTGTTCTGCGACCGATTTCATCTTATCCTTGATCAAACTTAATGCATCGTTCACTGATGTTGTTGTCGTGCTTTGAAGGATTGGATGGAGTTCCCTTTCTAGCCTCGATATGTACTGCTCCGCAGCTGCGGTTGATTGTAGCTTCAGCGTATCGAATTTTCGGAGTAGATTGGCTTTCATTAGAACTGCTTTCGACATACGACAACGATTTTTATTTCTTACAAGGTAGTGATCAGAGTCGCAGTTCGATCCTCTGAACGTACATCGAAAATGTTTCGGATGAATGACTAGGTCTCTGCTGGTTGCAAAATCTACGTTAAGTTTGTCGGCCGTTATCGATGGTTTCTTCATGGAGACTGTCCTCCTGTTTTTCCTCGGTTCCCGACCCGAAACCTTGTAATGATCAAAGGTGGTCACCAGATGGTGTTTATGGGGAAGGAGCCGGAAGTAGGCCAAAGTGACCGTGAAGGTCCGGTGGCGCCAAAAGTGCACAACGAGCTGAGCCGCGCCGCGTGCTTCTCACTCTCAGTTCCGGGAGATGCTGGTAGGGTTTTTGCCTGCTCGTTGCCCCAGTCATTGCGGAGAATGGACCTCGATCGGCTCATGAAACGCGCCGGGTACAGATGGTTTGAACCGCCAGCCTCTATACAAATATAAGCGTATAACCCAACTAATGAGATCCCGTAGCCGGCGAAAATGTCGGGACCTCCCAAAACGGAATGTAAACGTAAACGTCATCTCATCATTCTGAAAGGGGCTTGGGATGTTCCTCAAAGAAAAATGCCTTCTTTCAAACAATTCAATACATTCTATTCTATTCATTGATCCATATTCGTAAATAAAGTATCAACAAAGAGTCCCAATAAAAAAAGAAATGAAACGAAGACCCAAAAATAGCAATAAATAGGAATTTTCCAATATTTCGGAAAGAAAACGAAACTAAAAGGAAGGTAACAAAATCAGTATGCAAAAAAAAAATTAAAATTAAACAAAGGTTACATTTATGAGTAAATAGCAAGAAGAGTATATTCTCCCCAGATCCACCGTAGAAACCGGAGCAGCTAAAACTCATGCGAAATTAAGCGAAATAAAAACAAAAGAAACACAGAAAACCTTGGGATCGAACAAAATTTGAAAATCACAAATAATAGGAAAAAACACTACGGTAACACTGACAAAATATGGACCCGGTACGTCAGACGGAAGAACGTTGCAAATTATGGCTCGTTGCAATAGCAAGCACGCAGATTCAGACGCCGCTGCACTTGGCTTTAACCACCACAAACAAGCGACGCCAATTCGGGAGCACACTCCATGGTCATAACTCACAATTTGCCCTCCACGCGTCCAGATACTCCCCATAAAAACGCCGGGAACGAAGGGTGTCTCCGTGGATCACACACGGCCTATGCTGGCCGAGGTTACTATTTGTTCCTCGACATTAGTGATGTGTAACACAGTAACGAGTCGCTCTTTTTGAACGACTCATCAGGATGAGCGAAAGATTCCGCACAACGACATAGCCTTCGAGTCGTTCAATTTAAGAATGCCTCACTGTAAAATTAATTCCCAAACTAGCCCATCGCATAAATATTACCCAACGCATGACCAATCCACGCTCATTTCTCAATACATATAATGTACTACAATACATTCATTCACTCACATCCCATCCCATAATCTATCTAAAAGCAAAACCACCATCATTTATCTACCAAAGCAATCCTATCTAAATCCATTCATATTCATCTCTATGCAGTATGCAATGCACGCATTGTGTATACTTCTAAATATATACGCAACAACCCATGCTGACTGCAAATGCAAACATATCAAAAATAATTGACTTACGTCGCGTCCCACCGCACAGCCAAGTTTCTCCAAATACAGAAAACAATCCCAACATTCTAAAACAAAAGTATTCGTCTTACGTATCATCATCTCAAGCTCAACTTTAGATGAAACCAAACAAAAACCCATAGCTTCCACTTGCACTACAGCTACAGTGTAAAGCAGCGTTCTGACGGGGCCAATACATGACATCGTGGCACGCTTTCGATCTCATGCTTGTATCGAGCGTGGACTGGAAAGTGAACTGCTTTTGCCTTGGGTTGTGGACCGTTCACACGACCACTATTTAGTTTATCCCATAAATCATTCTGTTTCAAGTAATTACACCACTACTATACCCTAGTTTTAAATAAACTGTTTTGTGGCCATAACTTCTAAAATATAAGGAATTTCGCATTTTTGACACCATTTTGACCCCCCTTTAGGTCCCCATCCGGGCTGAGGAGCATCCATCCCCACTATTTGGATGCTCCTCAGCCCTCCCCCTCCCTATCCCTCTCCCTTCTCTATGTAAAATTCGTTCAAAAAGAGCGATACAAAATCGTACCGCACAATAAGATTCGTTCAAAAAGAGCGACACGTTCAAAAAGAGCGACACGTTCAAAAAGAGTTAAAAGAGTCAATTGACTCTTTTCGAACGAATCTTTTTGTGCGGTTCGATTTTGTATCGCTCTTTTTGAGCGAATCTTTTTGTGCGAGTTGATTTTGTTTGCCCGTCCCAGATTGGCTGCCCCGTTTTCATGGGAAATAGTGGTCCGATCGGGCTGGCTCGAACTAAAGGGTATTGGGGGGTCGCTAAGTCCGAATCTGGGATCAAAAAAGAGAAAAAAAAATTGGGGTCGCCCATCCTAGGCTGGCAGCCCCCTTTTCATGGGAAATAGTGGTCCGATCGGGCTGGCTCGAACTAAAGGGGATTTGGGGGTCGCTAAGTCCGAATCTGGGGTCAAAAAGAGAAAAAAAATGGGGTCGCCCATCCCAGGGTGGCAGCTCCCTTTTCATGGGAAATAGTGGTCCGATCGGGTTGGCTCGAACTAAAGGGTATTGGGGGGTCGCTAAGTCCGAATCTGGGGTCAAAAAAGAGAAAAAAAAATTGGGGTCGCCCATCTTAGGCTGGCAGCCCCCTTTTCATAGGAAATAGGGGTCCGACCGGGCTGGCTCGAACTAAAGGGTATGGGGGGGTCGCTAAGTCCGAATATGGGGTCAAAAAAGAGAAAAAAAAATTGGGGTTGCCCATCTATGACTTTTATTGAATATGTTATTAACCAATTGTCAGACTCTTTGCATGACTCTTTTTGAACGACTCTTTTTGAACGACTCATTGGAAAGAGTCAGAGCTTATGTGCTGGCACATTGAAAAGAGTCATTATGCCCATCACTACTCGACATCAATCGTTCCAACAACGTTACACGACTCACGGCAGTTACGGCTCACTCTTTTGCCACGCATTCACACATCGACAACCGGAATCCATCCAATAGAACACCACGAACACGACGGGCCGGCGGATGACCGGCAAACCAATAAAATGATTGCCCTCTCTTTTATTTTGGCTTGGGCATCGCGAATTCTCATCCAAATGACACAATCCCAACTGGTATCGTTGGTGAGTGTCGAGCAACTCCCTCTTCGTAATATTCGCGTCGACAACCCCCAAAAAGGAAAACCTAGTCGGTGCCATACATTCAATCTTTTTTCTTTGCAATCTTTTGATTGATTCGGCACTCCCCATTTGACGGCTGTCAACGCGCATCATTTATTCAACATGAAGTTGACGCCAAGTGCACGCGGATATTAAGAAAAAAGGTTTTCGTTGCGGTGTCCCATTACTATTTTTACATCGTTTGTAGGCAGGTGGTCAAAGAGGTTTTTTCAGTCGGGGCATGGGCGTTGATAAGCCAGATGTTGGAGAATTTTGCCTTTAGCGAATGGCACATAATCGCTCGTTGATATGCTTTCAGTCGATCCACCACGATTGCTACTCCAAACCGTTATTGTTTTTCTGTTGGCGGGCCACTTGAATAGAGTTTCTTTTCTGTATTATTCCCTCATGAGCCCACAGCTAGTTTTTAAGAATATGTAGATAGGAGTGTGTCATTGCTACTCCAGGTCAACAATGGCTTAGCTATCCGCTTACACTAAAAAATAATCAGCATAAAGCCAATTTTTCACCTGTCTACTTGTATCGCCCACATGATGGATTGTACTCTTCAGGATCTGCCTTAATCCATAGGGAAAGCTGCTCGACCAGACCAGGTTGTATTCCGACATAAATCGGAATACGTCCCTGGTTACAATGTCTAAACTTTATATAGTGAGCATTGTACGACATGGGTGCGAATAATGTTTTGGTGAAACATTTTCTCTATTAGTCACGCATCGGCACATAGTTAGTTTTCAATATAGTCGAGTGGTTCATTTGATATTTTCACTAGCAAATAATTCGCACCCATTGCAGCAAACAAAATGGCATCCTAAAAATATTTATGTAACTCGCTATTGATTGAAAATATGAAACTCTCAATTCTTAACTATTTTCTTTTTATTTGCAGGACGATCACAAGGCCTTCCGTAGACAACTGGAAGATAAACGTCCTATTGTCGAAAACAATTTGCTGAGTGGACGCCAATATGTGGCTAGTGAACCGCCGGTTTCCGATACTAGCGACACTGAAGGTAAGATTTACTAAATAAATAAAAATACATAATAAAAATAAATAAATAAATCTCTAACATTCGTTTAGTACAATTGCATAATTTTCCATTATCAACATTATGGAAAATCTGAAATAAATCATTGGTCGCCTACTTCAAAAGAACCTTTGTCTAAAGTAAATGCGGAAACGCAAAGTCGAAAGATGATTACACAAACAACAAGTCATTTGTTGTTTGTGTAATGCGTGTTCGTTACTCTACCGTACATTCGAAAGATGCGCAAAAGAACGCGCCTGATGTCCCCAAGAAACCTAATCCCGGATTGAGTCGGACATACGCAGATGTTTACTACTAATACTTTGTCTTAACCCCTAGTGGGGCATAGAGCGTCAATTATTCCTGCGCGACATCGTACTCTGTTCTGGGCAATCGAAAGCAACTCCCTCCATGTCTTACCCAGAGACTCATAATGTTTTAGCACAGCACGGCGCCTTGATTGGAAACGGGGTTCCATTTCATGGCATGTAAGGTAATGTGTGACCTATCCACTGCCATTTTTCCAACTGGCATCTGACCCGTACGCCGACTTAGCTCTTCATTTGAGTTATTTCGGGTCAGAAAATTCCTAAAATTCGACGAAGATATGAGATGACGGAAACTTTCCAGGTACTGCTCCCAGATAGCGAAACAGGCCCAGCTTGGTCTTAATACTGAGATAACTGCTTGGACAGCATCCCAAATGTGCATTTAGCCCGGTTGATACGACGAGCGATGTCCTACTCCGTACCTCAATTTTCGGTAGCAATGCTACTACTGGTAGACGAAATTGTCCAGGTTCTCTACAGGCAATAGGGGTAGTATTTCTTTTTCGTAACAGCTCGGGCTAAGAACCTTGGTCTTGTTGGCGTTAATCTTTAACCCATCCTTGCTCGCCTCCCTCTCGAGATCTAACGCCATTGCGGAGAGATTTACGGTTTTGTGGGAGAGTAGCAATATGTCCTCAGCATAGTCAAGATATTGTAGAGAAGAAATATTGGTCCATCGAATTCCTCTGTCTAGTCCGGATAGGGCTGCATGGATTACATCGCGAATCAGTATGAGAAATAGGATCGGTGAGAAGATGCAGCCCTGCCGAACTCCACTTCGAAGTTCAAAGTCCCCCGACACTTTAACCTTTATACAGAACTCGAGATTACGCGCCATCGCAGATTGCCATATTAATATTGGGTTGGCAACTAAGTACTTTCGGTTTTGTAGTATAAAATAAAACACTTTTTTTAACAAAGAATAGTTTTAAATCAATTATATATTTTCCATTTTGCTCAATGACCTTTTGCCATCTTTCTTTCAGCTGCATGATTCCGCGCTCATAAAATTTCTGGTCCTTATCAGCAAAAAACTGAACCAGGTGCGAGTGAAGGTCATCTTCATTTGTGAAAGGTTTACCATTCAAAAAATTCTGCAAACTTCGAAATAAATGGTAATCAGATGGTGCCAGATCAGGGCTGTATGGGGGATGTCGCATCACTTCCCAGCCAAGCTCCAATAGTTTCCCACGAGTTGCCAAAGATGTGTGAGGCCTTGTATTATCATGGTGGAACACTACACCTTTCCGATTTGACAACTCTGGCCGTTTTTCTTTGATTGCTTCATCCAGTTTCATTAGTTGTTGACAGTAAACATCAGAATTGATCGTTCGGTTCCTTGAAAGCAGCTCAAAAAACACAACACCTTTGTAATCCCACCAAACTGACAGCATGATCTTTTTTGGATGCAATTCAGCTTTCGATGTGGTTTGTGCTGGTTCATCGTGTTTGCTCCATGATCGTTTTCGAACTTTGTTACTGTACAGGACCCATTTTTCATCACCAGTGATGATTCTTTTTAAGAAAGGGTCGGTTTCATTTCGTTTAAGGTGCATATGGCAACAGTTGATTCTTTGTGTTTAATGAATTTCTTTCAATTCGTGAGGTACCCAAATATCAAGCTTCTTAACTAGCCCAAGACATTTTAAATGTTTTTCAATTGTTGTGTGCGATACATGTAGCCTCTTCGCAACCTCTCGAATAGTTATATGACGATCCTCTTCAATTATGACTTTGATTTGGTCATCATCAACTTCAGTAGGCCGACCAGAACGTTGCTCATCTTTGAGGAAAAAATCTCCAGAACGAAATTTCTTATACCAATTCTGACACGTGCGCTCTATTAAGCAATCAGCACCATAAACTTCACATATCTCTTTGTGAGCCGCAGCAGCTTTCTTTCCTTTACGGAAATAAAAAAGTAAAATATGCCGAAAATGTTCGCTTCTGCACTCCATTTAAAATTAACCCGCAACTAATAGCTTTAATAAAAATCACGCACTACTTGCTTCTAAAGTTACGTCAATGTGACAAGTATCACGTGACAAACGGCAAAGTACAGCACTAACATATGTTATACAAAAAATAAAGCAACGCTATCTATCAATGAAAAGCGAAAGTACTTAGTTGCCAACCGCTACAAGCTTCTCAGTGATGCCGCTCCAGCGCAAAGCTCATATAGAAGCCCTGTTCATCACACTATCGAAAGCCTTTTCAAAATCAATGGAAAGCAAGTGAAGCGGAGAATCGTACTCAGCGCATTGCTCGATGATGATTCGCAGGTTGTTAATGTGGTCGAGACAGGAGAATCCGGATCGAAAGCCGGTCTGCTCTTGATCAATAATGCTTTCTAAGTGAATCTTTAGTCTATCCAGGACTATGTTAGCTATTGTCTTGGCAACGGCGGGAAGCTCGCAAATGGCTCTCCAATTATTACAGTCTGTAAAACTACTCTTTTTTGGAAGTTTGATGATCAATCCTTCCTCCCTTCCATTCAGTCTTCCATTCAGTGGTAGAGGCCTCTGAGTTCCATGCTTTATCAACAAGTGGGTGCAAAAACTCGGCGGTTATGCTTGGCGCTGCTTGACAAAGTTCGGGAAGGATACCGTCGATTCCGGCGGGCTTTTTTCGTTTTAGTGCACTACTTGCGACGACTATTTCCTCTTTAGTCGGGGCACTTGACCGTATACGCACATTTTGATAGCTAGCTAAATATCTAATGAGGGAAACTTCACCAGAAGTTACAGGGTTTAAGACGTGGCGAAGTGTTCTTTTCACCGCCTCATCTGGTCTTTCCCTAAGATAAGTAGCTTTCCATCACTATCCTTCACCTGATGTTGGCAGGAGTTACGACAATCTATAAACTCCTTGATGACACTGTATACGGCGTTTAAGGTTTTGCATCTTGCGTCTTCTTCTGCCGAGGCTAGAAGAAAGTTCGCATATTCTTATCGCGTCGCACACTACGCTAGACTTTGTAATGAACCACCTGTAACGAACCATATTATGGTCTGGTAGTGCTGCTCCCCCCGGCAGATCGAAGCAGCACCTGTTGAGTAGTGATCTGTTGGTGGTACGAAACCAAAGGCCGAGGGTCCCATTACACCCGGACTCAGGTGCGACCGTGTGGGCGTCTGATCCGTCCGTCAACCATTCCATCCTTGTCGACTATTTCCCCCCCCCCCCCCCCATTTTTACCTCCCCTGTTTGTGTTATCTTCCCCAGGCCTATGAATTTTTGTTAATACGTAAAGGACAGGGGCAACGAGCGGCGAAAGCCCCGCCCACATCTCCCGAACTGAGCTACAGCAAGCATAGGCCGTCGCTTAGCTCGTTAAGGGGCCTATTTCTTCGCCAGATGGCACGACCCGACCTTCACGGTAATATGCTACCTTAGGCTCCGTCCCCACGGACATTTTCGGATGTCCACCAAACAGTCCGTTACAACTTCTCGTGCTCTCTGACGGGAAAGGAGCTCGATACTGCTTCGATTATCGTCTAATGCTGCGGCTAAACGTGGCTTCAGCTCTTTTCTTTCAACAGTCCGCATGGCTTGCCACACAACCAAGGTTTATGCAGACAATCCATGTTAGTAGCAAGGATGGTAATATATTTGTGCTGTCAACGTACGCTTTTTTATGGCATCCCAGTGTTCAATTACGTCAGTATCTTAGTGACTAGTTATCTCAGCTCCTTTTTGCGCAAGATGGTCATTGCATAGTTCTATGGCAGCTGGATTTTTGAGTCGAGCAGTGTTGACTTTGCGATGCCTGGTTTTTTCGTCATTTGGACCGTGCGCCGTCTGCTATACGCGTTCAAATATTAACGATCATAAGATAATGGTCTCTTCCCATTCCATTATCGGCGTCCCTTTTATTTGGCACGTCCAGAAGGCAACTTTTCAGTCTTTTACTAATTGTTTTGTGCCGGTCAACAGAGGACCAAGTGTTAGTTGTTCGTAGAAGTAGTCTTTCGGCAAGACGTTGTCGGATCCAGTTGGAGCATCGCATTGTATTATTGAAATGTTTCTCATATTAATCCGAACTCTGGGGGTCAATATTCTGTCGGAGACCGGATTCCAGGTGAAGAGACAGTTTCGTGTGGCTCTAGGTAAGATGAGCCCTACACCTGACTACCACTGTCGGTAGCTTCTCCCGGGTACAGCATTGCAGTGGTACGCGTTGGGGAGATAAATTCTCCGCTGTTCCACCGTCTTATCTCATTAACTCCAAAGATGTTTAATTTATACTGCTGAAGGTCACTCACTAATTGAGGAAATCGTGCGTGCTGGGGACCTCCTGATCCATTGTTCAGGAGAGTACGCACATTCCAGAATCCAATCTATGTTATTGTACGTTAGCCAAAGGTCGTAACCGTTGAGTCAGTCCTTATACAAGGCACACTTGACGTTTCCTTAGCATATAGAAGATTTCGGATGATGCAAGTTGCTAGCATTCACATCCTGTCCTATTTTAGTCGGTTTTTACGATACAGGGGGGAAATGTTTACCTCACCCAAAATTATTACACCGCCATAACTGGAGGCACGACTTAGTTGACAATGGTCCAGGACCACTGCCGTTCCAAGGGGCGCCCACGAGGAGGACTATAAAAGAAGATTTTTGCTCCCCTGCCTGATCAGCCTCAGATCCGCTCTGTTCAATTACCAATTAATACGATCTTTATATTTCCGCGAAGATAATTGCATTGCTGCGCCCTTTTGTTAGTAGTAAACTCCTTTACCTTCCCTGGCTAAGGCCCAGCTCAGCAAGAGAGATCTGACACGTAGAATTTTGTGAATGAAGCCTATCTTAATCATAAATATTAATTTTACCATTGCTTAATTAAAATATCTAAAAATCTGTTGTTTTCTATTTTAGCGATTGATAGTGATTCCCGTTACCTCTCAGCCGAGGAACAGAATCGCGAGCTAACACGTAGTATTCGACGCGAAGTGGGAAAATTATCGGAGCAGTGGAACAATCTGATTGATCGTTCGGACCATTGGAAACATCGTTTGGACGAATACATGACGGTAATTAATTTTAGTCACTATATTTTTTCTGCTCGTATCTATCCTTTTGTCGCAAAGAGTGCGCGGATAAAAGAAACGTATTTGCATGATCCCATTTCAGTTTCCTATACCTACTTGTATCGGTCGTTTGGACAATGACCGGGTATACGTTTGTTCATCTGTTAAACATGTTATAAAAGTCCTTGCTGAATTGGTTTGGCACCATTGCATTCACACGTCATTACCTCGTTTAAAATAAATTGCAACAGGCGGTAATTGCATTCATATCCTTGCCTGGTCTGGTGTGTTAATTTGTTTGGTCATTAAATCCGTAAACAGCTCGTTGGGGGTCGGGTTAATTAAATTTGTGTTTGCCAACCTGGATGGAGGACAGGATATCCAGGATATGTAAAGGTAGGAATCGTCTAGAATTGTTCAGAGGATATAGTATGGATGAAAAAGATACCTATAATTACATTGTTTGGCGTTGAGACGAAAATGTTGTCATTGGACGTTATTGTGGCACATACGAGTTTAAGTTTACACCCCATGAGCGATTAAATGAATCAAGGTATAAGTTGATACTATCCTTTTTTGTTTTTAATGGGACTGGTTTCCATTAAATGGACTTAAAACTAATTACAAGGACATTGCAAAGCTCGTTATAAATGGACGATGAACGACTTCAACTGTTTTTTAAGCCAATCAGGAATGAAGCACGTTTTCATGTGGAATTAATCAGTTTTCACAGTCCTATAGGAAAAAAATCCGTAATGTTATTCTAACTTTGAAATCTTGGATAAAAAGTTATTAATGGAAGTTCCATTCATTCTCTGTTATCTAAAGAATATTAAACTCAACTCCCGTCTCATTCATCATCATCACATATCCAATAATAATTGTTCGTGACCGATGGGTTTGTCGAAAACGTGATGACCATTTTGTCATGCCACCGCATAATGTCTCTACGTATTAACGTTATCTCCACCAAAGTATGTATCTATATCAACGCATCGTTGACATTAACTCCACCAAGGCAACTAAGGTACGAGTACTTCTTTAGTCCCAATCAACTCATCATCAATTCCCAACAGATGACAAAATATTCTCCCCGAAAAAAGTGAATGTTAGTCTTCTTCGGCTAATGAATAAGTCATAGCTTCTGACTGTGATTCTTGTAGCAGAGTCACCTGGCCAACCTGAACAGAATAATTGACGGATCGTATAAAAGCACCTCGAGGTGAGCGGGTTTCGTTCTGGTAAGATGGAGTGTTGGGAAAATTACCATTTTCATGGTCCCTTGGAAGTTGTCTTTTGCTGGAGACCTAAGGCTCTAGTAGGAGTGGCAAACTAGCTGTAGGCTGGCTGTTTGCAGTCATTAGGCATTCTGGAATTTTGATTGAATGGTTTTGGTTGCCTTCGTGTATCATCATAACTTGAGGTGATTAAAATGTGAATGAATTTCGGGTCGCTTTGATTAATGACAAATGCATCTTTTTGGAGCCTACCGACGAGCAGTGCTGCGTTGTAATGCAACTGTATGACGTTTTGGGGATATCAATGACATCGGCTGGAGTCAAGTTTGCATACTTAATTAATTGGATTTTTCAGAGGGATTTGGTGGTTGTGAGTAAATTTTGTCTTTGATATAGTCATATAAATACGCTGGAAGATTGGATTGATAATAATAACTATTGAAAGTGTTGCTAGTCATGTCCAAACATACTGAAGTGATAATGGGTATTTCTACTGACGAGCCGTACACATTGTCGGCAGAAGCATAGCAGCAGCATCGTCTGTGTCTTGGGTAATGCGCTTTCATACACCTATCGCACATGAGCAAAGTTTCTACAAAGAAGGGGGCGACCGGTAGCGCAGTGTGTTGAGACATCAGTTTCATGTTTGACTACCGGCGTTTCGGGTTCGAATCCCGTCCACGACGACGTTCGTGGCCATGGATGTGCAGGAGGTGTATGCTGGCAACTGCATTCTCCGAAACCAGCTTACGCCGACGAAACGTCAACTGGGCCACATGGAACAGTTGACGCGCTATGCCCGACAAGGGGTTAGGGCAATTGAGAGAGATACGGAGAAGTACTAAATATGAAGATGTCAGTTGTTGGTTTGAGACTTTGGTTTGGGAGATGTCAAAAGGCAATAGCCTCCCAATAAAAACGCGTTTATATCGCTATAAGCTTGAAACGAATACAGAGTTTCAGGAAAGGATGAGGTATTTATGTAACATATAAAATAAAATTTTCACCAACAACGACGTTAGCGATGACAGCAACATCATCTAGTCCCAATTTTTCAGTCCAGTTCCGCATCGCAAGTGGAGCTAAAATTAGTATCAAAACTAGCTATTGCGACATGTTTATATCGTCGTGAGTTAGCATGAATAAGATAATCCTCGAAGATAGTTTCGCGCTTCACGATTTTTGTCGTCGCGCGTAACAAGTTTAAACACATGCAAAATGTATTGGATAGAGCATTTTTGCTACTTTTGGTTGGCTGCACAGTTTTATGAAACTTAAATCTTTGCCGGTTTTCTAGCGATGGTAGATTCCGTTTTCATTTGGTCTATAAAATAACTGGCGCAACAGTCCAATTTGAACCACGGCCTCGAGATGAGTTAGCACCATCTCATTTTCTAGATCGTGACGGTTTTTTGTGCAGAGGTATGTGATCAGCAACACGCTCAACCGAGTTATTTACCCCATAATGGGTACTCATTTAACAGCTGAGTGGGCTCATAGTCCGACACGTAAATCCCCGGAATCGAACCGGGGCCCAGTGCGTTGAAGGCGAACGTGCTAACCGTTGCGCCATCCGGACTACTTGGTCTATAGGCAATCGGGAATTTGACAATACTTAATGCACAGCGTAGTAAAGAATTTTTTTTAGAAGTATAAAATGGAAAAGCGTAGTCAGGTGAAATGTCTCTTTCACATACCTATTTCGTTCCACATTTTGCAAAATTTTAGTTGGCGTCGGTTAATTTCGTACATGAAGTAGCTTTTACATGAAAATTATCTGCGATAGTTTGGATAAGTTTGGATAGTTTGGATAAGTTGGTGGAGAGTTCTGCATAGGGGAACCAATGGGGTCCTTACACTTAGTCCTTGCGGTGGACGATGTGTCCATGGACCGGCTTGTGGGGTGAAATTAGGATTATCTACCGCTACACACACGTTAGGGTAACTTGGGTAAAAAATAGCGGTCAAAAGATCGTATGGACGAAGATCTTCCGACGCTTCAACAATAGCCAGGCGAATCACCCGAGGGGGATTCAACCGTTATCGAGGTGGCTCTCGATAAGTCGGACGCGGAGTCCTCCGTTGCAATAAGAACATCAAGCAGCGGAGCCTCCACAACGCTCCAACCGGAGTCTCACACTTCAGTACCCTACCTCACAGCCAAGGCTCTGTCCGGGACTGGTAATAGCCCGAGAGTAGCATCGACAAGTCGGGCCTGAACAACTATGGTACAGTTCCCCGTGTCGAATACCGTGGCCAAGTCTCTGCCCAGGACTGGAAGTAGCTCTGGTGCCTCGAATTATTCGCAAAGCTCGACTGGCTATCGTACTAGCCATAGACGCTCTCGTCGAAATCAACCACTCCGGAAGAGAGATGGGGACAGCAGGCCTCGGTCAGGCAAGGACAAGTGCCTTGCTAAAAACACCCACCCCTCCCACCGACATGAGCGCCATTAAGGTGCTTCAGGCAAACCTGCACCATGCAAAAGGAGCTTAAGCCACTCTGTGCAAGTTGTTCGCCAAAAAACAGGTCACCCTCGTGCTCATTCAGTTCGCGGTCTCAACGTTACCTCGGGTAAGTTGATTTCTGACAAGTTAGTCGATTGTCCACGTGCGGCGCTTTTGATCGACGAAAGCGTCAATCACTTACCGGTAACCAATTTTATTTCTAGAAACCTAACTGCTGGTTTAGTTATAGATATCAACTCTAAACGGTTGTCAGATGGTGGTTGTGGTGTCGGTTTATTTTCCTTCGGACAACGTTAACATCTCACCCATTGAAGCTCAGCAGCTTGCCGACTTTTGTCGACGTACTAACCGATAATTCATGATCGGTTGCGACGCTAACACAAATGACAGAGGTAAGGGGCTATATCTTATGTGTTACCATGTGAACGTCCGATATTACACTGGCTTGTGATGTATTGTCTGGACTCATTGTGGACTGTCACGTATCGGATGAAGTTTCCCTGTCGGATCATAGACATATCATCATCATCGTGGCGCCACAGCCCGACGTCGGACTTTGGCCGCCTGGATCATGGTCCTCCAATTATCTCAAGTGCTGATCAATTCTATCGGCACTATTGGGAAACTGGAGCTGGCGGCTGATCAGCTCAATGATTGTCTAACCTCCTCATATCAAGATAACACTAAAATCCGAGCCATTAAATCGGGGCATGAAGTGCCCTGGTGGAATGAAGAACTGGCTCGTAAGCGGGTGCAGGTGAGGAGGAAGTTCAACGAATCCAAGCGCTACACCAGGTGGGGGATGAGTGTATAGGTTAAATCTCACCGAGTACAATAAACTTATTATGCACTGAAAGCGTGAGTGCTGCAAAAGACATTGTAAAAGCATCCACGCCCTACCGGAAGCTGCACGCCTTCGCAAAGCTCTATCCAAGGACTCTGCTAACGAGGTCGGACTTCTACAGAAAACTGATGGCTCCTTTACTGAGGGCCCTGAAGAAATTCTTGAGCTTCTTCTACAAACCCACTTTTCGGGGTCCATTTTGGCAGGATACACCTTTCCGCAAACTCCTGGTAACCATAGGCCTTCTAGGGACCGAGTTAAATATTTATCAGAGGTAATCTTTTCAAAGGACAAGGTTAAATGGGCTGTTGAGTCATTTGAGCCGTTTAAGGCTCCTGAAACAGATGGCATCATCCGCTAATTGCACTATTCAGGGCAAGTTACACACTGGGATATGTACCACAACTATGGATTAAAGTGAACGCGGTGTTCATACCCAAGGTTGATAAAAAGCCGGAGAAATTACCTAAATCCTTTATACCGATTAACTTGACTTTCTTCCTACTTAGGACTTTGGAAAGACTGCTTGATGTGCATATCAGCCACTTGATAGAATTCTCGAATCCTCTACATCGAACGGAGTTTACCTACACGAAAGGCAAATCAACGGTAACCGCCCTACATAACCTCGTAGGGACTCTCGAAAAATCCCTCAACGGTAAGAAAATTGTGTTGTGTGCTTTCCTTGACATGGCAGGTGCATTCGATAACACTGGCTATGATTGTATATCCAGAGAACTGGAGCATACCGGCTGCTACCATTGTCTGGATTAACGCCATGCTACGTAGGCGAGAGATACATTCTACATTTGGCAGCACTTCGATATGCATTAGTGCTGTGATGCCCTCAGGTAGGCGTTCTGTCGCCACTCTTATGGTCCTTAGTCGTCGACAAATTGCTATCCAGGCTTAATGAGAACGGTTATTATCAGGCAATCGGATAGGCAGACGACATCATCATTATAGTCAAGGGTAAGTTCGAATCTACCGTTGCGGACGTGATTAATATTGTTCTTCACTGGTGCGCTGTAGCGGGCCTGAACGTAAACCCACACAAATCTGTCGCTGTGCCATTTACGCGGAAACATAACCTGGCCTTGAGGCCAGTTTCACTATACGAAACAGCACTTGAGTACTCCACGGAAGTTAAATGCCTAGGTATTACGCTGGACTCGAAACTTATCTGGAACACTCATATTGATAATGTATTAAGCAAGGCCACTCGCTCAATGTGGGCCTCTAGAAAGCTCTTTGGAAGGACATGGGGACTCACTCCAAAGATGATTGAATGGCTGTACTGTCTGCTGGTGCGCCCTGTTGTGACATACGCTGCGCTTGTATGGTGGCCTAAGACCCGACAGTCTTCAACCATACTAAAGCGCATTAATCTACAACGTCTTGCTTGCCTAGGCATCACTGGGGCCTTACGTACAAGCCCAACGTGTGCCTTAGAGGCCATCATTAGCTCCGGTACACATCTTAATCCAAGAATCTGCAGCTATCAATGCTCTGAGAGTACATCTCACTTCTGACGGATGCATCAATCACGCCGGCCACATGAGCATTCTAAAACAAATTCCTGGAATGCAGATCTGCTTAAGGTCAAATTACTACACCACGGAGGTTTGCTTCGGCAGAAAATTCTCAGTTCTTATCCCCGATCGCTCGGAATGGGAAAATGGCAGTCCCTGGCCTGATCCTAGGTTTATTATGTGGTTTTCCGATGGGTCTAAAACTGAACAGTGAGTTGGTGCTTGGGTCTATGGGCCAAACACCAGGATTTCAATGGCAATGGGATCCTATCCCAGCGTCTTCCAAGCAAAGATCCATGCCATTGAAGTATGTGCCAGTGAAGTTCTAGATAAGAAACTCCGTGGTGCTCACATCGCTATTTTTTCAGATAGCCAGGCGGTCATTAAGGCGTTCTCTTCACATAAGGTCTCTTCCAAGCTGGTGAGAGAATGGTCTAGGGAGCTGAGGTATGATCTTCCGGGGCTGCGTAAATTGAAGGAGCTTATAACGCCCTTCAAGTACAATAATGCTACTCGAATGAGTAGAGCCGATCTAAGAGTTCTTGTGGGATACCTATCGGGCCATCACTGGGTTAGATATCACCTAAATAAAACGGGCGTATCTAGTGAAACTGAATGTCGCCTGTATATGGAGGAGGATGAAACCACTACGCACATCTTGTGCGAATGCCCGGCAATCGCGCTGGCTAGGTTTAAGTTCCTGAGAAAGACCACGGTGAGCCCCGCAGTTATCAGGATAGCTCCCGCAAATGTCGTCGTTCTTCTTGAAGCTGATGTTGGGACATAAAGAATGCTTCGTGACATCCGTCAGCTGTTAATAGGTCCATTACTTCAGGACTTGAAAGTTAGAAGGGTTGCTTCTGGAGAGGTTATGGAAACTCCAGTGAAACCGCATAAAAGTTTCAAAGCAGAAAAACTTAGGAAGAAGAAGCTAGAAGAAGTCTCAAGTCGTCGTCGATCAACAAAAGATGAAATAGATAGGGAACAAGACAACAAGGGGAACACAATTAGACAGATTAATGGGCGAAGTGAACGTTTCGTGGTAAAATTGCCTTTTAAGCCAGTTGTGAAAAAATTATTTGGGTTTTGATTTTTGTTGCAGTATGATCATATTCGGATACATTTCGACGTTTCACCCGTAGTCGTGTTTCTTCGAAATTTAGATCGAACGTCGTGAAATATTCGGCGCCTCGCAAAATAGTTGGTGAAGCTAGAAAAAAAGTCTAATGGCGAGCGATGAGTTGAAGTGGAATTACATATATACTCCCAGATTCATTTCATACTGGAAATTAATGACGAGTCTGGTTTGATACCGATGAAAGTGGAATTTGAAATTTAATTTAGAATTAAACGAAATTGAATACTTGGATAATCAACTGGAATTTGCAATTTAAACAAATTAAATTGGAATCGAATCGGAAACGGAATTTAATGGACACATCGAATAGAAAACGGATTACAGTTGAAACAGTTAACAGGAAATGGAATTAATACAATTAATTTGATTATATTTGAGACTTATAGCTTAATGAGCTTGCGATAAACAGCCAACATAGGTGGTTGAACTATGTCCGACTCATTAATGTTAGAATCGAAATTATTCAATTAACAACATACAGATACGAATAATTGACACACTGATTACTAAGCCATACATGCAATGGATCTATAACCAATTTAAGCACTTATTTCATAGAATAATCAAAAAAGAAACTTTTCATTTCGACCGAACATCAAATATTGAACAACTTGAGCGTAGAATTTCGAAAATATAACCAAGACCACTTTAAACATATAATCTTTGCATTTGGAACATAGAACGTTCTGAACATACAAGCTTTGTACTCTGAACCCAGAAATTTCAATATGTATTGGCCTACAACTTAATAATGAGACTTTTTTTTAGAGATGGCAACACCGATAGACCAATGGTAGTCCATCTTTGACATACATACCATTTGAAGTTTGTATTCATAAGCTGTCAATGTCAGTATAAACATTTCGTGTTGATTGTTGACAACGTATTTTATCGGACCATGGAAAGTTTCGAAAATTCACGAAAAAAACAACATTTGCGGGAAGTTTTACTTGGACATTATTTTGCTAAGAAGACTGCAGCTCAGAGTCATAAATTGCTCGTGGAAGTTTACGGTGACGATGCTTTTTCGCGTGCACAGTGTTTTCGGTGGTTTCATCGGTTCAAAAATGATAATTTCGACATTACCGACGAAGAGCGACCTGGCCAGCCAAAAAAGTTTGAAGACGAAGAATTGACGAAATTACTCGAAGAAGATTCGTGCCAAACTCAAAAAGAGTTGGCAATTTCGTTGGAAGTGACTCAGCAAGCCATATCGAAGCGGTTAAAATCACTGGGAATGATCCAAAAGCAAGGCCACTGGGTTCCGTACGAGTTGAAGCCAAGAGATGTTGAGAGGCGCTTTTGCATGTGCGAACAACTGCTTCAAAGGCAAAGACGGAAGGGTTTTTTGCATCGTATTGTGACCGGCGATGAAAAGTGGATTCATTATGATAACCCAAAGCGAAAGAAATCATGGGGACCGCCCGGACACCAATCAACATCGACCGCGAAGCCAAATATTCATGGTTCCAAGCTTATGCTCTGCATTTGGTGGGACCAGATCGGTGTTCTTTATTATGAGCTGCTAAAACCGAATGAAACCATTGACGGGCAGCGCTATCGACTGCAATTGATGCGTTTGAGTCGAGCATTGCGTGAAAAACGGCAACAATTTGCTGAAAGGCACGACAAAATAATTCTTCAGCATGACAATGCTCGCCCTCATGTTGCGCAAGTCGTGAAAACGTACCTGGAAACAACCAAATGGGAAGTGCTACCCCACCCGCCGTATAGCCCTGACATTGCTCCATCCGATTACTATTTGTTCGCTTCGATGACTCATGCGTTGGCTGATCAGCACTTCACTTCATATGAGGATACTAAGAACTGGCTCGATTCATGGATAGCCTCGAAACCCCAAGATTTTTTTCGCGACGGAATTCGTAGACTTCCCGAAAGATGGGAGAAAGTTATCGCTGCTGATGGCCAATATTTTGAATAATTTAGTTATATGAATAAATCTATGAATAAATGCCCAAAATTCCAAAAAAAAGTCTCATTATTAAGTTGTAGACCTCGAACATATAACACTTTGAGCATACAGGCTTCGTACTTCGAAAATAGAAACCCGAGCCCTTCAGACATAGACAACTTTGAACATAAGGACTTCGAACACTGAAACTTGAGCGTGTTTTTAATTGCCTTGACCCCTCCAGAGGCATGAGAGCGTCAACATCTAGCATTTCTATGCCTTGTTGACGTTTCGATAGATCTACCTTTTCGGAAGTGCAGTTGCTAGCATCCTTATTGCACTTGACAGTCAATTGGTGATCAAACGGATGCAGAAGACGAACATAAACTCCAAATTGGTACTAGATCGTGTCCGAAAGCTCAGCACGTGTACCTCAGTAAATGAGGTGACACTGATGTGGGTAAATGGACTCAGAGGTACAACAGGAAATGAGGCGGCTGATGGCTAGCAAAACAGGGATCTGTGGGAGCTTTTATTGGACCAGAACCCAGAGTTGCTCTGGGGAACGGCATGATTTTAGCGAAGGCCGGGAAGTGAATGGACTCCATGCATCAACGAAGATGGCAGGAGTTAGTCACTTGGAGACAAGCTCGGAATGCAATGACCATCCCTTTAGGCAGGGAAGCGAAAAAGGTACTCAGTTATAAACGGAGTACCCTAAGCTGTAAAACTGCCTTGGTTACAGGGCATGGTAATTTTAAGGCTCATCTGGCCAAGATGAAAATCGAGGAATATGACGTTTGCAGACTATGTCCGGAGGAGGCTGAGACGGCAGCACACATTATTGTTCCGAATGTTCGGCACTGGCTAGCACGAGATTGAGGATCAAAGTGAACTCAGCCTTAAAGAAATTCTGCCAATAACACGAGATTCAGTGATGAAGAGAGAGGTGGACAATTATCAGTCGACATCTGGAAATCACTGATGACCGGGATGGGGCGAAATGGGACCCAAAACATTAGTGGTCTTCTTTTGGATATCTCCTGGAATACAATTATGTACAATATTATGCTAGCTTGCACCTCCTATCTGCGCCGTTTTTATACTGACAAGCTCGGAGCACTGTGAGAGTTTTATTAGTAACCACAGACTGTTTTTGATCGCGCCGGGATTTTAACTCCGAAATCGATTAGTATCGTAGAGCGGTGACGGAGCAACCATGGTCACCGAGCACGATAACATTTTATAACATTCGACACAACTCCGATCTCTAGTAAAGTGCTGTACTCCTGTGCAAATTAATCAAGAAGGTTCAAATTAATTGAAGATTACTGTATCGAATACTGACAACACGATTTCGAAATCAGTCCACAAATAGGAATGAATTCGAAATCGTGTTGACGTGGATAAAAAGTGATCCTTCTCGTTAGAACGTTTTTGAGACAAATAGTACAACACAAATTTTGCGATATTGCTAGGATCACCACTTGCTTCCATGTTCGATCTGATGAGACCCTTCGCATATAGTTTCTCTTGGATTATACACTGCTGAGTTGTTGCGGGCAAATGGTGAAAGTGAATCATGAAAATTGGCCTAACACTGACGAGGAAGCATGAATTATGTTACTAAAACATCGTTGGACAATTGAAACTGCGGATTTGAATGAACTACTTAAGCGATTTTCATCATTGGCAAGACTAATTCGAGTCACAGTATGTTGTTATACGAGTATATTTGTTAGAATCACGTCGAAAAATATCAACGGATATTTGACGATAATTGAACTCCAACAAGCATTTGAATTCTGGGTACGGTTCGTACTTGAATTTATGGACGAAATCGACAAGCTTCGATGGAAACAATCTTTATTGAACCACAGGACACTATTAACATTTAACCGCTCTCTTGACAAAAGGAAATTTCGCGCATTGGTAACTGGGCCCTATAATGATAAAGTTTCAGCTGCGATTGAGTCTTTATTCGATGTTTTTTCTTCTAGTTTTTATATTTTTATTGCGATAGTGCATCGTGTACACGAAGGGTTACATAAAACAGCTGAAAGTCCATTAAGTGTACTACCGCAAGCACCGTCAACGGAATCAAATTCTTAACAACCAACATACAAGTATGTAGATGTATGCACGAATACATCCCAATGCGACTACCCCCTAGCAAATCCTAGCTGTATCTTTTTTCAGGGAAGATATACACACAGGTAAATACCGCTGTGTCATTTGGGGTTATGATTACCTGACATTGATAAGCTAGGCGGAAAGTGATATTACGTATCTGATTTTTACTGAGTTCGCTTGCTTCTCGAGGGCTTCCCGGCAAGAGTGACTATCCGAAGATATTTAATGACTCCGTGCATCGCGATGAATACTACCAGCTACCGGTGATAGTCCAGGTACTACTACTGCATCTGTGCCATCAGAACAAAAAAAAAACAACCAGAAGCAGCAACGGCAGCCAGGGTTGTCAGGTTGGAGAATTTATCCCCAAAACGCGAAAAATTTCAAGGCCGAGCGATTTTGGGGGAAACCAGTCAATGGAGATTTTTTTTTTAGAAGAAAATCCGCACGCTTTAGGTTAGGTTAACAACTGCAGAATCAAATTCGACGGCGATAGGCAATTCCATTATTTCACTTTCAGCGTTGATCTCAAGTTCTAATTCCATGGTAACACATAGTTTTATGTACCCGCCGTAATCTGCGTAGGTTCCCGATTATGACAAAAAGAAAACTTGTCCGAATCAAAAACATCTGCGTTTGTGTCGGAGCATTACTCCGTATTATCTGTTAACCATGTCACATAATAAAAGAAGCATTTAATTAAAAAAATGTCATAATGAGGAGTTTTCCGGACCAGAATGGGGAATATCTTTGATCAAAACCTGGCAACCCTGGTGGCAACACAACTGCACTAGATAGGAGTATCTATTGCACATGCATAGCATTAAAATTAGAAGGCTCTGAAGTTGTTGATGTGGTATCGGGAATTGCTTTCACGTCAAGTGCACTCGTAATAACTGAATGTTTCAGCGGTTTGATGTATGTATTCTTCGTATAACGCGATTCCCTAAAATACACTTAAAGCTATGCACACATATCTGCCAGGTGTACGAGGAAAAGGAAGAGTCAAGTGTATTTAGTTTAGTTTCGTTGAACCTTATCAACTTTTTCAGAGTAAATTCAATCGTTTGGTAAACGGTAGATGCACGGCCAATGAATTGATGGATACAAGTAACTATCTTGTCAAGAGTGCATTAGTTTCAGGGTATTTATGTACAGTGTACTCTTTCTTAAGCGGACACCTTCATTTCGCAGAAATATGTCGTCGTTAATTGAGACAAGAGGGCGACCAAAATATGCAAAATGCATATTGCGATGTCCTGTCGAAATATAATTCAGTTATAAATCCGATTCATATAGAAATTAATTGTTTGAGCTATACAGGTAGTCCTACTTTAAGATCGCAAGGTCATTATAATTCTCACTGTATGGAGATGATCAATTCTGTAGATCACGTTTAAATTTAAGATTTCTTTAGAAGCATGAATCTTCGGCCGAGGAAAATTATTCCAAATTTTTGGATAATTATTAATCCTTCTTGTAACATTTTTAAAATCAAATGAGTAACTTGGGCCTGTTGGCTTGACAACACCGCATGACATTTTCACTAAATGCGCTTCCCAAACTTTTCGCTCCACTAATAAGTCCTCAACGTCCTCGGTAGCGATATGCACAAATCAAAGCCTGCGTCTCAAATCGATTTATCAAGTTCTTAAATTTCCTGAATATCATTTTCCGGCGATTCAGCAGTATTTTCCACTGAGACGGCCATACCTTTTTCCGACATCTATTTAGCGTTCTAAGGTATGCTATCGCTCGCCAACGTACTAGTAAGGTGTTTTTTTTTAATTTTATTTACCTCCAGTGCACAGGGATTGAAGGTTTTTTTTATCATTAGATTCCCCGTTTCCTCACTGTATAAAAGTCAAGAAATGCAATTTTTAGATGCATTCAACCTAGGTGCACTTTTCTTCTTTTTGCGTCAAAGTTTCTTCCACCAAAGCCCAGTTTCATCGTCATTAAAAACATGATATGGTGTTCACCCCCGCTCTTCAATTATGCTTTTATTTTTTCAGGAAACGCTCTAGCAGCTTCATAATCAGTCGGCTCCGCGCCGTACCTCCTTAAATCCGTAGGACATGAATACAAAAACGTTTTAAAAGTTTCTAAAAAAAAACCTTTTCTACCCAGGTTGTCTGGGTTTACTGAAATTTCCCCATTCCCGTCTTCGATATGTTTGTAAATTATTAGGACCTGTTTCTTAATATTATTTCCACACAATACAATTCTTTTTAAAACAATTTTTATTCCATATTCTCAGTGCTTTTTTCATTTTCAATTGGCGCCATAATTGGCGAGCGAGGACGAGTAGTATCGAAAATCGTGCGGCAACTGCACTTTTAATCTCCTTCTAATTGGTTATGATGGTTTATACTGTTACCTCATTTCAATTCAAAGTTGGCAACGTGAACGCCACTTTTAAAATTTATATTTTCATCTAAAAAAAAATATTTTTTAAGCTTCATAAGGTAAGACCGATTTTTGAATTTATGTAAAATATTAATGTTCTTGCAAATGTACAAGTGCGAATCATTTTCAATTTAAATTGGAATTGTTTGTGACACTTGGTTTCATTCTGCACATCAACTTAGTATGCGTCTGTAGCTTAGCTCGGTAACGCACCGGGCATCTAATCTAATCTCGGAGAAATTAATTCAGAGGGAATTTGAGAATAAAAAATAGTTGGTCCCGTTGCGGGGCGCGAACCGCAGAGACCGTGTTTCGAGTAGCAAAAAATGCCCGGTGCGTTACCGAGCTAAGCTACAGACGCATACTAAGTTGGTGTGCAGAATGAAACCAAGTGTCACAAACAATTCCAATTTAAATTGAAAACGATTTTTGAATGTCTTAAAGTTTGTCCTAACGATAAACGCTAACTGGCACCTATCCTCCGGTTAAAATTTTTCTGACTAAAAATTTATTGGAATGATAGTTCCAAACAGCTGATACGAGTTGCTAAGATTTTCACAACTACCTATATAACTGGTTACATTTGCACATTCTAATGAGACAATTAAACTGGCGATAAACCGAGTCGGGAAATTCATTCGGTGGAAGAGGATTGAAGCCAAATAAGCCGCAAATGAATGCTGAGATGTGGTACAGACGTAGAATAGAATGGTACAGACGGTAGAATTCCGCCAAGAAAATCATCTGATTTTGCTAGAGCATTGAACGGTGCATATCCATTTCTGTAAACTAAAAAGTTTTTTTTTCAATAGTTCTTCTAAAATTTATCCTAACCACTTTCATTGACAGCCTCCTTTTACCTAATCCTCCGTTTTGAAGATTTAAAAAAATACTTCACACCGAAATTCTTTAACACTAAGAAGACTTACACTGCTTAACATAACTATAGCCGCATCATACAATATATTCCGGTAATTTTAGTATTTTATGAGATATTTTCATCATCATCATCGTGGCGCGATAGCTGCCTGGATCGTTGTCCTCCAATTATCTCGGTCACGTGACCGCGTCTTCCAATCTTGGGAGCGCAGTAGTTGCGCGGCGCCCACATAAACTGAGCTCTCCCAACGAGATCTCGGTCGTCCTCGCAGTCTCGCTCCGTCGACTCGTCATGCGTTCATTACTCTCTTTGGCATGCGATTATCGTCCATTCTTTGAACATGCCCTGCCCATTGAAGTCGTTGTAGTTTCACGATTTTCGAAACTTCCAGCTCATCGTACAATTCATACAACTCATGGTTGTACCGGATGCGTCATCGATCTCGATCGCAAACAGCCTAGAAAATTCGTCGCAGCACCGTACGTTCAAATGTGTCTAGCATGTTTCCGGTGGCTTGAGTTAGGGTCCATACTTCGCAGCCATAGCATAGCACTGGTCGTATAATGGTTTTGTACACGCGGAGCTCCGTGTTTCTGTGCACATGCTTCGATTTCATTATGGGGAGAATCGAGAAAAAAGCCTTTTTAGCTAAATGTATCCGTCGCTTGATTTATTTCGTCGGCGTCCCTTGACAAGTTGCAACCCAGGTATTTGAAGTCGTTCACGAACTCGATGTTGAGGTCCCCCACAATGATGCTCAATTGTGTCCGTTTCGCCGATTGCATCATTATTTTAGTTCTACCCTGATTGATACGTTGATACGTAGTCCAACTTCTTTTGCAGCGGCATCAAGCGTATGCTGAAGTTCTTCTGCGTCCGTCAATCTTCGGGGCATGATGTTGATGTCATCGGCGTACGCTACTAATTGTGTCGACTTGATGAGTAGCGTCTTACTGTTGTCCATATTCATAGCCCGAATAGCGGATTTTAGTGCTAGGTTGAAGAGCGTCGGCGCCAGGCCATCGCCCTGCTTCAGACCAGTGCTTGTTTCAAATAGATCAGTGAGTCTATTATGGATCCTGACTTGTGAGACGGAGTTAATCATCGTCATCTTTGTCAGTCGCACTAATTTTGTCGGTATACCAAATTGCAGCATGATGTACAGTACTCCGCGATCGATACTGTCGTATGCCTGCTTGAAGTCGATTTGGTATACATCTACGTTGTATTCCCAGCACTTCTGGAGAATCAGTTGGACCGTAAAGAGCTGATCGATTGTAGAGCGACCAGGTCTGAAACCGCTTTGATATTCGCCAATGATTCGTTCTGCGTGCGATTTTATTCTATTTGCCAGAAATTTCGTCAAAATTGTATAGTAGGACGTACAAACTAGTGATATGCCACTGTAATTCTCACACCGCAGTTTATCTCCCTTTTTGTGAATTGGACAGATGGTGGTTCTGCGCCAATCGTCTGGGATCACCTCGTCCTCCCATACTCGCAGGAGTAATTGATGTATGGCAATAACCAGACCCGTTTCACCGAATTTTAGCAGTTCAGCTGGAATCTTGTCAGTGTCCGGCGCTTTATTTCGTTTTAGTGACTGCAGCGCGAGATCAACTTCCTCTACTGTCGGGGGTTGTATGGGTGAGCCTAGATCAACAATCGTCGAGACCTTCTTTTGTGGGGATGTTAGATGGTAGTTTCAGAAGCTCTTCAAAATAAGAGGCCCATCGCTTGTTAATGCCATCGGTGTCGCTGATGATGTTTCCATCCTTGTCCTTACAAAGGCCAGTCCTAGGTTGATATCCGTTCTTAATTGTATTTACTAGTTTGTATGTTTGTCTAATGTTCCTATTAGCTAAGTTTTCGTTAAAATTCAGCAACTGCTCGTCAAAGTATTTACGTTTCATACGTCTAATTATTCTATGCGATATTCGCCGTAGCTCGTTCCTCGTTGAATCCATTGTCTGTAGGCCTCGTTTTTCGCATGAAGTGAAGTTTTGCATTTTTTGTCGAACCAGTCATTTCGCGCTCGCCGGGGTTTATATCCCACGACCTTCTCTGTGACATCCCTGGTACCCTTGAGTTCTTCTCACCCATGGACGCCTGTGTTGCCGATGTTGTGTAGCATAGGAGATAGTTTTTCCTCAAGGGCAGTAGTATAGGCCGGTGCCGTGGCATCCGAAGCTTATCAATCACAACGATTTTGGGAGGATGCACTGTGGAAATTCTACATCTTTAGGTCGTCTTCACCAAGTGATGATCTGAGTCGCAATTTCCTCCTCGATAGGAGCGGTCATCCATGACACTAGACGCCCATCTTCATCTTCTGCAAATGAGGACGTGATCAATTTGGTTGACGGTATGTGCGTCTGGAGATTTCCAGGTCTGCTTGTGAATGCATGAGTCGAAGAGAGTCTCAAGGCGGGCGTAGAACCCGTCTTTTAATGCATCTTCTTTAACTTCAGTGGGGGCGTGCACATTGATGAGCCAGAGATTGAAGAATCGAGTCTTAATGCGAATCGCACACAACCGTTCATTTATGGGTTTGAAGTCAGTAATGTGCGGTTTGAGGTGATTGTTCACTATAAATGCTACTCCAAACTCCTTGCGGCCTGATGGTTTGCCACTTGTAAAAATTGTGTGCGAATTTTTGTCAGTGATTTCGCTGCCAAGCCAATTTGTTTCCTGGACTGCAGTAATGCTCAGTTTGTACTTTTCGACCTGTTGAACGAGAGCCTTCTCGGCCCCCGGTTTGTTCAGGGAGCGTACATTCCAGGATCCGAAAGAATAATCCTTTAGTCGTTTGCGTGGTCGTCGTTGTTGATCCGTCCAATCCGAGACTTTTGTTCCGGGTTTCTTGACTTGGAGTCGTTTTTACAAGGACGAGTTGTCAGCACATCGCTTTACCCCATTCAGGGGATGGCCTCGGAAGATAGCTGCTTCAGATGGTTTAATAAACGTGCTGAAGTTCACACAACTATGTTGCAGGTCCAACTACGCAAGTTATTCCATCCTATATTACTAAACCTGAGACGCTTAGGTGTTGGGCAGCCATTCTGGCTACAGCTATCTGCATTTTTGCAAACTGTCTTATCGCTAAGACTTGGCCGTCAGCGGTTTGACACACTACCGTCAACAGGGGCCGCCCACGTGGAGGAGTATGGAAAAGGTCTTTTGCCACCCTGAGATGAGATATTTTGATGAAACTAATTACAGCATATTAAAGCGATATACAATAATTTAACTTCTATTTTGCCAAATCGGAGCTATCTATTTTTTAAATTGGTTAAATTACGCTATTTTCCTTATTTTGTTAGTGTGTCATAACTATAGCCGCACTACATTTGCACACTGCAGTGTAGCCTTTTTTTTTCAACTTCATTCATAATACCGTTATTGTTTTTGTTTTGTCATTCGTTCTCTAACAAAATGCCACGTGGCGCGTATCTGAGGAAAAATTTGTAGACTAACTTGAAAAATGTGATTCACTACTGCGGTACTTCTGTTTTGTTCTATTTTCTTAATTTTCCTTTTTCAGGTAATTTTTTCAGATGGAAAAAAATCAATCTTGAAATCCAGACGGATTTAATAACTATTTTAGGGATTTGCGGAATGAATCTCGATATTTCTCCAAGAGAAATTAAGAAAATAGAACAAAACAGAAGTACCGCAGTAGTGAATCACCTTTTTCCAGTTTGTCTGCAAAGTTTTCCTTGCAAACGCCATACGGGCATGTTTGTGCCGCAGATGTAATTTCGGCATCGTAAGGAGTTTTTGCCGTTCAATGCGTTTTGACTGTCTTAAAACTTTACTTATTGTGGATTTAGATACTTCCACCCTACTCTCGTCAGCTTTTGTCGATTGACTTTTCTTAGAGTTACTTGCGGTGTTCAAAATGCAGCGCTTGTCTCTTTCAGATAGCTTGGATTTCGGGCCTCCAGTTTTCTTCTTCCCGTATTCGTCTTGGTTATTGACGAAATTTCGGATGACTCTGTTCGAACGCCCCAATTGTCATCTGATTTCCCGGTAACTAAATGTTTGATGCAAAAAGGCTAAAGCTTCGTATACATATGAGCATTCGTGCGCGCACAAATACTCATATGTATACGGTAGGAGCATGCGTGCGCGCACAATTTTATCCGCACGAACACGATCCATGGCTAGTGGATCCCGATTGCTCATATGTATACGAGACTTAAAGTGCAGCCATTCTAGACTTCGCTCAGTTACGCGCCACGTGGGATTTTGTTAGAGAATGAATGATAAAACAAAAAAATATAACGGTACTATGAATAAAATTCAATGCGTTTGCATTTTCTTCAAAGAAAACAAAAAATATGGCATGACACAGTTTGCAAATGTAGTGCGGCTATAGCTTATGATACTCTAACAAAATAAAGAACATGTCGTAATTAAACCAATTTAAAGAAAAGATAGCTCCGATTTGGCAAAATAGAAGCTAAATTATATCGCTTTAATATGCTGTAATTAGTTTCATCAAAGTGTTTCATAAAATACTAAAATTACCGGAATATGGAATGGGTGTACAACTTTGCTTCCGCCGTTTTTTCCTGGAATTAAAAACTTAATTGTCAAAAAGTACTTACAGATGTATTATTCAAAGTACTGTCCATCACTAGCGACATTTTCGCCCATCTCTCCGGCAATTTTCGGATTCCATCTCGGAAAAAGGAGACGTCTTTCCACGCGATCCATGATTGGATCCATTTTCCGACTTCCTCGTACGAATGAAAATTCTGATCAGCCAGGCCGTGCGCCATAGAACGAAACAGATGGTAGTCGGAGGAAGCGATGTCTGGGGAGTACGGCGGGTGGGGCAATATTTCCCATTTCAGGGTTTCCAAGTATGTCTTGACCACTTTTGCGACGTGTGGCAGAGCATTGTCATACTGGGGTCATCTCCCAGTATGACAATGCTCGGCCATACGTCGTTTCTCTCTTGGTACTGTTGTCGTTTTTCCTTTAATGCTTGACTTAGACGCATCAATTTAGTTCGGTACCGATCCCCTGTGATAGTTTCATTCGGTTTCAGTAGCTCGTAGTATATCACACCGAGCTGGTCCCACCAAATGCAAAGCATAACCTTGGCGCCGTGAATATTCGGTTTTGTCGTCGACGTTGAGGCATGTCTGAGCATTCCTCATGACTTTCTGCGCTTGGGATTATCGTAACGGACTCATTTTTCGTCGCCGGTTACGATGCGATGTAGAAATACCTTTCGATTCTGCCTTTCAAGCAGTTGTTCGCATGCAAATAATCGCCGTTCAATATCTCTCGGTTCCTTGTTTCCTTTTCCTTGTTTCTGAATCATGCCCATGGCCATGAGGCATTTCGAGATGGCTTGCTTAGTCACTCCCAGAGATTCAGCTAATTCTTCTTGCGTTTGGCACGAATCTTCATCGAGCAGTGCTTCCAATTCGTCGTCTTTGAAAATTTTTTCTCTCCCACCACCATGCTTGTCCTCGACATTGAAATCGCCACTTTTAAAACGTTGAAACCACTCACGACATGTTCTGTCAGAGCAACCCTTACCGTAAGTACAATGTCTGAGAGCATTCGATGAGCCTCAGCTGGAGTTTTTTTCAAATGGAAGCAGAAGATCAAAACTTCCCGCAAATGACGAGAACTTGGCTCGAAAACAGACATTTTGAATCGCGAATCTTATTAAAAATGCGAACAACTTTTACTAATGAGGGGATGTCGATACGTTCACAGACGTCCAAACTCACTTTGTGACACTTTTGAACTACGTATTTTGACCAGCCCTCAACGATGCAACCGTCTGTCAGAAAACGGCGGAAGCAAAGTTGTACACCTAATATCTATGAAAACCTTGTGAATGTCATCCGTTCTTGAAAAGTGTCCGCTTAACTCTGCTTAAAAGAGGTGTCCACTGAGAGAGAGTACACTGCAGTTGCATTTGCTGCGAAGCATTTCTGAGCACATGTTCGTTTGCAAACTGTGTCATTTTCTCTAAATTGGGAGAAAAGTCCAATGTTGAAAAAAAGGTCGGTCTTATGTGTCCATGTCATGTCTGCGGATGAACTTGCTAGACAAGGAGACAAGGATCATCCAATCGTCTTCATGGACCAGAGCCATACTGCGGTGTGGGACTGTCATTGGCGAAATTGTGAATAATCGACTGATTTGCACTATTACGTCAGCAGTACTGGAATACTATAGCCTACGAGGGCTGCGTCAATCGAAGGAGTTGATAATGCCCTTCAAATATAAGGGTACGAGTCTCATGAATAGGACTCATCTAAGACTTCTAGTGGGGTACTTATCGGGCCATCACCTGGTCAGATATCACCTAAACAAGATGGGTCTGTCCAGCGAGACTGAATGCCGTCTATGCATGGAGGACGTGGAAACAACTAAACACATCTTGTGCGAATGTCCCGCTATCGCGCGTGACAGGAGGTCATTCTTTGGACTACTACTATCAGCTTTGCAGAACTCAGGTTTATTCCTGCTAAAGATATACTGTCCTTCATTAGGAGGGTGGATGATCTTTTAAGAGGTTAATGGACTACGACACAATAGACCTCTTATAGTCGCAGTGCCTACCCGCTGGGTCAGTAGTCCGCTGTATTATTGGCTGCATTCAGGGAAAAATTGTCCGCAACGAAACGCTACATCCCCTCCACTACACATTTGAGGAGACGCTACCTGTCACAAGATTTCTTTCGGTATTGAACCGCTATATATCAAATATATCTGAATGAGGCTCCAAACACAGTCGGTTCTGAACCACTTGAGCCATTCACAAAAAAACATCCAGTTACAGACGTGTGCGCTGATTCGCAGCACAATCACTCAACTATGAAACAATTCACTAACAAATTTGCACGAAGGGATTTAATTTAATTTTTGCACGACACGAATCTAGACGCGGATTCTACTCTTTTTGTACACAAACAAATGTCACTAATGTCACAACTCACATACCAGCTGTGAATTGTCAAATGTAGCGGATCCATGCCCCAGAGAGCGTAAAAAATTTCTGCTACGAAGGGGAAGTATCCACTCCGGAGCGGATGAAAGGAGCGATTGCAATCACGAGCGGGAGGGGTAGTAGCGCTACGTAGCGCTCCGGATGAAACGAGTGTCGTGAATGCACTCATTATGTATCTATAGTAGTCATGTCTTGTCTGCATCGACTACAAAACAATTTTTTTTTTCTGTTTTTATTTGCTCGGTCGTACATGATATGTTTATCAGATAACAGATACTAAGTATGTACATAGTTCCAAGTGAAATTTTGTTGGTATCAAATTAAACTATTGTATAAAATCTTCCTCTATCTTTTGTAGCGATTCGTGTGAAACTTCCTCTCCGACAGACTATCATGAAATTGTGCAAATTCGCCAATAAATTTTCTCCGGGGTCCAAACCATACCAGGACAGGTTAATTGTTAATGCATAAAAGCAAATCCGGCGACAAAGTCACGATTCAGACCTCAGCTGGAATATTGTTTTTTTTTTATGTTAACTCCTAAGAAATCTGTTTCGAGCAGTTGTCTATCTGCTCATGGTCGTCAATTCTCATAATCTGTTTATACATACACGAGTCACGAGTAGTATCGCAGCCTTGGCTCAAGAAGGCCTGCATCTTGCAGACTTGCATGCTAAATCCTCAACCAGGTGAACAAATCAAGATTGACTCTTTCCCTCGCTTCGCGATATGTATGTTCAAACAAATTGAAAGCATCAAATTAAAGTCGCGCAGGGGTTAATCGCATTGCGCATAATTGACGAGGTTCGCGACGCCGTAGAAGCATTCCAGAGAACCCTCTCCCTTCTAGCCTGCTGCTATTGAAGCAGGGCGCCGCATAGCTGCATTTATTTCGCTTCATGTAATTGCTATCATCCGCGATCCGCGACACAATATGCATGCCAAAGTATCTTTTATTTTGTTGTTCGATTGCGTGTCAATATCATAAATATTCACGCTAATCTCGTTGCTAGTCTGACACTGGTTCCGCAGATTAAATCTATTACCTGGGAAGGTGGTTGTGTACGAGTATGTATGGCTGGAGTGTTTTTGTGGAGTGCAGAACTTTCACTCGAGGCGCCGCGCCGCCATGCCATGGAGATTTACGGCTGCCAATGGGGTAGACATAAACTCCAGGGCTGGCTGCATAGATGGATGGAGGATTACAAGAATTCATTAGTTTTATTATAACTTTCGTGTGTAGATTTTAAGTATGTATCAGTACGCGATCGTGTAATACTAATTCATCTACGCTATTCTCAAGCAACTGTAGTTCAGCGATGACATGAGCCATATCTGGTCACGGGCACTCCAATTTTCTCAACCATTTAATTCTTTACTACAAAGCTCAAAATCAGCTTAGCGAGACCACCAAAGTAGTCACTGCAAGTCTGTGTCTTAGGAAGTTACATATTTAGTTGTAGTGTTGTTTTTATCACGGCGAAAGAAATCGGACATAAATCTCTGGAAACAACTAAATCTGCTTGAAAGATGACCAACAGTTGGTCGTTTGAAACTGGAGAGTTCAAATAGTCAATGTGTTGATTAAAGGCCGCCATAGACGATCCGGAATATCCCTCCGGAAAAACTGATCAGACCTGGCCTTCCGGATTTCTTGAATTTGACCTTCACCAGCGGCGGATCCAGAAGGGAGCCATGGGGGCTTGTAAGACGCATGATTATTATAAAATAATATATTTCTAATAGAATTAATCATCATCATCATAGTGGCGCGACAGCCCGACGTCGGGCCTTGGCCGCCTAGATCGTTGTCCTCCAATTATCTCGGTCACATGACCGCGTCCTCCAATCTTAGAAACCCAGTAGCTGTTCGCCCACATACATATACTGAGCTCTCTCAACGAGATATCGGTCGTCTAGGCAGTCTTGCTCCGTCAACTCGTTTTGCATTCGTTGGACATGCCCTGCCCATTGAAGTCGTTGTAGTTTGACGATTTTCGAACTTCCAGCTCATCGTACAGTTCATACAACTCATGGTTGTACCGGATGCGCCATCCATCTCGATCGCCCGAAAATTCGCCGTAGAACCTTACGTTCAAACGGGTCTAGCATGTTTCCGGAGGCCTGAGTTAGGGTCCATGCTTCGCAGCCATAGCTTAGCACTGGTTGTATAATGGTTTTGTACACGCGGAGCTTCGTGTTTCTGTGCACATGCTTCGATATCGATTTCATAATGGGGAGAACCGTGAAAAAAGTCTTATTAGCTAACTGTATCCGTCGCTTGATTTCGTCTTTTTTTTGACGTCCTTTAACAAGTTGCAACCCAGGTATATGAAGTTGTTCACGAACTCGATGTTGAGGTCCCCCATATGGATGCTCGGTTGTGCAGGTGTCCTTGTCGTCGATTGCATCATTATTTTAGTTTTACCCTCGTTGACACGTAGACCAGCTTCTTTTGCAGCGGTATCGAGCGTATGCAGAAGTTCTTGTGCGTCGGCCAATCTTCGGGGCATGATGTTGATGTCGTTGCCGTACGCTGCTAATTGTGTCGACTTGATGAGTAGCGTCTTGCTGTTGTCCATATTCATAGCCCGAATAACGTATTCCAGTGCTAGGTTGAAGAGCGTCGGTGCAAATACAATAGATCAGTAAGTCTATTATGGATCCTGACTTGTGAGACGGTGTTGGTCATCGTCATCTTTGTCAGTCGCGCTAATTTCGCCGGTATACCAAATTGCAGGATGATGTTGTACAGTACTCCACGATCGATACTGTCGTATGCCTGCGTCATCGTGGACGGGATTCGAACCCGAAACGCCGGTAGTCAAACATGAGACTGATGCCTCAACACACTGCGCTACCCGTCGCCCCCGCTCCTGTCCTTTACATATTAGCAAAAATTCAAAGGCCTGGGTTAGACAACACCAACAGATGAAGCAAAAATGGAGAATAATAAAAAATGGGGCGGTACGGATGAAATGGTTGACAGACGGCTCAGATGCCCTCGCGCGCGGTCCGGGTGTAATGGGTCTCATCAGGTGCTGCCTTCAATCTGCCGGTGGAAGCAGCACTACCCGGATATGGTTCATTACAGTTAGTTCCTTACAGGCGATACGATTCACCTGGAGCCGTCCTTTTCCCTGGTTTTAAAATGGGGATCACCCTTCCAGACTCCGTTATTTCGGAAACTACTAATGACAATAGTGATAAGTTGAGGGTGGTCGTTATGTACTTAATGGGTGACGAATTGAAGTTTTAGGTCAACATGGAGGTTGCGGATCCTTCTACGTATTTTGCGGTTGTGTTTGTCAGGAGGTGAATGTTCGAAAAACTGCCTGTGGAAGTGATGAGTGCATTGGGTGGCAATGGTAATGGTTCAATGGGAACGTCCCCTTTACTTTTTGCTGGATTAGTGAGGGCTCTGACTGTAGATCAAAGCTTGGTGACGCCAGATTTGAGATTGCAGCTATTCAAGTGGGCATTAAATTTTGTTCTTTTATGCTTGCGTGTTAATTTAAATATTCAGGTCTCTAGGATCTCTAGGATCGTTGGGGTTAGAGCTGCGGATGTGATTTCTCTCATCTACCAATCTGGCGGCTGACGTTGGAAAGTTAGGTCAGATCGGTGAAATTGTACCTGCAGGTATATATCTAGCCGTCGAGTCTGATGATGGTCAGCAGATGATCGGAAGACTGCATTAGAACGGGCTCCAGTGAGCATCATTAATAAGGCTGGCACTAGCAATAGAGATTTCAGGAGAGCTATAGCATGTATCCGTAATACAGTTGGGAGCATCATTGTGCGGAGGACTTAATTCGGACGAATCAAATTATTCGGCTATTGCGATTCGACTGGCATCGTTGTCGGGACTAGACTGCCATGGCTCACTGAGTAAATTTGGGTTTGTATCCTGAGGGACAGCTGATCACCGGTGGAATGTAGATGTTGAATATCCACATTTGATGATTATGGATAGCTATGATATGCAGTTGAATGACATTGTCATTGTCTATATCATCATCGTGGCCCGACAGCCCGACGTCGGAACTTGGCTGCCTGGTCATTGTCTACAAGTAGATCTATTTCGCGGTATTGCACTGATTGGTGGATAAGTAGTGAGACTCCTCCGCCAGCGTTGGCCAAACGGTCTTTGCGTACGAGATTAGAGCTACCATGTCAGTTGAGAGACGAGCAGTTGAATTGTGTGTATTGAAATTTAGAACTGCAGGTGCAGCGGTAAGATTGGGCTGCGCCGGTAACCTATGATGAGTGGAGTTGTTCGGGCGTTGGGGAGGTTTGGCAACTCTTGACCGTTGCTAATGAACTGGTCGCTCCCTTGCGAAAAACCGGCTGCCGCAGGAATGTTCAAACATTGTCTTTTGTTTTTTTTAATCATTCGTGTTTAAACCCATCGTTTGTCTTTTCGTAGGATTGGGTATGATCCAAACCTATTTTGTAGAACGGCTCTCAAGATTTTGTAGTTTCAGGTACTAAAAGTAGACCAGAGTTAACGAAATCCACCTAAGCAACTAACAACTCAAATCATAGCACACACTGTAAAAGCTTCACACTCACTTCAATATCACAACGAGCGCCAATATCAACTGTAGGATTTGCAATTGCGGTTCCTGTTGTCATCATTGCTCACACCACGCATAAGGCCAATCTTGCTGGCTTCACAGTGAACCATACGGAAAACCCTACTAACGAGCAGTATATAGTATAGAAATGGTGAGATGTTGTAAACCATCGAAACACTAAAAGTACTTAAGAAACGCTTTTCGGATCAGCGGACAGAAAAAGGCTTCGTCATCCATCGTATTGTTTTGGTAACTTCCACCACGAGATTCCAACTTCTTCTTCTTCTTCGGACTTCCTCAACTACACACACTCTCCCTGGGAATAAGTCCGCACAGCAAGTGAGAGTGGAAAACTTAAACTTTTTTCTAAGGAAATCAGAAACTTTTTGTTTTCTGTGTTTCTGTCTAGCGACTGTAGCGGTTCAAGTATAATCGTAAAGCTATATGGTATGTATTTAGATTTTCTTTGCGCTACTTCTGCAACAAAGGGTGGTCGGCTGGTTTGCGGACAGAACGGGTGGAATCCGAAGAGAGAAAAAAATTACTACGTATATTTTATTACAGCGAACGCGACAAGGATCATGTGACCATAAGCCAGGACGCATGAAGAGAAACGAGCAGGAAAGCAATAGCAGTGTGATAAATAAAAAAAACCCTCCTTCCATCGGCGGCAGAGCCAAACGACAACATCTTTGACTCAACCAACAAGGGATGAAAAACGGGAAAAAAATATTGTAGCAATCTTTGGAGCATAAAAAGTCCCCCCCCCCCCTTTGTCTTATTGTTAAGCCAACATAAAATGATGAAAAAACGCATTTCTTTTATGTTGCACAACGAGTAAGTTTGTTTCAAGTTAGGCACGACTTGGCTCGATGTTGGAGACTATTCGCTCCTTTTTAGAAAGGATGAGATAATTTGTCATTTTAAACAATTTAATAAATTGTTTATGTTTGTACTTGGCGCTATTTGGGCGTTTGTTTTTAAGTGAATAATAGATGTTTCCGGTAAGGGTATAAAAGGAGGTTGGGACAAGTACTTTAGAGTAGAGAAGCGTAGCCTAAAAAAATTCATGGAGGGGTGAAAAGATTCGCTCATATCATATACATAGATCTAATTCAATGATTTCGGCCGCAATTCCGTTTACTCCTTGCGATAATTCGAAACATTCTTAATAATATTTGTATTTTTGTACGAGTATGTACATCCTATAACTTGAGGGTTTTCTAATTTCTCTCCGACCCACATACATGTTACATTCAGTCTTTTAAAGTTGCTCTCGGCCACCGAATAAAGACTTTTGCGTTCAAAGGCTTATGGAAATTTGTTTAGGGTTATTCGTCTAGGGGCTAATTGAAAACACTTTCAAGTTGGGACATTTTCGTATGTCGCCCTTACGTTCTGTGGTGTATAAGGGTCGATCTACTGAGGCTGAAAACTTTCCAGAAAGTTTTACAGGATTTTCCGACCATGAAGGTGGCAGTCAGGCATCCGACAGATTTCATGGTCGGAGTAAATGGTTTGTCGAAAACTTCTGAAAACAATCGAACTTCAACCGAAGGCAACCTGTATATGAGCCAGAGTAAACGGAATGATAAGACTGAAGAGAAATTGTTTAGTTCAAACAGATAACAGAGAATAAGGTGAATGAGCGTTGTGGTTAGGAAATACAATGAAGATAAGGGTAAAAGGGATTCTAATATTTAGTTCCATAGTCAGTATCAAATTGTTAGCATTTAAGATCGAGAAATACCGGACCATAATACTTAATTTGTGCCGAGATAATGTTTGACAAGCGGTTAAGATTTGAGCCAGATATGATCAAAGTTTTGCGACCCTCTTTCCCCGGCACCATGTCTTTTTACTGTTGCCTTTTAATTGGACAACATTCTGATTTACTTGACTCAATAAGCATGAAATCGTTCAGAGGCAACACAAAACACATGTTTTTAAGTTGACATGGCTGTCACATCAAATTAGATTCGGTATTGTGATGATGATGACGATAAAAAAAGCATTCTAAAGACCGGTTGCGGCGTTTTAATTTCTACATTAAATACAACCCACTATAACATAAACATAGAGGAAAGTAGACAAATATGGAATACCATTTTGTTTTTCAAAGACATTTTTAACCAGATTCATTTTTACCAACCAACCATAAGAAAACATTTTTTTAAAACAAAGTTTGTTCATTTTGGTGTTAAATTCATAGTCAGTCAAATTGAGTCTTTAAAAAGGAAGGTTGAAAAAAAGAAAAATAATGAATGATACCAGTCAGGGACGGTCAAAGGTTAAGGCGAAACATGCGGTCGCCTAGAGCGCCGACTCTGAAAGCGCGCTGAAGAGGGTCTTGGCGCCTTCTTCTTCTTGGAAAGCCAAGTTTAAGAGTGAAATTTGTTATTTTAAAGCTAAATGTAACATAATTGCATTTGCCTATAAATATTTTGCCAATTTATCCGATCGATAGTGATTCTCAGTTCAAATTGACGCGTGTGAACGAACCAATTTCGAATTCTGCCTGGGTTCATTCTCCACTAAGAGTAACTTAAAGCTCGACACACACGTTGTTGTTGTACTAGCCGCGACGTTGAATTGTGTATGTGTAAGTTATATGTCAGCAGTGGCTTCCTCTCCTACGGTGTCGAGCAGTGATGTGTAACACGGTAACGAGTCGTCCTTTTTGAACGACTCAACAGAATGAGCGAAAGAATCGGCACAACAACATAGCCGCCGAGTAGTTCAATTTAAGAATGGCACACTGTAAAATGAATACCCAAACTAGAACCCGCATAGATACTACGTAACGCATAGAAAATCCACGCTTATTCAAAATTTCATATTACATACATATAGTAGTATATGTATTACATTCATACTCATTCACATCCCACCCTTATGTCTATCTGAAACTAAAACCGCCATTATCTATTTACCAAACCATACCAATCCCATCGAAATCCATTAATAATCATCTCTATGCAGTATGCAATGCACGCATTGTGTATACTCCTAAATATTGTATGTACACATCAACCCATGCTGATGTTGACTGCAAGCAAATCAAAAATCATTTGCTTACGTCGCACCGCACATCCAAGTTTCCCTAAATACATAAAACAAGCCCAACATTCTAAAACAAAAGTAATCGTCTTGTATCATCATCTTAAGCTCAGCTTTACATGAAAACGATACCAAATCAACAACAAGACAATTTCCTCTGTATACTGTGGCACGAAATGAGTGATTCGCAATGTGAGTTGTGAGTTTTTAACACAAACAGCACTCTTCTGTATTTCATTCACTCTGTGCTGTGAAGCATACTGGATGAGTAACACAAACATTGATTACTTGTGTAATTCTGTATAGACTCAGCAGATTCAGATGTTTCACTCGCTAAGCGCATACTCCAATTGCTCACATTCTCTGCCAAATGAGGAATTTATGGCATGGAGCTTCTAGAACAGAGTTGAATAATTTGAGTCTTAAACAGTGCTTTGCTTCGTATCTTGCATATCCACGGGCTATATGAAAATGAAAACCATATGAAAAGATGGAGATGTTAATGTTGTTAATGATTGAGGAAGAAAATGTTAGTGGCTGCATCTGCACAGGCGCGTACTTTTTCGCGTATTGAAATTTGATATAACGGTTTAAAATTCAATTTCAGACATTCAGTTTAGTTGACAGTTTTCTAAAGCAAAAGTTTCATGTTTAAACTGTGAGAACTGTGCAGAGAGGGATCAATCGGGCAAAATCGACTTCAGTTAAGTGTTTTGAGTAAAAAGAAAAGTAAGTAGCTTTAAGGACCAGTTAAGAAGATAATTAATACGACAAAAATATTCGAAGGTTATGTTTTCAATTTTGTAAACTGTAGTCTAGTGGAAGTAGGTCGACAAGTCGAAAGCTAATTTTGCTACGAAAAATTTTGATGGGTCGGAAGGGTCCGAAAGGGGGGGGGAGGCAAATTTGGTTTGATAATGAATACTTTCTTTTCCATTTCTGATTTTTTTTTTTACAATTTGCTGTAACTAGGACGGAGCGAGGGTCGAAATAGGCGAAAAGTGCTAGAAATTGCACTTCACTACAATACATTTAATATCATTATGTAGTATATTAAGTGATTGACGTGAAACTGGGTATAAATATTGTCTACAATATCGTTTATACTCATATAGAGTATGCAAACAGGCAAGCTAGTTAATAATAGTATGTACATTGAGTTTTACAAAATTACGACTTTTATCGAATACGTTCCCTGAGTCTTCGGATTTGTTCGACTCTTTTTGAACAACTCTTTTTGAACGGCTCAGTGGAAAGCGTTAGAGCGTATGTGCTGGCACAGTAGAAAGAGTCAATATGCCCATCGCTAGTGTCGAAGCCAAGGAAAGTGGGTACTTCGGTCGGAGCCTCCCACAGGGCAGACGTTAATGGTGTGGGAGCTGCTGAGCAATTGAAGATGAGATCAACATTATGACGTGTATCGTTACAAGCTGGTCATATATTCAGAATATTGTGATCGATGCGGAACTAGTACGAATTAAGACGGGAGCACCAGCCACATCGAAGCTGTGGAGGCGTAGCTCTGGTCGATCTAGGTAGACTATTCTTGATAGGAGAAATGGCCCAACAGCGTTGTAATTGACTCCTGCAATCGACTTTTGAACTTCCTCTCTATGCATACGAGCTGTAGGAGACCTTAGGTGGCTTCGTCGGAATGCTCCCTTTCATATCTTTGGACTTATTTCTCAAGGTCCGTCAGGCTATGTCTGATGTTTCGAGGGGCGGCGTTTTGTCGGGTGGTCATTGCGGTAGCAGCCCACTAAGTACTGCTTCAAGAGGAGAGTGTTGTGGCATCTAATGGGCAGTATGCTGGTCGGTTCGTGCAAATTATACTGATGACATCAAGTGACAGATTGTGAATGCAGCGTTTTTGTAAAACTGTATGTTCTTCCCGTGCCTGTCACCCAGTTTGTCACGGATTTTTTAATAGTTTTATATCTTACCAGGGTCTCCTTGTTCATTCCCCCTGAACTTCCAGCGTGTGCTATGAGAACTCTTTTGCGAACTCTGGCTTTATTTCAGATCGTATAAGCATGGGTGATGATCATGAGGTTGCCATATTATCCAGGGTGACACCAAGGATTTTTGGGTGGTTTACGGTGGGAACGGGTTTGTTGTCTACTGATATATCCAGCTGTAGTTTCACCTCCTTGGTCCAAGAGGTGATATCAACAAATCTTGGTTGATGAAGAAGCTGTTGAACTTGTCAAGGTACCTGTTGACCGACGGACACATAGACAGAATGACATTGCCGTTAGTTAGAATCGAACAATCAGCGGCGTAGGTTATGAGTTGAAGTCCTTCTGGTGAAGTTGAGAGTCCTGATAGATAGATGTTGAATAGGATAGTTGACGTGGTTGCGTCGTGGTCGCGAACCGTTTGGTTCGATCGTCTCTTGCGACCATCGACTATAATTAACGCCAAGAAAAATCGCCCGAACGCTTCAACTGACGTCGATATAAGTATGAAGCGAACCCGCTTGGGCCAAAGTGACGCTTAAAAGAAACTATGCAACATGTACGTGAAAAATATTTGCAAACAATATTTGAAGCGATGCATCATTTTAGTTTATATGCAAAACTGTTTTTGAAAAAAATGAGAAGGGGAAAAAAAATTGTCTTTGCCTGTTCCTTAAGTTAGACTTTGACCGGCCCTGATACCAGTTATACCATTTTCTGAATAGGTACATTATTATGGAATATGGAGTACTTAATAAGGGAATACTATACTTAAAAAATACGAATAAGTATCAAACGTGTTATATTTTAGGAATTATTTGCAAAAGTCGCAAATAGTCCCATGGAGGCTTATTTGATAATCCGAGTCAGACAAACTGTTAGAACTATTAATAGCAACGGGTTTTGATTTGACCTTTGACTTCACCTTGATTCCGGATGGACCAGACAAAGCTTTACAAAGTTCCATGACTTTAGGTGTTGCCAGCTTTCCTTTATTTTTTGTGGCCACTCCACTTGCTAATTCATTTTTATATGGCGAGGAAGTGATAACGACAGCTTTGCCTGCTTTTCTACCACGATTGGTTCGCCTCCGCCTGATTTTAGGGACAGGTGAAATCATTTCAGATGTGATAAGCATGCTGACCGATATTGTTGATGACGAAGTAACATTAGTTACATCTGTTGTTAGGTCTGTAATAGATAAAGTATTTACATCATTACTAGATATCTACTTTTTAAATATAGATAGATGTATCTGCGGTAGTAGCGGGTAATGTTAGCTGCAACTGGAGTGAAATTTAAGACTGTAGAAGGCACTGTTTCGGTATTAAAATTTTGTAACGGCTCTTCCTCCGTAGGGTAATCGGTTTCGTTAAACACCAGTGGATTCAGAACATATAGTAGATGCCTGTCGCTCGGAATCCATTGACTGCATCTCCCCCGTCTGGACTTTTAGATATGCTCTTCCGAATAGCTCAGGTACATCTTAAGGGGAGATTACGCGTCCCTCCGTTCGCATGAACAACCTTACTTGTTCTCTATAGTGGTGCTTCAAAGGACCCATCAATAATTTATCAAGAGGTTGCAGCTTATGTGTTGTATGCGGCGGCACGCAAATAAATGTAACGAAATTATTCCATGCTTTGAAATGAAATGAAATTAACCGAACAGGATCATGCTCAGATGGTTTCGTGGTTTCAACAAAATGTTTGAACCACGTTGTGATGGCCTGTATCCAACCTGAAGGATGGCAGGCTGAAATCTAGCCAGGTGGGGCACCTTTCATGAGATGGATGCTCTAATCAAGCAACCTCGCTCTGTAGACGTAATCGCTCCGATTCATCTTTTCCCTTTTGCTGCTACGAGTTTCGGTATTTTGGACTGTACAATAGACAAGCTTGTCTCATCAACGTTATAAATACGATGAGGTGGAAATGGATATACTATACGTGGAAAAATTGCACCCGAAAATCTCAACACAAAAAAAAAACCACTGGCACTAAAAAAAATATCAATATCAAAAACCTGATTTTCATAGAACCTCAGACCGTAGAACTTCCACGCACGGCATTTGAATAGTGACTTACCGTTTCTTCCTAAATGCATATCTCATTGAAGAGAAATTTGAATTTTACTCTTTTGTTTGCAAAATATTGATGTATTCCATATTAGTTGACCAGTCCATAATTGTATCCTTTCCTCTTAATTAATATTGAGCCAAACATTGTTATTCGAATATCCGACGATCTCCATAATTCCAAATCGATCACATGAGAAAGTTTCCCATCAACTTCTGGAAGAGCTGAACAAGGGCGGCATTCAAGCCTTCTTGAGTCGATGGCCTGCATTTGCAGCCCACGAGCAACCAAGCTCCCCCATAAAGTAGGCATGACTGCAGATTGGCCTCAATTAGACTCTATGGGTATTTCTTCATTTTCATTCCTACAAAAATAAACACGCACCAAGCGCGATTTGTCTATGAAGCGACAATTAGATATTCAAGTGGTTGAAAGAGTTGACAAAGAAAATTTCTACTGGACAGCAGCATCCGATGGTGATGGACCGCACTTTACAAGTACGGAGCTTGCAGTCAAAATTGAAAACAGCTAGAGATTTTCGAATCATGATTTGGCATCATAAATCCAAGCTCGGTCAACTGGGGATTAGTTCTTTCAGTTGCTTTTCAATGTACATGATTCATACTGTCATACATAGTTAACATAAGATAGAGATCACGCATTCTGGTCACGAAGAATTTCCGAGACGAGTTGATTGGTTAATTGGGTTAATCTTGAGTTGTTGTTGGTCGAATGCAACTGCTTGAAACAAGATTTAATGATTCAGTCGTCTGTAGAGCAACAAAAGATACCAACACCTCAAGAGCTCAAGGCTCAAGACCGTCTCGCGCAAAGATATCACAAATTCCCATCTCACATAATCCGAATGCATTTCCGTTGCTAAAAATTCATTTCACCTCTTGATTTGTCACTCTTACCGTCAGATCAACGTTAAATGGGTTTATTCACTTCTTCACATGCACCAGCCAAGTGCAATTATCCGCCCATTGGAGGGCAGGACAACTTCACGAACACCATCCGGATGAGAGACTGCTAAAACCATATCAGAAAAGATCCAAGAACATTTGACTCGTAAATCTGAGCGTTTATTCTGTTGAATTCTTTCGCTGCCGGGAGCAGCACATATCACTAAAATCGCGGACAACCAGACACATTTTCCTAAAAGATTTGAATAAAATTATCAGCTGGAAATGGGCTTAGCCCACGGAAAGCTAGAATCCCCCAAAAGGAATCGTTGGATCCGGCTTTTCTGTTAGGAAGATTTATGATCTGGTGATGGGCAAATTGCCGGAGGTGTAACGTGCCAGAGAACCTTTGCCACAGCCCACTTGTCATCCGTTCCGTCTGATAGTCCTAAACTGGCTCAACTCAAGTACTTTGCATACATGGGACGCGACGACAAACTGGCTGCAGCAGGATTCCGAGAATCTGGACATTCTGCAAGTGGCATGCATGCAAAGTGCATGCTTCCCGAATAAAATAGTGACATGAAAGCGCTCGTGCATGCATAGTGCAACGAAGAGCCTGACCCGTTCTACGGGTTAATGGTGCACAAATATTCCCTCCGTTTAGGCTGTCAACTGGAACGACGACGACGACGAGATTTTAAGATAGAGAAGCGGCTCCGGTGCATTAGCATGACTGGAGCAGTGATGATGGCCATGGTGATGCTGGTTCTCGTTCTTGGGCTTAGTCTTCTGGTCGAGATGTCGCAAGGACACATTGCTGCCGGATGTTTTCAGCTTCTTATCAGTTCCCATACAAGCGCTGTGGCAAACGTTACGATTAATTATTATCCACTCTGTCGAGCCACAAAAGAAGTCCTCTTCAGGCAGGTGGTAAGTACTGAATACTTGTACTGAATACTTGTAAGCCATTCGCATTCAATGTTTAACGCCTCAGATTGCAGCTCCAGCACTATCAGCAGCAGTGAGCATGTCTTGGTAATGTGATGCGGAATTTATATAAGGAAGCCCATATGACACATTGTTTATGGAGCGTGCAGGCTAGCGTTCTCCTTGATTTTGGACTGCTTAAGTGAAAATATCTATAGGTGGAATGTAGCATAAGTCGCTATCAAAGATATACATACATACATACATAAATATATTTCGAGTAAACGTATAGGGTAGCGTAGCGTGTACGACAAATGAGGAGGTCGAGTGACCGAAAGGGATATTAACGAAGCCAAGAAGAGCCATTGGTTTCAGGCAGGAGAAATAAATTATGAATATGTCCTTCGTAATAACCTATGATGAATTGTTAGTTTAATATACGCCAGTCATTGTAGAGGCTGGCAACGTATAAAACAAGTTGTGATACGCATTAAAACAGTTCTTGGTATGTACTCGTATAAGCTACTCAGTGACGTAGGTAGGATTTTGTTTCGGAGGGGTCTACGCATCTGATACCAGGATATTTTGTGATGGAGAAAATGACATTTGACTCAGTATATTGGGCTCATCACAAACTCAGCAGAGAGGATTCATAAAACTATAGTTCCCAGCAGTAGGTCAGCCGATGTGTGTCAATGAACGTAGCCTTGAGTTAAGCGAGAAAATGTATCATAATATATAGCCTCCTTTATCACCAAAATGAGAGGTACAAGGGCTTATCTCGATAATACACAACACTCTCCATTGTCCTTACCGCCTCCCGGGCTCTTCATCCACATTTCCATAATTCATTAGGGGAGAAAACACCGAAATTATCATTTTTTTGGAAATATTCACCGCCACAAAGTTCATTGCTTGAAATTTTTTTTTGCCACTTGAAGCTATGGGCATCCCTCTTATCTGAGGCTTACATAAGTTCGAAAACTAGATGTGTTCATCAAATTTAATACTCGTATCTAAGACGATTTTCGCGGAATGAGTATTTTCTCGATATTTGGCTAAGACGAAAATATCTTACAAATAAATCCAATCTTTGAAGAGAGATTACTCGGATAGTTCTAGGCGTAAATGATTTGTACTTAACTTCAGAAAAATTAATTCACTTAAAATAGGTAGAAGTAACATTTTCAATATGATGTAGGTAGATATTGTGAATAAACCAACAAAAATGTGTTCGTTACTGTTTATTTCAGTAAATGTGTTTTGGCATTAATGTTAAAAAATCATGTACTTTCCAGAATATTAGAAATATACATGAAAAGGTTTTGCAGTTGTTTGGCAAAGCTCAGGGGCGTCCTCAGTACTCCAGAGAAACATTATTTGCTTACCAAAAATCAAAATGGAACCTCGGTTCAACTTAATCTTTGTCCTATTCACGTCGATCCTTCCACTTTCTACGAAACCAACAAGTTCCGTGAACGTGATTTGATTCTACTATATATATGACTCCGAAATTATTATATCTTTTTTTTTAACCAGGTATGCATATCTTAACAAAAAGATGTTTGGCTAAAATTCCGAAAAAAAAGGCCGAAACCCCATCTAATATTCGGCGCCCAATATGAGATCAGTGTGATTTTATCTAACCAATGAAACCAAAATAGGCAATCTAGTTACCGTTAGTCACAAGGCAAACAACCCGAAGCATTGTTATACCTTATCTTAAGGCCACCTCAAGGCTACCTTAAGGCTTTTTTTATCTTACGTCAGTGGAAGGAAAATAGTAGGGTCAGTGTGATTTTATCCAGTTAATGAATCTGAAAGTGGAAATTAAATAGGCGTGCGGCGCCGTTAATCACAAGACGAAAGGAAACGATAGCATTTTAGACTTTACCAAAGATACTTTAGCAAAGATACGAGTCCAGACCCCCTGGACCCCTCCCCGGGCTACATCACTGATATTACTATACCTATATATAAGATATGCCTAGTACATTCTTTTCTCTCTCGTTTCCATCTTTCTACTGCGCATATTAGTTGCCCTCAATACAGCCTGCACGAGAAATATTAGAGAAAACAGACTGCTGTTTTGATAGAGCGGACATGAGCAAAAAGTACTGGTACCAACCATAGAGGAACAATACAATGAGCTCTTACTCAGTACAAAATAATGTTTAGATTGACGTGCAGATAGTTCCACGTCATACAAATAAGTTCCATAACTCTAGAAGCAATGGCTATAATTTAAAGGAAACCACCTTCTAGAGTGGAGAGGACAACAACACATCAGCTGAATCTGTTGATTGATTGAGCCAAAGGTTTTTTATCTGCCGTTGCGTTGTATGCGTGATATCATCATCATCGTGGCGCGACAGCCCGTCGTCGGACCTTGGCCGCCTGAATCGATGTCCTCCAATTATCTCGTCACGTAACCGCGTCCTCTAATTTTGAAAACCCAGTAGCTGCTCGGCGTCCGCGTATACTGAGCTCTCCCAACGAGATCTCGGTCGTCTAGGCAGTCTCGCTACGTCAACTCGTTCTGCGTTCATGATCACATGCCAAAGAGAGTAACTCTTTGGCATGTGATCATCGTCCATTCGTTGTACATGCCCTGCCTATTGAAATCGTTGTAATTTGACGATTTTCGAAACTTTCAGCTCATCGTACAGTTCATACAACTCATGGTTGTACCGGGTGCGCCATCCATCTCGATCGCAAACAGCCGCGAAAATTCGCCGCAGAACCATACGTTCCAATGTGTCTAGAATGTTTCGAGAGGCTTGGATTAGAGTCCATGCTTCGCACTGGTCGTATAATGGTTTTGTACACGCGGAGCTTCGTGTTTCTGTGCACAGCTTTGGTTTCATTATGGGGGAACCGAGAAAAAAGTTCATGTATCCGTCGCTTGATTTCGTCAGTTTCGTAGGCGTCCCTTGACAAGTTGCAACCCAGGTATATGAAGTCATTCAGGAATTCGATGTTGAGGTCCCCCACATTAATGCAGGTGTCCTTGTTGTCGATTGCATCATTATTTTAGTTTTACCCTCGTTGATACGTAGTCCAAATTCTTTTGCAGCGGTATCGAGCGTATGCAGAAGTTCTTCTGCGTCGGCCAATCTTCGGGACATGATGTTGATGTCGTCGGCGTACGCTGCTAATTGTGTCTCCTGGATGAGTAGCGTTTTTTTGTTGTCCATGTTCATAGCTCGAATAGCGTATTCCAGTGCTAGGTTGAAGAGCGTCGGTGCCAGTCCATCGCCCTGTTTCAGACCAGTGCGTGTTTCAAGTAGATCAGTAAGTCTATTATGGATCCTGACTTGTGAGGCGGAGTTGGTCATCGTCATCTTTGTCAGTACCAAATGGCAGCATGATATTGTACAGTACTCCACGATCGATACTGTCGTATGCCTGAAGTCGACAAAGATTTGGTATACGTCTACGTTGTATTCCCAGCACTTCTGGTGTATCAATTTGACCGTAAAAAGCTGACCGGTTGTGGAGCGACCAGGTCTGAAACCGCTTTGATATTCGCCAATGATTCGTTTTGCGTACTGTTTTATTATATTTTCCAAAATTTTTGGTCAAAATTTTATAGGACGTAGAAACTAGTGATATGCCCCTGTAATTCTCACACTGCAATTTATCCCCCTTTTTGTGAATTGGACAGATGATGCTTCTGCGGCAATCGTCTTGAATCACCTCGTCCTCCCATACTCGCAGGTGTAATTACTGTATGGCATTAGCTGGACCCGTTCCACCGAATTTTAGCAGTTCAGCTGGAATCTCGTCAGCGCCGGGCGCTTTATTTCGTTTTAGTGACCGCAACGCGAGATCAACTTCCTCTACTATCGGGGGTTGTATGGGTGGGCCTAGATCAACAATATCGTTGGGAGTTTCTTTTGTGGGGATGTTAGATGGTAGGTTCAGAAGCTCTTTAAAATAAGAGGCCCATCGTTTGTTAATGCCATCGGTGTCGCTGATGATGTTTCCATCCTTGTCCTTACAAAGGCTAGTCCTGGGTTGGTAGCCGTTCTTAATTGTATTTACTAGTTTGTACGCTTGTCAGGTGTTCCTATTAGCTAAGTTTTCGTTTATGTTCAGCAACTGCTCGTCAAAGTATTTACGTTTCTTACGTCTAATTATTCTATTCGATATTCGCCGTAGCTCGTCATATTTTTCTCTTCTGGCTCTGGTTCCTCGTTGAATCCATTGTCTACAGGCCTCGTTTTTCGCGTCAAGTGAATTTTTGCATGCTTCGTCGAACCAGTCATTTCGCGTTCGCCGGGCTTTATATCCCACGACTTTCTCTGCGACATTTTTGATGGTACCCTTGAGTTCTTCCCAGAACCCATGGACGCCTGTGTTGCTGATGTTGTGTAGCATAGGAGAGTCTTTCCTCATGGGCGGTAGTATACGCCACCGCCGTAGTATCGCTCAGAAGCTTATCAACCGCAAAGATTTTGGGAGGGCTGATTCTCGATTGGTGAACTGACGAAATTCTACATCTCTAGGTCGTCTCCACCATATATTCTGTGTACCCACAATGTGGGTAAAATGTGGCAGATGCACACTATGATACCTATTAAAACCAACCAATGAGCAATGCTCGTTTTCCCCTTACGGCATGAATCTTATTTTCGGTTGTCAAGTAGTCATGGTTGCCAATTCGCGAACCTACTCTTTTTAACCTACTCCGTATACCGAACTAGGTCGACCTAGGTCCGCAATCGAAAAATGATTAGTTTCGGAGCAAGAAAACGAACCTAGATCATTTGATTCTTTTAAGTTTAGGTCGGAATCGGAGCAATTTGATCATTTGACTCTTTTAAGTTCAGGTCGGAATCGGAGCGGTTTGATCAATTGATTCTTTTAAGTTCAGGTCGGAATCGGAGCAGTTTAAAAATGAACAGTGAATAAGTTTGATAATAGATCCGTCTGTCGGAATCGGAGTATGATCAGATCAGATCGTTTAAATATGGGGAATAGAAAAGTAGATGAAGAACAGATGGTGTGACATACATACATATATACGATTGATGTCGCTATTGCTACGCTATATTGTATTGTAGAAAGGAGTGGAATAGATGTTAAATTGGATTTTATTTATGTTAGGTAGAGTGAAGCTTTTCGTCTTTTGATGTTTTGTGAGTGACCGTGGCCGATCGGTATGGTGGATAAGAATATGGTATTGGATTGGGTGCACGCACATTCGTACTTATACTTATAATATATGTATTATTTGTTTAACTTAGAATAGGTGTTGCGTTGCGTTACCGTGCAAATGATACAAGATGAAGGGATATGGGATTGGGAGTTAAGGGGCTATACCAGTGTGAACGCTGAAAATTTGGGTGATTTTCGGGATTTTTTTAGAGAAGAGTACTCAACTAAATGTTTCGAAAAATGTAGAACATATTTGGCTATATTTGGCCTATATTACATAATTTTTTCATAGAAAAGTATTGGGATCCAAGCAAGCTATGCGTCAAACGTAAACAAAGCCATAGACCGACTGCAACTATAATGCAAGGAATCTATCCAAACAAATTAAATGTGAACGCAACGCAACTCCATATTTAAGGTAAACCAATAAGAAAGTGTACGCAATCCGACACCAATACCATACTGTTATCCGCCTCTAACCTAAACCAAATACCAAAGGCAAAATAGATAGACAACAGATTAGGTTCGAGTAGGTTGAAGAAACTTTCGACCAGACCTAGGTCCGTTGCCGGACTCGGGAGTAGGTCGACCTGATCCGCAAGATGAGCAGGTCATATCATGAGTATTGTCAAGTATTATTGATCTCCCTCGCCCCCCTTGGCAGTCGAGAGTAAACCAGCTGATAAGCGAAGTTGGGGGATATACAAAATTATTTACCAAACAAGTGTGGATTGTGTAATTGTGTCATGATGACCCCTCTTCCTCCATCTTCTACCTCGATGCGATACATACATAAAAAAAGAAATCAGTAAACTAACACAAAAAGTAGTTCCCCACACGATGATTCATGAGTAATTTAGATAATATGTAATAGGCTAACAAACTTTGTATGGGAATTTTGTCATCGAAACTCCTCCCAAACTACTGAATCGATTTTAATGATTTAACAGCGTTAGAAATGTATTCTTTCAGAGGTGTGAACAAACGATAAATACGAGTACACACCTAAAGTAAAGTAAATCGCCGAAAAACCAATGCGAACCTTCGTATAAGTCACTCCAGCCGCTTTAAGCTCTCCATTGAATCCGGTTCATGTATGAATGGTGCTGAGCGAATTATCGAAGAAGCAAGTTTTCCCAATAGATTTTTCACTAATAGGCCCCTGACACTTAACAAATTTTTGTAAAAATTTTGGAACAAAAACTTAAAGCTCTGGTATTTGTGCGAAAGCATTGGACCAAAATAAAGGTGTTTGCGGTTAATATTTTTACACAAACACCCGAGCTTCAAGTTTGTGTTCAAAAATTTGTACAAAAATTAACTACTCTGAGGTAGGTGTAAAGTTTTGCTCTTTCTGTTCCTCTAATTTCGCTTTAAAAAGTTTATTCATGCAAACATACATTCATATACTTTAATGTGCTTTTTATCACTGGGCTCGTACATAGGGTCGCCGAAAGAAACTTGACCGGTAAAGTTTTCTTGTCACTGCCACCCACCCTTAGTGTTTATTTATCTGTGTGTAAGTTAAATATTTTAACGTCGAATACTCGTAAATTTTCGTATTGCTTTTTCTTTCTGTGTCAATTGTATCACCGATGTAGTCCTGGAAGCAGAGCCTTCCTTCAAGAAACCGCTGGTGAAAATTTATGGCAGAGAAGTATTTCACTGATGAAAACCAAGAGAAAGTTTTTCTGTCTTTAATGCTTTCTTCCTCTTGTTTGTGGGTACCTTTACTTACACATGGGGTGGTTAGTTGCTGCTCTTTTTTTCTCTTTCGCAGGATATTTATTAAGTTGCTAACTTACATCTTTCCGTTAAATCATAATTCGTATTCTGCACCATCCGACGTTGCACTGGCTGTACCCATGTTTATACCTTGGAAAATTTAATAAGTTTGCCAGTGGTTGCTCTTTTTTCTTTGAGCCGCTAAGTTGAGTACAAGTACACACTTCAACTGGTGTAGATAGTGAAACTTCTATAGATCCATAAGCCATAGTAATCTTTTACGGAAGTAAAAAAAAAATCCAGATGATTTTTTTTTAAAATTGTAGTCGAAGATAAGTCGACACGACCAAGTTTGCAACTTGGGGATGATTAAGGTGAATAGAAATTGTACTTTGGTGGAGTTAATACCTATTCCATTTTTGATGTGTGTGTGTACATAATATGTATGTTAAAATTCGAAATGATTGAAGCAAAGAGACTTCATCTCCTATTTGAAGAACACTTTTTTGTCCAACCAAGTGACTCAGTATTACAATGAAATCACACGAAACATTATTCAATAATAGCTTACAGAACAGAGCAATTTACCCACATCATACTAACAACATTGTCCCCGTTAATTTTTAATTAGCAGCAAGTGCTCCTATAAATTGAAAGTTGAGTTACTTTTCAGGTTGGAATATTCAGATTGTTGCTTTTTAAATAAGGACGGGCTAAGATACCCAAAGATTGGCACTGAAACCATGAGATCTATTGCGCCATAGCATTAAACTAATCCAAAAGACCCTCAACCATCCTGATGAAGGCCAGTAGGTCCTTTGTAGGAGCGCTCTTAGCGACTGCGGAGCTCACAATGGAATATCCAAGAAACAAGGACCTGGAACGGGCAACTGCGGGGCATTCGCAGAGAAGATATTTGGTTGAATCAACGTCCGCCAGGCAAACCCTGCATTCCGTCTCAGTGGACAGGCCCATTTTGTTGAGGTGTGAGGTAACCAACGATTAACCTCAGGTCGCTGTTGCCCAGGCGGCTAGTTTCTTTGATACCGTATTGGTTTATAAGATCTTTGGACTGACGCGGTCCCGGGATATCATTCCTGTGACGCAACCTTTCATTTGCGGACCATTACCTAACCAGAACTCTGGTTGTAGCCCAGCTCAGGCCAACATTTCACAGATGAACTTGGTCTAGCGAGTTCATCAGCAGCTTAGTTATCTTGAATGCCCTGGTACCCAACATAGAGTGCCCGATTGGTGTTTGTGAGACACTGAAGGGTATCAAAATACTCTTTCACTAATTTCGAAGACAATTTATTTAAGAAAGATCCTTAACGGCTGCCTGGCTGTCCCTGCGGATAACAATGTTAGCGACATTAAGTTTGTTGTGCAGAATATCTCTGGCGCAGGTCTCGATGACATGGATCTCGGTTTGGAATACGCTGGGCCAGGCGCCCATGGCGATTGAGATCCAAAGACCCCAGCACCAACTCCCTGATCCATTTTTGACCCATCGGTAAACCACATGGTACACCTAGGGCCAGGACAGAGATTGGCACTATCCCATTCCGAGCAGCATGGAATGGAGACCGAAAATTTTCAACCTCTATGTAGCGGATCACTTTGACTTGAAAACGATTCTCATCTAATGGCGATCTGCAACCGAATAAATTGACAGTTCAATAATTATGACATTTTTCCAACTGCTCTGGTGGTGAATGTTAGAATAATCGCCACAATACTCCCCTGCTAGTGAAGACTATGGGATGTTGAACGTTACTGCTTCGTGCGCCTATGATGATGCATAAGTTCTTGGTGGCCCGGTTTCCTTGTTGACAATAAATTGATTTATGATGACGGGCTCGTACGGAATATCGGCATTTGGCAGATGAGCAGGTTTCAGTCATTCTGTTGATAGACCGAGTTGCTAAGTCGTTCGATGACGGGATGAGGTCCTTTATATGGTTGTTGAAGGCCTCAGAAAAGCAAGTCGAAAGCTCCTTGAAAACGAATGAAGCGTTACTATAAAACTATGATACGCTGCTGAAACAGCACCTTATGCATGCTTTTCCTCAATTTTTCGACAAAAACTTGTGGATTCGCTTGGCGATTAGCGTTGGTTAAAAACTCTCCTGGAATGCGAAGAGCTGTACCGTACACCAACTCTGCTGGAAAACGATTTAGGTCCTCTTTTAATTTCGTTCTCAATCCAAAAAGCACCGTTGGCAATGCCTCCGTCCATTGTGCGTGACACATCAAAGATGCCTTCAAGGTACGATGCGTGCGTTCCACCATACCATTGGAAGTGGTTGTTCTGTAACGTTCACAACCAATCAGCTGTCTCAATGCGGTGAAAAGTGAGGCTTCTAACTGCGAGCCCCCATCGGTGGTAACTACAACGGCTGCTCCAAACCGCGCAATCCAGTTGTTGTAAACGCTGGGCAGATCGTTTCCGTCGATGCATCTAGAGTCGATATTGCTTCCGGCCACCGGGTAAAATTATCAGTAATGGACAGTACATATGTGTCACCTTGCGAAAGTGGCAATGGTCCCTCTGGTCCCACAATATCCAGATGAATATGTTGAAAACGTTTATCAGGAGTCTCGAAGTGTTCTGGAACATTCTTGACCTGACGACTGATCTTCGGTAGTTGACATGGCAGTCAAGCTTTGGTCCAACTGACAATATATTGTATTTTCTCATACTGGGCCAAATGTATTTTCTGCAGGTCAATTTAGTCGAAGCTTGTGCGCTTATCCATCCATCCCTGAAACTGTTTGAAAATAGTGCGTCGCAATATATGTGGAAAATACGGTCCTTTTTAATTTTTTATTCTGTGCTACATTCAGTTTCAGAACTCTAGGGGCTTCCACTCGCTGCCATGCTACTGCTCTAGGACTACCTCTAATACGGTATTCGACGCATTCGTGTACAACTGGACCGCAGGTAGAGGATGCACTAATAACGAACACTCCGCAATGATCCTGTTAATCTTCTCAAAAGCCTTAATTGTCTCATCGTCCCACATAATCGTTTTTCTGTCGTTTTTCTTGCCATCTGTCAAAAGATTGTTGAGTGAGGCTAGCACATCTGCAGTTTTCCGAAGAAATCGTCGGTAAAAATTTATTACTCCTAAATATCGAAATATGTAGCTGCGCAATGTTTTCTGGCCGCTTATAATTGATGATGGCTTCCACGCGACAAGGAAATGGTTTCGTTCCTAGAGCGGAAATTGAATAGTCAAGGTATTCCACGCTATCAACTCCAAATACACATGTACCGATGTTGACCCGAATGCCATGTTCACTCAGACATTTAAATATCTGTTTTACGAGTAAATGTTCTGCATGTTCAGTGGCATTTGAAGAAGCAAAAAGGATGTCGTCTAAATATACAATACTTAGCAGAAGTCCAAACCGCGTAGAATGGAGTCCAAAAAGCGCAGAAAGATTTGGATTGCGTTAGATAGCCCAAACGTCATCCTTACAAATTTGAAAGAGCCGAATGGGCTACATACTGCCGTTTTCGATACGTCCTCCTCGTGAATCGGGACCTGATGGTATTCGCGTTCCAGATCAATGGTGTTGAATACTGCTTGTCCATGCAATATGTGGATAAAATACTGGATGTAGGCTATGGGGTATCAATCAGGTGTCGTGATCACGTTAAGACGGCGGTAGTCCCCACCACGGTCCCCACTATCCTGACTTCTTCAGAACCATGTGCAGCGGAGTCGTCCAAATTACCTTTTGCACCATAAAAACGAACTCTTTCTTCGCCGCTGAGTATTGTATTTTTCAGAAGATCAATGTCTAGGTGGCTGGGAAACTGGCAGGCCTGTAGTTATGATTCGATGCCAAATAGAATGCGGCCGGCTTTCGTGACATGGTTAGTTCTGGACAGTCAACAGTTTATGGAACGGGTTATCTACACGTCTTATTTTCAGCCATTGCGAAAAGTTGTGTTTGCCCATCCATTAGCCGTTTCCTTTTGACGTCCATCAAAAAATGAAACTCGCGCAGAAAATCTGCACTAATAATGGGCCTGTTAACATCAGCGGCATGAAAGAACTAACGCATTGGTTGTCTGAGACTCAAATCAAGGTTTAGCGCCCGTTCACCGTATGTACGAATAATAGAATTGCTCGCTGCATATATTTTAAACTCAGAAAGTTCGTTTGAAGATTTACCTTTATAGCTTGCCGCTCCGTCAGTCTCGAACATGTAGTCGGTGTGAATTGCAAGTGTCGTTGTCCGTCACACCACTGGAGGGCGACAACTTCAGTTTTCCGGCTGCACAAAACTGCAGGGCTATTAAGACCTATGTGCCCTGTCGCCAAATCTTTTGTGATAGAAACACATAGGCCCGTTTTCTCAATGTCCTGTTAAACTGCCTGTTAGCTAATAGCGACGTATTTACCAAAGGCCTTAACCTAAATCAGATACGACACCCAAAATACGATAATGCAGCTTAAAAATAAGGGGAGAAAATCCCCATATTTTGTTGTATTTTGGGTGTTGTATATGATTTAGGTTCAACCCTTTGATAAATAAGTCCCTATTAGCTAACAGGCATTTTAACAGGACATTGAGAAAACGGGCCTTAGTATTACTAGTGGGAGACGGTTTGCGCTTTTCTACTGATGGACGACGCTACGCGACGTGGAGAACGATCGCGAGTGCGCAAACTCATTAACTCATTTTCAATCTTCTCGAGACGGCTAGACAGACTGCTTATATATAGGCCTGTTTTCTCAATGTCCTGTTAAACTGACTGTTAGCTAACAGGGACTTATTTATCAAAGGCCTTAACCTAAATCATATACAACACCCAAATGGGATAATGCAGTTCAAAAATAAGGTGAGAAAATCCCCATATTTTGTTGTGCTTTGGGTGTTGTACATATATGATTTAGGTTAAGGCCTTTAATAAATATTGTAAGTTCCTCGAACTCGAACACGAACCTGGTACAAATGTCCTCTGACACATACATACACTTCACATAGATGTGAAGAAAACCGGTCCACTTGTACTAGGTTCGTGTTCGAGTTCGACAGTCTGTGGTGACACTTAGAAACATCAAGACGCCACATATAGCAGTTCAGGCATCTAATTGTTGATTTCTTCTTCGTCGATTTGTATAATTCCATTAGAATTTAAGTTTTCTCATAACATTTGAGTTGAGGGTTGAAGGCTAACTAGACCCAGCCAGGACACACACTGTACCAACGAAGCACTCCATCTTCCGCTGATTTTTCTTCCGCTGTTGTGCTATATTATGTTTCATTTCTGTTGCTGCTAAACGAAGGAAAGAAATCGTTGCCAAGAAAATGCCCCTGGGTCTCATCCTATCAAACTCCAAACGTGGCGTAATGAAGTGACTCAACTAGGGGTACGTTTAATGTGTAGGCCACCACCACGTATTTTTCTGCGGGCTTAATTCTTTTTAGACGACCATTTATGGGACAACAAAAATAATTTGTATTCATGATTCTTCGGCAATTTATTTTAGAGATACTCCACATACGACTTTACACTGTGCATACTTTCATTATAGTACTAATGCGTTGTCGCTTTGTTGAAATGCGGATGACGGACGTTTTCTTAACAGCTCGCCCCCAGACGCCGAAGAAAAATTTCTTCTAGATAGTTTGCTCTGGACTATGTCGACTGGGTGTCTTGTACCGAGTACATGGAATAATTTTTCTTTGACTACCATTACTATTGTACAATATTCATCAGTTTTTTGCTGCTTGTGATGTATTCTCATGCTTAGAGGCTCCTGGCTCAATTTCAATTTCAATGATATTTTTTAAACTTGTTTTTTCTTTCTTTACAGGTAAGTACATACATACATATCATGTCAACCTACGATCTACGTACTATACGAGAAATGCGGATTTCGCTTTTGCATAATTGGGTGCGGAGTGCAGCGCAATGTGGGTGAGCTTTTCTATTTTTTTGTTTTGCTGGTACTCAAGTTAAGAATATGTGTGGGAATTCATTTAAAAACATAAAAGAACTACGATTGGGGTAAACCCCAATCATGCAATACTCTAGATGAATTTGAACCTGGTTAAAGCCAATAAATAATTTTGGTTGCAATCTCGGATGCATCGTATACGTACTGAGTAAATAGGCTTAACGTATTTCTTGAAATAGTGCAGTTTGTATGGGAGGGGGTAGAAGGAGGGTGAGGATTACAATAAATTTTATAATGTAGGTTACAATTATCATAAAAGTGATATATTCAAAATTTCAAAGCAATATGTTTTATAGTTTCTGAGAAAATCTGATTATTGTAAATTATCAAAAATGTGTCATTTTGTATGGGAGGGGGTAGACGGAGTAACGGTAATCGATTACTTTTTTTGAATCTAACTGATATTGTTAATTAAGTGTTAAGTACAAAATTTCAGCCCGATAAATTGTATACGTACTGAGTAAATTGGCTTAACGTATTTCATGAAATAGTGCAGTTTGTATGGGAGGGGGTAGAAGGAGGGTGAGGATTACAATAAGTTTTATAACATAGGTTACAATTATCATAAAAGTGATACATTAAAAATTTCAAAGCAATATGTTTAATAGTTTCTGAGAAAATCTGATTATAGTAAATTTTCAAAAATGTGTCATTTTGTATGGGAGGTGGGAAAAAGGGGTGGAGCGATTTAGCCCGTTCACGAACTTAGCCTTCATTTTTTGTCAAAAATAACGTGTGCAAAATTTGAACTTCATAGCTCAACGCGTTCTCGAGCTAGAGAGGTCACGGACGGACGGACGGACAGACGGACAGACGGACATCCGGTTTTGAGATATTCGAGTGATAATATGAACTTCTGTATCATTCATTTTTTTCTGCGAGCCTTATTTCTTAGCGTTACAAACTTTGTGGCAAACTTATAATACTCTCAGATTTCATCTAGAGTATAAAAATGGTAAGCCTAACGAAGACCAAATTTCGCCTGCGACTCTGTATTTAGTGAAATACTATTGATCGCTTTTAATTGAATGGTAGTATTCGTCGGTCATATTCTTGTTTCGATGAATAGTTTTGAAAAACGGTTGAGCGTTACTTGCACCTTCATCCATCTCGATCCAGACACTATTACTTCCAGATTTCTACTACAAGCCACTTGCTGTTGTCTCCTTGGATGGACGCCTCCCTAGTTTGGTAAATGTCCTGCACGACTCATTACTATTTAAAAATCTAAACGAAAAATACATATGGAAATAAGAAAAATCATATTTTATGGAAATATGTTTGAGCGGGAATTATTTTAGTTTCTTGTTTCGGGTACTTTCGCTCATTCTACTTAGCTTTTAAACAACAGTATCTTTACTTACCACGGCCCCAGATAGAGATTGTTGTGTAGTCCCAACGGTAGATCGTCCCTAAACATACGAGTAAACGTTCCACTCATCGAATCTAATCTGGAAAATAAATGACAATCTGTAATGGACGGTTTGGTGGGCATTTGAAGATGCCCGTGGGGACGGAGCCTAAGTAGTGGTATGTAGGTAGTGACCGTGAAGGTCGGGCCGTGCCATCTGGCGAAGAAAAAGGCCCCTCAACGAGCTAAGCAGCGGCCTATGCTTGCTGTAGCTCAGTTCGGGAGATGTGGGCGGGGTTTTCGCCTCTCGTTGCCCCTGTCCTTTACGTATTAACAAAAATTCATAGGCCTGGGGAAGACAACACAAACGGGAGGTAAAAATGGGAAGTAAAAAAAATAGTCGATAAGGATGGAATGGTTGGCGGACGGATCAGACGCCCACGCGGTCGCACCTGGGTCCGGGTGTAACGGGACCCTCGGCCTCTGGTTTCGTACCACCAACAGATCACTACTCATCAGGTGCTACTTCGATCTGCCGGTGGGAGCAGCACTACCAGATCATAATATGGTTCATTACAAGTGGTTCATTACAAATCCTTATGCTGATACGAGTGCAGGTGTCTTTGAACCGAACACCAGGATTTCGATGGCAATCTCGCCCGATGTCTTTTAAGCTGAGATTCACGCCATTGAGGTGTTGTTGTTGAGGTTTATCTTAGAAAAAGGACTTCGCAGCGCTCACATTACGATTATATTAGACAGCGACGCCCTCTCCTTATTTAGGGTCTATTCGAAAATGGTGAAGAAGTATTACGAACTTCTCCATATGTTGACAACCAAAAACCAAGTTTTCTTTTGTTGGGTGCCAGTCAAACAGTCGGGGCGACCGGTAGCGCAGTGTGTTGAGGCATCTGTCTCACGTTTGACTACCGGCGTTCCGGGTTCGAATCCCGTCCACGACGACGTTCGTGGCCATGGATGTGCAGGAGGTGCATGCTGGAAATTGCATTCCCCGAAACCAGTTTATGCCGTGGAAACATCAACTGGGCCACATGGAACAGTTGACGCACTATGCCCCACAAGGGGTTAGGGCAATTGAGAGAGAGAGAGAGTGTCAAACAGGGCATTGAGGGGAACGTGGCTGCGAGGCTTGTTAATTGTCTTGGCCCCTCCAGCCCAACTAACAAACTCTCAAGAGTTAAAGTCTTGTCGCTTACAAAAAGCCCTACTTTAGTAAAACTCTCCGACACTCTCGTAACGTAACTCTTGGGACAAAACTTAAATTCACTCTTGTAGCACCATTCTGATGAGAGTTTAACTCCACTAGAATTAGGGAAACTTTCACTCATCTAATAGGAACATCGCTGTAATCTTATTAAACCTTTTTTAAAAGACTGAATCTCTAGAAAAGTTATACTCTCATAGGTGGCCCCTTATAAGAGCTTGAGTGTAAAATTACTCCACATGATACTCTTATAAGGTTCATAATACTAGATCACTCATGCAGAGAGTATTATGAGCCCAATGATTATTATTAACTCGCATAAGTAGCCCGCTGTAGGAGCTCGAGGAGCTTGAGTGTAAAATTGCTTGTAGTAATACCCTTATGAGACCCAAAATACTTTATCACTCATGCGGAGAATATTACTATTGAATAAACGTTATTGTAGTTGACATTTCGACAGCTACTGCATGTAAACAAGTGACATTGCTCTCCGCGAAAAGTCGACGAACACGATGAATAGTATGCATAAATTATTCTGGATATGTACGCCGATGATCTCCGAATATCTATTTCCCCATGAGGAACATTAAGTTTATTATCAGTTTCGTCAGCGATGCAGAGAGAAACAATATATTGCCGTTGCATGAAATTGAAAACAAATGAGTTCAATTTAAATTATGCACATCTGCCCCTGACCGTGGTAATATCCAAAAGATAAATACGTCCGCTCGATCACATCTGCATGTATTTCGGCCTTTACATTCTAATGGGTGTTGAGAACGTATTTGGTAAAAAAACACGAATGCGTTGTGCGTCCTTTGTCCTTTCTCAAAAAATTATAAATTTTTCTTTTTTGTAAAATATCTGCTCATTGTTTTTTTTTTTTTTTTTTTTTTTTTTATGTTTATACCAAAGCTTAGGGGGTAACCCTTTGATGCGAGAGCACAGCATTGGCGGTAAGGGATTAAGGTAGTGGGGAGATGGGTCGAGTTTGAATAAGGTGACGGTGTACATTCCGTTTAAATTTTTGTAGGTCATAGTTGCGGGGGAAAACAAAAGATGGTAGATCGTTCCACATTCGTGTTGTCCTAGATACAAACGAGTCATGGAATTTGGCGGTGCGACTATTGCTGAGTTCTAGAAGATGAGGATGGACACGACTGGCTAGTCGGGTGTTACGTAAAGGAAAAGTACGCTCAGGAATGAGGTTGGCTATTTCATCAGAGCAACGGCGGTTGTAGTAGCGATAGAAGAGTGAGAGACAGCCGACACTTCGCCGGTGTTCAAGCGGTTCGATTTTAGATGTTATGGGTTCCTCGCCAATAAGCTTGAAGGCTTTCCGTTGAACTTTGTCTAACGCGGATAATGCGGTTCTACCTGCGCCTGCCCATATGTGGGAATTAAGTTCAAGTCTCGGTCTTATATGAGCCTTGTAAATTTGAGCCAGATCAGATGGTGAAAAGTATCTTTTACAGCGATTCAGAAAGCCCAGACACTTCATTGCGTTTTTTGCAACGCAAAAAATGTGGTCGGACCAATTTAGTTTACTGGAGATGTTAATACCTAGTATGTTCAGTATGGGCGAATCAGGAATGCTGACCCCATCGACAAGAATGGGTTGGGCGGTAGGTGGAGCACATCGCTTATTGGAAAGTAGACAACATTGAGTTTTTGAGGCGTTAAACTCTACTCGATTCGCTTTCCCCCATGCAATAATTTTTGAAATGTCTTCATTTAGTGAGTCAAACATGCGATCTCTGTTGATAGATGTTGAATTTCGGCGAGAGTCAGCTACAGAGTTGAAAGAGTAAGTGTAGTCAAGGGTGCTATCGTCTGCAAAGCTATGGATTGAGTTGGAAGTCACGCTGAGAAGATCGTTGATGAAGAGAAGGAAGAGTGTTGGTGAAAGGACAGTACCTTGGGGGACCCCTGCGTTGGTGGTATGGCAATTTGATTTAACTCCATCAAGGACGACCTGAAGCGAACGGTCTTGTTGTCTTATTGCGTTACCTTATGACAATGAGAAAAAGGTTCAAGTCTCATTACGTATGAGATTGTTGAGAATAAACACCTCGTCATAAACCCCTTTTTAAAACCCACTTGCATCGATGCATGTGTGTTTCAAAAAGGGTTTTATGACGAGGTGTTTCTCAGCAATCTTTTGCTACAATAGTTTTAAAATGACAAATTGTATGAAAATTTTGTATCTGTGGTAAGCTCTTATACGGATTTTTTTGATTTCATAAAAAGAGGAGTATTTTCATAGCGACATTTTCATTTTTATAAGAAAGAAAAACCAATAGCGGCCATATTTTTCTCTGATTGGAATTTTTGGAGTTGAAATAGGCATAGCGCGCCATCGTACTCCGTTCTGGGCAATAGGGCGCAACTCCTCAAAAGACTTACCCAGTGCCCTACACTCCTTTGCCACAGATCGACGCCATGTGATTTTAGGACCGCCACTTGGTCGGCCTTGGTTGGAAATGTGGTTAGATTTCATGGCATGCAAAGCAATGCATTTATATTTTATATTATTTGTGACCTATTCACTGCCATTTCCGCTGCGTATCTATTCGTCGATTGGCATCTGACCCGTACGCCGACTTAGCTCTTCATTTGATATTGTTTCGGGCCAGAAAATTCGACGAAGACATGAGTTGACGAAAACTTGCAGCTTTCTGGTAACTCTTACGAAAACTTTCCATGTACTGCTCCCATACAAAAGCACAGACAGTACCAGGGAGCGAAACATGCCCAGCTTGGTCTTGATGTTGAGATAACTGCCTTGCCAAATTTTGGACACCATGCCGTATGCGCATTTAGCCTGGTTGATACGACGAGCGATGTCCTGCTCCGTACTACCATTTTCGGCAACAATGCTACCCAGGTAGACGAAGACAGGCTGTCCATTAATATTGATGGCAGTAGGTGTCGGATTTCTTTTTTGCAATGGCGGGCTAAGAACCTTGGTCTTGTTGGTATTAATTTTTAGCCCAACCTTGCTTGCCTCTCTCTCTATATCTAACGCCATTGCGGACAGATCCATGATTTTGTGGGAGAGTAGGCATAAGTCGTCAGCGTAGTCCAGATGTTGTAGATAAGATGTCAAAGTCCATTCTTCTGTCTAGTCCTGATAGGCCTTCGTCGATCACTATGGGGAATAGGATCGGTGAGAGGATGCACCCCTGCCGAACTCCACTGCGAATCTCAAAGCCCCTGGAGACCTTACCTTTATGCAGAACGCGACATTTCGCGCCGTCATAGGTTGCCTTAATAATAGCCACAAGCTTCTCAGGGATGCCTCTCCTGCGCAACTCCGCCCATATAGAATCCCGGTTCACACTATTGAAAGCCTTTTCGAAATCGATGAAAAGCAAGTGAAGCGGAGAATCGTATTCAGCGCATTGCTCGATGATGATTCGCAAGGTGTTAATGTGATCGACACAGGAGAATCCGGATCGAACATCAGCCTGCTCTTCATCAATTGTGCTTCCTAAGTGGGCAAATAGACATACATTTGTATGTAGATATCTTGAAAGCAGATGGATTAAAATTAAAATGAACTTGCGTGGGATGGGCCTAAAGTGCTGATGATCATCGCTCTTTTTGTGTCATTAGTTTTCAGTGCAGCTACAAGTGCACTTTTTAGTCTGGTGCCATATCAGCAAAATAGGATTTACATTTGTTTGACTTCGCAAGTTGCAAGTTTTTGACGATTGTTCATGCCAAAGCTGTCGTGCGACTGCACAGCCTTGGTGGGAAGGAAATAAGGTACAAGGTTGACGTACCGGTGTAGGTTTTTTTTTTTAATTTTTGCAGGTCATTACTGCAGAAGGGAAGATAACAGATTATAGTTTGTTCTTGCAATTAGGTTCAAGATTAGAAGGGGGGTCACGACCTCAGCAAACAAAGGAAGGGGAGGATGAATAAAGTAGCACTTTTTGGGTTTCGTAGTTATCGCGAAAACCGTTGGCCTTAGCGTGAAAATCATGATAAACCAAATTTATGTGGATGAATACGTTCCTTGGGGAGCTTAGTACTAGAGTCTATTCAGTATCCAACTTGTACCCGAACCGTTTGATTTGGCATCAACTATACCTTAAACATCATGAACCTCAGAGTCAAACAGACTAGCCCTGCTCGACGATCTCTGACCTATTTGTGGAAGTTTGTAACTTCTCCGAAAATATGTTCTTTTTGTACCTATACAAAAAATTTCCATGCTTATTTAAAAGTGAAGATTCGCTACGAGTATCTCAGTTCTACTGAAAGTCACGTTTTACGCATTCTTTTCTCGGAAACAATGGGTGGAAGTGAACGACTGTTCCTTTGTCTGTTTTTCGTTTTCATTTCGCGTTTTTTAACTTGTTTGTCCGTTACGTTAATCCTGGCCACACACTGTCGAACATGAACTCGACCTCGAACAAGAACATAGTGCGGGTTGACCGATTTTATTCAAATTTGTATGAAGTGTGTGTGTGTGAGCTATTGGGAGGACACTTGTACTATTGTACATATGTTCTTATGTAATTCCCTGACACTATTTGGCTCAAACAAACATTTTATCTTATCTTTTTTGTACTATAGTATATAAGTACTCGTATACTAAGTTGGAAAAGGAACCTTTTGGACAAATAAAATAAAACTGATTTGTATTCATTGACATGCATGGCAATCTTTCAAACGACCAGTACCAATACTACTGGATTACCACTCTAGTCCGTGATAAAGTAACTCGGAATATCTTTCATGAACAATAACAAGTTCCCTGTAATTACCTGTGATTGAAGGTATCGAAGAGAAACCGGGTGTGCACTAATGAATAGACTATTAAAAGTAGTAGCTGTAGCACGGGATAACACTCGATAGCGATAGCAGCAGGTATTACGACATTTTTCACATTCAAACTAGATTTTATAATCTATCAATCTTTCGGGCCAACTACTGTGCATTCTGGGTATTTTTTGCCTGAAGTCTTCTTTGAATCTGATTCGCGTTAACTTGTTTTTTTTCGCGTGTCATTTAAATCCAATCAGACATAAGCTCGCTTACTGTCCACTTTTTTTGATCAAACAGGAAAGATATTTTTCTCATTGCTTTTTTCCTTCTATTTAGCTGCAAGGGATTAATCGCAATAAATAGATAGGATACCATGCCAGCGTGTTTCACTGAACTACTCGTAAATCCTACATCGTTGGCGTCCATTATCTCTACTGACATAGGCACTCGAATGTAGATTCGAACGGGTAGAGATGGATGCGATAGCCCCCGGGGGAGTCGTCTACCTCTTCGGTTTCCCAAGCAAAGGGTTATAATTTTGCAGATTGCAAACCAGTCGTGTTCTTGTTGATATTGACCCTGTAGAGATGCGCAACTGTGCTGAGCAGATCTGAGAACGTGATGGATGAATTTGTAGTTGCAACCCTAATTATGTGTTGGAAGTTCCGTCTATTCTTTGTACAAGGGATATCCGTTGGCCTTTCTCATTTCTAAAGGCTAGTATACACTGAGACTCTTTGAGTCGATTTTTTCGCGTATCCGATGAATCCCATTTGTATCTCGCCTGCATCCAGTCGGCCCCAACTCATTGTCGATGTGAATTTTGTATGTTATTGGTTAGTATTTTCAGCGTCTTTTGAGAACCGTACGATATGAAATTCAGAGACTCAACCAGTCCGCGACTTGAGTACTTTAAATAAACCCCAATGGTACACATACACTTAACACTAAAATAAAACTTGGGTTTAAAAATCATATTTTTGTACATTGGATTAGCATTGAAGGATGGACAGTTCTAGGCAATCTTAGTGACTTACGACCTTTAGAATCGTTGTGACTAGAGGATGTTAAGGCTTCGAACCGAATGCTCATTTGCCTTAGATGTCTTGAATCCTTGAATGGCCACCGTCAACCGTGGTAAATTTAGCAATTTAGCGGAGCGTTGCTTACGTTAAAATTGATCGCTTACGGTGGAGATACCAGACTTTTAGGAGCAAAAGACGAAGTGGGAGACCCAGCTAAGAAAGCTCTTACGGATTATGCCGCTGCCACATCTGAGCGTACTCTACGCTGAAGAAAGTAGCAAATAGCCTGATGCGCTAGGTACTATACATCTGGAACCTAGTATGTAACACTATTTATTATTTATTGCCGCGCTCGGTAGCCGTGAGTTCTCGGTCGCCACTCTATGATTCTACATCTAAAGAAACATAGGTTCAATCCTCGGCGCGTCAATAAAAACTACCTGCCAGGACCGGTCAAAGTCTATCTTAATGCACAGGCAATGCCATTTTGCCCCCCCGCCCCCTCTTCACATTTTTTCAAAACACTTTTCCATATGAATATGAATGATGCATTGCTTCATATTATTTGCAAGTATTTTTATGTACCTATTATTTTGAATCTTTGATGCATAAGCGTCGATTTAGTTCAAGCTGGTTTGCTTGTTTATTAACGCCGTTTGGAGGAAAGTTGTTGAGAAAGCCTTAGTAAACTAAAAAAAATTTCTTCTCATCACTATTTCCCTGTGTGACCTTCTCTCGGTGTTAATTCGTTGAAATGGCTCTGGCTAATTACCCGTCCCTCTACCGTGTTGACTTACGCCTTTACCTCGATCTGGAATTTTTGGTGAATCTCATACACAGTGCGACTTAACACCTTCAAATTCTTTATAGTCGAGCATGTGCTCCACCAAATTACCTGGGCCAATGACATTACTTAGCTCCTCTTCCAGCTGATTCCGGTTTCTTGCAAACCTCGGACAGCGAAACAACACGAGCTTCGCTTTCAACGACTCCTGCACACTTTTCCGAGTTGTCCAGCTTGAAGCTCTGAAGATATTGGCGGTATCCATTATATTCCGTGAGGATTTGAGTTCAGTTCAACTTACCGTGCTAGCGGAGCGGCTTACTCATCTCTCGATTTGAATGAGTCCTATGACCTCTTGGGGCTTACTTTCACCGTTGCTGCTGCTTTTTGAAAGATTTGTTAAAAGATTTGTCCCTTTCTCTTGTTGTCAGTTGTCAGGAACGGGAATTTCCAGGATATTTATATACATTGTTCCACTGTAAAGGGCCGTGTACGGAACCTTGTGGGACACCTGCTGGCGTCTAAGCCCTTCAACGGTTTCATGCTACTGTATTCAATGTGAGAGGTAACACTTGATTATTTCTGCTGAATTAGCCTACACTCTTTTATAGAGATACATGAATCAACTGAGAAGCATAAAAGTTCGTAAACCCGTCGGGCGCGTCAGATCTACGATTCCCGTCCCGTGTGGGCTTACGACAAAGCATAACTTGTTTGCTGACAACGGGTACCGACGAGTACTTATCCGCCCTTGATGAGTCGATGAATTCAACAACAAACACATAAAAAAAATGATTTCAGTACTCGCACATATGCTCTGTCGCGTATATGCGTCCCGTGTATCAGAAGCTTAAAGGTACTAATATACGTAACGTGTAAACCCGTCGGACGCGTCACATCTACGATAGCCATCCCGTGTAAACAGCAAACGTGTTTACGACAACGCGTAAGTTGTTAGCTGTCGATGGGTCTCGACTGGTACTTATCCGACATTGATGAGTCGATGAATCCAACAACAAACATATGAAAAAGATGATTTCAGTACTCGCACATATGCTGTCAAATCGTAAACACACTTCGTGTAGACACAGCGACGTGTGCATTATTTTCGCGTCAGTAAAATTCACTTGGATACCCGTTTCTTACGTTTCATCCGCGTAAACCCGACTTACGTAAAGACATTAGTCACTAGTGGAGCACGCGCTTCGAAAGCCTTATTGTCGGTCTGACAAGTCTCCTTTTTCCTCCACAATCTAGGATGTGGGTAATTTGGTTCAGAATTTTTCCTACATGAAATTTGAGCAAGCAAAATGGGCGTTAGGAATTCGGTACGCTCGGTCGCTTGTTAAATAGAAATTGCCTTTTCCTTGCATTTGAACATTCGGCAACCTTTTAGTTTCCGGGGCCCCGGCTGGGGAAATCACTTTTCACTCGCGTCACTCTAAAAGTCAAGAATTTGCAAAAAAAAAAAATATTTAATTTTATTTTTAATTTTTGTTTAAAGTTTTAATTTTTTTTCATAAGTTATACTGAGTATTTGGAATATTGGAGGCATGGAAAATTGAAATATTCGCAAATCCCCTTGCGTGGGCTCCGCTCGCTACGCTCGCTCCGCGCTTAAGGGATCGCAACCCTCAGTATCGCACAAACATGAACGCTCGCTTCGCTCGCTCTGCGTGCAACAGCGTTTTGATCAGTTTTAAATACACCAATACACCATACTGAGTGATAAATCATTGGAACAAGAAAATAAGAAAAAAAAAAAAAAAAAAATTAAGATTAAAAATAAAAAAAAAAATAAAAAAAAAAATAAAAATTAAATTTTTTTTTTGAAAATTTTGGAGTTTTAGGGTGACGCGAGTGATAAGTGACAAAAAATTCGAGTGAAAAACGATTTTTTCACCCCGGGCCCCGGAAACTAAAAATATCCCGAACATTCCAATAAACATATCGACTATGGTACGAATCGCTACTTTTAACGCCTTGTTCGGAACCCCATAAATGCTGTGTACTTCATTATCCCCAATTCTGGAAGCGATTTAGTGAAACTTGTTTCCCGATATAGCGGGTACAGCTTTAAGCGGAGAACACACATACGCGATCGCGGTGGCGATTGCGTTCGCGATGGCGATCAAACGCGTTCCACGTAAGTAAGTTAAGCAGCACATACTTGTCGCGATCTGTCAGCGATAGAGTGGACATCTGCAGCTTTCGATCGCGAGGTAGTCGGCGATCTGCGATCAAACGCAACTGGTTGAATTTATTGCAGATCTCAAGTATTAAAAATGGCAGATTTTATGGAAAAATTGATTGAACATGTAAAAAAACATAATGTGTTGTATGACATGTCACATGCTGACTACAACAATGTGCGCATACAATTTTTAAAAAATAAAAAATTAAATTCTTTGCGGTTGCGATTGCAACATGGTGTGTTCGTTGCCTCCTGTGATTGCGATCGCGAGCGCAATCGTCATCGCCATCGTCATCGCCATCGCGATCGAGTATATGTGTTCTCCGCTTTATCGTCTAATATTGTTTCTTGTTCAGTGGTCTCTAGTTAGTGCTTGGGAAAAAGAACGGAGATCAACAGGTCGGTAGTTTTTAGGATGTGATTTTTTTCATCACGACTGCATTTTAGCAGCCTAGGTTTTTGAAGCAGATTTGCATAGTTCTTAATATCGCAAGTTTCCTGAGGTTGCGTGTGTTCTTGTACCACGTCAGTATATCCCGATGTCCCCATCAATCGCTAGATTAGACCCCTTCACACTAAGGTTTCTACGTTGCAGGCTTTTTCTTTCGTTTGCCAGTTATTCTCCTTTCGCTGGTCAGCGAACTTTTTTTTTACATGGACGCATCGCATGCGGAAGCTATTTGCTTCACAATCTGTCATGTTTTCTGCTGTGCTAGTCCTTCGGTAAGGCCTTTCTGAAGCAGAATCTCTTTCAATTTACCCTTATCAAAGGTCTTGACGCACCACGTTGTGAGAATAACATGCCGCAACTCTACGGACAAGCGTTGTTAGATTCATGACAAGGCCAGGCGAGCCTTTTCCATAAGGTACTGCTAAACCATAAAGAAAAATGCCGTACTTTGTCTTTTCCACTTTTAACTTTATTATTCCTGGAATAGGAACCAAAAAGAAAAATGTCGTACTTTAGAAATGAATTTCCACAAAGTTGATAAGTCGTCGATCGAGTCAATTAAGGTATTGCTGTCGTCTGAGCTCATTATATCGACACCCAGTTTAGAGAAACGTCACGGAATGCACTTCCTCCAGCATTAGTTTCTCGGCTTCCCAATTCTGTCGTCTAGGGGAGTGGTATCGTGCAACAGTTGGCCCAGCATTCTTTCGAATTCGGTCAGGTCTAGGCCTGGCGAATTGTAGCCGTTCATCGCTTCTGACATGCCTTCCTGGAAAGTGCGTTAGCGACGCAGATCGACCTGTCTGGATTTAGATATTGATCGTAGACAACTGTGACATCCACTTCCCACTTCCTGGTTGGTCTGCGACATCAAATCCTCTACTACTTGGCAATTGTTCCAGTTGATCGACAGGAACTTCATTTACGGATCTGTTGAAATCAGTGACGGAGAGTGAATGCTCAAAATCTGGTTAATTTTCTGTCAGGGAAGGGGTGTGTGTATGGCATTACCCTCCACGGCATAGAAGCGAATGTTTAAGAGCGCTAAGATTACATTGAACATGGTTGACGACCCTAGCATAACTCTCTCACTGCAGAGTGAAATTAATAATTAAAAGATCATCGTAAAATATTATTTGACAACAGCAGTGTTAGACTTAATATTCTTTCTTAGTGCATAGCTTCCAGACCATGATTTAAAAGTGTATGGTTCACAAAAGGATATTTATACTGGGTTACTGGTCGCATCGCTATACTCTTGAATGAACCGGCTGACGAATTAGCTAGGCCAGGGCAGCCTCGAACACTCCCTTCTGTGGTTCAAAAACCTTTTACAGGACATACATGTTGGTTGATAAATTGTTACAAAAGGAAATCGAGTGGTATGTAGTGAATTGGAACACAGCATGGAAGTGCACTGATGCCACCAACCTTTGGGATCTCTAAGGCAGATCCTCCTAACCGTTACTGCTAAACCAGAATAATATCAGAATTATAAGTGATGTGCTTACTGGACACTCTTGTTTGAGCGGCCATCTTTAGACACAAGACTTGGGCATGGTAGAGGACAGTAGCTGTCTCTTCTGCGAGGGTGACCCTGAATATTCTCTTTTAGTGTGTGGTAGGGTACGTATTAGTTTTGATTTCTCCGACCCGGAAGATATCACTTCAACCCTATTTAAATTCTGGCTTAGTCCGTTTGTAATATTTAAGGCTATAGCAACATATAGCCTCTTTGCTGACCTCACTGACCCGAAAAATGAATAAATCAACAAACTGTTTTTGACATGGATATGTCTTATAGCTGGGGGTCATCCTAAAAATCTGTCTGCTGTGCTACTCGGGGGTCAGAAGAGGAAACAAGCTCATTGAAAATTTTTCCGAGTTCTATGAAAATAGTGGCCGATTGGTTTACAGAGTATTTCCAACCAGGCTCTCAGAATTTTGACTTGTGCTCTCTGTCCCACGCTTTCAGTCAACGCGACGACGCGACGCCATGATCAAAACTCCTGCATACATACCATACCAAACATTCAAAATCCTGAAAAATATAGAGTACGCTCCGTACTCCCTAACTTGACTAGGCCCCCAGAACAAATCGCAAGAAGTCGTCTGCTCTCCTCGCTCGACATGCTCACACGCAATTTATGGTCTCCGAATGTATGCGAAATTTCGCTCAGGGCAGCGGACCTCCTCCTCTCATACATTCATATCATTCTCACCATTCCATTCAACGAATTGTGCACTCCCGACATGCACATACATAGACCCAATCTCAGGTCACGATGAATGAAATTCCATTTTTACTCATTATTTAGGTCAAGGACGTCCAAGGACTTTCAATAACCTTCAATTTCCGCCAATTCCTCCATTTAATAAAATAGCGCGCGTTGTACTATCCGAATCACTAGGGTCCCAGAAAAAGTAGCAAGTAGTCAGTCGACTAACATTTGGACATGTGCAGACGCAATTTGAGAGAGTTTACATAGTTCCCGCCCCCCGAAGATGAGCGAGAGCGGATGAAGTTTATTCGAGTCAAATCGGGTGATCCAGCGACTGTGATTGTGCATTTGCAATGGCGGCGATTTGAGGTCTGACTGGCCCACAATATGGGCCCCCACCACACGTGCAATAAACATATAGAACAAAAGCTCCACATACGGTACGATGCATTAGCAGCATAAATGTTGACTTTCAATAGGGCGTGTCTATCTGTCTCATGTGGTTGGGTGTTCAATCTCATTAGAACGGGCATATCCGGTTCATATGGGGGCGTTAGCTTTCAATGGGGTATGTCTCTCTGTCTCATGAAGGGGGTGTTAAGTTTCATTTGGGGCGGGTTTATCGGGAATCGGTTCTTGGAAGACAGGTTATTGGCTTTTGGTGGGAAATGATACAAAGTATCTACACTGCATGCAGATACATCGGAACATGGATATGTCTTTGGCTACCGACTGCGTGGAACCTGTCGTGTTGAAGATATCGACGTAAGTTTTATAAAGATCCCAGTATAGTTATACTGGATGAAATCATTCGACAAAACACGTCCCACGCTTTCGGTAGGCATAAGACATATCCATGTTCCGATGTACCTGCATGCAGTGTAGATACTTTGTATCATTTTTTTCTTTTGCTGGCGCCATAGAATAACTCACGATTAAAAGCATGTACTTTTTAGGATTCTTGTCGGTACATCCATCAATATTCTTGTGTTTTTAATGAATGGTCGCTTGTTTGGCCTCCTTTGGCGAACAATTTCTCTCATATTAAACAAAATGCTTGACATTTACTGCAGCAGTCCCGAAACGTTTTAAGAAGTATCTGCTCTCTTAGGCGATAATTCGTCGTATCGACCTTGATTTTGCCTATTTTGAGGACCTTCTCTGCAGCTTTGGCTGGCAGGCTGAAGTCCCGTAGGTATTTCTATGCCTTTTCCACAGACGCCAACATATATGAGTGTATTATATTTACTTACTTTTTTTTTAATTGATTAATTAAAATTTCTAAAACGTTTGGGAAACTCTGCATTTGTCCAAACAGAGTGCCACCATGCAAACACTCATGGGGTCTGGGTCAGATTTCGTTTTCAATGTGAGTGCTGGTTCAGCCAGGCCATTCTATAACGATCAGGGTATCTTAAAGCTGGAACTACTGAAAATGCTTAGCTGTATAAATGCAATGATTTGGCTGAATTAAGACGCGTCGCGCCAGCATGGCACGGGAACCAGCCAGCACCAGCCAATTTTGCCTCAGTCTCAGATCTCTCAGTCTTTGAATTAACTTTGCGTCGTTTGCGTTCTCGAACGGTGGCTCTGGCTTTGTGTTCAATTCAATCGCATTTGCATCGCGCGCTCTACACAATTGAGTACTATTTTGTAACGCGCTGACTGCATTTGTACCGAACGTTGCGTTTAGCGTGCGCTTACAAGGCACCAATTGAATTACAACCCCCACGATCTTTAACCCTATTAGTGCAATCCGTAGGGATCACAATAACTACCAATGTCCTTATCCGCGAAATCTGATTAATTCGTGGCGGTTAAGTGTGAGCTGTGAGTGTTTAGAAGTGATTCAATAGAAAGAAAGGTGCCTGGTTTCCGACCAGGATTCGACATTCTAGGAAGCACAAAAGGCTTCCTTGTTCCTAACAAGTGAAAGTGAAGTGGTCCACACATGATAAATTTCGGTTGTTGGTTTTCGATGACGGTCGTTTACCCTGTCTGATGAGATCCTGTGCAAAATGTGTGTTGAGTGTTATTTATTAGTCGCCGGGCAACAGATGACATCCCCGTCTTCGACGCAGACGACAGAGCCTGGAGTATGGGCACATAATATGTATGAAAATTCCAGGCATATGGCAGAGTACTAGACGGTGAACTGTTGGTTGTTTGGTAGAAATTCCTTATCAGGAGTTTTCATTATTCTGCTCTTTGGATTTGTTTTATTGTGGAATGCGATGGTATCTGACCCTTTCAATTTCAAGGGAATGTCATGGATTAAGAAGAAAGATTTTTTGGAATCACGTCTGGGTGAGGGAAGCATTTCATATCTAAAGGTTTTGGATCGTTTCTTTGAATAGAATGTATGGAACTATGCAATTGGGAAATCGATTGCACCATAGTTGGAGGTAATTAGTGTTCTTCCCCTCTTCTGTCAGTCATTTGTATCCTGAGAGAATAGGACTTTTGTAAGTATTCGCTGCTATAGGGATGGCATTTGTTTTACAATCCATATATTGTATCATATGCCATAGTTATCGTTTGAAATGTTTATTTCGACATGTATACAGTATACGCTCTCATAAGCGAACACCATCGGGACCAACAATTTTGTCCGGTTATGGGGAGTGCGTGCTTAAGAGAACGCCAACATTTGTTTTTAAGACAACCTTTAAATTTTTGTAATAAATCAAAATCATTTTTAATAAATAACCAAAACTGGACGTGTGGTGAAATTTAAAATGTATAATCACAGCCTGATCCAAGGGTTGGCACTCACTGGTTGTATTTGGGTACAAAAACATAACGGTGACGTTGGAAAGTTTCAAATTTTTTGGATGCAAGCAACCGTTATCAAGAAATAGCAACGCCATTTGATTATTGAGTCTCATACATAACCAGTCGTTTATAATCTCTAATTGTCATGAAAATGCTAAGAAAAGCAACTGCAAAACCCTCGAGTTATCCGGCTTTCATAGGTTTCATCTGAAAAATAACAGAGAAATGCTTGTCCGTATCCGACTATGGGAGCGTCCGGTTTAGGGAGCCTAAGGCGGCTTTCACACGGAACGCACGATACACGAGATTCTAGCAGAAAGCACCAGTGGCGAGCGAGCTGTGTATGTGCGACGATTAATATAAAATGGCATTCGTATAGAAAGTTCGCTCGCCACTGGCGCTTTCTGCTAGAATATCGTGTATCGTGCATTCCGTGTGATGTGAAAGCCGCCTAATTAGTTTGAAAACACGCAAAAAAAAACAAATTGAGACATAAAAACTTGCCCGCTTATAAGAGTTTTGAGAGCGGGAGCGTACACTACGAGTATATCGTTTAAAATACATATATCGATAAATTAATCGTTTTATCAAATAGTGGAAGCCAATATTCTAGTAAGATATAGATCTTATCTTTAGTAAAATTTTACTAATACAATAATATGAATCAAGAGTTTTGTAATTATGCATTAAAAAGTTACCAGAATTAGTTATTTACTTTCTTATTGTTGAATCAATGGACTCAGTGGCGTAGATAAGGGGTAGGGGGTTTAAGGGGATGAGTCCCCCATGAGTTCTTATACTATACAATCGCTTCTATGTTGTCCCTATCTCGAGTTTGAGAAAAGAACGTTCTAAAGATCGCCACACACGACAACCACTTTGGTTGCGAGCAAGCATCAAACCACGTGAAACTCAATAAAAAAAATTCTTATTTCCACTGTTCTATGATATTTGATGGTTCGATGGAAGTTCGGTCGTGGTATTATGGAAAAGATGGATTTTGCAAGAAAACTATGAATTTACTAGTCTTTGTTTTCTCAGTGTCCGATTAAACTCTTTGTTAACTAACAGGGACACAAATTAATCGAAATAGCCCGATTAGCATTTTCGTTTTCTCATACGTCTCATACAAATTACCACGCCATAAAGTGTGGAACTTATCTCAGACCACATTTATGGCAAAATCCGCTGATTTTCTTGACGGAATTCTACCGTCCACGAGTCCATTTTATATTAGTACGGTCGCTCAGCATATTCATTTGCAGCGGAGTTTGTTGCAAATTCTCTCCTATCGAATGAATTTCCAGGAACTCTGTTCGATATCTTCGATTAATTTGAGATTTGGTGAGAAGATTAAGAGAAGAGAATAAAAAGTTTTTCTCACAAACACACGCTCCCATGCCAACTATCGTAGTGGTCCGATTCAGACGGTTCTAAATATGCAGCGTGCAATGGAAAGAAGGCAACGTTCGCCTTCTATGCACCGGGCCCCGGTTCGATTCCTACTGAAGGCGGTAGTGATGACACCAACCAGATGGCTGATGCATGGCTACGTTAAGGTTTTCTTTACAGTCGAAAATGGCCGAAAATATTTGGCACCCATTGTGGGGACAGTGTGATTTAATTTATAATTCAGTAGAAACGAAATGTGCAATCGACTTTATGTTCGGGATACTGTTAGTCGTAAAACACACAAAATGAAATCCTTTTAGATCTTACGATAACCTACCCTTATGTTGCCATAAGACTTATTAGGACTTCAATCTTATATTAGAGAAAATTCACCGAAGAAAATATAGAGGTAATAGTAAAAATAGCGCGTCAACTACTTCCAGCCGATTTAGCCGCCGGAACCCAAAGAACCATGACCCCAGCTAGATTCAAAATCCTGAAACCGAAGTTATCTAGATCTAGTTGGTTTATATTCAAAATGGGCACGATCAGGCCTACCTCCACTACACATGGAATATATAATAATTAAATGTATCTATAACTCCCGATTAAATAAACATGAAAAGCTCTACCTTTGGTAGACTGTTCGTGAGGGTAATATTATACTCTCCTGGAAAAATAAAATCGATCAGCTGAAAACTAACGGTAATTTTCTTACAAAGAGCTCCGTACTACCCTACTTTTCACGTTTTTTGTCTATTACTCTTGAACCAATTGACGTAGACACCTGATTTTTGGCATGTAACCCGAATGTGAGAAGCTGCTTGCGTTTTAGTAAGTTGGGCATAATCAGATCAAAGGAACACCTACCTTCCCTACAAATTTCAAAAAATTTAATATTTCTTTAATTACGATAAGTTTCGGTAGAAATACACTAGCGAGATGAAGATTTGTTGGGAGTAGAATTTAGTTAGCTAGTATTGAAAATGAAATCAATATCACTATAATCACGCATAGCGCGTTTTTATATTTTATAAGTGGTTAATAATGAATGAAGTATATCAATACTAACTCAATACAATCCCTACCTCTCCTACAAATGAAACTTCAAATAAGCGATAACTTTTGATAGAATGAAGCCAGCGACTTGAAATTTTGGTCAAACGTTTGAAGTAAGATTTAGTTAGTTGGTTATTAAAGAAGGGCCAGATCCGACCCAAGGAACCCCTACCTCCGCTACAAATGAAGCTTAAAATAAGATATAACTTTCGATAAAATGAAGCTAGTGACTTAGAATTTTCGTCAAATGTTTGTAGTAGGATCCAGTCGGCTAATATTGAAAATACGTAAAATCTGACGAACGAAACCTCTACTTCCCCTACAAATGAAACTTCAATTAAGCGATAACTTTCGATAGAATGAAGCTGGTAACTTGAAATTTTGTTCAAATGTTTGAACTAGGATCTAGTTGGTTCTAATTGAAAATGCACAAGATACGACAAAGGAAACCTCTAACTCCCCTACATGTGAGACTTAAAATAAGCAATAACTTTCAAAAGGATGAAGCTAGCGACTTAAAAAATTCGACAAATATTTGTAGTGTGGGTTAGTTGATTTTGAAAATGGGCAAGATCCTTCTGAATGATCGCCAACAAATAAACTGGCCATATAGGAAACTCACTTTTAATGTTTATGGTCGTTACCAATTGGTACGTTTGGTATCACCACTAGGTCTGTGGAAGTCTAGGGTATATACGCTTTGGACTCCAGGTCTAAGCGACGCTTCGGTCTGGTTTCCTTTAACTTGGTAACTGGAAACAGTTTTTTGTCTTCTTTAAATGTCACATGGGGTCAAGGCAAATAGAACAGTACAGTCTGGTCCATGATGGTCAAGCACGGATGACCGTAATTATCATCATCGTGGCGCAACAGCCCGACATCGGGCCTTGACCGCCTGGATCGTTGTCCTCCAATTATTCCGGTCACGTGACCGCGTCCTCCAATTTTAGAAGCCCAGTAGCTGCTCGGCGTCCGCATATACTGAGCTCTCGCAACGAACTCTCGGTCGTCTTCGCTGTCTCGCTCCGTCGACTCGTTCTGCGTTCATTACTGTCTTTCTTGGCATACGATCATCGTCCATTCGTTGTACATGTCCTGCCCATCGAAGTCGTTGTAGTTTGCCGATTTTTGAAACTTCCAGCTCAACGTACAGTTCATATAACTCATGGTTGTACCGGATGCGCCATCTATCTCGATCGCAAACAGCCCCAAAAATTCGCCGCAAAACCTTACGTTCAAATGTGTCTTGAGTGTTTGCGGAGGCTTGAGTCAAGGTCCATGCTTCGCAGCCATAGCATAGCACTGGTCATGTAATGGTTTTGTACACGCGTAGCTTCGTATTTCTGCGCACATGCTTCGATTTCATTATGAGGAGAACCGGGAAAAAAAGTCTTATCAGCTAACTGTATCCGTCGCTTGATTTCGTCAGTTTCGTTGGCGTCCCTTGACAAGTTGCAACTCAGGTATATGAAGTCGTTCACGAACTCGATGTTGAGGTCCCCCACATTGATGCTCGATTGTGCAAATGTCCTTGTCGTCGATTGTGTCATTATTTTAGTTTTACCCTCGTTGATACGTAGTACAACTTCTTTTGCAGCAGCGTATGCAAAAGTTCTTCTGCTTCGGCCAATCTTCGGAGCACGATGTTGAAGTCGTCGGCGTATGCTGCTAATTGTGTCGACTTGATGAGTAGCGTCTTGCTGTTGCCCATATTCATAGCCCGAATATCGTATTCCAGTGCTAGGTTGAAGAGCGTCGGTGCCAGTCCATCGCCCTGTTTCAAACCAGTGCGTGTTTCAAATAGATCAGTAAGTCTATTATGGATCCTGACTTGTGAGACGGAGTTGGTCATCGTCATCTTTGTCAGTCGCACTAATTTTGCCGGTATACGAAATTACAGCATGATGTTGTACAGTACACCGCGATCGATACTGTCGGATGACTGCTTGAAGTTGGCAAAGATTTGGTGTACGTCTTCGTTGCATTCCGAGCACTTCGGGAGTATCAGTTTGACCGTAAAGAGCTGATCGGTTGTGGAGCGACCAGATCTGAAACCGCCTTGATATTCGCCAATGATTCGTTCTGCGTACGGATTTATTCTATTTTCCAGAATTTTCGTCAATATTTTATAGGACGTACAAACTAGTGATATGCCCCTATAATTTTTACACCGCAGTTTATCTCCCTTTTTGTGAGTTGGACAGATGATGCTTCTGCGTCAATCGTCTGGGATCACCTCCTCTTCCCATACTCGCAGGAGTAATTGATGTATGGCATAAGCTAGACCCGTTCCACCGAATTTTAGCAGTTCATCTGGAATCTCGTCAGCGCCCGGCGCTTTATTTCGTTTTAGTGACCGCAAGGCGAGATTAACTTCATCTACTGTCGGGGGTTGCATGGGTGGGCCTAGATCAACAATATCGTCGAGAGCTTCTTGTGTGGGGATGTTAGATGGTAGGTTTAGAAGCTCTTCAAAATAAGAGGCCCATCGTTTGTTAATGCCATCGGTGTCGCTGATGATGTTTCCATCCTTGTCCTTACAAAGGCTAGTCCTGGGTTGATAGGCGTTCTTAATTGTATTTACTAGTTTGCAGGCTTGTCTGGTGTTCCTATTAGCTAAGTTTTCGTTAATATTCAGAAACTGCTCGTCAAAGTATTTATGTTTCTTACGTCTAATTATTCTATTCGATATTCGCCGTAGCTCGTCATATTTTTTTTTGTATCGGCTCTGGTTCCTCGTTGAATCCATTGTCTATAGGCCTCGTAATCGCTGAAACCATATTATAACAGCCATCGTGAATCACAACACGTCGGTTTCTGTGTAGCGACCATAATATAACTTGCTTTCTTGTGATGTGAGTAATTATATCTTCCAAAAAAAAAAAAAAATTCAATATTATGTACAATACATGACACATCGATATCGAATGTAATATGTATATCGATATGTCCGGGCAAAAAGCCGGTAGAAAGAACCGCTACTCGATAAAACCGGCTCATGGTTAAAAAAAACCGGCACTTGTACCGGTACTCATACGAGTACCGAAACTACCGGGAAACCGCTTGCAATACCGGTACTAAGAAAAACCGAAAACCAGTACTGAAATTTGAGTACCGAACAGGCCTAGTTGCAACTAAATAATTTGAGACAAAACTCAAATCGGTGTACTGCAAGTGCAATTGTATACTCTTATGTGCGGACTGTCATATTAGCCCTTAGGACACAGATATGCAACTCAGTGATTGAGCAATCAAAAATTTCATGTGGGCGCCAGGCGTAGTGCATCGCCTAAACTTATTGCATGCTGCTATGCATAGTCACTTGCTTTAATATCCGTATTATAGGTAATGTGGTGATTCCTTCCGTATCATTTAAACATTATCCCTCTTTTGGTGACAACAACCAACAAGAAATTTGTTCAGACACATTCGATTTTTCAGTGACTCACCTCTTTTTTTTACTTACAAAAGCAGATCAAGAGCTCTCACGTCTATCAGGTAAACAAACAGAACCTCATTCAATAACAGCTCAAGATAACTTGACTAAATAAGTGACTTTGTCACTTCGCAGCTCACATACACAACTTCGTTTCTTTCTTTTTTTCCTTTGCGTATAAACAAACATTCCCTCAATGACACCGTAGATATGCCGTGGGGGTGTTTGCAGAATGTTTTACGAGTGTCATCGTAAAAGAGTCCATAGCACAGCATTCATTGTCTCAGTCTATTGACTTACGTAAACAGCCTTTCTTTAGGAATTACTCTTCATCTTCATCGACTATTTCAGCTCTTCACTTACGATTCCGGCCAAATAAACAACCGATGACAACCGAAAACAAACTTGAATTGTGCCTGGCGAAATTTGTCGTTCGTCACGGCTACATCAAAGCAAATGCAGGCATATCACAAACAACCGTTGAAGATAAATTACAATAAAAGATATTAATTAACTGAATGTTCTCCAATAATTATTTTTCGTGTGACGTGGTAGGAGTATGTGTCGTTTTGAAACGTATACGTACTATTCTTGCACATAAAGCATGAAATCCTTATTAATCACACGACTCAGATAAAATATCTGGAGAATTTTGTGGTTATCTTTGGCATGCCGATGTTTCGCCACACATTTGGGGATGTTGTAGTATGTACATATGTGTTCATATTTCGTAGGCAAATTAATTCCAAGATTGTGTCTTTGAAACCGAAATTTATCAGATAAGTCCCTGGGAAGTTGCATGCTCCATGAAATTGAGCTTTTTTTATTTGGCGAATTTAAAGGTATATCGTAAACTTGAGTTTTTACAACTGTTCGACATTGATTTTTTTTAACATGGATATGTCTTATGGCTGGGGTCATCTTAAAAATTTGTCCGTCACGCCAGATGTCACGATTTTCACCCGGCTAGCAGAAGTGGAAACAAGCCAATTGTTTCCAAGTGTCATGCATGTGTGGAGTATAGAAGGCGCGTATCTATTCAGTGTGGTGTACAAAAAAAACCGAATTAGGGATTTCCCGATAAATGAGGTAATGGCCCTTTTATCCTTTTCGTAGGCGGCTGAAATTTTACAGGTATAAATTAGGGTCTCTATATAAGCCAGAAAATGTATAATAGCTGCATCAGTGTTATTCTGTCTTTTGTATTAAAAAGTAGTCGATAAAAATGTCAAAACATAAGCAGCTAACTATGGAGCAAAAATTCCAAATCTGCTGTTTATTCAAGCAAAACAAATCGAAATCCGAAATCGCTCGTGAAGTTGGATGCCATGAGTGGACAGTGCGAAGTATAATAAAAAAACACAAGGAAAGAGGCACTGCTGAGAGGAAAGCAGGCAGCGGAAGGAGGTGGGTTACTACGCAAAGAGAGGAGAGCCATTTGAAGCTCTTGTCACTTCAAGATCGCTTCAAATCGGCTTCAAAATTAAGAGCTGATCTGAAGCCTTCGATGAAGAAGCCTTGTAGTACGCGAACTATCCAAAGAAGGCTAAATGAGATGGGTTTGCGCTTCAGTCGACCTGCCAAGAAGCCCCTTTTGCTAAAACGAATGAGGAAAGCTCGACTACAATGGTGCCAGGAGCGGGAAAATTGGACTTTGGAGAGTTGGAAACATGTTATTTTTTCCGATGAATCCAAATTCAATTTGATTGGGCCCGATGGATCAGCCAGAGTACTCCGTAGAGCAGGAGTGCGTTATTCTGATGATTGCGTTCAATCAACTGTGAAGCATTCCCCCTACGTTATGGTTTGGGGGTGCATCGTGTACAATCGCGTAGAAGGATCTCTGAATACAGCAGCACACAAGAAAGTAATAAATGAAGATGTTGTTCCAGCAATCGGGGACCTAACAGGAAACACCTGATGCTTACACCAAGGGTTATTTGCACCAGTCTAGGATCATCAACAATACGCAGACTGGTGGCTCGAGGCACCCCCAGGGTGGTGTCCTGTCCCCCCTTTGGAACCTGGTGGTTAACAGGCTGCTGCTTGATCTGGAGAGGGTGGGATGCAGGGTCATTGCGTATGCGGATGACATATTGCTATCTCTGGAAAGTTTCCTGGGGTTCTTAGTGATTATGCAGAATGCCCTAGACATCTCAGTGGGCTAGGCAGGTTGGTGTTGGGGTAAATCCGACCAAAACAGGACTTGTTCTTTTTACCAGGAGGAATACCCTACCTTCTATAATACCACCAATACTGGATGGGACCAGATTAGTCCTTAGTGTAGAAGCCAAATTTCTGGGACTTATTTTCGACGGCAAGCTATCCTGGAAGGCAAATATTCAGGAGCGCGCGGCAAAGGCAACTGTCGCTCTTTACTCTTGTAGGAAGGCTGTCGGCCTGAAATGTGGCCTGCGACCTAAGGTGACCATCTGGATATACGTATCGGTCATACGACCCATTTTAATGTTAGGAGTAGTGTTTTGGTGGAAGGCGCTCAGCAAAGTGTCCTACAGGAATCTATTGAATAAAGTTCAAAGTCTTTCTTATATTGTTATCACGGGTGCCCTCAAGACGACACCGACGGCTGCTCTTGGTGTTCTGCTTAATTTGGTTCCCTTAGACATTTGGGCTGAGTAGGTGGCTGCAATATCGGCAATTCGTCTTAGGGAGACTGGCCTGTGGGTGGAGTCTATTTATGGTCACGCTGCTGTACTGAACAACCTGGCCATTCCAGAAGAAACGGATTATACCACGCCGGTGTACTCTCTCGACAAGGGCTACACTAGCCTAATACCTTCACGGGGTGTAGGCAGAACTCCAGAGTCGGAAACCGTTAGCTTTTTTACTGATGGATGAAAGTCGGAAGAGGGTGTGGGCGCTGGGATTTACTCGGAGGAATTGGATGTTTGCTTGTCACTCCGTCTCCCAGCTCTCTGCAGCGTCTTTCAGGCGGAAATTACTGCAATTGCCGAAGTTCTAGCATGGTTACGAGGTAACGTCGTGTCGGTAAGGAATATTACTATCTATACTGACAGTCAGGCGGCGATCAAATCTTTGGACGCGGTGCTTGCCAATTCAAAAACCGTAGTGAGATGTCGCACAGCTATCAAGGAGCTTGGCGACTTTTTCAACTTCACTTTGTGCTGGATTCCAGGGGATAGCGGCTTCGGCGGTAACTGGAAGGCAGACGAACTGGCTCGGGCTGGTAGGACTAATATGGATATGGGATGTTTTCGAACTGTCGATATACCCATAGAATCTTGCAAGAAGCTAGTCAAGACAGGAGCTCTAAGTCGCGCTAACATCAGATGGCTAAATGGAAGTACCTGCAACATTACAAGACAGGTCTGGCTGAACTTCAATCCTAGCCGCTCCTCAGGGCTGCTGATGCTGGAGAGGAAGCATCTTAGGAAAGTCGTGGGGATCTTTACGGGGCATTGCCCGATGGGTGAGCATGCGAGGCGTCTGGGGCTTCCGTACAATGATTATTGTAGAAGCTGTGAAGACGAGGAAGAGGAGGAGACTATACATCATTTCCTATGTACCTGCCCTGCGCTGGCCGGTAGAAGAAAGGACACTTTGGGGTCCTTCAATTTCATAGACCTGGATGACCTGAAGGGCCTAAGTGCTGGTCATCTATATCGATTCATTGACAGCTCCGGTTGGTTCGACGACTAGAATCTCATGGTTTTGAGATGGTGAGGTATTACAACGGACCCTTGTGGTCTATGTGTGCTGTGCTCATGTACAGCAGCCTCTATAACCTAACCTAACCTAACAGGAAACATTCAAAATTCAGTACTTCAGGATGGCTCTGCTCCAACACATCGAGCTCGCTCTGTAAGTTTCTTTGACATTGAATCAAAATCCGCTGTTATCGTAACATTTATCAATAACAGATCACGTAATATAAGGCGCAACTCGGGATTGAAACGCTACCCTGGTCTGGAAATAGCCCCGACTTGAACCCCATTGAAAATCTATGGCAGATAATGGGATCGAAAATAAAGGAAAAAGGGCAAAGAACAATAAAATACGTCATCCAAGAAGTATGGGGAAAACGAAATAAATGCAGATACGTTGACCACGTTATATGATAGTATGAACAGGTGAATAAAAGCTGTCATTAAAGCAAAAGGCGGCCACATTAATTATTAAGAACTTTTACATGTATTAATTTTAATTAATTTTTGTTTAAGAAATTCAAAATTGATACGCATTCACTAAATTCTCCTAAAATAATGCAATATCTCTCAAATACGTGTTTAGATAAAATTATTTATAAAGAAGTACTATTGTCCAAAAAATTCACTCTCTCTAGTATTTTCAGACCCAGTCTTAACAATGAAGTTTTTAATCGTCAAAACATCAATTCAATATAGAAAACACAACAAGGAATACATAATTTCCACAATTTGACAATAATTTTTAACATTCGGATGAAAAAAAAGCAAATTTTGGTGAATTTGTTATTTCGGGGTTTTTTTTTGTCACTGGGTGTAGGGTAAGAAGCTCGCATTACACAAACTACAAGCGACTTATCGTTTGTGTAAATGTAAAATGGCTCCTTTTCATAAGGGAATCATTTTAAAACATTAGCCCATATACGAGCGTCTTTGTCTTTCCGATTACGGCCTTTTCTACTCGTATTTATCAAATTTCGCAACACAGCTTCTGTAAAACTCTTTGGTGTAAGAACACTAGTATGTACATATCTATGTAAGAAATCTTCTGCAATTTTCATGACTACATGTCTCTCTGCGCTCGCCGCAGTTAAGAAAGTAGTGTAAATGTATTTTAAGTATGTAATCTGATACGTCCATTATTTTTAGTTTAACCGCCCATGGTGTACCTACTGGTACACGTTCAGTGGGTTCTTTTTTCTTTGATGTCGCAAAGCTACGCATTCCATTTATAGACTTCCCCGTTCATCCATTATACAATAAATATTTCAGCGCTTAGTAGTAGAGTGATGTCAATCAAACAATTGCTAAATTTCAGTTCAACTGATGTATGTGTCATAAATAATTCCTAAATGCATCCCCGAAAATAGGAACGTAATGCCGTGCGGTTCTATTTATTAATGAAAATTCGTCACCTTCACCTAAAACCCCCAGGAACTTGGCACTCAAAGTTCAAAACAGTTGGAATTTTCAATTTTCCCTGCTTATTAGCAATAATTCTAGAGTTCTCAAATAAATGGTGGGATACTACCTCTACTGTCTTCCGTTTTGAAAAAAAAACATTGTTTTGCCGCCTGTTTTCTTACTTACTTGACGAAGCAAAAACAAAAATAATGCCACAATTGTACAAATTTTAGATTTAAGCAGGAGAGAGGATTTTTGCAGCTTTGTACAGTGGAGATTCTGTGCAATCCTTGACCTCTCTAAGGAACAATACATTTATTTCCAGCAGTACCAAACTTAATCGGGCAAAGTTTCTACCAACGCCGGTTGCCGTAAAATTCTATGTGCTGCGAGTCTATCACCAGATTATGTCAAAGATGGGAGTGAAAAGAGAGCCACATGAATATAGTTGGGAGAGAGGAAGCAGAGGTCCATAACACATCACTACCCAAAGGGATGCTACCACTCCTTTGCCTTAACCCCTAGTGGGGAATAGCGGGTAAACTCAAAGTATCCCGACAGCTTACCTTTGGCCGTTTCCTCACTTGTCTGTATGTTAGCGGCGCGGGATTGGCATGCTCGGTATACGCGGAATCGAAAGCTTACTAAGCGCCTTTATTTCCATGAGTGATTGGCCCGGTTCCTCCTTGCATCCGCCAATCGAAACACTCTTAGGCTTATGCCGGAATCCGGGCTTGTGCCAAGAATGGTAACTGCGCTGCCAATGTACGCATTTTTGATGACATCGAAGTGTTCACTTACGTCACTATCTGGGTGACTAGTTATCTCAGCTGCTTTTTGTGCAAGATGGTCGTTGTATTGGTCTAAGAGAGCTAGAGTTTTGAGTCGGGTGGTGTTGAATTTGCTGCACCTGGGTTTTTTGTCATTTGGACGACGCACGGCTGCTACACGCAATCGAATATTATCGATCTTAAGATAATGACCTTTTCCTATCCCAATATCCAATTGGGGCGACCGGTAGCGCAGTGTGTTGAGACATCAGTCACATGTTTGACTACCGGCGTTTCGGGTTCGAATCCTGTCCACGACAACGTTTGTGGCCATGGATATGCAGGAGGTGCATGCTGGCAACTGTATTCTCCGAAACCAGTTTATGCCAACGAAACGTCAACTGGGCCACATGGAACAGTTGACGCGCTATGCCCCACAAGGGGTTAGGGCAATTGATTAGTATCCCAATATCGGCGCGCCTCTTATTTCGCACGTCCAGAAGCCAACCTTTAAGTCTTTTACTAATGGCAAATTGGTCGATCTGATTTTGTGTTCTGTTGTTGCAGAACTCTGCAAATCTCTCACCGTTGTTGTTACGATCACCAAGACCGTGTCTCCGTATCACATGCCTTAGTCCATCGTTATCAGCACCCACTTTTGCACTAAAATCTGCCAATATCACCTTTAGGTGTTCTGCTCTGGACCGTGTTTAGTTGTTCGTAGAAGAAGTTTTTCGCCACGATATTATCAGGTTCAGGTGGTCCATATTGTTTCGATTTTGGTCCGGAATCTGACGAAGATTATGTTGGAGACCGAATTCCAGGATAAGGGACAGTTTCGTGCGGCTCTGGTTAAGCCAAAAGTCGTAACCGGTGAGTCAGTCCTTATCCGAGGCATACATGACATTTCGTTAGCATATTGATGGTTTCGGATGATATAAGTTGCTGGCATGCACATTCTGTCCTTTTTTAGTCGCTTTCTACGGCTTCCCGCCCCTAGAAAGGCCATGGCATTATTCTTACATCCGGCCCCACATCACAGAGGAAGTGTTTGCCTCAACCAAATTATCACATCGTCATGACTGGTAGCTTGACTTAGTTTGCAATGGTCAACTGCTACTGCAGTTCCAGGTGCTTCACTACGACTACGGATGCAGATTTTTGCTCCCTCAGAGGGATGCTGCTTCTCTAAAATTGTAAGAACCGTTTCTGGTAATTGCCCGCAAATATGCATAAGAGCCTGCGGCAGCACGAAAGTGGGACTAACTTGCGCTATTTCGGTGAAGATATGCAGCAGCCAATTCTGCCGAAATCGCCCAAAATTGCAGCTTAATCAATAAAGTTATATTCGGCGGCGTCAACTTATATGCAGTAACAGTATGACTTGAAAAAAGGAAGCGCTCATTTAAATGATCGAAAAAGGACGCATTTTACTAGTCCTATGAACTTCATCAATCTTGTCAAACGCATGATACCGTTAATTTCGTAGTTATACATACTACGAGCACATCGGTTTATGAGACCGCGCACACGGTAGACTAAACTATTTAGTTACCGCTGTGTGCGCGGTCTCATAAACCACTGTGTGTTCTATTTTTATGGCTAAACTATTTAGTTTTTTTTTCGAACTATTGTAAAGAGTTTGCCGTGTGCGCGGCCTCTTACCTGACGTTTCGTTGACATAAACCAGTTTGGGATTCAACCTATGCACGTTGCCAGCTTGCATACCTCCTGCTCCCACTTAGCCGCCTTCCTGCGACAAGCCGGGAGATATTGTGGTTTATTATTACGCCACGCAACACACAAGACAGACAACACAAACGTCCATGGTCACGAATGCCGTGGACGCGACCTGAATTCGTAACGACCGTAGTCAGACCTGAGACTGACGCCTCTGCGCACTGACCTACCAGTCCCCCCGTGTCTAGCTCCGGTGCTATTGATTGTAGAAAAAAAAAATTTTGAAACGAAATTTGTAAGAAATTTTATGCTCCTCAAAAATGTACTGTACATATTTTACTTTCAAATCAAATGAGTTACATGTAAAGCTTCGTACACATTTGAGCATATTTGCGCGCACGAACGCTATGCTTGCACAAAATTCGTTCGCGCAAATTTGCTCAAGTAAGTACGTGTACAGTTTTTGCCTTCGACTGTTGCGTGCAAATATACGCTTCAGTTCTGTATGGTGTGCCGTCGGAATGTCGTCAGAGATTAGTCGTCCATACCAAATTGCTCCCACAAAAATTGTGTGCGCACAGAGATCCACTAGCGATGAATCGCGTTCGTGCGGACAAAAATTTGCACGCACTCGTGCTTCTTCCGTACTCATTTGAGACTATTTGCGCGCATAGAGTTCATGCGTGCAAATATGGTCAGATGTGTAAAAAGGAAACTGATAAAAGTGACAATTTTGAATGGAGGCGGGAGCACAGGGGGTGGGATCAGGCCTGTTCCTAAAACCAGTCCACCGATTTAAAACCGGTCTTCTATTAGCACCGGTCCCGAGATTCCCAAGGGCACTATGAAATAAGCCATTTGGAAATAAGGCATTAATGGATAATATCGGTTGAAACAGAAAGTAGCCATGCATAGATTCTTTCGGTTTCACACTCAATGCTTAATTTCGTTTGAAACGAAGGTGAGTATGTACATGCCTATTTTCGCTTTCCTTCGCATACCTTATTTCAGTTTGAAATTGTGCATAGCCAGAAAAAAATGCTGGATGCAGATATGCTGGGACGAAACGGGCGCAGGTACATGTACAATACAAAGAGTGAAACGGGCGACCTAGGGCTACACGCCCTAGGACCGGAGCTAGCCCAGCTCGTTCCAAACCGAAATTATCCATGCACACTTGTGCGATTAGATTAGATTAGATGGAGGGCAGTTGTCCCAGAGGGCCAACAAGCACTGCGACCCGGAAGTATATTGTGCTACACCCTGAAGTCTACGCAGGTTAGTGATCTGACTAATTCTCGAGACCAATCATCCCAACAAATCTGCTCAGCTGTTCGAATGTTAGTGAGGCAATCGTTTCCGCTTCAGGGAATGCATCGCCGAAGCACTTCAAGCGTCGGAGATGAAGTGCATCACAGTCACAGAGAATGTGCTGGGAAGTCTCATCTTCGCTCTCACAGAAGCGACAGCTTGGGTCAGAGACAATTCCCATTCTATGCAGATGACCCCTCAGGGTAAAGTGACCCGTAAGGAGCCCACAAATAGTTCTAACCCGGTTTCTGCGTAGTCTCAGCAGTTCGTGGGTACGGTTGCGTGAGTGGCCAGCTATAAACAGCTTGGCCTGTCTAAGACCAGGTGTATTATCCCAGTGCGCGATGATTACTGAGTGTTCCCATTCCCTGATGTGCCGTCTTGCACTACACAAGGGAATTCCACAGTATGGCTCCGGACCGACGAGTGGGGTTGCAGATGCTCCCCTGGCCAACTCGTCCGCTGTTTCGTTTCCTGGGATACCAGCGTGTCCGGGGACCCAGTAAATGGTAACCTTATTTACGGAGCCTAATCTCTGCAGGGCTTCACGACCACTAAGCACCACTTTCGACGAGACGGAGAAGTTACTTAGTGCTTTGATCGCCGCCTGGCTGTCAGTGAAGATTGCAATATTCCTGCCTTGGTATCCAGCTGCTAAGCATGTGTTCGCACAAGTCTCGATTGCGTGAACTTCCGCCTGAAATACCGTGGCGTACTTTCCCATTGGAATGGATATCTTGTGAGACGGACCTACGACGCCCGCCCCTGTACCATCTTCGGTTTTAGATCCATCTGTGTACCACGTAACAACGTTTGAGGGGAGAGTGTCGAGCTTCAGATTCCAATCCTCTCTGCTCCATATTTCGGTTGAGAATGGAATTTTAAAGCAAAGCTCCCTAGCCAAATGGTCTGATGGCATACTGAGTACATGGTCCTCATTTACCCAGTTGGTCTGCTCAGGGTTTAGTTTGAGGAAATTCTGGCAAGCTTTTAGTCTTGCTACTGCCTCCGCCTTTATATGAATGTGAAGCGGCGGAAGGTCGAGTAGCGCTTCAAGAGCTACAGTCGGGCAGCTGCGGATAGCCCCCGTGGCTGTGAGACATGCTAGTCTCTGAATCTTACCCAGTTTGGTTTTGCCATCTTTGGTGGTTGATTTTTTCCACCAAACAACAGCTCCATATTCAACAATTGGTCTGACAATCGCCTTATAGATCCAAAGGATTATGCGAGGGCTTGTTCCCCAAGTCTTACCCGCAAACTGCCTACAAACCCATAGGGCCTTAATGGCTTTGTCCGATATTGTCTGTAGGTGTTCCGACCAGAGTAATTTCCTGTCTAGAGTAACACCGAGGTATTTGGCGGAATCCGCCAGGAGCACTGGAGAGTTGTATATTGTAGGACATCTCATTTGTCTGGGATTTCTTTTCTTCGAAAAGGGGACAACAACTGCCTTAGCCGGATTGACTCGAAGGCCGTTGTCATTGCACCATTTTTGTACTGTGTTTAATGCCGATTGAAGAATTTCCGTTAGGACTTCTTCAAACTTTCCTCTAACAGTTATGACCAGGTCATCGGCATATCCCTGAGTTGAATATCCCATCTTTGTAAGCTTCCACAGTAAGCTGTCTACTACGATGCACCACAAGAGAGGAGATAGTACCCCTCCTTGCGGGCATCCTCGAGTGACGTTTGCTGTTAAAGTGCAGTCTCCTATCTCTGTGATGACCTTTCTGGATGATAGCATCCTTTTTATCCATAGTGCCGTCGTTTCATCCGCTCCCTTTGCTCTAAGCGCAGAGTCAATGGAAGAGAAAGATGTGTTGTCGAAAGCACCTTCGATATCCAAAAAGGCACAAACTGCCGTCTCCTTTACTGCCAGGGTGGCCTCAATTTCTCCAACTAAACAGTGTAGAGCAGTTTCAGTCGACTTACCTGACTGGTAAGCAAACTGTTTACAGTGTAGCGGGAATTTTGTGAGAAGTGTAGACCTGATGTGAGCATCAAGGATTTTCTCCATAGACTTGAGCATAAAGGAGGTCAGGCTGATAGGCCTATATGATTTGGGGTCATCTTTGGGACGATTGCCCATTTTTGGGATGAAGACTACTTTAACCGATCTCCAGGAATCTGGGATATAACCTAGAGCAAAGCTACCTCTGAATATACTTAGGAGGTAGGGGATTAGTATATCCTTTCCTTTCTGTAGCAGAGCGGGAAAGATTCCATCCGTACTAGACGATTTATATGGGTCAAAAGAGTCAATGGCCCATTTTACTTTATTGTAAGTGAAGATATTTTTGGCAATACTCCAGTCGGCGCGGGATGCCTCGTAGCGCACCCCCATGTCGACCGAGTAGCTGTTATCTTCATCTAGACTGACGCACCCAGGAAAATGGGTCTCAAGAAGCAAATTACCTGTGCTCTCGGCATCCTGTGTGATGCTGCCATCTTGTCTTCTTAGGGTGTTGACTTGGTTGGTGCCTTTTTTAGCCAGAACACGATGTAGTCTGGCAGCCTTGTTGGTATTATCTGCACCTTCGCAGAACCTAACCCAACTGCGTTTCTTGGCACTGCGGACACCTTTGTTGTAGAGTGTAAGCGAGGCTCGGTACTGTTCCCACTCACCAGTACGCTTAGCTCTATTGAAAAGTCTTCTAGTGCTTTTGCGTAACGCAGAGAGTTCGGAGCTCCACCATGGAACGCCTCTAGAGTCAGTAGAGCTACTTAGAGGGCAATTTTCTTCATAGGAGGATGTGATTGCCTCCGATACGTTGGATACCAAGGAATCTAAGCTGAGCCACCCTGAGACTTTATTGTCTACCAGATCGAGTTTCTCACGCAGAGAGACCGAATATCCTTCCCAGTCAGTGCGTTTGGGAATCCTTCTGCTTGTTTTGGCTAGGTTTAATGCTGCTATGTTAAAACAAATGTGCCTGTGATCGGACAGAGATGGCTCATCCGAGACATGCCAATTCTGTATTCGATTTGAGATGTTGTAAGTCCCAAACGTAATGTCAAGGACCTCGCGCCTGTTTCTATTGACCAAAGTAGGGCTGTCTCCTCTATTAAAAATGTTTAGATCTAGACTAGTAATAAGTTCTAGAAGGTACTCACCTCGGCGGTTTTTGTCAGTACTGCCCCAGATTGCGTGATAGGCATTCGCATCACAGCCGATCAGTAGGGGCAGATTTCTTCCCCTGCAGTAATCGGCGAGCCTACGTATTTCTGAAGATGGTATGTCAGTATCACCGGGAAGGTAGGCCGATGCGATGACAAGTCCTGGTTTTTTACTGCCATCGGTCGATCCAATAACTACTGCCACTAGATCACAGCTAGTGAAGTCTGTAAGGCAGATATGTTTTATGGTGTTCTTTAAGATGATACAGGCTCTTGGTCGGGTGGAACCAGAGTCGTAAATTAAGGTAGTGTTACTTACTCTTAGGCCTTTAATTATTCCGTTGACCTGCCATGGTTCTTGAATGAGGGCCACCCCTAGGTCTTCTTTTATGAACCTGGCTACTAAAATATCCGAGGCATTTTTGGCGTGATGTAGATTAATTTGGATCACGCCAGTGCTCGGATCAGAGGATTGTCGCATCATCGGAATCGAATTCGTATCCTTCACCTTCGGAACTAGAAGGGATAGGCTCAGTCTCCATGAGGTCATTGATGGTTGTCGAGGCTAGAGCAGCATTGCCCCTTCTGCACTCCCTACTTGTACCAGGCTGCGGTTCGGCAGGTACACAGGATGTAGGCTTGAGACTGCATGAGGTAGGGACAGCGGGTGTGGCTTTCGTGGATCTATGCTCGTTGTCGCTGGGGAGGGTGACCAAGGGGTCGGCTACGGCCACCACACTCTCAGGTTTCCTCCGGTTCCTCATGCGAACATTAACCTTCCCAAACCTGAAGGATAGGCAGAAGTTGCGCTGCCTTACTATCTCCATAGACCGTGGATCTACTAAGGCGACCACTGAGAGGCCATCTCCTTGTTTCTCCTCTCTAATGATCCTCCAGTTTTCTGCTTGTACACCTCCATTTTGTCTACCCAGGAACCTGATGGCTGTCTCCGCCGTCGATTGCCCACTCTTCGGGAAGAAAACACTCACCACCCTGTGACGGGGAATTTCCTCTCCCGTAGCCACACGTAGCGAGGCTCCTTCCCAGGGTTTCAAAGAGGCAACGATGGAGATAAGCCATTCCTTGGTTTGGTGATTATCGCACTCGATCAAGATGTACCCTGGTTTAAAGCGAATGCCCCCAAACTCAGGGTTGGCGGCCTTTTCTACGAGTACTCTATCCATTATGGCGTCCTGCACGATAGTCTGTTGTTCAGGAGTCAGAGCTGAGGCGGGGTAGTTGAGCGGGAGAACAGCAACTCGCTCCGTCGACGCTACCTTCGCGTAGGAGACACATGCCCCGTTGCCAGCTGCTCTGTGAGCGGCTGTAGCGGAGCCCCCTTGCGATTGCGGCAGAGACCAGCTCTTGCCCCTTGGCACACTGCTGGTATTATTACTATTGACTGGGGGTTTACGTGTCTGACTCTCAGGTTGAGTGCGAGAGTCACGTAATTGCATGGTGTTGCTAGCCTGATGTGCTGATGATTTTGGGGGAAATGTCCTGCGGGGGTTGGGGGCAAGATTCCTTGAGGGATCTACTTCTGGTGACTGTTGCACCGGCTTGTGTTTTTTATGGACAGAGTCTTTATTGTCCTCTGTAGACCTTTGCCTCTTAGGAGGGTCACGCCTGATCATTGATTCAGGAGCCTCTTCCTGAATCAATGATCTAGATTCCTAGCTTCTTCAGGAGCATGGCCCAGCTCCAGGTATCTAACATACCTCCTAGTAGCCGCACCACATAGACCTCTCCTGAGCGGGTCGTGAGCGCCCCCTGGAGAGTCGGGATGAGGCAAAAACTCCTCTTCCATAGTCCTCCGCGTGGGCGCCCCCTGGAACGGCAGTAGTCACTGACCATTGCCAACCAACGTCAAGCCGCCAGTGATGGCGGTACGATGATTTGGTTGAGGTACCCCTGTGGTGTGGGGTGTGAAAAAAATACCACGGCCTTTCCCTTTGAGGGCCTGTCGTTAAAACCGACAATCAAAGGACAGGATGTGTATGCCAGCAACTTGCACTATCCGAAATCTTTATATGCTAACGAAACGTCAACTATGCCTCGGATAAGGACTGACTCAACGGTTACGACTTTTAGCTATCGTACAATGACAAAGATTGGATTCTGGAATGTGCGTACTCTCCTGGACAATGGATCAGAAGGTCCCCAGAACGCACGATTTCTTCAATTAGAGAGTGAATTTCTGAGGTACAAATTAAACATCTTAGGAGTTAGTGAGATAAAATGGTGGAACAGCGGAGAATTCATCTCTCCAACGGGCAGCACTGTAATGTTGTATTCCGGTAAAGCTACCGGTAGTCGTCGTGAGTCAGGTGTGGGGCTCCTTTTAACCAGAGCCGCGCGAAACTGTCTCTTATCCTGGGAACCGGTCTCTGACAGGGTCTTGACCGCCAGGTTCCGGACCAAAATGAGGAACATCTCAATAATACAATGTTATGCCCCTACTGAACTCGACAATGTCTTGGCAAAAGACTCCTTCTACGAAGAACTAAACGCCGTTCAGAGCAGAACACCTAAAGGTGACATTATAATGGTTATGGGTGATTTGAATGCGAAAGTTGGCGCTGATAACTATGGGCTCAGACATGTGATGGGGAGACACGGTCTTGGTGATCGTAATGACAACGGTGAAAGATTTGTAGAGTTCTGCAACTTTCCCAGTCTCTTCATCGGTGGTTCTATGTTTGAGCATAAGGACCACCACAAAATCAGTTGGTCCTCTGTTGATCGGCGCAGAACACAAAATCAGATCGACCATTTTGCCATTAGTAAAAGATTCAAGAGTTGCCTCCTGGACGTGCGAAACAAGAAGGGTGCCGATATTGGGATGGGAAGAGACCATTATCTTATGATCGCTAATGTTCGATTGCGTATTGCAGCCGTGCGCCGCCCCAGCGACGAAAGATCCAGGCCCCACAATTTCAACACCGCTCGACTAAAAAATCCAGCTGTCTTACAACAATATAATGACCATCTTGCGCAAAAAGCGGCTGAGATAACTAGTCACCCAGATAGTGACATAAACGAAAACTGGGATGCCATAAAAAATGCGTACATTGATAGCGCAAATACCATCCTTGGCCCAAACCCGGATTGCCGGAATAAGCCCTGGATGTCCGACGCTTCATGGCAGCGGATTGTTGAAAGAAAGGAGCTGAAAGTTCGCTTGGCTGCAGCATCAGACGACAATCGAAGCAGCATCGAACTCCTTTACCGTCAGAAAGCTCGAGAAGTTCAGCGTAGTGTGCGACGCGATAAAAGAGTTTATGCCAATTCTCTTTTAGCGTCAGCAGAAGAAGCCGCTAGAAGTAACAACTTAAACGCCGTATACGGTGTCATCAAGGAGTTTACAGGTGGTCGTAACTCCTGCCAACATCCGGTGAAAGATAGTGATGGAAAGCTACTTATCTTGGAAGAAGATCAAATGAGGCGGTGGAAAGAACACTTCGCCGCGGTCTTGAACCGTGTAACCTCTGGTGAAGTTCCCCCTCATATAGATAATTTAGCTAACCATCAAAATGTGCGTATACGGTCCGCTGCCCCGACTAAAGAGGAAATAGTCACTGCAATTATTGCACTAAAACGAGGAAAGGCCGCCGGACTTGACGGCATCCCTGCCGAACTTTATCAAGCAGCGCCAAGCGTAACTGCCGATTTGCTGCACCCACTTGTTGATAAAGCGTGGAATACAGAGACCTTTCCCACTGAGTGGAAGGAAGGTTTGATCATCAAACTTCCAAAGAAGGGTAGCCTCACAGACTGTAATAATTGGAGAGGCATTTGTGTGCTTCCTGCCGTTGCCAAGATAATAGCTAAAATCGTCCTGGAAAGACTAAAGGCCCACTTAGAAAGCACAATTGATGAAGAGCAGGCTGGCTTTCGATCCGGATTCTCCTGTGTCGATCACATTAATACCTTGCGAATCATCATCGAGCAATGCGCTGAATACGATTCTCCGCTTCACTTGCTTTTCATCGATTTCGAAAAGGCTTTCGATAGTGTGAACCGGGATTCTATATGGGCGGCCTTGCGCAGGAGAGGCATCCCTGAGAAGCTTGTGGCTATTATTAAGGCAACCTATGACGGCGCGAAATGTCGCGTTCTGCATAAAGGTAAGGTGTCGGGGGACTTTGAGATTCGCAGTGGAGTTCGGCAGGGGTGCATCCTCTCACCGATCCTATTCCTCATTGTGATCGGCGATGTGTTACATGCAGCCCTATCCGGACTCGACAGAGGAATTCAATGGACTTTGACATCTTATCTACAACATCTTGACTACGCTGACGACATATGCCTACTCTCCCACAAAATCATGGATCTGTCCGCAATGGCGTTGGATCTCGAGAGGGAGGCAAGCAAGGTTGGGCTAAAGATTAATACCAACAAGACCAAGGTGCTTAGCCCGCCGTTGCGAAAAAGAAATCCGACACCTATTGCCATCAATATTAATGGGCAGCCTGTGGAGAAGGTAGACAACTTCGTCTACCTGGGTAGCATTGTTGCCGAAAATGGTGGTACGGAGCAGGACATCGCTCGTCGTATCAACCAGGCTAAACGCGCATACGGCATGCTGTCCAAAATCTGGCAGGGCAGTTATCTCAGCATCAAGACCAAGCTGGGCCTGTTTCGCTCCCTGGTACTGTCAGTGCTTTTGTATGGGAGCAGTACATGGAAAGTTTCCGTAGGAGTTACCAGAAAGCTGCAAGTTTTCGTCAACTCATGTCTTCGTCGAATTTTAAGAATTTTCTGGCCCGAAACAATATCAAATGAAGAGCTAAGTCGGCGTACGGGTCAGATGCCAATCGACGAATTGATACGCAGGCGAAAATGGCAGTGGATAGGTCACACATTGCGGAAGAGTGATAACTGCATTGCTATGCATGCCATGAAATGGAACCCCATTTCCAACCAAGGCCGACCAAGAGGGGGTCCTCGAATCACATGGCGTCGATCTGTGGCAAAGGAGTGTCAGGTACTGGGTAAGTCTTTTGGGGAGTTGCGCCCGATTGCCCAGAACAGAGTACGATGGCGCGCAGGAGTAGTTGACGCGCTATGCCCCGCTAGGGGTTAAGGCAAAGTAGTATAGGAGGTCTACGTTGACGCCTATTCTTTTTCTTAGCGGGCGTAGTGGCCGCTTTATTGCTATCGTCAGCACCTCTCGGATCTGGTTTGTCGACATCCGAGAGGTAAAGCTCATCTGGAACGACTGCAAGGGTTGTGGCTTCAGCCACACGCTCCTCGCGCTCCTGAGCAGTAGTTACCGATTTAGAGGAGTCTTCAGCCTCCTGCTTGTGTTTGGTCGATCGACCACGGCATGACGGTGACGAGAGTTGGTCCGGAAGCTCTTCACCCAAGTCGTCTATTATCGGCGCTGCGCCAGCCACTTAGCTGGGCATTGGCCGCAACCGCGTAGTTGTCACCCTCGCACAAAATACGTAGGCAACACCCTTTATTACAGAGTATGCTCACGGGCTTCAATATTCAGAGGCGGAGTGGCTTTCGCTCGGGCTCCCAACTAATGGGGCAAAAAGAAAACTACCACTTACCTCGCCGATTGTAGTAATATACAAATCTGCGCTTCTTGGTGGAATTCCGACGAGATGTAAATTTAGCACGAAACCCGTTGGAGAATAATAGTCACGAAAACTCTTCAAACAAGCGGCTTGACAAAACGCACACTCGATTACTCGGAAGACACCGTTAGGACCGCTAGACAGCACACACGCGTTCGTGCACCTTTCCCGGGTTAGGAAAACTATGCAACACGTCTAAAAACACTTTTACTTTCCGTTTGCGAAATTATTCCAAAAGCACAGAACGCGACGATTTCCCAATAGATTCGTGTGAACTGGATGAAAGAGTCAATGACGCGGTGGCTTCTAAGCCTTGTTCCACACGGCGAGGACACAACAACTTTGAAAATTCTTAGAGAAAACCACGCACTTGATTCGAGCGCTAATTGGCTTTGCACTATATTCAAGAATTTAATGCGCTAATTAACCGTATCATATTTTAATTTCCCTGCACCGGAGCACGAAACGGATCGCAAATTGGATGTTTTGCTAATTGCAATTTACATGAACTGCTAAATTCGTATCACGCGATGCACACAGACACTGCACGGGGGGGTTAAAGGGGGTACAGGTGGCAACGGCCCGCGCAAAAGTCGTGTGAAACCCGCTACTACCGCAATCAACAAAATAACGAAAAATCACTTGTAAATAAACAGGTGTCTGGGATTCGGCCAAAAACAATTAAAGCGTATTGGCGTGTAAGAAAGATAGTCGACACAGTGAAAACTGTAAAAACTACAGCACTCAAGAGACTATCTAGAAAAACACGTCCGAGCGGTATGGCAGTTGATTGCCCACTTGTGCGATACTGAGGATTGTGAATTAAGAGTCGCTTGCGTGGGCTTCGCTCGGTACGCTCGCTCCGCGCTTAAGGGATCACAACCCTCAGTATCGCACAAACATGAACGCTCGCTTTGCTCGCTCTGGGAACAACAGTCCCTTGTGTTGTCGCTTAAGGGATCATAACCCTCAGTATCGCACATACATACATGGACGCTCGCTCTGGGTACGACAGTCCCATGTGTGGGCTCCGCTCGCTCCGCACTTAAGGGATCACAACCCTCGCTTCGCTCGCTCTGGACACTGCGACATGCCTTATTTCGATTTCAAACCGATTTTGTCCATAGCTTATTTACCATACCACTTTCGAAAAACCCGAATCATTAAAAAACCGGCTTATGGTCATAAAAACCGACTCATGACCGGTAAAAAACCGACTCATTAAAAACCCGATTCACCAAAAAACCGACCGACTTGTTAAAAACCGACCTGTTCCGACGAGTTAAAAACCGACTCCTTAAAAAACCAGTTCTACAAAAAACCGACCGAGTACTCGAAAACCGATTTGTTAAAAACTGACCGGCTCATGGTTAAAAAAAACCGGGTTAAAAACCGACTCATTAAAAGACCGATTCACGAAAATACCAACCGGCTGCGTCGATTTAAAAACCGGTTTTTTAGTGAATCGTTTTTTAAATGAATCGGTTTTTAACCCGGTTTTTTAACCATGAGCCGGTCGGTTTTTAACAAGTTGGTTTTCGAGTACTCGAGTTCTCGGTCGGTTTTTTGGTGAATCGGTTTTTTAATGAGTCGGTTTTTAACCCGTTTTTTTTTACCATGAGCCGGTTTTTTAATGATCCGGTTGACCGCTAGGAAAACCGGTTTTTATTAAAACCTAAAACCGGTCTTGAAATCTTAGGACCGAACAGGCCTAGATTGGGTGATGAAAACGTTTTTACTACCCCACCGAACTACCTATACAACATGTCAAAAATTTTGAACTACCGGATCTATTGTCTATTGATAAGGAAATTCTTGAAGCTGATTCTTGACTTTTTTCGTCTTATCTGGCAGTGAGATATCGCTTTCCGGAACTTATATCATTGGCGTGGCTTGCAGACGTTACCCCTTGCCCACTGTTATATGAGAGTATGTAGTGGGTGTAAATCTTTTTCAGAAGCTACAAGATTAATACATATACATATATAGATAATACTTAGATTACGAAATGAAGAACTTCATCGGCGAGCAAACAGTTATCAATCCACACTAGTGTAAATGACAGTTGATTTGTTTAGTAGCATATGGGAAGCTTAGTTTGTAGATCAGCTACCTATACTTAGATAGAATATACAATTGGAAATGAAGAAGACGGGTGTTTTTCAATTAATCTCTATTTCCTGGACATCACATTTCCCTTCCGGATTATCCCATATCCGACTAGTCCATTTAATGGCTCTCATACATACTAGACCAGATCCAATCATGCATACACTATCAAAAAGGTCCCATCGTTTTGGAGTGTTCTCTCCGGCTGAGCTGACTTAAATTTTTAATAATGCACCCAGTTTGTGAACATTCGTTGCACCTACAATCTTCTATCCATTATGTTTCCATTCGAAATGCGGCATAGTTCAGTCATGTGTTAAGCAACGAAACGACATAACGACGACTAGAGAACAGGAAGATGAATTAACAAAGAAACCGTAAACGAACAATAAAAACTTCTGGTGAATCGATCCAAACGAAATGCATCAGTAAACAAAGAAAAAGGTGTTCGTTTGTGGAAGAGAATAGCATTGAATCGGTGGACTTTGAAAGGAAGCAGAAACAGCAGCCATGGGACAGAGCATTGTATTGTCGCTGATGGTGCTCAATAGCCCAACCCTCCTTTATTTGATAATGGCATGATAGGTGTGCACATATGGTTCCAATAGGGCATGGGACTCCCTTTATCCACTGAGAGTCAACCACTGTTCTGTATGGTTCACAGCTACTGCTGTGGCAGACGGTCGTATGTTAGTTCTTTCATCGCTTCCGAATCAATAAACCAATTTACTGAGAACAAGCCGGTAAGTGTTTATGGTCTATTTGACACATATTCTCTGTGAAAGGGAAGAGGCAAGGTGTGGCTTTGAGTCTCTCTCGTCGATGCATTCTGCAACTAAACTCGGCCAAAAAAAAAAAAAAAGACAGCGTTTTGTTTTTATTCTACGGCCGAATCAACGTTCCTGCTGAACTATCAAGAAGTCAATTAATTCCCTGGAAATTTAATCGAGGACATTCGATTTCATGCCGAACCAAGAGCACTTTTCAGTGCGACGAAACTTCTCAACTAGAAACGAAAACGAACGTCACCTTAACCCCGCACTTGCGAGGTTCTATATTCGGCTCACAAAACCGAATTGTCGAAACCGTATAGTAAGTGCTCCAATGCTCTTGACTTGATTGGAATCGATATGAGGGAGTGCTGGATCGTATTGAGATTGTTGGTTGCATCAGGGGAAAGGCAGTCGACGACGCACGTCGTTGACACTTTATCCGCACATGCTAAACTATGGCATACATCGACGACATGAAACGCACTCGAGTATGCACTTTGTGGAAAACCGCAAAATGTTCAAGGAAAATTACTCTACTTTGAAGCAAGTTCCCCGGTTGCCTGGAAAATCAGTGAACTGAAAGACATAGCGTGGTAGACGTATTCATTAACATTGGGTATTGATGACGGCCTTTTGAGGGTGGCATTTGTATTACAATTGCCGACACTCATGTCAAACAGGTGGTGGCTGAGTAAAAAACGTTTACCATTATGGTGGAACCTGCTATTGGGGCTTGGTTGAAATGGAAAACAGCTTTCGTTAGCTATTGGTTTTGTAACAGCTACTGCAATGACTGTAATCGAATAGTAGAAAAATCTAAAGCAGAAGCATTTAGAATGGGGTGACACTCTGAATTCTCCCCTGTAGGTGCTGTGGTTGCTGTTGTCCTCCCTCAGCATTCAGTCTTTTTGTGCCTCCGAGGGTGGGTTTGGCATAGAGGGTTAAAATTTGCAAAAAGAAACGTTAAAATTACGTGATTTTATTAAGTTTGCCGCTTTGTATTGTGAAAGATACTAATTATCCACGACAAAATGTCCTGGATAATTATTATTATTTTCTATTATCGTAGGGGGCTTCAGAGAAAATTCTGCCGAAAGCGCTTGTAAATACGAAGTGAACTTTCGGCAGAATCTCGGGAAAACTACAAATAAAGGACCTTTTTAGTTTTTTTTTTTCGAATATTCTGAAAACGATTAACCGCAGCGTAAAATATTGTAAGGCAAAATGAAAGATCACTTAGAAACTCTTAAGAATGAGATATTAGTCTTTTGCGTGTCTCAAATAATTTTCGAGATAATCACTAGAAAACATGAAACAAAAAAACTTTTTTGGTTTTTCAAAATGTTTCGAAAACGGTTAATCATAGTGAAAAAGTTTCTGAAAACAAATGAAAGATCACGATAAAATCCATAAAAAATGTTTTCCGACAGACGGTTGCATCGGTGAGGGCTGGTCAAAATACGTAGTTCAAAAGTGTCACAAAATGAGTTTGGACGTCTGTGAACGTATCGACATCCCCGCATTAGTAAAAGTTGTTCGCACTTTTAATAAGATTCGCGATTCAAAATGTCTGTTTTCGAGCCAAGTTCTCGTCATTTGCGGGAAGTTTTGATCTTCTGCTTCCTTTTGAAAAAAACTGCAGCTGACGCTCATCGAATGCTCTCAGATATCTAGTGAGGTTACTCTGAGTGACAGAACATGTCGTGAGTGGTTTCAACGTTTTAAAAGTGGCGATTTCAATGTCGAGGACAAGCATGGTGCTGGGAGAGAAAAAATTTTCAAAGACGACGAATTGGAAGCACTGCTCGATGAAGATTCGTGCCAAACGCAAGAAGAATTAGCTGAATCACTGGGAGTGACTCGGCAAGCCATCTCGAAACGCCTCAAGGCCATGGACATGATTCAGAAAGAAGGAAATTGGGTTCCGTACGAGTTAAAACCGAGAGATATTGAACGGCGATTATTTGCATGCGAACAACTGCTTCAATGGCAGAATCGGAAGGGATTTCTACATCTGTAATGAACCACCTGCAATGAACCATATTATGGTCTGGTAGTGCTGCTCCCACCGGCAGATCGAAGCAGCACCTGATGAGTAGTCATCTGTTGGTGGTACGAAATTAGAGGCCGAGGGTCCCATTACACCTGGACCCAGGTGCGACCGCGTGGGCGTCTGATCCGTCCGCCAACCATTTCATCCTTATCGACTATTTTTTTATTCCCTATTTTTACCTACCGTGTTTGTGTTGTCTTCCCCAGGCCTATGCATTTTTGTTAATATGTAAAGGACAGGGGCAACGAGCGGCGAAAACCCCGCCCACATCTCCCGAACTGAGCTACAGCAAGCATAGGCCGCTGCTTAGCTCGTTGAGGAGCCTTTTTCTTCGCCAGATGGCACAGCCCGACCTTCACGGTCAATTATGCTACCTTAAGCTCCGTCCCCACTGGCATCTTCGGATGCCCACCAAACCGTCCGTTACACATCGCATCGTAACCGTCGACGAAAAATGGGTCCGTTACGATAATCCCAAGCGCAGAAAGTCATGGGGAATGCCCGGACATGCCTCAACGTCGACTGCAAAACCGAATATTCACGGCGCCAAGATTATGCTTTGCATTTGGTGGGACCAGCTCCGTGTGATATACTACGAGCTACTGAAACCGAATGAAACTATCACAGGCGATCGGTACCGAACGCAATTGATGCGTTTAAGTTGAGCATTAAAGGAAAAACGACCACAGTACCAAGATAGACACGACAAATTCATCCTCCAGCATGAAAATGGTCGGCCACACGTCGCAAAAGTGGTCAAGATATACTTGGAAACCCTGAAATGGGAAATATTGCCCCACCCACCGACATCGCTCCTTCCGCCTACCATCTGTTTCGTTCCATGGCGCACGGCCTGGCTGATCGGAATTTTCGTTCGTACGAGGAAGTCGAAAAATGGATTTAATCATGGATCGCGTCCTCCTTTTTCCGAGATGGAATCCGGAAATTGCCGGAGAGATGGGCGAAGTTGTCGCTATCGATGGACAGTACTTTGAATAATACATCTGTAAGTACTTTTTGACAATTAAGCTTTTAATTCCAGGAAAAACGACGGAAGCAAAGTTGTACACCAAATATTTTAGTTTATTTTAATAAAAATTGTGTGATTGTGAAACCAGCACTGACGAAGGGCGCAAGTTGTACCCGAAACACGTGTCTGTGGCAATAAAAATAAATCTGCAGTATAAAGGGAACAAGAGTCTTTTTATTGAAAAATATTTAAACAAATCAATATTTTATATTTTTGTTTGTTTTTGGGCAATATTTCGAAAACGGTTAATCGTATCTAAAAACGTCCTTAGTCAAAATTAAAGATCACAAGGAAATACATCAAAAAGCGTATAACAACTTTTTTCGTATCTGAAATAGTTTTCGAGATAACTTCCTAGGAACTATACGCGAGTGGAGCTAGTGGTTTACACTTTTACTCATATTTTCGCTGTGGGCACGTTGGGCCCATCATAGTCTTACTTTGCGTTATTCAGACCTCGGTGTGCTCTTAATTTATTATATTTCATAGGTCAAAGTAGACTTGTCTCCCCCTGTAGAGAATCTTAAAGGATCCAGGGTACTATTAGAATGTCCGTCAATTTTGTCGAATAGTTTAAGGGCTTTGTTCCTTATAAATGTTTTGGCGGAGTTAACCCGAAGGTATATCTGAATTTCTAATGTACCTATACATTGGAACATTAAAGATTCTCCGCAGAGCTAGGTTTTGGCAAATTTGCAGTTGCTCAATGTTCGCATTGGAGGCTGGACGGAAAGCCAAGCTTCCGTAAAGTAGTGTCTACAGTATCATCTGTTGTTGAGTTTCTTACTCAATTGCCCTAACCCCTTGTGGGGCATAGCGCGTCAACTGTTCTATGTAGCCCAGTTGAAGTTTCGTTGGCATAAACTGGTTTCGGAGAATGCAGTTGCCAGCATGCACCTCATGATTGGAGTAAAAGCTTTGGATAACTCCATTGGTTTCTTGTCGACGGCGCCTAATGTGTTCTGTCCACGTCGGTGATTTGTCAAATGTCAGTCCCAGATACATGGCAGTCTCCTGCCAGTCTATCTCCTGTCCGTCTACTGTCAGTGTGTCTGCCTCTTGGTTTGGACGTTTCGTAATGAAGATCGCCTGAGTTTTGTTCGCGTTCACTTGGATCTTCCATTTCCGGAAGTATTCCAAAAGTATGTTAATGACTCCTGAAGTATTAAAGTAATGCTTTCTGCTAGTCTTGCAGTATCTTCTATACATGTGTCATCAGCAAACAGGGATGAAAGCGCATTTCGAGGCATTTGTGGAAAATCTGCAGTGTATGTATAACGTGTACAAGATGGGGGAAGTGGTGATCCCTATGGGACTCCAGCTTCTATGGGTCTTTCCGAGGAAAGTGTAGAGTTAACTCTAATTCTAAAAGTTCTGCTCCTAGGAATGAACCTATTAACTGAATAATAGGAAACAGAATCTCGAAGTCATGCAATTTGACGATAAGTCCTGCATGCCAGACTTTGTCAAAGGCTTTCGCTACGTCAACATAACTAGGCCTGTTAACCTGCGCTGATAAAACCTGTGCGGATGTGTTGAGTAACTCTTTCTGGAGCTCACAAAAGTGTTCGGACCGAAAACCGTATTGTTCGTCTGGGATAACGTTCCTCTCGTTAGCTTAATGGAGCAGTCGACAAAGGAGGAGTCGTTCTGCTATCTTAGCGATCGAAGAAAGGAGACTTATGGGCCTCCAATTTTGAGGAAATTCGTGATCCTTTCCAGTCTTAGGGATCATTGCCATTACCGCTTTTTTCCATACTTCTGGGTACCACCGGAGATGGAAGATTGCGTTAATTATGTCAGTGATTTTCTTGAGTATATTGTCCGGTACGTGAGTAAGCCAAACGTTGGCTATAGTGTCCATCCCAGGCGATTTCGTTTTATTTAGGGAGCTGACGAGACATCTGACCTCATCTATAGTAGGTTAGTCTGGCTTATTGTTTCTACTTACCGAGTTTCGACTCTGGAAAGTATCTCTTCGGAGATAACTTCATTTAAAGTGTGGTATATTTAGCAGATATTTTAGAGCATAGCGGAGTGGGATACATTTTATGACCCTTTGACTGTTAACTGTAAAAATCTTTGACTGGAATTTCTGACAAATATCTCTCTAATTGCCTTGACCCCTTCAGGGGCATGGGCGCGTCAACATCTCTAGCATTTCTATGCCTTGTTGACGTTTCAATAGCATATCTACTTTTCGGAAGTGCAGTTGCTAACATGCACTTCTTATCCGCGCCGTCTTTATACTGACAAGCTCGGAGCACTGTGAGAGTTCTACTAGCAGGCAGTTTTTGATCGCGCCGAGATTTGATCTCCGAGCTCTAGATTAGTATCGTAGAGCGGTGACCGAACGATCACGGCCACCGAGCGCGACTAAACTATTTTAGATACGAAAAAAATTGTTCAGACATTTTTTATGGACTTTGTTGTGATCTTTCATCTAACCTCAGAAACTCTTTCGCTATGATTAGCCGTTTTTGAAATATTTGAAAAAAATCAAAGAAGTTTTTTTTTGCTTCGTGTTTTCTAGTGATTATCTTGAAAACTATTTGAGAAACATTAAAGATTAATATCAAACTGTTAAGAGTTTGCTGGTGATCTTTAAGTTGTTAAGTTTGATGAACAGTTTTCAAAATATTAAAAAAAACTAAGAAAAAAGTTTTTTTTTTTGTAAAATAGTTTTTCCGAGATTCTACCGAAAGTCCAATTCGTATTTACAAGCACTTTAGCACACTAAATAAAAATAAAAAAATATCCTGGATAATTAGTATCTTTCACAATACAATGCGGGAAACTTGATAAAATAACGTAATTTTAAGGTTTTTTTTTGCGGACTTAACCCTCTTCAGCCGCTAAACTCACCCTCGGAGGCTTGCCAGACTTCTCATTTTCATATTCCTGCATTTTAAAGTAACGACCGTGGAAGTTCTAGCCTTGGTACTTATTTATAATGTACTCAAAGGGCCACCAGCTCCCCAGCTACAGTTTTTTCAATAAAGGGGATTTACGTTTCTGACTATTAGCCTCAGCTGTTAAAATGAGTAGTTATTCAGGGTAAATAACTCGATTGAGCGTGTTGCTGATCACATACCTCTAGGTAACACCGATGCCAAATCATCTCGAGGCTTTGGTCCATTAATTGGACTGTTGCGCCAGTTATTTTTTATTTTAAGGAAACGTCAGTGTGGCCTTGCGTGGGAATAGTTGACGCACTATACGCACAATTACAATAGACCACTCGGTCTCAGTGCTTGTGACCGTTAATCGTTCATAGATCCCCTCATTCCTGCCTATTCTTCGCGCTCTTACGGAAAGTATGGCTGAGCAAAAGGAGTTCAACCATGTGCTTGCATTTTGCTTCACATGACACGAACTCAAAAAGAAACCATGTCCAAAGCATCTGCCAAACTAGATAATGTATTTCCCAAGATTAATTGCACTGCCAACCTTATACTTAAGTAATAGCGTTATTGTGTTTTTATTTACCAACTAGAGCATTCACTTTTTTACGACCACTCCATAAAAAGAAAGTTGGGGCTTGCGGGTGCTTGATCCACCATTGCGTCGTCTTAGCACAAATTCTTACTTGGATTTGTCTTACAACATTGTTTTTTAATGTCACCACCATCAGTTTTACAGAAAATATTTCCGAGATGATGCACTTTCTGAAAAGAGTTGCACATTATCCACCAGCGGGTAGTTGACTTGCATTCGGGTATCTTGAGGAAGTGCTTCGTCCCATACAACCACCCTCTCTTCTATGAGTATATTTTCATCTTCGTCATTTTCCAAAGACGTTTGCGGTTCAGAATACACACCAACAGCGAGCTCGGATCACGGATAAGATAAATATGGACCACGAAATGAGATGGATTGTCATGCATTTTTCTTCTTTCCTGCTACTCCACCCTCACTTACCACATGCTAGATTCAAAGTAATCAGTATAGTGATACTACAGTCAGAGCAGGGAATTGCACTGCTCACATGTTGTACGTTAAATGCACTTGAGAACTGCTATTGTTTTTGCTGAAGAATGTGCACTATTTGTAATAAATTGTAGCAAGCTTAAAATTCAGACGGAGAAAAATATGGATTCCATTTTACAGAAGTAAGTACAGATGCAATATCGTCATATATTGTAGTATGTTGCTTGCAAGCAATTCGTCGGGCTTAGCCCATTTCATTCCAAGGCTTTTGGGGAACAGCCGAATGCTCAAATAAAAATCTTATGACCTTTAGGAGGCAGACGTCCTATCTTTCCCTGAACACCTTGTACAATATTGCACGTTAACTATGTCCTAATGGCGGATCCAGATACACGTCAACTATGTTGGCCGAAATTTTGGTTGAAATTTTTATTGAAGTGGGAAAGTGTATAGTATGTAAGTAAATTCCAAATATTATGACCATCACCAATCACGAGACATACGAATTCCGAGAGCAGAATGACAAAGGATCGGTTTTCGTTATCCATGTCCTTTAATAATTGTACTAGAGCGCAAGAGACAGATACTTACTCAATTGCCCTAACCCCTTGTGGGGCATAGTGCGTCAACTGTTCCATGTGGCCCAGTTGACGTTTCGTTGGCATAAATTGGTTTTAGAGAATGCAGTTGCCAGCATACACCTCCTGCACATCCATGGCCACGAACGTCGTCGTGGACGGGATTCGAACCCGAAACGCCGGTAGTCAAACAAGAGACAGATAGGCCGGTAGATGTATTTATCTTGAAATCATGGTGTTACCAGACATTTTTGCGGTGAATTTTCTCTCTAAAGATCCTGTCAGATATACTACTAGTACTAGTACTACTAGTATATGGTCAGTTTGAACAGAATGCCGATGAGGCCACAATGAAGGAACTTACGTAGGTAATGGGCTCTTTTCACCATAACCAAATAAAGGTCTCATTTGAAGTCCATATGCCAAATATCACCTGTCTTAGTAATTTTGATCAAGACTTATGAGCAAAAGCTTGCAAAGTAGTGTAGTATGGGGTATTGTAGTGTGTGTGGAAGGTATACTTTTTTTTTGCAATAGTCGCGTTAACATCTCTAGCATTTCTATCCCTTGTTGACGTTTCAATAACATATATAATATATAATTATAAGAGAGTTTAATATGGCTTTATGGAATCGGCTGGCAAGATACTTCAGCCATTTGGAAGTTATATAGATTTTAACTAACATTTATAGGTTAAGTAAGCGTTAAATTCATTTGATCTTACCCATACTCAAGATCAACTAACGAATACTACATTTATACTACGTTTACGCTGGACTCGAAATCTCGTCAAATGGGACTTCGGCGAAATCTCCTTGAAATTCAACGAATTCCACATACTACTGCGTACAAATCTAACCCGAAATTAATTTAAACTGATATCCTGATAATTTCGTTGGGCATAAATCTTTTTATTTTTGAATTGGTAATACTGTTACTGCCATCTGTGTCAAATTTTAGGTTAATATCTTGATTAGTTTAAGAGTGACGCTCGTTTTTGCAAACAACCAAAATTAACTTTTTCCATTTTTACCATGTCAGAAAATATTCAGTTCGATCAAATTTTGTACTAGAAATGATATTTGTGCTGCGGAAACGCTCAGAATGTTACAAAAAGCCTTCGGTGAATAGGCTATGTCTAAAACACAAGTATACGAATGGCATAAAATGTTCAAAGAGGGTCGTGAAGGCGTTGAAGACGAATCACATCAAAGACGACCAAGAACATCAACTGACGAACAGCACGTCGCGTAAATTAAAGAATTGGTGCTCCAAAATCGTCGATTGACCACTAGAGAGCTTACTGATATCGTTGGCATTTCAGATGGATCAGTCAACACCATTTTGAAGGAAGTTCTGTGCCTCAAAAAAGTCAAATCTCGTTTGGTCCCAAAAACCCTAAATTTTTTGAAAAACAGCGTCGCTCGTTATTCGTGATCATTTGGACAAAAATTCCACCCATTTTGTTCCGCAACTGCCGTATTCGTCTGATTTAGCTCCATGTGACTTCTGGCTATTCAGCAAAATGAAAAGACCGCTCTGGGGACACCGTTTTGACACGATAGAAGAGATTTAAGCCGAATCGAAGAAGGTGCTGAAGGCCATGCCGAAACAGGACTTTTCAAAGTGTTTTGATAAGTGGAAAATTCGCTGGCATGAGTGCATTGCAGCCGAGGCCGACTACTTCGAAGGCGATGAAATAGATTTTTAAGAATAAATAAGGATTTCAAAAATTATAACATATTATGGGCCGTTTTCTCAATGTCTAGTTAAATCTTATCCTGCAGATAAACGCTAAACGGCACTCATCTACCGGTAAAGAATTTATTGGACAATAATTCCAAACAGCTGATACGGGCTGCTGAGATTTTTACAGCTAGAACTGTTTACCTTTGTACATTCAAATGAGACAATTAAACTGGTCACAAGGAACAGAGTTCTGAACACTCATTCGAAGGAAACGGATCTGAATCCAACTCAGCCGCAAAATAATGCTGAGAGGTGCCAGGACGTAGAATAGACTAGAACAGGTGGCAGAATTCCGCCAAGAAAATCAGCTCAGCTGACTTTCTACTGCATTAGCTGCGCTGTGGACTGCATTATCATATTTTGAGCCTTGCATGCGCTAAGATTAAATTTAGTGTCCCGGATAGCTAACTGGCAGTTTAACCAGACATTGACATTGGGCCTTAACATATTATATTTGTACACAGTAGTACATTTTATTGCCAAACGAAATCTTAATAGTTAGCAAGGACACCATGAAATCTTTCTGAAATCACGAATGAAATCCTGGTGGATGGTGATATGGCAATGCGCCACATGCTAATATAAAAGTACGAAATTCCCAATGGCAATACAATTAATTCCCAATACCAATGATCGTTGACAAATAAAAATGCAAAATAAAATGTCAGATAGATTACGGATCTTGTCGGCCGTTGACGTAAAAGCCCAATATAAATTATTAGCTGCCAAATGAAATCCTTAGTAGTATCAGTATAAACACTTTCGGCATTTCGGAGTCAGCTGGTCGAAATCACGCCATTTCGAGTCCAGCGTAAATCTAGTATTACACTGGACCCGAAATCTTGCAAAATGGGATTTCAACGAAATCTTCTCCAAAACTACTCAATTTCGCATACATTTTAAATGCCAAACGAAATTTTGATAGTTAGCAAGGACAAAAATCCTTCTTGAATCGCGATTGAAACCTTGATTCCATATGGCAGTGCCCCACATACTAACATGAAATTGCAAAATTTTCAATGCCAAATAATTAATTACATGTACCGATGACAGTTGACAACTGAAAATATAGGCTGAAATGTCAAATAATAACGGGTGCTTGTCAGCTGTCATAAAACATAAAATCGTTATTAAATTGAGTTCGGTGTCAAATGAAATCTTCCTAGTATCAGCGTGAACATTTCCGGGTCGGCATGCGATTTCAAGTCGAGTGTAAATGTAGTAGAATAGGTATAAGTAAGGTACAGGCGCTGCCATAATATATCACAATCACAGGATATACCACCATTGGGTCCGTTGAGATACCACTAATATCATCTTTTTTAGAACCTACATACGTATCAAACCAGCCTGTACTGGTGATGGGGATTGAGCCGAGTGGCGGTTATATCCTTAAGGTCATCCAGATTACAGAAGACTCGAGAATCCAGAAGTTTTGTTCTCCTGCCTGCTACGGTCGGACAGTGAAAGAGAAGGTGTAAAACGCTCTTCTCCTCATTTACATCGCCAGAACTCCTGCAGAAGTTGTGATGATGAAGATGGAGTCTCCAGGCAAGCTACCCTATTAGGCAGTGCCCGGTGATAACACCAACCACCCTGCCAATGTGCTTTCTGTTTAGTGACAGTAATGTGGCAGAACGGCTGGGATCAATTTTCGGCCAAATCATCCTCGTTGTTTCGCATGTGTTGCCGTAGAGTCATCTCATATTAGCCCCGTCCACAGCAGCGGTCTTAAGTTAGTTTACACATGGCAAATGGCACATTGAATTCATTGCGGCTTTCGTCAATCACACCAATTGTATCCTCCCGAGCCAATTCATCCGCCTTGCATTCGGGATCGACATCGGCTCGGGATTCAACAGAGGGTAGTATCGAAGAAGCCACCCATCTCTGCGAGAGCTGAGCGACAGTTTTCAATAGTTTCAGAAGTCGTCAAGATGGATTCGAGTGAGCGAATCTCCGCCTGACTGTCCGTGTAAATAGTAATGTCCCTCACAATAATGATATGACTGCCCAGCCAGGACAGAACTTTGGATACTACCTGTAGGACACTGCAAAAGTCGGTAAGACGGAATGATAGGTTAACCCCCAGTCCCTCCGAATATATGCCCACCCCAACCCCGTCGTCGGCCTTAGAGCCATCTTTATGGATGCCCATGCATTCGGTGGTCAAAGGCACATCACCCATCCATAGACTCCTCGTTGAAATCAGACTAGTGTAGTTTCTGTCAAAATAATTTTTTTGAGAAGAGGAGGCAGTCCCTCTAATGTGATTCAAGTTATCCAGTATAGTGGAGTGTCCCACACTCTGCGCACGCCACTGTCCTGTCTCGCGAAGGGGTAAATCAGTGTTTACCGACAGTTGTTCACCAAAAATATCCAACGGGTGCAAGCCGAGTACCACATCTAATCCGACTGACGGAGTGGTTCTAAAAGCTCCCGTGTTGGGTCCAATGCAGCTAGTCTTTGTACCTTTCCCATCATATAACAGTATGTAGTCTGCTACTCTGAGTGCTGTCCACCACACACTAATACCGTAAATAATAAAGGGCGTACGGCAGCTGTATATATCCAATATACCGCTTTCGGCTGCTGGACCCAGTTTTTAGCTATGGTCTTCCTACACGAGTAGAGTGCAATAGTAACCTTTCTTAACCGTTCTTCTTCCACTTTAACTTCCTGTCAAAGATGAGACCGAGAAAATTAGCTTTACCAATAATGGCCAGTCTAGAACCCTTCAAGATAGAAATTCGATTGGAAGGATCGCGTGACTTCTAGTGAAGACCACAAACTCCGCTTTTTCCGGGTTAACTCCAACACTGCACCGATTTGCGACTCAGTTAGAATGGATAGGATATTCTGCAGCACACCGCTGAGGGTATCAGGGAGCTTACCCGTGATTGTGATGTCGCCTACGTAAACAATGACTTTGCACACAATCTTCTTCAGATCCAAAAGCAGTCCATTGACCGCTAGATTACAGAGAAGCGGAGACAGTATGCCCCCTTGGGGGTTTCCCGACGAACACACATAGACGATGTTCCTAGAGTAGTATGAATAAGCCTTGATATTAACAGCGTGTTGTGAGTATGCAAAGCGACTCATCAGCCTTCAGGCTCAGGAGTGCTTCGATGATCGCACTAGGTTTAATGCTATTGAAAGCGGCCTCGATGTCCAAGAAAGCAACCATCGCGTAATCCTTTTAATCAACAGATTTCTTAATCAAACCAAAGAGTGCAAAGCCGCATCCACCAATCTACCCTTCCAATGCGCATGTTGCGACACATAAGAACGCAACGGCATCAATTAGTTCTTCTAGCAGTTTCAGATGGGTCAACAGTCGCGCTACTAGAAAAATGCAAGTCAAGCAGACACTCGATCGTTTCTTTACCGAAGACGTCGAGGATTCTCCTTGCTTTTGTAGGAAGCTTGGCGTAGATGAATTTGACGCCGGCGTTTTACGAAATCGTGAGGTCTCGAAGAATCCTTCTATTCCTTCGCAAATGCTTCTCCATGAGTTGCGTTTAGCTCCTTTTAACTACAATATTTTTTTAAACATCTCAGATGTTGTTTATAGAAGTGCCAACCTGACTGTAACCTGGAAGCCTTAGCCTTATTGAAACTCTTCCTGCACCAACCTGTGAGTTCGGAGATTTTAGTGCTCCGTCAGGCTGTTTTTTTCTTACCTTCGTTAGTAGGGCATGATGCAGACACCGCCGCATTCATGCCACCTATAAAAGTGGCTGCCATGTCATCCAGCTTCTATCTGCTGCAGGGTGTACTTTGCAGTGAAGGTAGCCCCTCAAAAATAGCATCCCGATACAAAGGCCAATTAGTCCTACAATTGATGGTCGGTTGACTTGCAACAGGACGTTCCCCAAGGCTGAACTGAAGTTATCGATGACCAGAGAAGGAATGTTCTGACGACACTGTTAGGTACAGTCATTTCCACAAGACCGTATACCTCACAAAATAAAAACAAAATGTTACAAGTAAGAAATTTTATTTTTTATTGAAAGTAAATACAAAATACATTTTCGCAATTATATTTAATACATGGTCCAATCGCCGCCACTATTGATTATTGACTGGCATCTTCGGTGACAACTTTCGGCCAATTTTTCCGCGTAGTCTGTCGATTCGTTCGCCTTAAATGTGCTGCTCCTTTTATTTGCTTTCCTTGAAGCTTCTGCTTCATTAATCCCCAAACATTTTCAATAGGATTGGCATCCGGCGATTGCGAAGGCCAATCAAGTACTTGAATGTTATTTTCTTCTTTCCAACCGGCTTCTATGTTTCGGATCGTTATCTTCTTGTAGAAACCAATCGGTGTTGTCGTTGCCATATAGCATCCTAGCAGACTTCAATAATCCTTTCTTGTACAAAATGATCATCCTTTCAGCAGTAAGAATTCCGGTAAACGTTATTAATTTTCCGAAACCGCGTGCAGAAAAGCATCCATAAACATGGACCTTCACAGGGTGTTTAACGGTTCGGTTCACGACAGCTTCTCCTTTTTGTGCCCACACTCGTCTCCTGAACGTATTTACAGCAAAACTTTATTCATCCGTAAAGATCACGTTGTCCCAATCACGATCGGTGTTTTCCTTAGCCCACTCTACACGTCTTCGCTTCTGGTTTTCGGTAAGTAATGGTTTCATCAAGGCATACCTGGTTTTGATGTTTTCCTCTTTAATCTTCGCCGAATCGTATTCAAGGACACGTAAATATTCTTCTTCGATAACATTTCCTTTGCTTGCACTAAGGCCAATGATGGCCTTGAAGTGCTTCGGGTTTTACCCCTACCAGGTAGATCGTCTACATTTCCAGTATCTTTAAAACGCTTTATCCATTTATTCACAAACTGTGTCGAAACTTTCAGGTACTTTCCGGCCGATGCAGGTGTCATTTTTGGTCCTTTCGGATGACTTACTAAAAACACAGCTTCGAATCGTTTTTTGTAAATCATTGTAGTACAACCCATATCACTACAAAAATTTGGCAAATTTTTCAACTCACTACCTCCATTCTAACATAAGTATCACCACAGACTGTCGAACTCGAACACGAACCTGGTACAAGTGGACCGGTTTTCTTCACGTTTATGTGAGATATGTGCGTGTGTCAGAGGAGATTTGTACCAGGTTCGTCTTCGAGTTCGACAGTGTGTGGTTACAGTAGTTAAACGTATGTTTAATTTTTTTGACATCTTCTCATATTACTAAAACTGTATCGACTTCTCATCTGACGTTTACATGGAAAAAATCTGCTCTCCACGTCAATTTATTCAAGAGACTTATAGGACGTCGTAGACAAAAACATGAGAAGTAGGATAACACGGAGCATTTTGTGAAGAGAGTGATCTTGGTTTCTAACTAATCGATTTAATTTTTACATGAGATTTTAATATGTCTCTTTACAATCATCTACATAAGTTAGAGCTTTTGAAGTTTGTTCGATTGAGAGTTATAAATACATTTAATTATTTCGTATAAATGATGCCCAATTTCAGTACCAACCAACTAGATCCCACTACAAAAATTTTAGCAAAATTTTAAGTCGCTGCTTCATTCTATCGAAAGTTATCGAAATCGAAATGTGCCTTACTTACTACTACTCAATTGCCCTAACCCCTTGTGGGGCATAGCGCGTCAACTGTTCAATGTGGCCCAGTTGACGTTTCGTTGGCATAAATTGGTTTCAGAGAATGCAGTTGCCAGCATGCACCTCCTGCACATCCATGGCCACGAACGTCGTCGTGGATGGGATTCGAACCCGAAACGCCGGTAGTCAAACATGAGACTGATGCCTCAACACACTGCGGTACCGGTCGCCCCTTAGGCAGATGATGAAATCTTAGTGTGAAGAAGTTACAGTAGTTGCATACTGACAAAATGCATCCTCCGAAAACATTTTGTGCTAAGGAAACGCCAACTAAGCCACATGGGAATAGTTACAAGTATGTACTTAATCCAGCCGAAAGGAAAGATAACTTGAGGCAGACACAAGGATTACGTTAGATTCTGCGCATTCCTGAGAAAGTTGGATGAGTTTTAGGCCCGTCCCATATAAAAATAGAATGGACGGGCATATAGTCCGATGCATGCTGTACGTTTGTTCGTTCAGTTGTTCGTTTGTCCGGGCACTTCCCCGTATTCTCATCTTAACCAAAATTTGGTATGTAGGTTTCTTGGGTCTCCTGAGCCCAAATCGGAGACCACAATTTTGATCATCGACTGGACTAACGAGTGCACTAGACTAATGTTGAAGGCATTTTGAGTCCTTTGATGCGGAAAAAAGGACATTTGTGGCAATGAAGTGATATCTATTCAAGATGGGTATCACAATTGCTAAAGGTATTCTGAGTCCTTGGGTCAAAAAATGAGGACATTCATGGTGATAAGGACGACAATTTCCAAAGCAGCTCATAGACAACTTGAAAGTAGATGGACTAAAGTTAAAGTGTACTTGCATTGGACTGGCCTAAAGTGCCCATGAACATCATCGCTTTTTTGTGTCATTCTTTTTAGAAACAGCAAAATTTTGTGACAAACAGGCGAAGCTCTTTTAGGCCATGCCCTCCTTTCTCCTCAATATCTTCCAGTCTGAATCACATCCCTTTTATCATGATATGTCGCATAAATGAAATACACTCTGGCTTTTCTCTAATGTCGAATAAATCTTAAATGAAATAATCATATCGCTCCGCACCACCCCATGCATACGCAATTCTCACCGATATTAAATAATTCGAATTCCTCGACTTCCGACTCCTGGAATTCTTATGTGTCAGCATATTATCAGTACACTGGCCACCATCACCAAAACATCCTCTTATCGCACAAGCGAATTCGTTCGCTCTTCCTTCCTCCCATTTTCCTATCATGCAATTTCGCGTCCGACAGAGGAAGCGAAAAAATCCCAACAATGAAAGCGTCGGAATTCACGTTTAATCCACAATTACGGCTAAACATCTACAAATCTTTTTTGCTACTAAAGCGTATACCACGCTAAAAAGACCAAAAATTTCCCAAGAGATACGAAAGATTCTCTCCCGAAAAATACCAAGGACTAGAATGAAAATCCGGCAGCATGTGTGTAAAAAATATGGCGAAACTCCTGGGGTGAAGGACTAGAGATTCCTTCAAGAAAGCAAGTCTAAGATAATGCCCAGGGCAAGTTCTGATATCAGAAGACATAAGGTCAATGTTGGGACTTGGGACGAAAAACGAAAGGTTCTGGAGAATGTGATGTTCATTTGGTATTATTTGAATTAATCGGAAGGGTTTTCGGAATGGATTGGAATTATCCAGTGATTTGTTGGGAACATTAGCGAGGGCACGGACATCGGAAAATTGTTTCATTGAAAAGAAAATTTTTGTTTTGAGCGTTTCTTTTTGAAGAAGAACGGCTTCTGTAACAGCGACCGGCCTGCTGTTTTCCTACTCTACTATTAGGTTTTAAATTCGATCCTTAGCACTGCCATTCGTTGCTATTTTTTTGGCCCGTCCCATATATTCATTTCATATGCAATGATCCATGCTGTGCGTTAGTTCGAGGACTTCCCGCGGTTCGATTTTAACCAAATTCTGTATGTAGACTATGTATGTAGGTTCCTTGAGTGACCCTGATCTCGGGAACGGTGGCAGCAAATTCGGTCACCGACTGGACTAACGGTATATTCTGCTGTGTTCAAACCAGAGTTACTCGCCTAAGTCTTTTCAAAAATCACTCTTTCTGGTTTTTTCCGCGGTTTGCTTTCAACGAAATTTCACACGTAGCTTCCTTGGGTTATTATAAGTACCACACGGTGACATTTTGGTTCTGCTGTAGGTGTGCGTCATGATACAAGGATGTTTTTGACATTAAAGTGATATTTAGACAAAATGGGGTATCACATGACACGGTTTGTTGAGTCGAATGCACTAGAGACTAGACTATTGTTAAAATCATTTTGAATTTTTCAGTAGTGGACATTCTGGTGAAATAGCGTTGATGGCATTTTAAGCCCTTCGGTGAGGAAAAAGGGCATTTTTGGCAATGAAGTGATTTATGGCAAGATGGGTATTATTTGACTGGGGGTGTTAAGGCTAATGCAGTAGACCAGGGGTCGGCAACCTTTTTAGGGCAGTGGGCCACTTTTAAAAGAAGTGTCTTTAGGCGGGCCACACAGTGATAAAAGGTATGAAGTATCAGTGCATGAAAGTAGACCCAAATTCAATTGCTAACACCACAAATTTGATTGCCTTCTCGCACAAAATGCTGAAAATTGGAAATATGGTAAGCGCCGGCTGGCGTTATTAAATCCGCGAATAAATGACGGTAGTCAAGTCATTTGTTCATCGTTGTACGAACGGCATTTGATAAAGAACGCTTCCCAGCGGTGCTCGATAGTACATTTTATTGTGTTTTGTACGATTTTGAGCATCTAATACGGTGTTACCATTTTAGAACATAGAGCAAAATTTTGCGAATTTGAAAAATTTAAAATACGTTTTACGGTTTTTAGCTAGGTTCCAAAAAATGTGTATGCATTCTTCACATAAATTGATTAAAATGTAAAATAAAATTTTCGTATCATAGTAATTTCTCTTTTTATTCTTGTCTAGGGAGTGTGAATTAGGTTAAATTAGATGAAAAAAGGACTTGCTTCAAAGAAGAACCACAAGCACTTCAACAATAAGTCTATTATGTTAGTGTCCTGATCCGAGAGAGCCGGAGCCTATCTGTAGATCGAACTTGCCCTTTTCGATAAATCGACTGAGATGGTCAGCTCTAATCAAAGCTGCGTACTCGGCAATGCCGAAGCATTCATGCTCCTTTAGCATCACTGACGCTTCCATAGGTTTTAGTTGAAAAAGACAAGTCGAAATTCTTTTGAGGAACACATCGAAACTTTACGCGTCGGCGGTTGACCCTACTCAAGTCAACAAGTTGACTCAAACGTTAAAATTTACGTTTGTCATTTTCAGAGCAATGTTGGCAACGCAATTTTGGTTTTGCCTTTTAAGGCGAACATACACCATCCGAAATGGTGGTGTAAAACTTTACTTCCGCCATTTTCCGACACAGCCGTCTGTCAGAAAACGGCGTAAGCAAAGTTGTACATCTAATATTGTACATTCGTCTATTGAAATAAACGGCCTGTCCGGCGGCTTGTCCGGAATTTCGGATGGTGTATGTTCGCCTTTAGCATAGACACTTGTGGCAGCGTCCTGAATCGAATACCATTCGAAACAAGACTGTGCACTTGAGTAGGGTCGGTTTGCGACGTTTATGACATCCGTCATTTTTTTCCTAACTTCCAAATATCCCAATTTTCTGCTTTTTTACATTTGCACTGGTAGGAGTATTCTGAACCGAGTGGCGTTCGAATCAAGCGTGTCCATTGTTTCGTGCTTTTGTTGACATCTACTGCCGCTTTAGCAATGCCCAAACGGTCTGCGGTTTTCTTTCTTGGTTGACTATTGCCTACTACCATACAAAGACCGAACACTCAGCATATGAGTTGACTTCCTTATTTATTTTTGTTATCGCAAATGCATTACTTTTTTTTTCTGGGTCTATTATGGGCTTCACATATTTCTTAAACCTACAACAGCGCACTTGTGCGCATTCACAGCATGTTCGCGCTTTGCAGATCCTATCTTACAGTGCATAATTCGTTATTGCCTCGCGGGCCGCACAAAACGTTATAGAGGGCCGCATGCGGCCCGCGGGCCGCTGGTTGCCGACCCCTGCAGTAGACTACTGCTGATGGCACTTTGAGTCCTTCGGCGAGGAAAAAGGACATTTTGGGCAATGAAGATTTATAGGCAATATGGGTATCATTTGACTGTGGGTATTGGGGGCGAATGCAATAGACTACTGTTGAAGTGATTTTGAGTCCTTCAGCGAGAAAAAAGGACAATTTTGGCAATGAAGTGATAGATAAGCAAAATGGGTCTCATATGACTGAGGGTGTTGAGGTGAATGCTGTAGACTACTGTTGAAGGTGTTTTGAGTCAAAAAAGGACATGTATCTGTTGCTTAATAGGTAATATATCTGTTGCTCAGTAGGTGTTGTGTATGTTAACCAATATATACTGTATCTGTTCTCTGTCAATTCTGTATCTATTGCTCAATAGATGCTCTATCTCTTGCTAAGCAGATGATGTATCTGTTGGTCATTAGATACTGTATCTGGTGCTCAGTAATTTAATCGGGGCGATGTGGACAGCATTTTTTAAAGAAAATCATAGACAACTTAAAAGCTAATGAATCAAAATTATAATGTGTTTGCATGGGACGGGTCTAAATTGTCGATGAACATCATCGCTCTTTTTGTGTTATTAAACTTTAGGAAATAAAGATCCTTTCAGGTAGTTGAAAAGTATTCAATGTGTGGCGTTCGGTAGCTTTGGCTGGCATCGATTTCATTCTCTTGTTTTACATTCCGTTCCGCGTACATAAGAAAAACTGCACGTAATCACTAACATCAAAATTGTTTTCTCAGACTTCCGAAGAGAACCAGAAATCATTCAATTGATTTGATTTCCGAACAACATCCAATTCCGAACAATGCTTTTGTACTGAACTAACCTAAGATTGAAAAAAAATCTGAACTTATTTGTAGCATGGCTTTTGGGAACTCTCCCGACGGCTAACAAAAAAATATGGAACGAGTACTTAAAACGCAAGGACCTTCCAATCTCGGTCTTCTGGTAAGATGTCATGATGAGTTTACACAAAAAAAAAAAAAAAATCATCACCGTTTCCCAGAAATTATCTGGAGTTTATTTTAGTACATACATTCGTATCCTATACATCTCTGACGCTACGGTGAGCAGTTTGGCAGTATATATGTACACTTGCCAGAAAAAGTATCCGTACACGATCAAAATAGAGCAACATATTAGGAAATTCGTGGTAAAAAGAACTGCTACATTTTAAAATAATATTTAAGCAATAAAATTTATTCAGTAATCAAACTACCTTATCTATAAATTTTTTCTTTGGTATTCCTTTAAAAACTAGATTTTACAAAACAAAAACCAAAAATTTCACTTAAACGAACCAGAAAAAGTATCCGTACATGACAATACCAATTTAAAATATTCAAATATTTTTATTATATGTATATCAGGGCTTAATAACTTGTCGGATAGCCTTTTCGCTTGAGGACCTCCTTCAGTCGATGTGGCATGGAGTGGACCAATTTGGCTGTATCCTGCCTGGTAATTTTGCCCCATTCATCGACGATGACATTTTTCAGCATTTCCTTTGAAGTTATCTGTGCTGACGGATCCTGCGCTCCAACAAATCCCACAAATGTTCAATGGGATTAAGGTCTGGGGATTGGGGTGGCGTGCGCAACTGATATTTTGTGTTGTAGAGCAACCAAAGCTTCACATTGTGTGCTGTCTGCTTGGGATCATTATCCTGCTGGAACCAGAAATCGTCACTAAGTCCCAACTGCTGAACGCTTTGCTTCATATTCGCCTTCAAAATATTAAGGTAAGCGTATTGATCCATAGTTGATTCGATAAACACAATTTGGCCAACTCCTTCTGCCGCCATACACCCCCAGAGCATAACACCACCTCCACCATGTTTGACAGTAGGTATCAAATTTTCTTTTTCGAGGTCAGTACCGCTCTTCCGCCACACTAACTTTCTGCCTTTAATGCCAAATATGCAAAATTTGCTTTCGTCGGAGAACAGGGCATGTTTCCAAAACTCTGGAGGCTTGTTTATAAATTCATTTGCGAAATCCACACGTTTCTTCCTGTTCACTTCCGAAATGTATGGTTTCTTACGTGCTATACGAGAGCGATATCCATCTTTCTTCAGTATTTTTCGTATGGTATCCTCGTGGAGAACCTTCCCAAAAGAGTCTTCTATATTTCTACTAATTTGAGAAGCAGTTACTCGAGGATTCTTTTTAACTGACTGCAATACGGTTCTTTTTTCGCGTTCAGTCAGTATGGAGGGTCGACCACAACGAGACTTTGACACAATCGAACCAGTTGTATCAAATGTTTTCACCACATACTGGACAGAAGAGTGAGTTTTGCCTATTATCTGACCAATTTGGCGGAAAGTTTTGCCTTCACTCCTAAGTTTCAGCATAATTTTCCTTTCATCAGCACTGATTTCGTTAATTTTGGGCACCATGGTGCATAAAAACTTTAAAATAACTTCATTCACTTCTAAACCTATCACAAATCAAAGTAGAACTATTATCGGATCTAAATGCATATGTACATATGCATCTGCATAGCACGGAGAATCCCCCGTTTTGTTCTGTACGGATACTTTTTCTGGCCAAACATGTTGCCATATATTGATTTTGTTTGAGTTTCAAGTGTTTTTAAATAGTAAGTATTATGAAACATACTGGTAATTATGAAAAAAGTTCGATTTTATGCTATTATAAAAGAAAACAGTCAAACTCCTTTTTAATACAACAACAACTTTGGTGTCTTGCATGTACGGATACTTTTTCCGGCAAGTGTATGTGAAAATTACTTGTCTCTGAGTTTTCGAGATAAATTGAAAATTTAATTTTCTAACAATATTGTGCTATTTGAAATCAGAAACTTTTTGACAAACATTTCTATGACCATTTATACTTATAATAACATATCTCTCTGAATAGACAGGAAATCTTCGACTGGCCATTGATCTACTTTTGAAACTGGGGCGTCCTAGCCATCATTGCGTATGAAATGCTATCAATTCAATCTCGAGCATGCTAAATCCGTTTTTATTGTCGAACGCCTCCTACATATGCATGTTTTTCAGAAAATGCAGATATGCATACATATTTGTCAAAGTGTCAGTTTTCCAGTTCTTCCTGTTTCTTAATAATCGATGATGTTGTGCCTGCATACACTTGGGTATGACGACACATGTCGTCTGCGACTTGATTATCTGACCCAGAACATCTTTTAGCTTCATTAGGCTTAACACAACGCCTGCTAGACAATTTGAACCTATCATGAGATTTATTGCATTCTTCCGAGAATTTATGAAGTTGGCGACTCTGCTCTACTTGGTATGTACTATCTAGCTCTGGGCTAGCACACAGATTGGTTAAAACTAATGGCTAGGCTGAATGGAATTGAGGAGCCGGACCAATCTGGGAAAGGATGACAGCAACATTTCACGCTGTAAAGAAAACAGCGCCGACCCACGGCCATGGACGATACAGACAGTCCACAAATACAAATGTATGAGCAGAAATAGTACGAGTACGCGATGATGCATGAGGGCGAAGATATAGATCTAGATTTACGAGTACGTACTTGGGCTTTTCTTTTATGCAGTCCTAAAGCTATTGCCATAGTTTGGTTGAAATTAAGACTGTAATGACAGTGGGTTTGCGTTTAGTAACTAATTGGGAAATCACCTTGGCCTTATGGATCGTTTTTATTCAATTGTCTCGATTAAGTGATCACGTCCTCCAGTTTCGGAAGCCCAGTAGATGTTCGCCGTCAGCATCACCTGAGTTTTCCCAATGAGCTTTTGGTCTTAATCTTGATCCACTGATGCGTCCCATCAATATTCGTTTAGGCATGCGGCACTCGTCAGCTCGTTGTATATGTTCTGCCCATTGAATTCATTGTATTTTGACAATTTTCCAGCTCATCTTACAGTTCATACAGCTAATGGTTGTACCTGGTCATCTATTTCGGTCGCAAACGGCTGCGAATACTCGTCAAAGGACCTGTTGTTCAAATGTGTTTAGCATACGAAAACGATTGCGTTAGTTTCCTGAATGCTTAGATGAGCCCATTCATTGTGGAAGAGTTGAAGAGGAGGCCACATTAAGATTCATTGCACATTTCAAAGCTCTCTCCGTGGACTTGATTCTAACGAACAACCTTGTTGAAAATGGGTTCATCATCGTGGCGCGACAGCCCGACGTCGGGCCTTGGCCGCCTCAAAATGGGTTGTTATTCCAAAAAGTTGGTTCGGCTGTTGAAACAATTAGTGAATTTAAAATTTGATCCAAAGCACACGCTCTTCATAATCTGAAGATCTTACCACACTTCCTGACTTTTCACGGACTTTAGTGCCAATAATTTTACAATCTCCCCGAAGTACCGACCTTTTTTTTTTTTAATCCCGTTCCCAAAGTGTTAAACCAATGAACATTTAAACCTCTAGTCTTTGAAGTTTCAACTCTCTCCCTGTATTCCACTTGCCACAACTACACATTATAATTAAATCAGATAAATTGGACAGATGTTCTACATTAAACGTTGGTCATTAAAGAACAAGATGGCTCGTTCCACTCAGTCGCTGGACAACTTCCAAGATTTACAAGGTGAGATATCGTGGAAAGGAAGAACTCCATCAAGGGTTCGATCGACTTCCAGGCCAGCCAGCCATTCGAGCACTCGTGTGGGTGGAGGATGCGAAAATCACTTTTGCAACAGCGAGGACAGCCCGTGAAGATACTCGATAAGGCGAACCTGTTGACTCTCCACTTGAACTTCATAGTTAACAACCGAAATCAAAGATTAACTCCTTCTGGATACGACACTGATAAATGTCGCTCGTTTATTTTAAAAGCAGCTTTTGCATGGCGAACCACCTTTTTTGGGTGTGGGATTGCCAACGAGACGTTTGGGATGAGGTTAATAGTACTCTCAATGTCGTCGGCAGCAAGTAGGGCGAAGAGAATCGTGTAAGTACTTGGGATTTAAGTACACTGCAAAGAAAGGTGGTACAATGAGACGATGTCTTTATTGGTACGATTTGGTGGGTTTATCGACAACACCAAAGTGTTAATTCTAATGGATACACATTATGTACTGACTTGTAACCTGATTCGTATTTGATGAGAAAGTCCTGGAAACAAATACGTAGCTATTTTTCAGTGTGAAGTTTGTAGACGATTGAATCTGTTGGTTTAGTTGTAGGACAGTTAAAAAAATGCAGTATGTAATAATGTGTTTATTTATTTTAAAAATAAGTTTAAGTTTTAAGGCTTTACTTTTTTTATATACATATGTTCATATTATTTTTCGCATTTCCCAGGAATAATTAAAAGCTTTAGTTTTTTATGTATAGCACATACCAGACCAGAATAGGAGCAATAGAATAATCAAACTAGACAGTCTCTATATGGAGAGGTGGAAATAATTTGCCTGTTAATGAAAGTCATTTCGTCTCGGGAAAACTCCCCCGAACAAGATACAAAAAGTGTCACTCATTAGTCCGAAGCGTATATACCCTAGACTTGTGCAGACCTAGTGGTGATACCAAAAGTACCAATTGGCAACGACCATATGCATTAAAAGTGAGTTTCCTATATGGCCAGTTTATAGGGGAGGTTGGCACTCATTTATGAGGATCTTGGCCATTCTAAAAATCAATTGACTAACCCATTCTGCAAATATTTGTCGAATTTTTCAATTCGCTAGCTTCATTCTATCGAAAGTCATTGCTTGTTTGAAGTCTCACTTGTAGGGGAGGTAGAGGCTCCTTGGACTGGATCTTGCCCATCATTGCCACCAACCAATTAGTTCACCCTACAAACATTTAAAAAAAAATTTCAGGTCTCTAGCTTCACTCTATCGAAAGCTATCGCTTATCTGAAGTTTCATTGATAGGGGAAGTAGGAGTTTCGTTGGTCGGATTTTACGTATTTTCAATATTAGCCAACTGGATCCTACTTCAAACATTTGACCAAAATTTCAAGTCGCTACCTTTATTTTGTCGTAAATTATTGTTTATTTCAAATTTCATTTCTAGGGGAGGTAGGGGTTCCTTAGGTTGGATGTAACCCATCTTTAATACCAACTAACTCAATCTCACTTTAAACATTTGACCAAAATTCCAAGTCGCTGGCTTCATTCTATCAAAAGTTATCTCTTATTTGAAGTTTCATTTGTAGGGGAGGTGGGGGTTCCTTGGGTCGGATCTTGCCAATTTTCAATGCCAAATAACTAGATTTTGCTACCAACGTTCTGCCAAATTTTTAACTCGCTAGTGTCGTTCTATCGAAAGTTATCGTAATTAAAGTAATATTTAATTTTTCCAATTTTGTAGGGGAGGTAGGCGTTCCTTTGATCTGATTATGCCCAACTTACCAAAACCCAAGCAACTTCTTACTTCAGGGTTACATGCCAAAAATCAGATGTCTACGTCAATTGGTTCAAGAGTTATAGACAAAAAACCTGAAAAGTAGGGTAGTACGGTGTTCTTTGTGAGAAAATTACCGTTAGTTTTCACCTAATCGATTTTATTTTGTCAGGGAAGTGTAAGATTACGCTCACGAGCAATCTACCAAAGCTAGAGCTCTTCATGTTTATTTAACCGGGAGTTATAAATACATTTAATTATTTTACATATGTAGGGGAGGTAGGCGTTCTCTTGGCCCGATCATGCCCATTTTCAATACCAACCAACTAGATCATACTTCCAACATCTGACCAAAATTTCAAGACTTTAGCTGCATTCTATCGAATGTTATCGTGCGAACGGACAGACAGACGGACAGACAGACAGACGGACGGACAGACAGACAGACAGACATGGCTAAATCGAATCAGGAGGTAACCCTGATCATTTATATATACATTGCTATACCTCCGGAGCCTCCTTTAAGGTGTTACATATTTCCGTCGTGTCAAAAACAATATACCCTATACTAAAAGTCTAGGGTATAAACAAATCGCAAAATGGCGTCATAATGCCTTAACCGTTCATAATTAAATGTCAGTTTATCCAATCGACAAACAAAAGATGCAGTTTTGAAGAGGAAGGAATTCCCTACGAATTCGCGCTACGATGTTAATTCCAATTTATAGAGTAATTAGTAAAAAATCAATAATTAATTTTACCGTGGCCGTTTGGAGTAGCGAAAAATTCCCGGTGCGTTACCCAGTTAAGCTACAGACGCATACTAAGTTGGTGTGCAGAATGAAACCAAGTGCCATTTCACTGAAAAATATAATTTTAAGTGTTTCGCGGCAATGAACATTATCCCATAGGCAATAGTGCCAACAACATCCCCTTCAGCTTGTTTATACAAATCCATGGTACGTAGACATCCTATTGTTTAAATTGATTGTAGGCTAAAGAGGGTTGTCTTGACTAAACGTTTAATTGGACTACATGTAAATATAGTATATTGCTTATACTGAAGGCTCTGCTCAATGGCGCGCACCACCTCGTGGATAGCCGTTTCTGTGGATCTACCTCTGATGTAGGCCTGCTGTGACTTCGAGAACGGCGAGCTTTCCAGGAATTGTCGGATGTGGAAGTCTAGGATACGCTCTAGCGTTTTGAGTACAAAGGAGGATAGGCTGATCGGCCTGAAGTCCTTCGCACTTTCATGTCCTCTCTTCCCTACCTTTGGTATGAATACGACTCGAACTCGTCGCCACGACTGGGGGACGTGGTTGAGTCGGAAACAGTTTCTAAAGAACACCAGCAGCCTAGGAACTACTAAATCTTGTAATTCTTATCCGCATTATAATGGACGGATTGGAGTTCTCCTTGATCCTTGCTGTGTCCTTGATATTATCCCAAGACTGGCAGAAGTCCTTCCACGTTTGGGCTTTAGCCGCTCTAATGGCTTTTTTGTATATTTTTAGGCAGTCCTTATACGGCTGCCAGAACCTGTGCTTGTTACAAATATTGAAGATCTTCCTAGTCAGTTTCCTGAGCATTGAGAGGTCTTCGTTCCACCATGGGGGAAGAGTTTTCTTACTTCTCTTCGACATGAGATTTGGAAAGCTACCTTCATAGCTTTTTCAAAAGATTCAACCTCCTTGTCCAGCTCCTCCACGGAGTCCATTGAGGGATTAGGTATATTACAGAGTTTCGCTGTAAAGATCTATCTGAACCTCTTCCAGTCGATCCTCTTATGGGGTTTCTGTAAGGCTTTGGAGTTTCCCTGGAAACATTTAAATTGAAAAGTATCCAGGTGTGGTCCGAAAAGGATCTCTAATATTTTTAGCATTCTTCACCACCTATCCAATTATTTGGAATTCCGCGACTGCGATACACCGTCAGCATTGTTCAGGCAAGGGAAAATAAAGTTTCTAAAGGGCCTTGTAAAGAATCCAACCCATTTCGCTGACGTTGTTAAAGTATGCAAGTATTCGAATGCTACTCAGGATATGGTTGCAGCAGGTGGGGAATGTTCCCTTGACTCACTTTTCGAATATAGTGGGAAGAATGTTCCTTCGCTGAACCACTTATGGTACATTTCGTACAACAAGTTATCATTTAGGTGCAGGACAAACATTGCTGATTTACCACCATCTAGAGCTGCAGGACGACATCACTCTTTATCACCAGATTCAGCAATCAGCAAATCCTAAAAAGTAGGGATGGAAAACGAAAAATTCTGGCCTTGAACCTGCGACCACTCTACTACTCCCAGCTCGTTCTACTTTTTTGAATCTTGTGGCGCTCTGGCCAGAGAATTTGTCTCATCGCAACGATTCCGAAAATACCCACAGCGACTAGCTTTGGTTTCTGTTTCGCTTCATGTCCGAGAACCTTCTGTTATCCTGACACGGACTTGTAGCAGCACCAAATCGACATTGATGCCTAAAACCATCTGTGAGGGTTGTTCAGGATAACCGAGGAATGAATAAAAAAAGATTTGCGTAAAATTGGTAGTTTTCGTGTTAGATTGATGTGTTGTGTCTTGTTTATAAAGTTTTTTGGTTTCACCACTCATTTTTGCGATATAGCGGCTAAATTGTTGATCAGATAGAAAACTTTTTATGCCCAAAATGAAAGAAATTTTAGCTTCTTTAATTTTATTGTAGTATAATAGCCAACTTTTACGTTTTTGAATTACTTTGGAAAAAAAAAACAGAAAAAGACAGATTTTTTACACGTTTTTAGCGGGAAAATGTTTGGAAAACTAACATTCGTGTTCAGCGACCTTAAAAACATAAAAGTACCAAAAATCAAAATTCCATCCAAACTTTCTTTTATTCTTAGACTATTTGTGTATTCGCAATAGAGATTAAGAAACACATAGCTATTACATTCACTTTTATAAGATGTCTTTGTAGAAAGACAATACAGTCAGCAAGATACGAGATCGCATTTGCGAAGAAATCTATTGAAATTTATGATGCCGGTAACTTCATTGAGTGGAGAACACAATCTTATGGTAAACTTCAGAAGCAACCTTTTGTCCTGAGTTCAACTCAACTAGCAGTTGTGCGTCACCATTGGACCGGAAACCTCATTTTTTAGATGTTTCGTAATCTTTTTCAAGTGCATAAATGTGACAATGTGTGCAATTGCATTCTCCATGCGATTGGTACTACCGTGTTGCTGTCAAGCGGATTGCCTAGCCATCATATACGATGTCAGCATGACCCTCATTAGAGTGTCAATTATGAAAACCAGAGAGAATGTTGTTTAATATATGCCATTCGAGGTTCTTAGTTGTCTGGCAATGGACAAACAAAGCATATTCGTTGAAATGTTTGTTTTGGATATTATGCGGTTGAATTTTTCCAACACTTTATGATTACTTGGAAAACTGCTCTGGTTTTTTTTTCATGTGGAACTTGTGTTAATAATGGTGGATTGATAAATGAAGGTCATGTTTGTTTGAATTTCGAAATTCGTCGTCCGGTAAGGAGAAACACATGTTTTCATTTCGGCATGAGGATTGTTCCATCGTCGGGTATCTGGCTCCTAGATCTGATGTGGCAATAGGGTTTATATGTATTTCCTTTATTCATGGTTTTGGGTGAGAGATTGGCGAAAAAAATGTTAAGTCTTTTTTTTTATTGTTGCTTTCTGACTTAACTTGTTAGTTTAGCAAATTGTTCTGACTTCAAATAATATAGGATGCTGTAAAGATGTGGTAAAAGAGCTCAATGTTCCTTTATCGTAGCTTCATCGATTAACCTCTTCTCAAACACTCGTAATGTATAGTATATGGCTGTTGCATATTTGAAGTTTTCATCATCATCGTGGCGCGACAGCCCGACGTCGGGCTTTGGCCGCCCGGATCATTGTCCTCCAATTATCTCGGTCACGTGACCGCGTCCTCCAATTTTGGGAGCCCAGCAGCTGCGCGGCGTCCACACCTACTGAGCTCTCCCAACGAGATCTCGGTCGTCCTCGCAGTCTCGCTCCGTCGACTCGTTCTGCATTCATTACTCTCTTAGGCATGCGATCATCGTCCATTCTTTGTACATGCCCTGCCCATTGAAGTCGTTGTAGTTTGACGATTTTCGAGACTTGCAGCTCATCGTACATTTCATACAACTCATGGTTGTACCGGATGCGCCATCCATCTCGATCGCAAACAGCCCCGAAAATTCGCCGTAGAACCTTACGTTCAAAAATGTCTAGCATGTTTCCGGAGGCTTGAGTTAGGGTCCATGCTTCGCAGCCATAGCATAGCACTGGTCGTATAATGGTTTTGTACACGCGGAGCTTCGTGTTTCTGTGCACATGCTTCGATTTCATTATGGGGAGAACCGAGAAAAAAGTCTTATTAGCTAACTGTATCCGTCGCTTGATTTCGTCAGTTTCGTTGGCGTCCCTTGACAAGTTGCAACCCAGGTAAATGAAGTTGTTCACGAACTCGATGTTGAGGTCCCCCACATTGATGCTCGGTTGTGCAGGTGTCCTTGTCACCGATTGCATCATTATTTTATTTACGTAATCCAACTTCCTTTGCAGCGGTATCGAGCGTATGCAGAAGTTCTTCTGCGTCGGCCAATCTTCGGGACATGATGTTGATGTCGTCGGCGTACGCTGCTAATTGTGTCGACTTGATGAGTAGCGTCTTGCTGTTGTCCATATTCATTCCCCGAATAACGTATTCCAGTGCTAGGTTGAAGAGCGTCGGTGCCAGTCCATCGCCCTGTTTCAAACCAGTGCGTGTTTCAAATAGATCAGTAAGTCTATTCTGGATCCTGACTTGTGAGACGGAGTTGGTCATCGCCATCTTTGTCAGTCGCACTAATTTGGCCGGTATACCAAATTGCAGCATGATGTTGTACAGTGGATACTGTCGTATGCCTGCTTGAAGTCGACAAAGATTTGGTATACGTTTACGTTGTATTCCCAGCACCTCTGGAGTATCAGTTTGACTGAGAAGGGCTGATCGGTTGTGGAGCGCCCAGGTCTGAAAGCGCTTTGATATTCGCCAATGACTCGTTCTGCGTACGGTTTTATTCTATTTTCCAGAATTTTCGTCAAAATTTTATAGGACGCACAAACTAGTGAGATGCCCCTGTAGTTCTCACACCGCAGTTTATCTCCCTTTTTATGAATTGGACAGATGATGCTTCTGCGCCAATCGTCTGGAATCTCCTCGTTCTCCCATACTCGCAGGAGTAATTGATGTATGGCATCAACTAGACTCGTTCCACCGAATTTTAGCAGTTCAGCTGGAATCTCGTCAGGGCCCGGCGCTTTATTTCGTTTTAGTGACCGCAAGGCGAGATCAGCTTCCTCTACTGTCGGGGGTTGAATGGGTGGGCCTAGATCAACAATATCGTCGAGAGCTTCCTGTGTGGGGATGTTAGATGGTCGGTTTAGAAGCTCTTCAAAATAAGGGGCCCATCGCTTGTTAATACCATCGGTGTCGCTGATGATGTTTCCATCCTTGTCCTTACAAAGGCTAGTCCTGGGTTGGTAGCCGTTCTTAATTGTATTTACTAGTTTGTACGCTTGTCTGGTGTTCCTATTAGCTAAGTTTTCGTTTATGTTCAGCAACTGCTCGTCAAAGTATTTACGTTTCTTACGTCTAATTATTCTATTCGATATTCGCCGTAGCTCGTCATATTTTTCTCTTCTGGCTCTGGTTCCTCGTTGAATCCATTGTCTGTAGGCCTCGTTTTTCGCGTCAAGTGAGTCTTTGCATTCTTCATCGAACCAGTCATTTCGCGCTTGCCGGGCTTTATATCCCACGACCTTCTCTGCGACATCCTTGATGGTACCCTTGAGTTCTTCCCAGAACCCATGGACGCCTGTGTTGCTGATGTTGTGTAGCATAGGTGATAGTTTTTCCTCAAGGGCGGTAGTATACGCCACCGCTGTAGCATCACTCAAAAGCTTATCAACCGCAAAGATTTTGGGAGGGCTGATTTTTGACTGGTGCACTGAGGAGATTCTATATCTGTAGGTCGTCTTCACCAAGTGATGATCTGAGTCGCAGTTTGCTCCTCGATAGGAGCGGACATCCATGACACTAGACGCCCATCTCCTACAAATGAGGACGTGGTCAATTTGGTTGGCGGTATGTGCGTCTGGAGGCTTCCAGGTCTGCTTGTGAATGCGTCGATGCGGGAAGCACGTAGAGCTTACGACTAGATTCCTGTTGCAGGCAAAGTCGATAAGTCGCTGGCCGTTATCGTTACATTCTTCATGGAGGCTGTGGCCTCCAGTGGTCCCCCGGTGCCAACTTTCATTTCCGACTTTCGCGTTAAAGTCTCCCAGCAGCAATTTGACGTCGTTTGTTGGAAGTGAGTCGAAGAGAGTTTCAAGGCGGGCGTAGAACTCGTCTTTTACTGCGTCTTCTTTAACTTCAGTGGGGGCGTGCACATTGATGAGCCAGAGATTGAAGAATCGAGTCTTGATGCGAATCGCACACAGCCGTTCATTTATGGGTTTGAAGTCAGTAATATGCGGTTTGAAGCGATTGTTCACTATAAATGCTACAAAAACTCCTCTTCCATAGTCCTCCGCGTGGGCGCCCCCTGGAACGGCAGTGGTCACTGACCATTGCCAACCAACGTCAAGCCGCCAGTGATGGCGGTGCGATGATTTGGTTGAGGTACCCCTGTGGTGTGGGGTGTGAAAAAAATACCACGGCCTTTCCCTTTGAGGGTCTGTCGCTAAAACCGACAATCAAAGGACAGGATGTGTATGCCAGCAACTTGCACTATCCGAAATCTTTATATGCTAACGAAACGTCAACTATGCCTCGGATAAGGACTGACTCAACGGTTACGACTTTTAGCTATCGTACAATGACAAAGATTGGATTCTGGAATGTGCGTACTCTCCTGGACAATGGATCAGAAGGTCCCCAGAACGCACGATTTCTTCAATTAGAGAGTGAATTTCTGAGGTACAAATTAAATATCTTAGGAGTTAGTGAGATAAGATGGTGGAACAGCGGAGAATTCATCTCTCCAACGGGCAGCACTGTAATGTTGTACTCCGGTAAAGCTACCGGTAGTCGTCGTGAGTCAGGTGTGGGGCTCCTTTTAACCAGAGCCGCGCGAAACTGTCTCTTATCCTGGGAACCGGTCTCTGACAGGGTATTGACCGCCAGGTTCCGGACCAAAATGAGGAACATCTCAATAATACAATGTTATGCCCCTACTGAACCCGACAATGTCTTGGCAAAAGACTCCTTCTACGAAGAACTAAACGCCGTTCAGAGCAGAACACCTAAAGGTGACATTATAATGGTTATGGGTGATTTGAATGCGAAAGTTGGCGCCGATAACTATGGGCTCAGACATGTGATGGGGAGACACGGTCTTGGTGATCGTAATGACAACGGTGAAAGATTTGTAGAGTTCTGCAACTTTCACAGTCTCTTCATCGGTGGTACTATGTTTGAGCATAAGGACCACCACAAAATCAGTTGGTCCTCTGTTGATCGGCGCAGAACACAAAATCAGATCGACCATTTTGCCATTAGTAAAAGATTCAAGAGTTGCCTCCTGGACGTGCGAAACAAGAAGGGTGCCGATATTGGGATGGGAAGAGACCATTATCTTATGATCGCTAATGTTCGATTGCGTATTGCAGCCGTGCGCCGCCCCAGCGACGAAAGATCCAGGCCCCGCAAATTCAACACCGCTCGACTAAAAAATCCAGCTGTCTTACAACAATATAATGACCATCTTGCGCAAAAAGCGGCTGAGATAACTAGTCACCCAGATAGTGACATAAACGAAAACTGGGATGCCATAAAAAATGCGTACATTGATAGCGCAAATACCATCCTTGGCCCAAACCCGGATTGCCGGAATAAGCCCTGGATGTCCGACGCTTCATGGCAGCGGTTTGTTGAAAGAAAGGAGCTGAAAGTTCGTTTGGCTGCAGTATCAGACGACAATCGAAGCAGCATCGAACTCCTTTACCGTCAGAAAGCTCGAGAAGTTCAGCGTAGTGTGCGACGCGATAAAAGAGTTTATGCCAATTCTCTTTTAGCGTCAGCAGAAGAAGCCGCTAGAAGTAACAACTTAAACGCCGTATACGGTGTCATCAAGGAGTTTACAGGTGGTCGTAACTCCTGCCAACATCCGGTGAAAGATAGTGATGGAAAGCTACTTATCTTGGAAGAAGATCAAATGAGGCGTTGGAAAGAACACTTCGCCGCGGTCTTGAACCGTGTAACCTCTGGTGAAGTTCCCCCTCATATAGATAATTTAGCTAACCATCAAAATGTGCGTATACGGTCCACTGCCCCGACTAAAGAGGAAATAGTCACTGCAATTATTGCACTAAAACGAGGAAAGGCCGCCGGACTTGACGGCATCCCTGCCGAACTTTATCAAGCAGCGCCAAGCGTAACTGCCGATTTGCTGCACCCACTTGTTGATAAAGCGTGGAATACAGAGACCTTTCCCACTGAGTGGAAGGAAGGTTTGATCATCAAACTTCCAAAGAAGGGTAGCCTCACAGACTGTAATAATTGGAGAGGCATTTGTGTGCTTCCTGCCGTTGCCAAGATAATAGCTAAAATCGTCCTGGAAAGACTAAAGGCCTACTTAGAAAGCACAATTGATGAAGAGCAGGCTGGCTTTCGATCCGGATTCTCCTGTGTCGATCACATTAACACCTTGCGAATCATCATCGAGCAATGCGCTGAATACGATTCTCCGCTTCACTTGCTTTTCATCGATTTCGAAAAGGCTTTCGATAGTGTGAACCGGGATTCTATATGGGCGGCCTTGCGCAGGAGAGGCATCCCTGAGAAGCTTGTGGCTATTATTAAGGCAACCTATGACGGCGCGAAATGTCGCGTTCTGCATAAAGGTAAGGTGTCGGGGGACTTTGAGATTCGCAGTGGAGTTCGGCAGGGGTGCATCCTCTCACCGATCCTATTCCTCATTGTGATCGGCGATGTGTTGCATGCAGCCCTATCCGGACTCGACAGAGGAATTCAATGGACTTTGACATCTTATCTACAACATCTTGACTACGCTGACGACATATGCCTACTCTCCCACAAAATCATGGATCTGTCCGCAATGGCGTTAGATCTCGAGAGGGAGGCAAGCAAGGTTGGGCTAAAGATTAATACCAACAAGACCAAGGTTCTTAGCCCGCCGTTGCGAAAAAGAAATCCGACACCTATTGCCATCAATATTAATGGGCAGCCTGTGGAGAAGGTGGACAACTTCGTCTACCTGGGTAGCATTGTTGCCGAAAATGGTGGTACGGAGCAGGACATCGCTCGTCGTATCAACCAGGCTAAACGCGCATACGGCATGCTGTCCAAAATCTGGCAGAGCAGTTATCTCAGCATCAAGACCAAGCTGGGCCTGTTTCGCTCCCTGGTACTATCAGTGCTTTTGTATGGGAGCAGTACATGGAAAGTTTCCGTAGGAGTTACCAGAAAGCTGCAAGTTTTCGTCAACTCATGTCTTCGTCGAATTTTAAGAATTTTCTGGCCCGAAACAATATCAAATGAAGAGCTAAGTCGGCGTACGGGTCAGATGCCAATCGACGAATTGATACGCAGGCGAAAATGGCAGTGGATAGGTCACACATTGCGGAAGAGTGATAACTGCATTGCTATGCATGCCATGAAATGGAACCCCATTTCCAACCAAGGCCGACCAAGAGGGGGTCCTCGAATCACATGGCGTCGATCTGTGGCAAAGGAGTGTCAGGTACTGGGTAAGTCTTTTGGGGAGTTGCGCCCCATTGCCCAGAACAGAGTACGATGGCGCGCAGGAGTAGTTGACGCGCTATGCCCCGCTAGGGGTTAAGGCAAAGTAGTAAACTCCTTGCGGCCCGATGGTTTGTCACTTGGAAAATTGTGTGCGATTTCTTGTCATTAATCTCGCTGCCAAGCCAATTTGTTTCCTGGACTGCAGTAATGCTCAGTTTGTACTTTTCGACCTGTTGAAGGAGGGCCTTCTCGGCCCCCGGTTTGTTCAGGGAGCGTACATTCCAGGATCCGAAAGAATAATCCTTTATTCGTTTGCGTGGTCGTCGTTGTTGATCCGTCCAATCCGAGGCTTTTGTTCCAGGTTTCTTGACATGGAGTGGTTTTTACAAGGACGAGTTGTCAGCACGTCGCTTAACTTCATTCAGGGGATGGCCTCGGAGATAGCTGCTTCAGATGGTTTAATAAACGTGCTGGAGTGCACACAACTATGTTGCAGGTCCAACTACGCAAGTCATTCCATCCTACTAAACCTGAGACGCTTAGGTGTTCGTCAGCCATTCAGGCTACAGCTATCTGCCTTTTCCAAACTGTCTTATCGTTAAGACATTGGCCGTCAGCGAATTGATACACTGCCGTTACCAGGGGGCGCCCACGCGGAGGACTATGGAAAAGGTCTATGACCCGCATTTGAAGTTTTGGTCTCACCAATAAGTCGGCACAGGTTTTGGGTATATACGCCTCTGAATTCATATTTTTTCTTCTACTTTTTAAGTGGTGTTCAGGGTAGACTCTACCAAAAACGTTGGGCAGAATTTTGGAAAAAATGAAAATATTAAACGCCTTATTCGATTTTCGAAAATATTTCAAAAACTCTTAATGCTAGCATAAACTTCTGAGACAAAATGACACTTCATAAAATACATGTTGAGATTTTTCTCAGCATACTCTTGCTTTTTTGTCTATATATTTGATTTGACTTTTGTTGCAATTTCTTATGGCTCGTATCCATACTGGCCTAGGAATTGGCTGCGGCTCCCGCAGGTTCTGAGCTCGGTCTAATTTTGTTTTCTGTTTTAAATTTTCTGGATAACTGTTGACCTTACAGACGCTACTCGTTTCTCAAACTAAGGGTAATTTAATTACCTACTAACCTATTCCCGATGACTTTTCACACACGATGAACAATTCTCTCAGTATATTGTACTATATAGTAGTATGCATCACCCAAGATAGAGGTATTTTACTTTTCGGATAAAATTTCTAATGTTTGAAGAGCTTTTTTTTTGCTGGAGAACCTGGACGTAGAAAAAAGAAATTCAGCAAATTTAATACACAAATGTAGACATCATTTAACAACTCCTAAGGAGGTCGTCGTGCAGAAAAGTCGCTCCTGACTTTTTTAAACAACATCGGATTTCCTACAATTTAAGATCAGCAGATTTAGCAGCTTTGTACGTGCAAGCTTTTCCAAAGAAGGATGCGCTTCCAACTTTGGAAATATCGAAAATCGAAAGTTCTTCGTGTTAGTGATAAACATATATTGGGGAGTATATCTATGTATGTACAGTGAGTCACAGTCAAAATGAACCGCCTTATGTTAGAGAAAGAATTACCTAAAAAATGACTCAAAACCCATTCAGATTATAATTGTTTTTATATAAAATTATTGTCTCAACATATAAATCTCTTATTTCAGTAAGTTTTATAATTATTTTTTCTTCTTGGTACACAAAAAACTATATAAATTTCAAAAATTTAAAAATACATTTCACAGTCAAAATGAACCACTTAAATAAAAGCAAAAAGCACATACAGGGTGCCCCGTTCAGATAGTATAGTAAATACTTTAATGAAAAATAGTACCGTTCATTTGTGGAAAATTGATACCAAAGTGAATACTCTGTTTTTAACCGTTACAGAGTTATAGCATTTTTTGTAAATTGTGTCAAAAAGCTTGGCTTTCCGAACAAAATCAAAATCTGCTATTCTCCCAATCATTTAATCCGAGATTTGACCTCACTTTCTGAAACTACATAAAACTTCATAGAAAACACATAAAATTTCCCGGTTTCGAAATTCACCGGTACTATAAAGATACAACTGTTCAAACTTTCAAAAAGGATTTTTCATCGAAAATTCAAATAATATTTTTACAACGGTACTTTGAATTGACAAATCTGCAAATTTAACAAAAGTTGCCTCAATGTGTTGGCTTTCCAATTGTGTATTTCTTTGATATTCGAAGAATACGCATTAAAGGAAAAGAATATGGCCTGGAGAAGTCCACCCGAAATATTCAGGAAAACTTTCAAAAAGGACATTTGACCCCCTTTCCCCTAGACTTCTGGACCCCTTAGCAAACAGAGACTTCACAGCATATATTCAGAGGACTCTCCATATTAATTGTGCCAAATGTCAAAAGTATACAATCATTTTTTCCTATTTTTCGTTGGTAGCTTGGACTACGTGTTAAGTCAAGGTTGAAGTAAATTTGTTTCATCTCCACACCATGTTTTTTTCCTTTAGTGCATACTATTTGAAAATTTTCAAATGCAAACGTATCAAAGAAATATACCGTTAGAAATCCAACACATTGGTGCAACTTTTGTCAAATTTCCAGATTTTTAGTTCAAAGTAGGGTTGTAATTTACATTTGAATTATCAATGAAAAATCGATTTTGAAAGTAACAGTGAATTTCGAAACCGGGAAATTTTATGTGTTTTCTATGAAGTTTCAGCTGCATTTTTGAAGTAACAGTGAATTTCGAAACCAGGAAATTTTATGTGTTTTCTATGAAGTTTTATGTACAATAGTTTCAGAAAGTGAGGTCAAATCCCTAATTAAATGATTGGGAGAGTGGCGAATTTTGATTTTGTTTTTAAAACTCAAGCTTTTTGACACAATTTGCAAAAAATGCTATAAAAATGTAACGGTTTAAAACAGCGTGTCCACTTTAGTGTAAATTTTCCACAAATGAACGGTACTATGTATCTACCATTGAAGTATTTACCATCTAAAATGGGGCGCCTGTATATGCTTTTTACTTTTATTTAAGTGGTTCATTTTGACTGTGAGGTGTATTTTTGAACTTTTGAATTTTGTATCATTTTTTGTGTACTAAGAAGAAAAAATAATTATAAAACACACTGAAATAAGAAACTTACATGTTGACACAATAAATTTACATAAAAATAATTTTAATCTGAATGATTTTCAGTCATTTTTTAAGTAATTCTTTCTCTAACAAAAGGTGGTTCATTTTGACTGTGACTCACTGTAGATAAAAATCAATCCCTTTTTCTGTGAGTACCGAAATCCTGCCTAAACTACTAGGCCGATTTAAATGAAAATTTCACAGTTTGTTCGAATTAGCTGTCAGCGGGTTTTAATCGTCGTTTGCGAAAAATCCAAAAAGGATAATATACCGCAAGGAAAAGATGCCATTTAATGACCCATAAAACACAAAACAAACTAAAATGCTTATCGATTCATTTCATTACATCGAACTGAATGTATAGATGAACTGTTGTTTTTTTTTTATCTCAAGTGGTTTGCGCTGCAGGCCTGTATGTATAGAACTGAATGGGATTGAACTGTTGGTTTTATGTTTATGTCAAGTAGTTTGCGGTGCATGCCAGCCAGAATACATAGTTGAAGGTATGCATTGATCTTAGGTGTGAACATACCGATCGATAATGGTCGATAAGTAAGAGGATATTTCCGAATCAAAAGGTGCATAGACACAATTGCCGAGTCTTGTGAATGCAAAAATTCAGGGATCCTAGCAGAGATCCATTGCCACCCTAACCCAGTGTGTGACATTGAGATCCACGTCGACATGGACTCTAAATATATAAAAATCAATCCCTTTTTTGTGTGTCTAAACTACTGGGCCGATTTAGATGAAATTTTCACAGTTTGTTCGAATTAGCTGTCAGCGGGTTTTGATAGTGGTTTGCGAAAAATTCAAAAATGATAATATACCACAAGCAAAACACACCATTTAATCTATGGCCTATAAAAAACGATCTTATCAATTCATTGCATTACTTCGAACAGAATGCACAGATGAATTGTGGGTTTTTTGTCAAGTGGTTCGCAATGCAATCCATCAAGTATGCATAATTGAATAGGAATGAACGGTTGGTGTTTATGTCAAGCGGTTCGCTATCCATGCCAGCCAGAATGCGTAGTTGAAGGAGCGTCTTCATCTTAGGTGTGCATATGCTGGTGGTCGGCAGGTAAGGGTATATTTGCGGGTCGAGCTGAGTATTAGGCGACTTTCACACACATGGAACGCACGATACACACACGATACTCTAGCATAAAGTACCAGTGCCGAGCGAGGTTTCTATACGAATGCAATTTTAAATTAATCGTCGTACATATACAGCTCTCTCGCTACTGGTGCTTTCTGCTAGAATCTCATGTATCGTGCGTTCCGTGTCAAAGCCGCCTTACTGGGCCGATTTAGATAAAAATTTCACAATTTATTTGAATTATCCCTCAGAGGGTTTTGATGGTGGATTGCAAAAAGAAAGCAAAAGGATAATATACCACAAGGAATCATTTAATTGTATAAAACACAAAGAAAAACTAAACACTTGTCAATTTAGGTATCTTTTAACTTCGAACAAAATGCATAGATTAGCGGTTGGTTTTATCTCAAGTGGTTTACTGTACAGGTCAGTATGCATAATTGAATGGGACTGAACTGTAGTTTGCGGTGCATGTCAGCCAAAATGCATAGTTTAACCCAACTCAATCATTGGTTGGGATCCCAGAAAAGTCCATTATTATGCCCTGGGACTAGAATTCGTTAGATAATGACTTGAAAAACAAGGCACAACAAACCTGAAGAATACTGCTACCACATTCTTATACGAGTACGTAGTATGTATCTCACTTATCTCAAATTAGAGCTTATCTAGTTGTCAAGAAATCATCATCATCGTGGCGCATATGTTGTATAACCGTTGGTTCAAGAGAGAGTGGGGAATGGGTCAGTTGTCATTCTGCTCTCAGGATTCCTATGTAAATGCTTCGGCATGGATCGGGTACAAATAATGCGTCACTCTTTGACTTACAAATACAAGGTTTTTATACCCTAGACTTATAGTATAGGGTATATTGTTTTTGTCACGACGAAAATATGTAACACCTTAAAGGAGGCTCCGGAGGTATAGCAATGTATATATACAGTGGCGGACAAAAGTCTACGGCAGCACCTTATATTGAGGTTTTGGTTAATTGGAAGCTTTAATCAAAAATCCGTTGATGCACATTTTTTCAGTAACGTAAATATATTAATAAAAAAACGAAAACAAAAAATTTTTTTTAACAAACTTAAAGAGAAATCCATAAAAACATAAAAAATTGAATGGACAAAAGTCTACGGCAGTCAGCGCTGGCTGACTTATACACAAAAAATTTCCAACTAAACCTAACTGTATTTCTTCGAAATGTGTTTATTTGATCTTACTGCCATTCAGTACATGTGCGGCTGCAACTCTACTATAGGTTTATCGCTAGTTTCGAACTGTAAGGGCCGCAAAATGTCATCGCGAAAAGAAATTTCTAGTGATGTCCGAAATTTGATCGTCCAGTATAAAAAACTGCTCGGAAATTGCGAAATAACTGAAACTAAAACGAAGTTCTGTTTATACCTTTATCAAAAAATTTTAAAGCAGTGGTTCCATTGAAAATAAGCCGCGAACTGGCCGACCGAAAAAGCTTTCACGCAGAGACATTAGTTCAATTTGAAAAGAAGTGAACAAAAATCCAAAAATAAGTGCTCCAGATTTGGCGAAACAAGAAGCTGCGGTAAGGAAAAAGGATGTTCATGCAAGAACAATCTCGAGAGCATTAAATTTTAATGGGTTTCAAAGCAGAACTTCACGTAAAAAAACCATTAATATCCGCAAAAAACCGACTTCTGCGACTAGAGTTCGCCAAGGCCCATATCAACAAGGACAATGATTTTTGGAATCGAGTAATTTTTACCGATGAGTTTAAATACAACATGTTCGGGTGTGATGGTCGTATTAAAATATGGAGAAAAAGACCAAAAATTTGATTCCTACTGTCAAGCACGGTGGAGGTAATGGTATGGTTTGGGGAGCCATAGCTGCATCTGAGGTCGGCAGATTGGCTTTTGTTGAAACTACTATGGACCGCTATGTTTACAAGAACCTGTTGGAACAACATTTAAGGGCATCAATTGAGAAGTTATGCCTTGGAGGGAGCTGGATTTTCCAAAAGGACAATGATCCGAAGCACACAGCACTTTTCGTCAAGAACTGGTTGTTGTACTACGCTCCCAGGCAGCTGAATACGCCTCCCAAAGTTCGGATTTAAACCCAATAGAACATGTATGGGAGCTTCTGGAGCAGAAAATTCGGAAATGTTGCGTAAAAAATAAAAATTTGTTGAAGGAAGCGCTCATTACAGAATGGGAGAAAATTACATCCGCAGAAACTGGTAATTTAGTCGGATCTATGCCCCGAAGACTATAAGCAGTAATTGATGCTAAAGGGGGTTCAACCAAGTATTAAGGCAGCAAATAATTTAAAAAATTCCGAAATGTTTAGTTGGAAATTTTTATTGTATAAGTCAGTCAGCACTGACTGCCGTAGACTTTTGTCCATTCAATTTTTTATGTTTTTATGAATTTCTCTTTAAGTTTGTTTTGAAAAGTTTTTGTGTTTGTTTTTTATAAATGTATTTACGTTACTGAAAAAATGTGCATCAATGGATTTTTGATTAAAGCTTCCAATTAACCAGAACCTCAATATAAGGTGTTGCCGTAAACTTTTGTCCGCCACTGTATAAATGATCAGGGTCACCTCCTGATTCGATCTAGCCATGTCTGTCTGTCTGTCCGTTCGCACGATAACTTTCGATAGAATGAAGCTAGAGCCTTGAAATTTTGGCCAAATGTTGGAAGTATGATCTAGTTGGTTGGTATTGAAAATGGGCATGATCAGAGCAAGAGAACGCCTACCTCCCCTACATATGTAAAATAATTAAATGTATCTATAACTCCCGATTAAATAAACATGAAAAGCTCGAACTTTGGCAAATTGCTCGTGAGGGTAATCTTATACTCTTCTGGAAAAATAAAGTCGATCAGTTGAAAACTAACGGTAATTTTCTTACAAAGAGCCCCATACTACCCTACTTTTCAGGTTTTTTGTCTAAAACTCTTGGACGTAGACTCCTGGTTTTTGGTATGTAACCCTGAGGTGAGAAGCTGCTTGAGTTTAAGTAAGTTGAGCATAATCAAATCAAAGAAACGCCTACCTCCCCTACAAATTTCAAAAAATTAAATATTCCTTTAATTACGATAACTTTCGATAGAATGACACTAGCAAGTTAAAAATTTGGTAGAATGTTGGTAGTAAGATTTAGTTATGTAGTTGGTATTGAAAATGGGTAAGATCTGACTGAAGGAACCCCTACCTCCCCTACAAATCAAATGTTTAAAGTAAGATTGAGTTAGTTGGTATTAAAAATAGGCCAGATCCAACTCAAGGAACCCCTACCTCCCCTTCAAATGAAACTTAAAATAAGCGGTAACTTACAATAAAATAAAGCTAGCGACTTAAATTTTTGGTTACGTGTTTGTAGTAGGATTTAGCTGGCTGATATTGACAATACGTAAAATATCCGACCAGTCAAACCAGTACTCCTCCTACAAATGAAACTTCAAATAAGCGATAACTTCCACAGAATGAAACTAGAGATTTGAAATTTTGGGTAAATGTCCATAGAATGATCTAATTGGTTGGTGGCAATGATGGGCAAGAGCTGACCCAAGGAACTCCTACCTCCCCTACAAATGAAACTTCAACTGAGCGATAACTTTCAATAAAATGAAGCTAATGACTTAAAAAACTTGACAAATATTTGTAGACTGGGTTAGTTAATTGATTTGAGAATGGCCAACATCCTCCTGAATGAGTGCCAACCTCATATAGGAAACTCACTTTTAATGCAAATGGTCATCGCCAATTTGTACTTTTGCCATCACCACTAGGTTTGTACAAGTCTAGGGTATATGCGCTTCGGAAACCGGGCCGAAGCGAAATATCTCTGTTAGTGTCACCATACACTGTCGAACTCGAACACGAACCTAGTACAAGTGGACCGGTTTTCTTCACACCTATGTGAAGTTCGAGTTCGAGATCGACAGTGTATGGTGATACTTACTCACTGTCATTTACTAGATCAGTGATATCAGATCGAGTGTTACATAAACCCGACGAGTATTTCGACATCCATTCAAGATACGCAAAAATGGGTTTGCCATTTTTAGGGTTTTGTATTAAAAACAAAACCCTTATGAAATCGGTCAAATGTCTGTCCGTCTGTCCATGAAATATCTCACGAACGGCTGAAGCTACATACATGAAATTTTGTGGGAGTATGTAGAATTATTATAATTTGCCGGAGAAAGCGATTCGTTGTAATAGGCTGACTTTAAGGGGATGTCCCCATAGAGGGGAAATGAAGGTCAAAAAATTTTTTTCATCTGGTATAGGCAAGTGGGGTATCATGAGAAAGGTAACACCAAGTACATTTCATTTCCGGTATTTTCATTAAATTTGAAGAAAGGGGAAAAGAGATAGAGGGGAAAATATGTGATCCGAGTTTGTCCCCCCCCCTTGCATTTCGATACCGTTATACTTAGAAATATGAAAATTTGCAGAAACGCGGCATTTTACTAGTATAGAAAACCGAAAATCGTAGAATTTTGATATCTCATCAAAAAAGGTTAATAATAGTACATTTCTATAGTTGCAGTTAGCATACCCCTGCACGCCTCAAGCACAACCAAGGTCAAAAATATTGATGGCCAATGATAACCAACATCATAGGCAATCACATCTTTAAGTTTCATTACAATCACATAATATTTAATAATAGTACATTCATTTAAAGTTAGGCATTTTGACACTATCCACACAAAAATTACACCTACCGGCCTCATAGGTGTGTACTACTTTCATGTTGTTTTTCGTAGTGCGAATTGCAGTTATTTAATTAATCATTTCTGAAAGGGTAAAGATTAGTTGGGGGCGCTGCGTCGTAATTGGCAAACTTTACCGGCTGGAAGGGGGAGGGGTCCACATAGAGGTGAAATTAAGGTCAAATTTTTTTTTTATCGACTGGTATAGGCAAGTGAGGTGTCGTGAGAAAGGTAATGTTGAGTACATTCCATTTTTTCGCATTTTCTTGAAATTTGTAGAAAGGTGAATAGTGGGGGAGGAGAAAATATTAGTTCGTAATTCACCCCCCATGGCATTTCGAGACAGTTAGAATTATGAAAACTTACAGGAAGGTGGGTTCCGAATAGCATATAAAATGGAAAATAATGGAATCTGTATATCTTCTCAGAATAGGTAAATAATAGTTTATTTCTGTAGTTACAGTTAGCACACCCCTGCATGCCTTAAACACTTTCTAGGTCAAAAGTACTGATGGCTAACGATAACCAACACCTTAGGCAATAATATGTTCTAAGTTTTGTTACAATCACGTAATATGAATTGGCATGTAAAATGTGAATGAGTAAGACATTTTAATTATGTTTTTTTTTTGTCCATCTGAGTGGTATCAAGAAGAGCAAGGAGCCGATATTTATATACCAAAATAAGCGTTTGCTACAAAACCCTCGGATTGCGGGCGTAGCCCTCTATATTCCGGTTTCATTTATGTTTGCTTTAGTGCTCTTTGGACCTACGTGGGTTGGTCACCCGGCGAGGATTTTTAGTATGGTATATTCCTCCTCGATTGAGCGTTGTTGCTGATCGCACATCTTTGCTCTTCTGCACAAAACAGACCGTTACGATCTAGTAAAGGAGATGATGCTAACTCATCTCGAGGGCTTGATCCAAATTGGACGGTTGCGCCAGTTTTTTTATACTCCTGGTATGGTGGGGGTCGGTAACTCAGTGTGTTAAGGCGTCAGTCTGATGTCTCGCTTGCTTTGTGGTTCCAATTCCGCTGTGGGCATGGTTGTATGCTTTGTATTCCCCTGTGGTGTGGGGCGTATAACTAAGCGACAATCTTTCTCGACTTGTACTTTCGAACAATTGCGCCAAATTTCAAAACTTATCGATTTTTTTTCCTTCGATTACCATAATTTGGTTTTCGTCAGCTGACCTACTAGGGTAACATTTAAATATTTACTATCGCACCAACCGAACGTAAATCAAAAGTATCTTTTTGAAAACTATGTTTTCTTCTCATCATTTTCATATCTGCATTGTTAGACAAACGACAATTTTAAAGAACTTGGAACTTGAATCTATTAATCATAATCGTAAATTCTGCCATATGCCTGCGGTAACGATAATTTGAAGTTTGCTTTATTTTTGTTTACTTTCGTGTAATCGAAAACTGACGTAAACCGAACCACGATAAAGACTTTAAAATCGTGTTGTACTACTTCATGATCATGACATGACTGGCTCCGGGTTTTATCAGTCATTTAATTTTATTTCCTCCAAACAGTCAGCCGGTCTGGAATGCAAAAGATAAATCACGGACACCAAGATTATCTACGAGCCTATGTCATTTTTAGCTCCGTTCTTTCAACTGAAAGCAAAGCGTAAAGACACTGGCACCGAAAAAATTGTTTATAGACTTCGATAAATCATAAACACAGCGAACTCTGCGTTCCCAAGAAAATTCTGTGAAGTCGTCGAATAATTGCCCTGAGTGCATTCGTTGCGAGTACGTAGTCCGCGGTCGTCATGTGCGAGTGCGCACCTAAAAGAAATTCATCAAATTGTGGTGAGTGAGTGATTAAGTAAGTGTAGTGTACAGTGATTTGTTTGTTACCCGTCCATCCATAGAGTGGGCCGAGTGGTGAAAACCAAATCAGCCCCTCGACTACGTCCCCTTTCATCGTATGTTCTGAAAATCTTCCTTCGGCAAAATGCACCTACTCACGCCAATTGAAAAATCGCAGAGTACCCTGTACTCGTCGACAAACAACATGTCAACGTCCACCAAATCGATCGGAAGTTACGGGAGTAGTAATGGCGGTAGCGTATTTCGTACTAGCGTTACGGTCGCCAGTGCTATGGACGACGAGGATGCCGGTGGAAATCGAAAGATTCGCAAACGTCGAAATCGGCGACGAAATGGTGGTCAACAGGCAAATTATAGTTTTGGTGCTGATAGTGTTAATGGTGAAGACGATGATGACGAGGAGAGTGATGATGATGATCAGAATGATGGTGGTGGTGAGAATGGTGGTGATGACAGTGATTCGGATTTATCTTTCAACGAGTGCGGTGATATTACGCTTTTGGTGGAAGATAACGATATGATTTGTGATCCGAAAAATGAAGCTGAAATGATGTTTTTGCAAGTGGTGGAGATGCTGCGTTACGAACAAGAGGTTTGTTGTTACTTAGATAGGATAAGACTATATAAAAAAACGTTAATAATCAAATAAAAACAGGAAACACTGTTTTAATTTGATTATGTGATGAATTTGTTTAACATTGTTTGTTTGAGAGATTGCAATGACAAGTATTTGTCTAATTTGTAATTGAATTACTCTTACGTTCTACTCATTCCAAAACTCGATCTTGAGTTGTCGTGCTTATTGAACTTATCGCGGAAGCTGATATCCAAATTTATGTATTGTGTCTGCATCTTTGTTGCTCTTTAATCCTAGCGAGATAACCATATTGAAAGCGGCATTGGAGATCTCGTCTCGTATCGGAGGCGCCCCCTTTTAAAAAGACGATTTTTTGTTAACTTTTTCACCATTTTCTATTATTCAATTTAAAACTTTTAGTTATAATATTATAAATAGAACAGAATTACTAATTGGCTGTCTTAATTTTTAAGAATTTAAAACAAAACTACTTTGAGCTTTAAAAAAAAGAACAAACATCTCTAATTTTTTATTTTCTGGAACTTGTTCCTTAAAATGGGACATAAAATTATTTTTTTTTTACATACTGTCAAATTATGGTTATATTCAGCCTGGATAAATTATGGGTATCGAAAATATGGTTTAAACGCTTCCAAAACAAACGTTACTCCACCGGTATATCCATTTTGGTATAGAGAGTCATCACACGGGCGAACAGGTGATCGTTAATAGACGAAGAATCAATTGGACTAAGCACCGTCAAATTATCGCAGAGACTTTGCCATCTTTACCAGAGCCAACTGGCGCGAGTTGGATGGAATGGTACGCGTCTTCACTAATGTAATTACAAAGGCCACGGATGTAGCGTGCCCGAAAATTAGACCCCGGGGAAATAAAAAAATCCGCTTTAGGCAGCACACATAGGCCACCAAAGGGCCCGTTGTGATACCTATCAGGGTAAAAACCTATCCCATCGTATAAATACGACAGCGCGAGTGTCATTTCTAAATTGTCATTATATATGCTGGTTCTAGCCAGCGGAGAAATTTTTGTGATGGAGAACATGACATTTTTCACAACATGTTGTGTCCATCAGAAACTCAGTGGAGAGAATTCATAAAACAAATTGGCAACAGTATGCCAACCATTGTGTGTTATGAACTTTGCCAATATTCCACCACAAAAAGATTTTAAACGTTTAGTACCGCACGTCAGTGGCAATTTCATCATAACATCGGAACAATGGCGTGGGCGCGAAATTTACTCAACACTGGTGAACACCTACATATGTATGCGTTAGCGCTCTAATGGGCTGTCCTCAGGGATGGGTTTTGTCTCCGCTACGGTGTGGTTGTAAACGAGTTTCTCTCTAGGCTATGTGCACGCGGTTATCAAGCAAATAGTTACGCGGACGACATAATCATTATAATCAGGGGTATATTTGACACGACTGTCTCCGAGGTGTTGGCTGCCCTGGACATAGTGCTAAAATTGTGTGCGGAAGTTGGTCTGATCGTCAACCCCCAGGAAACTGTCCTGGTCCCATTCACACGAAGAAGAAACCTGACCTGGGGTCCAGTTTTCACGAACGTGACAGTTATGGCGTCCTCCATCAAAGATAAATGCCTAGGAATCACACTCGACTGGAGGCTCAACTGGAACCACCATGTTGAGAATGTGATCAATAAAGCAGGAAAGAAGGACATGGGGGCTCACTCCAAAAATGGCAGAATGGTTGTACTCGTATTTGATGTTAGTGCGGCCAGTAGTAAGATATGCTGCGTTGCTATGGTGGCCCAAAACTCAACAGCCGTGAGTCATGCAGTCGTGCAGCGAACTTCAAAAACTAGCTTACTTAGATATCACGCTCGACTGGAGGCTCAACTGGAACCACCATGTTGAGAATGTGATCAATAAAGCAGGAAAGAACGACATGGGGGCTCACTCCAAAAATGGCAGAATGGTTGTACTCGTATTTGATGTTAGTGCGGCCAGTAGTAAGATATGCTTTCGTTGGTATGGTGGCCCAAAACTTAACAGCGGTGAGCCATGCAGTCGTGCAGCGAACTTCAAAGACTAGCTTACTTAGATATAACAGGGTCCATGCGGACTTTCCCGACATCGGCCCTAGAAGCTGTTATCGGACTTACCCCGTTGCCTATTCACATACAAGAATCTGCACTTCTTCATGCTCATAGAGTGCACTTGCCATCCGACCCACATGAGGACTTAAATGGTCAAATAAGCATTCTAAAACAAATCCTTGGCATGCCGATCTGCATGATATCAGATTACATGATCACTGAACTTTGTTTTGGTAGAACATTTTCCGTCCTCATCCCAGTACGTACGGAATGGGAAAATGACAACCCCTGCCAGATTGTTGTTTAATATGGTTAACAGATGAGTCAAAAATGGAGCAGGGAATTGGTGCTCTGGATCAGACGTCAGGATCTCAATCGCTGTGTGTTTGACCTAGCGTCTTCCATGCTATTGAGGCCTGCGCCAGGAACATTCTAGGTCAGAATGTTGGTGGTGTCCACATCGCTATCTGCGATAGTAATGTAATGTAATGTTTCGCAGCCACCAACCGAGTAACTTTTTATTGGGTTCCGGGTCATCAGGGCATTGATAGTAGCGAAGCTGCAGATGAACTTGCTAGGAAGGGCTCGTCCTCGCAATTCAGCGGATCGCTACTGTGGCCTAGGCTAGACTTTTTCTTGTGATTTTTCGCTCGCGTCACTGTACAACTCGTAACTTTGAAAAAAAAAAATTTTTTTTTTAATATAATACATAATTTATACTGGATGTTCGAAATATTGAAATCATAGAAAATTGTCCTCTTGCATGGGCTCCGCTCGGTACGCTCACACCGCGCTTAAGGGATCACAACCCTCAATATCGCACAAGCATTAAGCAGGGGGGTGGCACTTCATACGATTTAAGCAAAAGCACATTGCCAATTGATACGCAAATAATCAAATGAAAGTTGCCTTTAAAGGGATAGGGACGGCAACATTTTAAAGAGCTCTTCAAATTCCAACTGCTTAGTACATTTCATCGTATGAGCAACATACTGGCTATTCCACATTACCCCTTCGTGTACTGATGGAATCCAACACATATGCAACTACTAGGCAGGCACTCTTAATTCGTATAGAGTCCCATTTCTTGTTAGCAATAATCTATATTCTTTGCATTAAGTCTGGACATTCACGGACGATCCAAATCCAAATTTTGCCTGGTCGAAGCCAAAATTTCCCTGTCAAATCCAAAGTGCGACCTGGAAAATTTTGGCTTGGACTAGAAAAATTTGGCTTTTGGACGTTCGTGAATGCTCAGCATAACGCTCCCATCGCTCGCTCGCAATATCGGTTTCATTAGCTTTCAGAGTAATATTTTGTTAAAAAAAAACCCCAGTTTAAAAATCGATTTTTAGGGTTTTTTAGTAAAAACAAAACCCTTATGAAATCGGTCAAATGTCTGTCCGTCTCTCTGTCTGTCTGTCTGTCTGCCTGTCCGTCTGTCCATGAAATATCTCACGAACGGCTGAAGCTACATATATGAAATTTTGTGAGAATATGTAGAATTATTAAAATACAATTCGCCGGAGAAAGCGATTCGTTGTAATAGGCTCCACATAGAGGCGAAATTAAGGTAAAAAAAATTTTCCACTGGCATAGGCAAGTGAGGTGTAATGTTGAGCACATTCCATTTTTTACATTTTCTTGTAGAAGGGGAACAGTGGGGGAGGAGAAAATATTAGTTCGTAATTTGTCGGCGATAATTATATACCAGGAGGCGATATTTATATACCAAAATAAGCGCTTGCTACAAAACCCTTGGATTGCGGGCGTAGCCCTCTATATTCCGGTTTCATTTTAAGTAAGTTTCAGACTAACTGCAGTAGCTCTGCATAACCATATCACATACGAGTACTGTATGCATAAAAAAACATTTATAGCTAAGTAGTACTTAGCTTCAGTGCTTCTAGCATGAAGGATACGTCGGAAGTATGCAGATTACAGAAGATGATATCGAAAGACACTGCTTCGAAAATGGGGCTGATACGCAAAGTTGATGGTTCCATGACAGAAACAGTGGAAGAAACGTTGCAGGCCCTGATGGAGGTACATTTTCCTGGAAGTTTCAAGTCAGACCAACCATGGCCTCAAACTAACATGGGAGCTGGTGGGGTAAGTCAACAAGAAGCTGAGAGGATAATAACTCCAAATGGAGTCAAAAGTGCTATAAACTCTTTTGCTCCATTTAAAACGGCTGGAATGGACGGAATATTCCCGGCACTATTACAGTGGGGCATGAGCGCTCTACTAGATAGGATCCGGAATATATTCGTCGCCTGTCTTTCAGCAGGCTACATCCCGAAGGCATGGAGGGAGGCTAATGTGGTCTTCCTGCCTAAACCGGGAAAGAAAGACTATACAGAGGCAAAGTCCTTCAGGCCGGTTAGCCTTACATCATTCCTGTTGAAAACAATGGAAAGGGTGTTGGTGGACTACCTGGAGAACACCACGCTAATGTATAGTCCTCTGAGTAGGTGCCAACATGCTTATAGAGCAGGCAGATCTACGGAAACCGCTCTACATGAACTTGTTAGAGTTGCAGAGAGAGAGATTAACAATGGCGGGATCGCTATGTCTACTTTTATGGATATAGAGGGTGCTTTTGATAAAATCTCCTTTACCAAACTAAGGAACGCCCTGATTGAGCGGGGGGTTGATTACATTATAATTAAGTGGATCGACTCTATGCTTAAGCAGAGGGCGGTAAATCTTAGCAGTGGATGTGACAGAATACGGGGTAAGGTAGTCCGAGGATGCCCACAAGGAGGTGTTCTTTCGCCTCTACTGTGGAACATCACCGTGGACAGTCTTCTCTGGAAGCTGGACTCGATGGGCGTACACACTGTAGGATACGCCGATGACTTGGCACTCACGGTCAGTGGAAAGTTCATGGACACAATTCTAGGTTGCATGGGACAAGCTCTCAAAGTAACCGAAGAATGGTGTAATGAGCAAGAGCTAACCATAAACGCTAGTAAATCAAACACTATGATTTTTACTCGTAAGAGGAAAGACATAGAGATAACTCCCTTACGGCTTTTTGGTTCGGAAATCAAGGTGTCCAAGGAAGTGAAGCATCTAGGAGTTACCTTAGATGCGAAACTAACTTGGAATGTTCACGTTGATGAAAAGATCCAAAAAGCGAAAAGGATTTTGCATCAATGTAAGAGAGTGTGTGCTCGTAGGTGGGGAATTTCACCTAAAGCGACACACTGGATTTACACAATGATGGTAAGACCTATTCTAGCCTACGCATCAGTGGTATGGTGGCCAAAAGCCATGCAGAATACCACAAAGCAGAAGCTAGATGGGGTACAAAGGATAGCTTGCGTAAGCATATGTGGTGCAATGCGCACCACACCAACGCGAGCAATGGAGGCATTGCTGGGACTGCCGCCGTTGGACTTATTTATAAAGAAAACGGCGGCGCTTTCGGCAATACGCATGGAAAGGGATGCCATGTGGCATCGCTTTGGAACTAGCAGCGGTCATAAGAGCATCCTAGACATTATTCATGATGAGGTCAGGGAGACTCTAATGCCGGTAGAAGGCATGAGTAGACGTAGGGTAGTTGAAAGACTACACAAGACTCACATTGCAGATGGAAACATACATAATGAGTGTATGTACAATGACATCAGCATTTTTACTGATGGCTCTTTAATGGACGGTAAAGCGGGGGCGGGGGTTTACTCTGAAGAGCTAAACCTAGCATGTGCGCTTAGTCTAGGAGAGTATGTGTCCGTATACCAGGCAGAGATGCTTGGCTTGTTGCATGCGTTGGACCACTTGCTTGAAGGTCAGGTGCGGGGGAAGAAAATCCTTATTGCACTGGACAACCAATCGGTGATCAGACGCATGCAGCAGACGAACATAAACTCTAAACTGGTACTAGAGTGTGTCCGGAAGCTCAACACGTGTGCCTCAGAAAATGAGGTTACGCTGATGTGGGTAAAAGGACACATAGGTACAACAGGAAATGAGGCGGCGGATGCCCTAGCAAAACAGGGATCTGCGGCAACTTTCATTGGCCCAGAACCCAGAGTTGCTCTGGGGAACGGCATGATTGGAGCGAAGGTTGGGAAGTGGATGGACTCCATGCATCAACAAAGATGGCAGGAGCTAGTCACTTGCAAACAAGCTCGGAATGCAATGACCAGCCCTTTAGGCAGGGAAGCGAGAAAGGTACTTAGTTATAAACGGAGTACCCTAAGCTGGATAACTGCCTTGGTCACAGGGCATGGTAATTTTAAGGCTCATCTGGCCAAGATGAAAATCGGGGAAGATGACGTTTGCAGGCTATGCCTGGAGGAGGCCGAGACGGCAGCACACATTGTGTGCGAATGTCCAGCACTGGCTAGCACGAGGTTGAGGATCACAGGCAGCCACACGATAAGTGTAGAAGCCATGAGTGAACTCAGCTTCAAACAAATGCTAGAAATAACACGGGACTCAGTGATGAAGAAAGAGGTCGACAATTATCAGTCGACATCTGGAAGTCACTGATGACCGGGAGGGGGCGAAAAGGGACCCAAACGGTAGTGGTCTGCTTCGGCTATCCCCCAGAGTATATAATAATAGCTTCAGTGCGGGGAAGGTGACATGTTAGAGACGATACACGACTGATGTAGATACTCAATTGCCCTAACCCCTTGCGGGGCATAGCGCGTCAACTTTTCCATGAGGGCCAGTTGACGTTTCGTTGGCTTAAGCTAATTTCGGAAAATGCAGTTGCCAGCATACACCTCCTGCTACCCTATTTAGCCGCCTACCTGCGACAAGTCGGGAGATGTTGTGGCTTATAATTACGACACGCACCACAGGGGGAGACAACACAATAAATCCTTGCTCTTAGAAAATAGAGCTGTTTTGTGTCATTTGAGCAGCGGGATATTCGCGTGTAACGCCTAATAGTTGAATTCCACCGAGTTCAATGCAATAGCAGCATAAAGTAATATATGGATACATTCCCTCCTAAAATTGAAAACAAACTCTGTCCAACCACTTTTCTGTAAATTTATGTAAAGTCTAAAGTCAAAAACCAACAAACTATCCTATCGCTATCTTCAATGGTCACAAAATTTCCCAATTACGGAATTGAATGGCGCTCCTAATAAATTCAATATATCACCCAGAACAGTGCAGCATTGATTGCGTTCAGTACGTCTCGTTTTTCTATGTTTTGGGATTGTCGCCCAGGCTGCAACTATCGTTGACGATTCCTGTTTTTTATCTACCATTTTCACTAGAGTGCACTTGCACACAAAAACCTCTCTAGTGTTGAGTGCAAGGTTGCAGTAACGATATGTTCCCATCATCCTGTTTTCCTGGATGGGGTTCCTATTGTTGTAATGGTGGCAAAAACCTCGTGCTGGGACTGTGAGAGGTGAAAGGCAAGTCATGATTTTGTCGCTGCTTCTATCTATCTGTGAAGAGTGGCAGTATGCTTTGGTCGGGAGCAACGATAGTAGCAGTCAGTCGTTTTGGATGCCTGAACGACATCCTTTTGTTGAATTTTATGGCCCTTGAGTAAATTGTTGTTGGCCTGAGGCACTTTATCTTCTTATATCATTTTAATTGGATACCCCGCAGGGTTGACATGATACTCTTGGGGCGCAATAGTCTGGGCAAGTTTTACCTCTCGACTATTGACTAGGTCTACGGTGGTATGTTGTTTGCTAAATTGGAAGGCTAATTCTAGGGAAGTCCTTTGGGAAAGGAGAATAGACAGAATGGTGGCAACGAACTAATAAAGTTCAACTATCGACCAATTTGTAGAGATCTCGGTGAATTTGTAATGTCTGGGAAGCTGAATTTACGATTCGTTGTTTCTCGCCGTTCGTTTTTATGTTGACTAGTACTAAAACTTTGGCTTACGATTGTAAGTAATACTAAGTTCTGGAGGTTAAGATCGGGTTATTTTCAAGATTACTTACAGTTTGCATACATATACACACATAGTATGTTTCTATTGTAGTGAAAATATCAACTTAATAAATGTTCCTTTTATTCGTAAAGAGATTATTATTATAATATATTTCACAAGCAAGCGTTCTTGTTCGCGTCTCGCTCTCGACTGCCTCAAATTAATCCACACCGCCGACTCCTGATGAGAGAAGGGGTTGCCATCATTTTACTCTACATCTCGGCCATCCTGACATTGCGATTGGCCCAAGCGCACCCACGGTTTTATTTGATTCGGATTCAAGACTGCCTCGAATGGTTTCTGTGTGAATTTACATTCCTTAATATCTGAAATTACGAAACGATCATGGGGAAGGATACATTTAATTAGGAATGGGCCTCTGTAACGGGGAAGCAATTTCCTACTTTCACCGACATCCGTAGAACGGTTCGCTATTCCGACCAAGTCGCCTTCCTTATAGTGATGTACAACATGTCGTTTCGCATTATAGGCGGTTTCGTTGACCCGCTGTGTCTCCGTATTTTTCTCAATCATACCCTTTCGAATCGATTCGAGATCTCGTTCATGTTGGATGAAACAATCGATCATATCCTTGATAACATCAACATTTCGAGACTCACGTTGATGTACTCCAAATAGTGCTACGCTGGGTGATACGCCGATACTCCGATTAACTGTATTGTTCATAGCGTATTCACAATCGTTGGTAACTAGATCCCATTCGCTATTTTGGTCTGTCAGTTTAGCTAACATCGGTCTCAGATCTCGATTAAAGCGTTCAACAGCTCCATTTGCTCGGGGAGTTGCAGTTGCGTTCAGTACGTGGACAATATTTAGTTTCTTTAAGAATTGATTGAAAACAAGGGACGTAAAAGCGGTTCCCCTGTCTGATATCAACCGTAATGGCCGTCCGTACCAATTAAAGTAACTTCGTAAATGTTTAATTGTTTCATTAGAAGTTGTTGTTTTCGTAGGGAATAACTTCACATACCTTGTAAAGGCGTCTACAACCAATAATACGTATTTGTTTTTACGTTTTGTTGTACTTAGTGGCCCAAAGTGATCCACATGAATGGTGTTAAAGGGCGCCGCTCCTTTGTCGATGCTATGCAGGAAACCCTGCCGTTGATCACTTTTGGCAGAATGCACGATACACCGCAAGCAGTTGGCAATGTGCCTCTTTATATGGTTCATCATCCCTGGGAAGTAATATGTTCTCCTTATGGCGTCATACGTTTTTGCTATTCCTTGGTGTCCCACATCATCGTGGTATTTTCGTAGGATAGTATCGATACATTGGGATGGCACTACGAATTGGATTGTACGATTATTCTTACGATACAACAGTCCATTGTGGAGTTCATATTCGTGGTCGTCTCGTTTATTCAAATCCTTGGCTAAAAGCAGCAATTTCTCATCTTTTGCCTGTTCTGTCATCAACGTTCGTGTAAGTGGATCATCGTCGATCAGCAAACATTCATGTGCATCGTAGCTCCTAGACAATGAGTCCACATGTTGCATTTTATCGCTTTTATGGTGTAAAACGTCGTAGTCGTAATTTTGCAAGAATAAAACCCAACGCGCAATTCGAGCATTAATGTCTTGCTTACGAAGCGTTTGGGCTAACGCTTTACAATCTGTTACGACCGTAAAACGAAGACCATATACGTATTGATGGAATCTCCTGATTGCGTATACCATTGCTAATGTTTCCAGTTCAAAAGAATGGTATTTAGCTTCCGCAGGTGTCGTACGCTTGGAGAAATACATTACGGGATGCATATGCTTATCTGGTTGCCGTTGTAACAATGTTGCCCCATAACCATGACTGGATGCGTCCGTGTGAAGTTCTGTATAATAGTTCGGATTAAATAGTTTTAGAACGGGTTGATTACACAACTTCTCCTTTAATTCGTTAATGGCGTCAATCACAGCTTGATCCACAGTAAATGGTACGTTGGGTTTTTCCAGGGCATGTAAAGGTTCGATAATATCGCTGAATCCTTTAATGAATCGTCGGAAAAATCCACATAGGCCCAAGAATCGCTTGAGTTCGTGAATGTTCCTTGGTATGGGAAAGTCCCGTATCGCTTTCACATGATCATCCTTCGGCTGGATGCCAGCAGCACTAATCCCGTATCCTAAGTAGCTAATGCGACTCTTGTATAGTCTACTCTTTGAAATATTTATCGTAAGAAGGTTTTCATTTATTGTTTTTAAGATGTCCTCAATTATTTCATGGTGTTTTTCGATCGTGTCCGTGGCGACCAAAATGTCATCCATGTACACACTTACAGATCCTTCGTCGATATGCTCTTTGAATATTTTCGTAATGTATCTGGAGAAAACAGATGGTCCATTCTTTAAGCCGAAGGGAAGAAATTTATATTCGTATTGCCCCCTGTCAGTTACAAACGACGTATATTTTGTGCTTTCGTTTTCTATTTTCACATGGTAAAACGCGTCTTTCAAGTCGATCAATGAAAATACTGTTTTGCCTGCTAATCGCTCTAATAAGGTTTCAATTACTGGAAGGGGATGGGAATCCTTTTCAGTAATCGCGTTCAAAGGCCTATAATCTATACACATACGATGAGTGCCGTTTTTCTTCTTAACGAGAAGTACGCGACTGGCGTATGGTGATTCGCTTTCTTTGATTATTCCTTTTGCTAGAAGGTCCTTAACAGTATCAGCGATTATTTGTTTTTCTAATGCTGAAGTTTTTCGAGGGTTGCAATATATTGGACGGTCGTTGGTCACACGTATAGACATTTTATAATGAATTAGAGGTTCTGATGGTTTCTTCAATTCTTTATATTTCGCGTATATGTTCTGGAATTTGGATTCGACTGACGAGTCCATTTTCCGCATCGTGTCGTCGGAAATATCAAATAAGGGAAAAGGATCGATGGTATTATCGGAAACATCAATGGACAATAATTCATTGGGAAAACCCGTTTCGTAATCACAATAAGATTTTACCGAATCAAAACCTTGATCTCCGATTCGAGTCATCTTTAATTTACCTGTGTTTTCGATAGACACGTTGAATTTGTTTTGCACCAAAAATTCGCGACCTAGAATGCACTGCGGGCCTATCGCATCATCGTTGACGACATAAAATCTACAAAAGAATTTAATGTTATCAATTTGAACTTTGGCGAAACAAGATCCTAAAAGGAGTAAGTCAGAACCGTTTATGCCACAGTATCTAGTAGGTTTGTATTCGGGTTTAATAGAACCCTTTACGACTGATAATTTCAATAAATTTATTGGACTACCGGTGTCTACTAGAACGTCTGCGCAAATGGTGTGACAGTCCTCGAATATAATTTGATACTTATTAACAGTATTATCGTGTACATTATGTTTTTGTATAATCGATGACTTCCGATCGCAATCATCGCGGTCCTTCGCAGCTACTTTATTCACGCATTGAATTTTATTTGTCGCACAGTTGCCTTTTGAATGACCTGTTTTCTGGCAAATCTCACACCTAATGCGCCGTTGAGGGTTAGGACAATTAATTGACAGATGTCCCTGAATTCCACAATTGTAGCATTTGGGGCCCTTCGCTAAATTGTTATCCTTGACGTCCATCGTTTTCACCATGTTGGTTGAACGTCTCGCATCGTCTCGTGGCTGTGTCGTGTTGCCTTTGACTGTCGATTGCGTTGTCGATGACATTTGCGTTTGCGGTTGTGCATTTAGCATAAATCGTCGCACTGCCACAAGTAGTTCCGTCGTTGACTCAAACTGTTGAGTTGCAATTCCGTTTTGTAACGCCGGATGTTTAACGCCGTGACGAAAATATTTTATAATGTCCATATCACATAATCCACCTCGTCTGCCCATTGCCACAATGCGATAGAAGAAATCCTCGGTCGTCTCACCTGGGTCTCGAATTGTTTTATTCATCCTTAGATGTACGTCAGCAGCGCTTTCGTCCGTTGGGAAATCACTTAGCAACTGAGCGGTGAACCTCTCAAATGATGTATGCTGCACTTCTACTCCGTCGGCCCAAACTTTCGCGTTCCCTTTCATATTCATTAATATGGCGCACATTAGTAATTTCTCGTCCCACTCATAAATCTGCCACAGATGTTTTATGCGGTTGACAAATTGTGTTGGAGTGAGTGAGGTCGCTGACGATGGGTCGAATACAGGTAAAGCTTCAACAATATCTCGCACTGTAAAATGTGGTTTTCCAGTGTGGTAGTTGGATGTTGAATTTCCCTGTTCGTATAAAGCTCCGATCGATGCTGGATATCGTCCACTTGTAGTCGGTTGCTGAACAGCATTCGCATATGGCGTTGTCGTGGTCGAGCATGGCGGTGTTGCCATGTGCAAGTGTGCAGATGTAGTTGGAATATCTCCTGCGAACGATATAAGTGGAGTGCGTTCGCTAGTTGTCGCTCTCGCACACAAGTTTGTAGCGATTTGCATGTCGTGCACCATTGAGGATGACGTCGTCGGTGTTCTGTATGGTGTCGACATTATCGGGGCTTGTTGAATTGGTGGTGGTGGTAGTAGAATCGGTGGTGGTGTTTCACGCTGCGTGTTGGCGACGGAATTATTCGACACGACCGACGCCATGACACCACTTTGCACTTCACCTGCCGCGGGCAATTTTCCAATTGCTTCACGCAATCGTGCTACCTCGTACCGCAACTCATCAATCTCGCGCATCTCGTCAGAATCACTATCTGCTCTTATCCGCGCAGCGCCTAGCGACTCCGATAATCGAATTTGAAGGGCGGCCTTGTTCCCGGTTGTTTTGAGGCCTCGTTTGCGTAACTCTTGTTTCAAACTCGGCACGTTGAGTTTGTTAGTTTCGCACGACATTTCGTATAATTACGCACTTGTTGGATAGATATCCCACTTCTGATATTGTAGTGAAAATATCAACTTAATAAATGTTCCTTTTATTCGTAAAGAGATTATTATTATAATATATTTCACAAGCAAGCGTTCTTGTTCGCGTCTCGCTCTCGACTGCCTCAAATTAATCCACACCGCCGACTCCTGATGAGAGAAGGGGTTGCCATTATTTTACTCTACACTATAGTAAAAATAGAATTAACGAGGCAATTCCGAAATATCTGATAGCGCTTTTGTTAAGAGTAACAGCAACTATTAATCAAAAGTGCCAGATGTCAAACATGATTTCTCATCTACTCGTATCGGCATCATCTCGCATCGAGTTCATATCATTGATGTGAAGGGCTTCAAATTACTCCTTTGGATCATTCTGCGACCTCGAGCGATAAATGCCTGAGCGCATTCTATACATTAAAAATAATTTAAATTAATTTTAATGTATATTCTGCATGAAGCAGATATTGATGCAGTTTTTCTACTTCTTGTGACAAATGCGAGCTGGGCGACGAAAAGGTGCCATTTTCGATTTGCTCCCATACAAAAGCACAGACAGTACCAGGGAGCGAAACAGGCCCAGCTTGGTCTTGATGCTGAGATAACTGCTTTGCCAGATTTTGGACAGCATGCCGTATGCGCATTTAGCCTGGTTGATACGACGAGCGATGTCCTGCTCCATACTACCATTTTCGGCAACAATGCTACCCAGGTAGACGAAGTTGTCCACCTTCTCCACAGGCTACCCATTAATATTGATGGCAATAGGTGTCGGATTTCTTTTTCGAAATGGCGGGCTAAGAACCTTGGTCTTGTTGGTACACCCAGTTACAAAAAAAACCCCGAAATAACAAATTTACCGAAATATATTTTTTTTTTCATCCGAATGTCAGAAATTATTCTCAAATTGTGGAAATATGTATTTCTTGTTGTGTTTGCTATAGTGAATTGATGTTTTGACGATTAATAAAATCCAATGTTAAGACTGGGTCTGAAAATACAAAAGAGAGTGACTTTTTGGACAATAGTACTTCCTTATAAATAATTTTATCTAAACACGTATTTGAGAGATATTGTATTTTATTAGAATTTAGTGAATGCGTGTAAATTTCGATTTTCTTAAACAAAAATTAATGAAAACATATTAAAATTTATGCATATAAAAGCTCTTAATAATTAATGTGGCCGCCTTTTGCATTAATTACAGCTTTTATTCACCTGTTCATACTATCATATAGCGTGGTCAACATATCTGTATTTATTTCGTTTTCCCATACTTCTTGGATGACGTGTTTTAAGTGATTTACTGTTCTTGGCTGTTTTTCCCTTATTTTCGATCCCATTATCTACCATAGATTTTCAATGGGGTTCAAGTCGGGGCTATTTCCGGGCCAGGGTAGCGTTTCAATCCCGAGTCGCGCTTTATAATGCGTGATCTGTAAAAGAAATGTTACGATAACAGCGGATTTTCATTTAATATCAAAGAAACTTACAGAGCGAGCTCGATGCGCTGGAGCAGTGTCATCCTGAAATATCGGGTTTTGAATGTTTTCTGTTAGGTCCTCAATTGCTGCATTCACAGATCCTTCTAGAAGGATTGGAGGCCCTACGCGGTTGTACATGATGCATCCCCAAAACATAACGTAGGGGGAATGCTTCACAGTTGATTGAATGCAATCATCAGAATAACGCTCTCCTGCTCTACGGTGTACTCTGGCTGATCCATCTGGCCCAATTAAATTGAATTTGGATTCATAGGAAAAAATAACATGTTTCCAATCCTCCAAAGTCCAATTTTCCCGCTCCCTGCATCATTGTAGTCGAGCTTTCTTCATTCATTTTAGCAAAAGGGCCTTCTTGGCAGGTCGACGGGAGCGCAAACCCATCTTATTTAGCCTTCTTTGGATAGTTCGCGTACTACAAGGCTTCTTCATCGAAGTTTCCAGATCAGCTTTTAATTTTGAAGCTGATTTGAAGCGATCCTGAAGTGGCTCTCCTCTTTTGGCGTAGTAACCCGCCTCCTTTCGCTGCCTGCTTTCCTCTCAACAGTGCGTTTCTCTCTGTTTTTTTTTATTACACTTCGCACTGTCCACTCATGGCATCTAACTTGATGGGCGATTTCGGATTTCAATTTGCTCTGCTCGAATAAACAGCAGATTCGCAATTTTTGCTCCATTGTAAGCTGCTTACGTTTTGACATTTTTATCGACTTTTGTTAATACAAAAGACAGAATAACACTGATGCAGCTATTATACATTTTCTGGTTTATATAGAGACCCTAATTTATACTTGTAAAATTTCAACCGCCTACGAAAAGGATAAAAGGGTCATTACCTCATTTACCGGGAAACCCCCTAATTCGTTTTTTTTTGTCATTGGGTGTATTAATTTTTAGCCCAGCCTTGCTTGCCAAACTCCACTGCGAATCTCAAAGTCCCCCGACAGCTTACCTTTATCCAGAACGCGGAATTTCGCGCCGTCATAGGTTGCCTTAATAATAGCCACAAGCTTCTCAGGGATGCCTCACCTGCGCAAGGCCGCCCATATATAATCCCGATGCACACTATCGAAAGCCTTTTCGAAATCGATGAAAAGCAAGTGAAGCGGAGAATCGTACTCAGTGCATTACTCGATGATGATTCGCAAGGTGTTAATGTGATCGACACAGGAAAATCCGGATCGATAACCAGCCTGCTTTTCATCAATTGTGCTTTCTAAGTGGGCCTTTAGTCTTTTCGGGATGATTTTAGCTATTATCTTGGCAACGGCAGCAAGCACACAAATGCCTCCCCAATTATTACAGTCTCACAGGCTACCACCCTTCTTCGGAAGTTGGATGATCAGTGGGAAAGGTCTCTGCATTCCACGCTTTATCAACAAGTGGGTGCAACAAATCGGCAGTTACGCTTGGCGCTGCTTGATAAAGTTCGGCAGGAATACCACGTAGATCTGCTCTTATGTAAATGTCAAAACTCTTAATTAATATGCTGGGTTGTTGTACTTACAAGCACTAGTCTTCTGATGTTGTAATCAATAAACTCAATAAACCGAAGCACCGCTATATTGTCTTTGATTGTTTTGGATAGAGAGCTGATACAGAAATCATAAACTGCTAAGTAAGGAATGGAGGGAGCTTCTGGACTTGTTTCAGTGGTTCTCTATACGAGTATCACACAGTTGACAGGAAGGAGAGCTTAAAGGCTGGTTCGCATTTGGCTAAGTAGTTTAGTCAAGTGGCGAGTAATTTAGTAAAGTAAATGTCCGAACAACAACATTTTAGTCAAGTAGTTTAGTCAGTGACTGAACTATTTGACTAAATACTTTAACCATTCTACTGGATTTTTTTCTGGCGAGTAGAGCCCCCCACCACGCTTCACTGTCCACTAAACAAGTGCGAACATGATGATTTTAGTTCAGTTCATTAGTTCATAGCTACCGCGCCGTTAACACTAGCTACTGTACTGTACAGTTTAGTAAGCTGAAGTGCGAACTATTTTTGGTGAGTTTCTACTTGCTCAGCTACTTGCTACATGCCACTCGACTAAATTACTAAACAAATGCGAACAAGGCTTAAGGCGTAGCTCCCTAAGCAGATGGCATACTAAGAGTACTGTAACTAAGTAGCCAGCTGTTTTCTTATGGATTAGGTCTAACTTGTGTATTACAGGCTCTAAGTCTTGTTGGTATAATTTTAGCCTTTGCTTCGATATGAATGTGCAATGGTCGTAGATTAAGCAAAGCCTCAAGGGCCGCAATAGGAGAGGAGCGCATGGACCCCGTTATAGCTTGGCATGCAAGCCTTTGTATTTGTGAGAGTGTCCCTAGAGCGGAGGGGGTGGTCGCCCTTTTCCACCAAATATCTGCTCCGTTTCCAATAATTAGCCGAACAATCGCTTTATTGATCCAGAGAACAATGCGGGTTTGGTGCTCCAAGTTATGCCTGCACACTGCCTACAAATCCACAAAGCCTTTGTAGCCTAGGATGTTACCCTAAGATGATCCCCCCGGAGTATCTTGCTGTCAAATGTAACTCCCAACTTGACGTTGTCTGCTACTTTATGGCACAATAGATCTCATGGTCGCAGTGCCTACCCTTGGGAATCTTAGCCTGTCCTTGTTATTATTATTACACAGAGTGTAACATTTCACCGCCATGATACCCAACACCGCCAATAACGCCTATCGCCGGGCTGACCCGTTGAAATGAAAATCCCAATGAGGATAATCTCCACTTGAGAATTTCTACACTAGAGCTGGGGATAGTACACCTCCCTGGAGGCAGGTTCGAGTGACACTTGCGCTAAAAGAGTTTTCTCGTAGTTATATTTAGGCCAGTCAGTACGTTGTGAGATACGTCTTTCAGGTATTACGATAGTAAAGTTTATGTTACGATATCTTCTTCTTTCTTGCCATTTCATACCATTCTGCGGCTTCGCGTTGCTCTGCCCGTGGTGTTGGCACTTCGCCCGTTCTGGCGGTATAATCTCAGCTTCCTTCTGCAGGCAGCTCGGTCTTGGATCGTTTCATCGCCGAGATTTATGCGTTGTTGTTGTTTCTTCATTTGATCGATCCACGTGTGTTTCCGTCTGTCTCGGGGTTTGGGTCCAGCAAATGGAACGTTCATTGATATTGCCTTCATAACTGGGTTCTCAGGTGGACGCCTTAGAACATGGCAATACCAATCCATACGACGATCTTCGAGCTTTTCAGTGATCGTTTGCTCGACAAACAAGCTGCCTCGGATGTAGGTACTTTTGATGCGATCCTTTTTGGTCACACCGGCTGACATCCGTAGCATTTTCATTTCGGTCGCAGTCATTTTACTCTCGTATGTCTTATACATAGTCCAGCATTCAGACCCATACATGAGTGCGAGACGTACGACCGTTTTGTACAACTTGCCTTTAAGCTTTCGTGGCATCTTCTTGTCGCAGAAGACTCCAGAGTTTTCTTGCCACTTCATCCAACCGACACTGGTGCGATGTTTGATGTCGTCATCGCAGTTAGCTTCCTTGTTGATCATCGAACCCAGGTATTTGAACCTTGTACAGGACTTCAGCTGCTCTCCTTTAATGTAGATATCTGGTATCGGTCTCTCTGGATCTGAGAAAGGACAGCAAAGCTACTCAGTCTTTGCTATGCTGATCCTCAGTCCATGATCCTCCAGTGTCTTACACCACTTGGTCAGTGCAGCCTGCAAAGCAGCGATGTCTTTGCTACCCAGAACAACGTCATCGGCGAAAAGAAGGGATATTTCCAGGCCATCAGAGATGAGTGTTAATAAATAGAACATGATGATGTTGAAGAGCAAGGGACTCAATACACTGCCTTGGTGAACTCCGACTTTAACCGGAAATTCTTCAGACTCACCAGCTGTGCATCTAACTTTAGTAGTTGCCCCATCATACATGTCTTGTATCATCTTTACATATGCCTCAGGGACCTTAAGTGCTCTTAGGGCCACCCATATCAGATCACGAGAAACTCTGTCGAAGGCTTTTTCCAAATCGATGAACACAAAGTGCAAGTCCGTCCGTGCATCACGGTGCTTTTCCATCGTAACACGCATGCACTGGATAGCATCGACTGTGGACCGACCCTCCACAAAGCCGCATTGATTGTCATCCAACCGTACAATCTCTTTCAGTCGATTGCAGACAACTCGCTCGTAAGTCTTCAATGTGTGAGATGTTAACTTGATTGCCCTATAGTTGTTGAGCTTGCGTGAGTCACCCTTGTTCTTATAAAACGGGAGAAGAAAGCTCTTCCTGAAAGCGTCTGGCATCGGTCGCCCTCTTTTAATTTTGTTGAAAAGAATAGTGAGCCATCTAAGCCCGACATGATTCATCTTCAACCAAAATTCCAAGGGTATTTTGTCCGGTCCGGCTGCCTTTCCACGTTGCATCTGCATCATTGCCTTCATCGCCTCCCCCTCTGAAAAATCAGCGATATCAGTGGTGTTTGGCTCCGCAGTTTGAAAAGCTTCTCGCGGAAATTCTTCGTTCAAAAGTTCTTCGAAGTACTCACGCATTCTGCTACAGATTGCTGAGTCTTCAACCAGTAGCACTCCTTATGAGTCTTCAACGTACTTTGGCGCCTGATTCTCTCGAGCGTTTCTTCTCCTTTGGGCTGCGACCTTATATATCCTGGCATTGTCTTTAGGTTTCTCTTGCAATGACGGTCTCTTATCCTCAGCCTGATCTTCTAGTTCTTGGTAGAACTTCTCTGCTTCAATCGCCTTTGCTTGAGCCACCTTTCGCTTTACTTCCTTTCTGCATCTATCGTATTTCTCCCGAAGTTGAACTTTCTCGGCTTCACTGCTTGTCCTGCATGTTGTCCAAGCCTTGAATGCGTTCGATTTAGCCAGCACTGCTTGTTTTGTTTCGGTATTCCACCACCATGTCTCCTGGTTCGTGTGGAGTGGGCCTTTCGAAACTCCCAGTGTCTTTTCAGCCTCACCTACTAACATCTCCTCCAAAGCATTCCACATTTGTGTTGGACTTTGCTCGTCGCAGTTGGTGTTGTGTTGAAGCCAATCCTCCATTTTAGAAATGAATGGAGTTACAACAGATTCAAAGCTTTCGTTGTTGAGATTATGCCACTTGATTTTCTCGACTGGCTTGGGGATTACTTGCGGTCTTGTTCCTCCTTTCAAAATAAATTGTGTCAGGAGCAACCGGTGCTGGGTGACTGCAGATTCACCCAAGATCACTTTGCAGTCTTTCACCCAACGTCTCATAAAATTTAGACACAGATGATAGTCTATCTGCATGAGCTCCACTGTTGTATGTGATCAGGTGCCTTTGGTTCTTAATGAACCATGTGTTGAGGATGACCAGACCGTGTGATCTACACATAGTCAGGATAGCCTCACCTTCATAATTTCTGGCTGTAGATTGGCTACCCTTCCCACCATGACAGTGCTCGTAATCGTAGTTCGATTCCCCCACATGGCCATTTAAATCCCCTCCGCAAAAAACCAGCTCGGTGTCTGGTATACTTTGGAGTAGTGTGTCAATGTCGCTCCAAAATGCCTCCTTTTCCCTTTGCTGTAAGCCCACTTGGGGGGCGTAGGCACTTATGACATTCCACACTCTTCCGCAGATAACCAATTTGATACTCATCAAGCGGTCGCTTATCTTCGAGATACTCACGATGCTGCTAAGTAAAGCCGATGTCAGAGTAACACCCACCCCGTTTCTATCATTCGAGTTTACATAATAGTACAATTTGTACTTTTTGGAATTCGTCAAAAAACGAGCTCGGTCGACTTAGTCGTTTCGCCACTTGGTCTCCTGCACGCACATAATGTCTATCCTTCTCCGTTTCATGACGTCCTCGAGTTCTTCGCTCTTTCCCGTCATGGATCCGACATTCCAGCTTGCGGAAAATAAATTTATATGGACTTTCCTTTTACATCCGGCGGTGGTCTCCAGACCCGGCAACCCACTCACACACACTGACCTGTGGGAGGTCTTAAAGATGTCGAATAGTGCCGCAGGCTCATCTAGAGGTGTTATTATTGCCTGCACGTGATCGGTCCTTTTAGTCGCCTCTTACGATATCAAGGTAGGACTCACCTAGGGGTGCATATTCTAAACCCGTCACCCCACGGGTGTTTATGTTACGATATCAAACCAAATATGTATTTTATATTAGTTGATCACTTTATGCTTTTAGTGGTGATTAATTTTATAATTTACTATGATGAAGCTGCTATGTTAATAAATACTATTTAATTCCGAGTTTCTGAATTTTGTTGGGATTTAAGACAATATTGCTATGCATATTAGAACGAACCTCAACTTACGTAAAATTCCGACTTACGTAAATTCCCTTAAAATGAAATATGTACTTACGTAAGTCGGGGAGTGACTGTACTTGACGAACCAGAGGCTTCCAAAATTTAAATTCATCGAGGCATGATGGCTAGACGTTCATTGTTGAAAAGGTTAACGGAAGCAGCAGTATTTAACTTATCAAGCTTTTTTTTTAACGACGGTGTTTCCAATAAGTTGAAAAAAGATATAAGCTCTATGCAATAAAGACAAAAACAATCCAAATACATATCTATATCTATAATAATGAACTGAAACCAACCACAAATCAAACGAAATCCCACACTGTGTATACTATTCCCCGGACAGTTTATCGAATATCCGTGAAATATCATTGAGCATAGAATACGAGGAAAAAAACATCTAGTACATAATAATCCCATTGGCATCTTATTTCTTATTTCGTTTCATTTCGTCACTCTCATCCTTGTCTTGTTCTTGTTGTGGCGGGCATATAATCCACTCCACTCCTTGGCGTATTTTCATGACATTTTCCAATTTCCGGAAAACATTACAAGCCTCGGTAACCAAGCAACTCCTTGCGCTATACTCGACGAAGGGATAGAAAAGAAAAAACTAGTGCAACGCAGATACACAACCCCAAACCGGTAATAAATCGGAAACCATTTCGAATGCGATAAATTTCTTGCAACCAATAAACGAGAAATAAATCAGAGATCCTGAAAACTAGACGATGAAAACGAGGAGGCTGTCGTCTCTCGTTTCGCTCGCGAAGATGATATTCGGATTCGCTAGTGTATACGAGAATGTGTTGTGCTAGGAGCCAGGCCCTGTTTCGCCAGTGCTTTCGCCCTCAATTCTTTAAGAAAATAAAATCAGGTCTTATATACGTATTTCAGTATCTACATTTCATTTCATCCTAGCTCCGAAAAATAGCAAGACAAAAGTTGTTGTGAAGTACAAAAAAAACACCAGTTTTTCTTCCAAGGGATCAAGGCTTCTGGTCTCAGGAATGGATGCGGAATCCGTTGTGAAGCCGGAAAGCTTCTATATAAATAACATTTGGCCCACAATTGTACCGATAAGAAAAGCGATAGTGCTAAATGCGACGATACATACCCTTTTTCCATGACAATATATTGATTTTTTTGGCACTTAATGTAATCGATATGGAAGGACTCTTGTAAACAACCCATTCAAGCACTTTATCAGAAGACACTCTTATCGTCGCAGCAAGGAAACAATTAGGAAGATGCCATCATATTGTTTGTCAAGGCATCATTCAAGTGGGATCACACTTATTATCGCAACCTCCATCATAATTGCTTACCCTTTAAGGTGCTAATTAATTTTAACCATTTCTAGATAGATCTGATTCTAACCAAAAAACTGCCGAGCTCAACACAGTGTCGCGTCCTGTTGCCGATATGGCACTTGAAATTCCAGGACAGATAACTGAGAAGCAGAAAAAATCCTAAGATTTCATTCACCATAGGGTTTCACACTGTCTAGCAAAGAAACGTCCTTTTTCTTGCGATACAATTGGTAACATGATTGCTTCGTAGTCACTTATCTGGATTCCTTAACCTTCTGAACATTTCTTCCATCATCTGGAAAACTTCAACGAACGGTGTCAATTACAAACAGTGCTTGCTTCCCCATAGTCGGCCCCATGACATTGATATCCATTGCTTGGCTATAGTGCTTCGTCGTTCTTAAGGAATTTTCCCGAGAATATTTAATGTTCGAGCGATTAAGTGTGAGGCAAAAGGAGTCTTCCTAATGGTATTTCCAAGCTTGAAGAGACCATTGTTTTGTATGTGTGAAATATTTGTGGTGAGTGGTTAGAATCTGAAAAGCATAGTGCAGACCCTGTGCAAGTTTAAGTCTCTCTGCACAAGGCTTTACTTCTCTCCTGCAACATCGTATGGTGTCTACAGATACGTCTATAATCTCACATGAACAACGAATAAGGATTGGAATCCTCTGGTTTTGATTTTAAAGGTAAACAACACTCTTCAAAGCACTACACGTATATATATAATACATGCATGTTGGTGGCAACCCACACAACAATGTGGAATAGATTAGGTGAATTGCTTAAATCCTTTTACTGAAAAAGCAGGCTAGGGTTGGTGTTGCTTTTTCTGATTTGTTATCACATCACGAAACCTAGAACAGGCATACAATAATATATATGTGAACATATCGTATTGTGCACGACTGACACGAACTCTATTGTCCAGGGACTCGCTGATGGTGATTACAAAAAGGGTTCCTTGATGTGCTAATATACTCGTATGCACAACGTCTTTGTAAGCCTTCGTATTTACATAGTATCATTTTTTTTAAAGAGTCTTGCACTAATTAGATTTTCTGCAAAGGCTAAAAAATGAAATCAGGAATTGCACCAATAACGGTACATAGAACTGAAAGTGAAAGAATCACTTGATTTTTTTGTCGTTGTTTCGGATACCCCTATCCGTCTTTCCAGACAACGGACCTGGATGTAGTTTTTCTTTTCAAGTTTCCTATTGTTTAGAAAGTGATGAATTGTCCACAAAGTGTTAGAAGACATTTCAATGAATTTGAAGTGTGTAGGGCTTAGGGTTGTGACATTACTAGAGGAAGGCCATCGATTCTACGAATCAAGTCACCGGTTTGGAGAGAGACATTCTGCCATTCAAAGCGTTTGGAAAAAACCCCAGGAGGCAGGATAATTCACAAGAAGGCAAAGACAGGGCTGACCAAGAACAACATCTTACGCCGAGGTCCGATTTATACCATTAAACGCCCTAAGAAACTGTTGAAACATTTCACCTTCCATTCTAAATGACTTCAGGCACGACACAGGAACCGTTATTATCAACCAAATCGTACGCAATCGTTTAGGGGGGAAATGGCCCGCTTTCTATATATCCGGTAAAAGTACCACGATTAGCAAGAGAGTACATAATCATCCGACATCGGTTGGCCAGGAACCACCACAATTGGAGTATGTGGCATTGGGGGAGAGTTTTCATCTCTGATGAATGAAAATTTTTGTCTGTTTGAAAATGAAGGCCAGGGTTTGGAGAAAAGAAAACGAAAGTTTCCTCCCCTGTGCCCTTCAACCCACACCCACTTTTGGCAATGGATCCAATATGGTGTTTGAATCTATTTCCTTAAATGACAAAATAGATTTAGTTGTGATCGTTAATGGCAATTTGACAGCTCAGCGATACTTCAACGATGGAGCCCGCACTCATTCTGCAACCATCTTCACTGGCCAGCGTGCAGTCCAGATTTAAATCCCACATAATATTTATGGGACCAGCTGGGGCAACGCATCAGAACCCGTTCCAAACATCGTTAGCCCGTACGAGAGCTGTAAGAAGCCCCGAAGGAAGAAAGGTGGAACATTTCTCAGGAGGATATCAGGTGTTTCATTAAAAGCATGCCTAAGCGAATTCAGGTTGTTATTCGAGCCCCTGGTGGCAATATGCGCAACTAAGTAGCCGATTAAACAGAATAAAACTTAATAAAACATTAAAAAATGGAAATACAAAATCATGAAATATTGCTGTTATTCGCTTTTGAATAGTTTGTAAAATTTGTATGAAATATACCGTTATTTTCGAAATTAATTTTTAAAAATATTTTGTAATTTTTACAATTCCTACAGTTATATCAAAAACAGCTACCTTGGCTTCCTTCCTCATTCTTTTCAGCAGGAATAATTCTGGACTTTTTTAAGTGGTCCTTTAGTTGTTTTGCGGTGTGTATATGGATTAGGGAGTGTATGGAAAAATAATAAGAAGTAGCAATATACTCAATTGCCCTAACCCCTTGTGGGGCAAAACACATCAACTGTTCCATGTGGCCCAGTTGACGTTTCGTTGGCATAAACTGGTTTCGGAGAATGGAGTTGCCAGCATGCACCTCCTGCACATCCATGGCCACGAACGTCGTCGGGATTCGAACCCGAAACACCTGTAGTCAGACATGAGACTGATGCTTTAACGCACTGCGCTACCGGTCGCCCAAGAAGTAGCAATATTAGGGATTAATATAGACAGTTCAGGGTCGGCAGATTATTATATTTTGATCTTGATCATTCATAGAACTTCCAAGTCGGTTCGCTCTCAGTCTTTGATGCTTCGGGTCTTTCCCGAAAAGCTCAACAGCTTCTTCCTTACGTAAAACACGTACATCTACTGACAGGTCCAAATTAGTTAAAATTGCATAGTTTATTAGCGTCTTAGTGACTATTAGTGAATATAAAAAGAAGGAAGACATAGCTCCGTAGCTTCTAAAGAAACCAGCCGCCTGGGTAGATCGGACCTGAGACTAATCGTGGGTTACCTCACGGGCCACCACTGGGTGAGATATCACCTCAACAAAATGGGTCGATCCACTGATATGAATTGCAGGCTTTGCCTGGAGGACACAGAGTCCACTAAACATCTTCTCTGCGAATGTCCGGCGGTAGCCCGTTCCAGGTTCTTGTTTCTTGGAGACTCCATCGTGAGCTCAGCGGTCGTAAGCAACACCCCTACAAAGGATCTACTGGCCTTCATTAGGCTGGTTGAGGGTCTTTTGGATTAATTAAGGCTATGGCACAATAGATCTCATGGCCGCTTTTCCCAGTCTTGGGTATCTTAGCCTGTCCGTGTTATTATTATTCTGCTCTTACAAGAAGGAGAAAGAAAGTTCTTGGATCCCACTTCTTCTTTGAACTGGATGACTTGACAAGTGTTGATGTTGGTAAACTCCATCGTTTCATTATCAGCACTGGCTGGTTCAGTGTGCGGGATGGTATGGTTAGGAGTCCCCTGAGGTATCACAATGGACCCTATCGCGGTTTATGTGTTCTGTATTAGCTACTACAACGGCCTTTGTAACTAACCTAACCTACCTCTAAAACAGTTTTGAAAAAAAAAATCGCTTTTTCAGAACTCAGAAAACTCATTCAAAGTTGACAAAGTGTGTGTCTTTATAGAATGCTCAAAACCAATGGTATACGGCCAAAGAGCTTAACTCTTGAAAAAACTTCAAAATGAATAATGGCGAAACAGCGATTTTCTTGGTTAGACAGTGAAGGAAGTGGACAAAATTAGTAAAACACAGAGCTTACTTATTTGTTTACTCTCTACTACTTTTTTGGCCGCTAAAGGGTCTATTACATTGTGCGAGTTTAGCTGCCAACGCTCAATTTAATCAAGTTCAGTGTTAGTTGTTCAGTTGTTAGTACAAGTGTTAATTGCAGACAGCTCAGCTTGACCAACTACATTCAAATTAGTTACAGTTCAAAAATTCTAATTCATAACAAGCTGCAGTATGACCAAAATTAAGGAGAAATCTGATACATACATATAAAAAATATGTGTCCTTTAAATTCAAATACATATCTGAAAAACTACTTTTTCGTCAATAGTCAAAGAAGTGAACGCTGCAGACATATTTTCGTAGGTTTCTAAATTGGACAAGGACCAAAAGAACTGGTAACTGATATTCGATAAATGGATGCGAAATCATATTTGAAATCAGCTGATACCCAAAACAACTTCCTCTGTCTAGATCAAATGAATATCCGCGCAAATCATTGTTGCGTCAGTATTTTCAATCATAGTACAATCACGAACCGCCTCTCTTTTATAATAGAAATATCGACACGTCTAGCTTAAAAAAGAAACATCAATAACAACTCATGCCATGCAATGCCATGATAAGCAGGCATATTCGATTAGTTCGTTCCAGGATCAAAATTGATTAACAGAAAGAAGTCCCGATCGAAAAAAACGTACATTTCTTCTACTACGCTATCATTTATTCTAAATTTGCCGGCTATGCAATTTAGTTTACTCGTATTAACTCTTTTTCTTCCAACAACTAAGCAAAACTTTTAGCACAGAACGTTAATTCAAACGTAATTACCAAGAAAAAAAAATTCTCGTTTCATCTTTCAACTAGAAGTAGACGTCCAGAGATTCAAGATACTCGTACAAGCAACGAAACCAAGTATACTCGTATTCTTTTCTGAGGATAGACAGACAGGCAAAACGGCTCGAGAAACCTGATAACGTTCGCCCTGCAGCCAGATATTCTACGAGTACCCAGTGTACGACACATGGATACGTTAATCTTCTCCGAAACTTCTAGCTACAGTTTGTCTCCGACATAACTCTGTGGTTCGCGACAGACCTGTTCTAGACCACGAGAATCCTGTTGGTACATATTTAGTTCTGGCAACTAAAACAACAGACTATCTTAGTTAGTACTTTGTCTCGCAAATTTCATCTCGTCGCCGTAGTTCTTGACGTCGTGCTCATGTCGGAATTCCTTGTCATAGGCAGTAGTGAAGCTTAATATGTATTCTGTGCAAAAACTCTTTCCAACATTATAATTACCTCGGAGCATGAAATTCATTTTTCAGGTGGCAGGTTATTTGTTTTTGTTCTTTAATGCACGCAGAGCGCAACGGATTTTATATAATTTCCTGAGTCCTGTCGTTGTCATGGTCGCTCCTGAATAATTTCGTGGAGATTCAATTGGGGGTATCTTGAACATGGCATACGAGTATATCAATAATGCGATAGTGGACATAGTAAGAAAGTGCTGATTTTCGTTCTTTATTTTATATAAATGGTATGTTTTCCTTGTGGTATACATATTATCTCCATTGGACCCGACAAACAATATATTGGTTTATATATAGGTATATATATATCATCATCATCATCGTGGCGCGACAGCTCGACGTCGGGTCTTGGCCGCCTGGATCGTAGTCCTCCAGTTATCTCGGTCGTGACCGCGTCCTCTAATCCTGGAAGCCCAGTAGTTGCGCGGCATCCGCATATACTGAGCTCTCCGAACGAGATCTCTCACCAGTGCGCTTTGTTTTGCCCCAAATTGTGTGATGGGTACTTGCAAAAGCAATTTTCTTGCCCTGCAGTAATCGGTGAGGCTACGTAGCTCCGAAGATGGGATGTCGGTGTCTGCGGGAGGTGGGCCCATGTCATAACAAGTCCTAGTACATTATTGTCACTGTCGAACCAATAGCTACTGCCACTAGGTCACAGCTGGTGAAGTCTGGAAGGTAGATGCTTTTGGTAGTATAAAATCGGTTCAGTAGTTTGGGAGGAGTTCCCGTCACAAAATTCCCATACAAAAATTGTTAGCCTATTAATACTTAGATTCTTTAGGATGATACATGTTCTTGGTCGGGTAGCTCCAAAGTCGTAAATTAAGATGGTGTTACTTATGGTACTCTTAGGCCTTTAATTACTCTGTTGACCTGAAATATATCTTGAATGAGGGCCGCCCCTCTTTAATGAACCTGGCTACTAGAGATGGGTATCGATTAATCGAAATAATCGATTATTTTGTCGAATAATCGATTTTTATTTAATCGATTACATTAGGGACGATTTAATCGATTAATCGATTATTTTATAACGATTATTGAGCTTGTTTCTTCGCTGAGACTTCAGATTTCAAGAGCGATATATTTTTCTTTCATTGCGAAAAATCACTTACAACAGTCGTGTATAGTATTTACCTACTACTTTTCTCATTCTACTTTTACCTATCTACCACAATTTTTTTTTTATTAATGGTGGTGGTCGTTTCAAAAAAAAATAGAAGAAGAACACCCTCAAAAATCTCATTTTCATTATCAGTCACATAAGTAAAGTCATAGGTTATAAAAGACCCGACTCAGCCCATTTCCTGATGCTGAGTCGTGTTGGTTTGTATTCCTAATGATCCTTTAATACATGCTCATAGCACATGCTCGCTATCCTGTTGTTTAAGAAGCACAACAAACGTATTCAGAAGATATGGTCCAAAAGTCGTGCGGCACCCCAGGCGCTTCAGGCGGCATCAATGAGGAATTCAGTTTGTATCTGAGAACGCCACAGGAGAGGATTCAACAAAATCCGGTCTTATTCTGGAAACAGATGGCTGAGACGTTCCCAGCAGTTTCTAAGGTCGCCTTAACATATGTGCCAGTGGTAGCGACCTCAGTTCCTTCAGAAAGGCTTTTCTCTGAAGCTGCTCAAATTCTGAGGAAACAGATAAGCCGGCTGACCGCCGACATGGCCAATACACTTATATTCCTTAAGGACGTTCATGATAAGTATTGGGATTAATAAATAACCTCAATACTTCTCACAACTCAATAATTACTATTATTTCTGCAGCTACTGGGAACGTTTCAGGCAACTGCTTCCAGTAGGTGTAATTATTATTTCTCTGTTTGATGATCTTTCCTCTGTTTTCATGTGAATAAATAAGGACTATTTTTTACTTGGAGTTCGTTGTTTTCATTGTACGCAGTTTTTAATTTTTTCCCAACCTTTTTTGAAATTGTCTATTAATCGATTAATATCGAAGTTTGAATGGGTAGGCTTCGTCTCCATGGGATCTTCTACGGTGGACGATGTTAGAGCAGCATTGCCCCTTATGAATTCCTGCTTGTACCAGGCTGCGGTTCGGCAGATACAGAGGATGTTGCTTTGTTACGTGTACAAATTTGAAATACTGCTGTAAAATACAATATGATGTGAAATTGAACTAAATAAAAAATAAATAAATAAATGCGGGTGTGCCCTTCGTGGAAATGAACCATTCTGTAGTCTTGCTATTATCGCACTCCGTCGTGATGTGCCCTGGCTTGAAGGGGATGCCTCCAAACTTAGGGTTGGTGGTGTCTTTGTCGAGTTCTTCATCCACTATGGCGTCTTGCACGAGCGTCTGTTATTCAGGGGTTAGAGCTGAGGGGGGGTAGTTGAGTGGAAAACAGTCACTCGATCAATCGACGCTGCTTTCGCGTAGGAGAGGCGCGCCCGCAGCCAGTTGATTTAAGAGCAATTGTAGCGGAACCCCTCGTTATTTTGACGGAGGCAAGCTCTTACCCCTTCGCGCACTGCTGATCTTTCTTGGCTGGAAGTTGACGTGTCTGATTATGAACTGCGCCTAAGTAGCATCCAACTACAGAATTTGCTCAAACTGACCATATTGGCTGTGCGTTCATTTCGTCGGATTTCGGTCTATTTCCAAACAAAGCATCCGACCGGTTTTGATCCAAATCTCGCATGGGATCTCATTGGATCAGAGTTGAAAGTGAATTGGTTGAACGTCACTTGTTTCGCTCCTATCTAAATGTACGCTGAGTCCACAAATCGCCCCACGCGGCGAAGTATCCGATTAAGTTCGCTCTTCGCAGATCCGTGGCGTTCTTTTCACTTGTGGTCAGTCTGAGATCGAAATGCAGTGAAACGAATGCGACTGTTGTGTTCTATAAATCACTTCACAAATTGATCTGTCCATACTATCATTAAAATCAACATGTGGTCGACTCAAGTTGCATATCGGTTTAATGGCAACAATTTGCGCATAACGCAGACAATCCGTATACGTAATCAGCAAGCCCCGTTTGCATTGGAAAATAATAAGCTTGAGCAATAATTATAAAAAGCTAAAACCATTAAGTACGGGGCGATTATGAAGCAATAGCACGCAAAAAAAAAAAATATCTTTAGATAAATCGAACATTATCTTGTTGGGTAAATCGCCACTTTTCACATAAATCAAATGGATCTCCCTGGAACTGTGCATTTAACCCATTTTTGCCCAAATTTTAAATTTTTGAATTTTCGCATTTTTCTGATTGCCAATAACGGAAAACTAATAGCAAACTTAAATTTTTTTAAATTTGTGCAAATTTGTTAATTTTAGAACGGTTTTTTGTCGTGTTCCGATATCGGAACACTAGGCACAGGACAGGGTAATGGCATTTAGCATGCTTCTGAAAAAAACTGATCAAAAGTTATAAATTCCATTTGATTTTATTATTTCTTAATTTTATAACATAAAATAAAACAATTTCAAATATTAAGAAAAAAATCAACAGAACAAAATACATACATATTAGTATTGTGGTTTATGAGGATCAAACCATCACATGATATTCTTTGAAGCAAGTGTCATGAAGGTTGACTTTGCATTTTTCACACGCTTTTACAGTATTTTTTTTGCACACCGCACATCTATTTTGCTTCGTCACAGTCACTATCCAATGATCTAGACGATCAAATCGGATCTCGTCTGGAACTCTGGTATTTAGATCCTTTGATGATTTGGGTCTTCCTTTTCCAGGCCTTTCGCTTTTGTTGGTCATTAGATAAACTTGAACAACATGTCTACGGAACTTGAGAAAATCCATATTGTCTTTTTTTCGCCTATAGAGTTGCCATGCATTGTGCAAAGCTACGTCTATGCAAAATGCGAATAAGACCCACCACCATTTCTTAGATCTAATAGAGATCCTATATCTGTCTATGTTCTCATCCATTCTGTCGACACCACCCATAAACTTGTTGTACATAGATACAACATTCGGTTGCGTGACAGCCATCTTCTTCTTTTTAGATGATACCCATCTTGTTGCCTGACATATAGGATTTACTGGATCACAAGAGCTTACTAACATAACAGCGCGATTATCGTTCCACGCTGTCAGACCTATATTTGTCGTCATATCAGTACGAAATTCGAAGTATCCTCTATCTTTTGTTTCCAGTGATTTCGAGCTTATAATCGGACATTTTTCAGTTCTGTTTGGAACGATGGTTCCTGTATATCCATAACCATAATTTTGGAGGCGATTTACTAGCTTTAGAGATGAAAAATACCGATCTGCATATATCTTGAACAGAAGATTTTGAGGGAGTTCAGATAGGAGGTTCATAACGGTTGACCCTCCCACTCCCAAATCTGTATTTCTCCTTTTGGGATCCTTGCCTTGGTAAGGTTCAAATTGGATAAGATATCCCAAAGTTTCACACAGCCTACCATAATACGGTACCATACTTTCGTCCACGCAGATCCTTTCTGGTAGGCTAGAGTATCTAAGGAATCTTTCGTTCAGCAAGGTAATAAGAGGCCGTACTTTAGCAAATTTATCGTCTGGAGCCAAACAGGCGTTGTCGGCACAGTGTGTGAACCTTTTGATATCTTCGAAGCGATTTCGAGTCATGCTCTCTGCAACAGTGCGATTATATACTTCCGAGCCGGTCTCCCATAACATCCTCCACCTTGGAATATCGAGATAACCCGATAGGATCAATATTCCCAAATACACTCTCAGATCGCTTTTATTCATTTCGAATAGGTGATTTCCTTTGGATCTAGCATATTTGACGGACATACTTACTAGAAAATCACACACTTCATTATCAAAAAACAACTCGAAACACTCGACCGGACTTTCAGGTATTTCAAAGTTTATTTCAGGCTGGGCAAATTCCGGAAACCTTGGATGAATATCGTCGCTATCGGACCAATTTCTTTCTGAAGGAGTAACAAACGAAAGACGTCTCCTCAATTGCGAAAGCGGAATGAGATCTTCATCTTCATATTCGCTTTCGTCTCCAAAGGTTTGTGGACCGTCTTGCCTTGTAATCGTTACCGTAGCATTTGCCCGAAGTTGGCGTCCACTTAAATGATTGATGTCGTCATCATTCTCATCTCCGCTATCCCCTTCGGTGTCAGCTCCATCTTCCGGTGGCGATATAAAAACATCCGCACATTCGAAATCGGTCCAAAACTCTCCAGTGTCAATAAGCTCCTGAATATCGGCGACAGTGAAATACCTAGAAAATATTTTCCATTAGGTACTCCTGTGCCCAGTGTTCCGATATCGAAACATTCCAATTTCCGTTAACCACGAAAAAGTTATCAACTTATTTTTTGCTTAGATACTTGATATCATCAACTAAGCAATCAGTTAACAACTTTTCATGTGATTAGTTGCAAAGTTTTATCTGGAAGTAAAAAATCTTACGCACTTTTTGTTCGACATTTTCAATCACCAGACTGCCTACAAACAAAACTCACTACACGTCTATCTCTAGTCTAAATATAACGGACTACCGTTACCGTGTGCACTGCTGAGTGGATGTTCACACTGCGTGCGATGCCGAGCCGAGCCGGGTCGAGCGATGCAATGCGATTGCAAGCTTTTAAAGCAAGAAAATGGAAAGTCTTCAATTTTAAATGGAATCACGCTTTGAGTGTACACACTGCGCGCGATGCAATGATGAGCCGAGCGATGGCCCGATGTTTTCACAAACTTCTGTGCTTTTTCGTGCGAGTACCGGCTGCTGATTTTTGGCGATGGAATTTAATGGGCTTTGCGATGGAGTTTATGGGCTTTGCGATGCTTTGCGATGTGAAGCTTTTTGAAGCCAGTATGGTGCAAGTACGAGCTGTAAAGTAGTATTTGATGTAAGATCACACTGAAAAAAATGCATGTATGTCTGCTTTTATACCCTAGACTTTTAGGCGCGGCGGTGTGGCAGTGTATACATGGAAACTATGAGGGTCATCTTCTGATTCGATTCAGCCATATCTGTCTGTCTGTCTGTCCGTTTGCACGATAACTTTCGATAGAATGAAGTTAGAAACTTGAAATTTTGGTCAAATGTTTGTAGAATGATCTTGTTGGTTGGTATTGAAAATGGGCAAGATCCGACCGAAGGAACCCCTACAGATGAAATTTCAAAATGAGCGATAACTTTCGATACAATGATGCTAGCGACTTGCAAAATGCGACAAATATTTATAGTGTGGGTTGGTTAGTTGATTTTGGGAATGGGCAAGATCCTATTGAATGAACGGCAACCTTTACTGTAAACGTTAGTTCAAATGTAAATATCCAAAATTCGAATGGATGAACGATGAAACTTTTCATTGGATCCATGCCCACAGCTCAAACTGACCATATGAAAAATTCACTTTTAATGCATATGGCCGTTGCCAGTTGGAAGTTTTGGTATCACAACTAGGTCTGTACAAGTCTAGGGTATATACGCTTTGGATTCCGGTTTTGATTCAGTATGGCTCAAATGAAAGGTTATTATCACCGTAATAAGGTCGCGTTTAGAAGGCGTGGTTTCACAAGCGGTTTGAATTCAAATGCAATCTCGCCGCTCCACAAACCGCGGCGGTGGCCGCAACGGCGAGTCGAGCGGTTTATACATTCATCGTCCTAAAGCCGCCGCGGCTGCCGATTTTTGCGTTTATACACAGCGGTGCGCCGCTGCTCAATCCGCTTGTGAAACCTGTCGTCTGAGGTCGCGGAAGAGATGATGAAATTCACCAACACTGGGCCTTTCTTCATTATTGGGATGCACCCAATGGCGACGCCGTTCCATTTTTAGAGCACTGTTTTGAAATAAATTTACTGGGTCAAGCATACAAACGACATGATGTCGAACAGATTCTATTCCTTGAACTAAATTGGTCTCTACTCTCCATCATTGCGTGCAGTGAACATCCCGGATCATCTTTGCATCGCAAGCCATCGCTCGGATCATCTTTGCATCGCAAGCCATCGTTCGGCTCGGCATCGCACGGCGTGCAATGTGAACACCCACCTCATCGCATCGCTCGACCCGGCTCGGCTCGGCTCGGCATCGCACGCAGTGTGAACATCCACTGATGATCGTGAATGCGATGTGAGGCATAAAGTGGCGAAAATTTGAGAAATGTGTTTTTGAAGATATAAAAAGTGCAATGTTCCGATATCGGAACACTGGGCAAAAATGGGTTAAAGCCAGTCTGTCAGACCATATGAGAGTTAAATTGTTGGAGAATTGATGGCGCCTTAAAATTATCTGGTTATAATCGAAAGACAATTGATAGATTGCAAAATGATTGTAATTGCGTTAATTGGATATATTGGTCGTGAAAGAAATATGTACTATGGGGCGTTTGTTGGCGGTCCAAAGTGTTTCAGACATTGCATAGACCGAGGTGCAAGTAAAAGAACGATCTTTAAAACATGGTCCAGCTCGTGAATTAATCGTTGGGCGTAACAACAATTATTATATATAAGAAGACTGATTATTATGTGATTGGGAGTGTCGAAAGCCTTTAATTTTAAGTAATTTTGTGCTTGATGATACTATTTTGATATCCGAAGAGTGTACAGGAGTTGATTGGTTCAAACTCAATTAACGATGCTTGAAAACTGTTGTTGGCAATCAAACGGAAGACATCATGCCCCAGTGGGGGATCTAGCAATCGAGTTCACAGGGGCCCGACTTTGTTTGTTACCTGGAAAGTTAAGGGTATGTCCACACTTATTAAACTTTAGCCCCTTAACAGGCAGATGTAAGGGCTGCTGTGCTTACCTCAGAACACTTTGACTGAAATAGAGTCCGTTCCGTTGCCATCGCAGACGTGCGGCTACAATAAAATTAGCGGCTTTGTTGAAAGGTAGGTTAGGTTAGGTAAAGGGGCTGCCATCCTACCGCACAGCACACTTAGACCACATCTGGGTCCGTTGTGATACCGCCAAAGTCACCTAATTAAACCTAGGCAACAAACCAGCTTGTGCTGTCAATGTAACGATTGAGCTGTATTACACTCGTATCCTTTAGGTCCTCCAGTTCCCGGAAAAACTAAGAACCCGGAAATTTCCTCCGCCTCTCAGCCAGGGCCGGACAGTGACAAAGAAGATGGAGAACGCTCTCCTCCTCATTCACATCATCACAGCTCCTGCAAAAGTCATTGTGAGGAACTCGAAGCCCCCAAGCAAGCTCTACGTGGCCCGTAATAACCCCCACAACTCTGCCAATGTGTTTCCTGTTCAGTGAAAGCAGTGTGGCGGAGCGACTAGGGTAAAGTTTCGGCCAAATCGACTTCGTTATTTGGCACGCATCGCCGTTTAACCATCTCAAGTTTGCACGATGAGGCTGGTATTTTGATGTTAACATGTTCCCCGTCAATAAAGGTTGAAAGGTATGTTTTATTGTATTATTTATCCATCCAGAGTTGGGACTTCTTAATCGCTAGTTTGGAAGTAGCGATAGGTGTATAGATTTTCTGCCGAATTTTTGCAGCATCGCTTGTTTGTACCCTGCAAGGTGACCTCGTCCTCTCTACTGATACTAGTGAAACCACTGTGACCACAGAATCTAATATAAAAAATGCTAAAAAGCATTGGACAACATTCTGCCACGGTCTATGGCGTAGACCCGGTTCGAAAGGCTTAATAACTCATAAGACAGGTTGCAGCTTTCGTAATTGCCGTAACCTTGGCCTGGAAAACATTGCCGTATTTAAGGAGACTGAAAGTGCGGCTAATCAGTGAAAACTGCGACCCAGATTTCCTTCATCGGTCTTGGAGCCATTTGAATAGATTTCTATTTAATTAGGCAACAGAAACACCTTCTCATCTAATTGACTGCGTATTATTAGGATGTCAAAATGCTTGTCAAGCGCATATTTGTATTTGATTTTTTTTTGTTTTTGATAGGAAGAATTAACAAGAATTCAATCAAATCGCGACATAATTTTACTCATATTTCGAACAACTTTTGTTAATTTTTTTGAAAAATCTAAGCCAAAAATAACAAAGTTACGCACTGATGTCGGCTGAAGGTCGTAACTAGAGTTCTCCAATTGCGGGACGTGTAGCGATTCCAATTTTTATCCGAAATGAAAAAGGTTTTAATTTTACATTATTAACTTATTTTCTAAGAATATGAACCTCAATGCAGGTGAAAATAATGGAAATTAAAAATTTTGTAGGTATTGGAAAATAATGTTTTCAATTTTCACCATTTTTTTCACTAATTATGCAAAAAAAAATACCCTTAAAAATATGATATCATCCCAAATGTTGGTTCATATTCTTCTTAATTTTATAAAGAATCATATTTTCAATTTTCATAATGATCGGTTCATTACTTGTTGAGTTAGACTTCCTGCAAATGTGAAAAAAAGTCATTTTGAGAAAAACGCGTTTGAAAAATCTTGTAGGTATGCCGTTAGTTATTAGGTTGGTGCAGATGAAATGTCGGATTTGGTAATGACATAAAGTTGGCTGCGATTCTTAAGTATCGACCTGCCACTAGGCGGCGCTAGTGATATAAAATATTGAAGTATAAATACTGGTACCTTGGCTTATGGAGGTATTCCGGTTTTGCACTTTCATGGTGATCGGTGAAAAAAAAAGAAAAAGAACATGGAAGCGAGTCAAAAGACAAGTGGGTTCTGCATGCTCTTACCGAGCAAAACATGGCGTTTCGAATGGAGATTTCTAATTTTCTTTTCTCCCGCAACGAAAACGAACCGAATTGTAACCTTCGAGGAAAAGTGGATATTATACGATAATCGTCGCCGATCGGCCCAATGGCTAGATGCCGATGAGGCTCCAAGACACATGCCGGAACCAAGCCTTCATCCAAAGAAAATAATGGTGACTGTTTGGTGGTCCGTAGCTGGATTTATCCACTATTCGTTCCTGCAACTTGGCGAAACCATCAATGCTGAGAAATACTGCGCCCAACTGGACGAAATGCATCGGAAATTGACAGTTCAACGACCTAGGCTAGTCAATAGGGATGGATTTATACTGCTTCATGACAACGCACGACCTCATGTATCGAGAACAACGATCCAAAAATTGAACGAGTTGTGCTGTGAGACTCTTCCTCACCCGCCATATTTGCCAGACCTCTCGCCAACAGATTACCATTTCTTTAGGTATTTGGATCACTTTTTGACAGGAAAACAGTTTAACAATGAAGCAGCTGTCAAAAATGCCTTTGAGGAGTTTCTTCGAACCAGAAACTCGGACTTGTACGAAACAGGAATAAATGCGCTTGTATGTATCTCCCTGGAAACAGTGTTTCGCATCCGCTGGTACCTAGTTCGACTAATAAAATTATGTTTATAAAAAGTTACAGTTGTTCAAAAATTTACTACTGAAACCGACATTTCATTTGCACCAACCGAATACTACATTAGTTTAAACTTTGTCCGGCGGTGTAGGTACAGGTGTACTTTTTGCTTTTTTAAATTGCAATAACTTTTTTTTTTCAGAAGCCCATAGAGGGGGGGGGGGGGGGGAAATGAAGGTAAAAAAAAATTTCGTTTGGTATAGTGGGGTATCGTAAGAAAGGTACCGTCGAGTACATTCCATTTTTGGCATTTTTTTTTTCCAATTTCAAGAAAGGAGAAAAGAGGGAGAGGTTGAAATATGTGATCCGAGTTTGTACCCCCCTCCCCCCCCCTGCATTTCGAGACCGTTATACTTAGAAATATGGAAATTTACAGAAAAGCAGCATTTTACTTGCATAGAAAACTGAAAGTAGTAGAATTTTGAAATCTCATAAAAAACGGTTAATAATAGTACATTTATATTGTTACAGTTAGCACATCCCAGGTCAAAAATATTGATGGCTAATGATAACTAACATCATACGCAATAATATCACATAATATTTGATAATAGTACATTCATTTATAGTAAGGCATTTTGACAATATCCATACAAAAAATACTCCTAACGGTCTCATTCATAGGTGCGAGTACTACTTACATGTTGTTTTTCGTAGTGCGAATTATAGTTTAACCATTTCTGAAAGGGTAGAGATTGACGGGGAAGTTAGGCTGGTCGCTAACTCTACTTTCTATAATTATTCAAACAATTTTTATTTTTATTTTTTTTTATGCAAATTTGCAATGTCGTCTTAACATGAATGGTTCAGCATCTCGAGAAGTAGGACAGTTCATCTACAATAGTATACATACAAACGGTGTGTGTTCAAAAAGTAAGGTGACTTTTCAAATTTCGCGGGCAACGTACATTCCATTTTTTGTTGTTGTTGTGTTGGTACACATGTCCCGAACATATGTTCACAACTTCAAGTACATAGTATACTTTGTTTTTGACAGATAAGAAGGTTATACGTGTTTTGTTGTGCTCGGCGATTTTCTATTATTATGAAAAATGGCGCAAAGAATTTGCATCAAATTTTGTGTGAAAAAGTGAAATCAAGTGCTCTAAAACACCTGAAATGTTGACAGTGGCGTACGGTGAGTCTGCTCTAAGTAAAAAAAATATTTACAAGGTACAAACTCTCCCAAGATGGCCGAGAAGATGCCAACGACGAACCTCGCTCTGGACGCCCCAGCACGTCATCAACAGAAGATATCGTCGAAGCTGTGAAGAAAATTGTTTTTGAAAATCGTCGAATTACCATAAGAGAAGTTGCTCAGGATGTTGGCATATCAGTCGGCTCGTGTCATGCAATTTTTTCGGATGTTTTGGGCATGAGACGTGTGTCAGCGAAGTTTGTTCCGAAACTTCTGAATTTTGATCAGAAGAACCGTCGCATGAGCACCGCTCAGGAGCTTTTTAATGACGTCAGTGATGATCCTGATTTGCTCAAAAGGGTCATTACTGGTGACGAATCATGGGTATATGGTTATGACGTCGAAACCAAAGCCCAATCGTCTCAATGGAAGCACCCAGGAGTGACAAGATCAAAAAAAAGCACGCCAAGTCCGATCAAATGTCAAAGTTTTGCTCACTGTTTTTTTTTCCACTACCGTGGCGTAGTGCATTAGGAGTTTTTACCTCAAGGTCGTACAGTCAATAAGGAGCATTACCTTCAAGTTATGCCCTGTTTGCGAGAAGCAATACGAAAAAAACATCCGGAATTGTGGAAAAATAATTCTTGACTTTTGCATCATGATAATGCACCTGCTTATTCATCGTTGCTTTTGAAAGATTTTTTGGCCAAAAGCAAAACGACAATCATGCGTCAGCCACCATATTCACCGAATTTGGCCCCCTGCGACTTTCTTCTGTTCCCAAAACTGAAAATGGAAGAACGGAGACTTGCAACGATTGATGAAATAAAAACTGCATCGCTGGAGGAGCTCAAGGCTATTCCAAAAAGTGCTTATGAGAAGTGCTTTGAGGACTGGAAAAAGCGTTGGCACAAGTGCATTGTATCTGAGGGGGATTACTTTGAAGGGGACAATAGAAATATTGATGAATAAATCAATATTTTTTCATAAAAATATAAAGTCACCTTACTTTTTGAACACACCTCGTATCTATCTATAGTACAGCTTTTAAAATTATTACTTTTAGTGGTGAAATATGGAGTCTTTTTTATGAATTGGCATAAAAGATACTATATTATGGGTAAGATATTTTAATTATGGTGTTTTTAACCATCTGAGTGGTAGCAAGAAGAGCAACGAGCCGATATTTATCTACCAAAATAAGCGCTTGCTACAAAACCTTCGGATTGCAAGGGTAGCCCTCTATATTCCGGTTTCATTTATGTTAAATTACACTCGATTTGTAAATCTTACATTGCAGAGTAAATTTACCATTATAATATCAGGTAATAAAGTTTCCTTCTATTACAGTAAAACTTCGTTATAACTCTTCTAGGGTCCAAGGCAAAAAAGCGCTATAACCGGGAAAGCACTATTACTGGGCAAAGGTATGATACCCTTCACGATTCGCGAAATCATCATCATAATCGTGGCGCGACAGCCCGACGTCGGGCCTTGGCCGCCTGGATCATTGTCCTCCAATTATCTCGGTCACGTGACCGCGTCCTCCAATTTTGGAAGCCCAGTAGCTGCGCGGCGTCCACACCTACTGAGCTCTCCCAACGAGATCTCAGTCGTCCTCGCAGTCTCGCTCCGTCGACTCGTTCTGCATTCATTACTCTTTTAGGCATGCGATCATTGTCCATTCGTTGGACATGCCCTGCCCATTGAAGTCGTTGTAGTTTGACGATTTTCGAGACTTGCAGCTCATCGTACATTTCATACTACTCATGGTTGTACCGGATGCGCCATCCATCTCGATCGCAAACAGCCCCGAAAATTCGCCGTAGAGCCTTACGTTCAGAAGTGTCTAGCATGTTTTCGGAGGCTTGAGTTAGGGTCCATGCTTCGCCGCCATAGCATAGCACTGGTCGTATAATGGTTTTGTACACGCGCAGCTTCGAGTTTCTGTGCACATGCTTCGATTTCATTATGGGGAGAACCGAGAAAAAAGTCTTATTAGCTAACTGTATCCGTCGCTTGATTTCGTCAGTTTCGTTGGCGTCCTTTGACAAGTTGCACCCCAGGTAAATGAAGTTGTTCACAAACTCGATGTTGAGGTCCCCCACATTGATGCTCGGTTGTGCAGGTGCCCTTGTCGTCGATTGCATCATTATTTTAGTTTTACCCTCGTTAATACGTAGTCCACCTTCTTTTGCAGCGGTATCGAGCGTATGCAGAAGTTCTTCTGCGTCGGCCAATCTTCGGGACATGATGTTGGTGTCGTCGGCGTACGCTGCTAATTGTGTCGACTTGATGAGTAGCGTCTTGCTGTTGTCCATATTCATGGCCCGAATAACGTATTCCAGTGCTAGGTTGAAGAGCGTCGGTGCCAGTCCATCGTCCTGTTTCAATCCAGTGCGTGTTTCAAATAGATCAGTAAGTCTATTATGTATCCTGACTTGTGAGACGGAGTTGGTCATCGTCATCTTAGTCAGTCGCACTAATTTGGCCGGTATACCAAATTGCAGCATGATGTTGTACAGTACTCCAAGATCGATACTGTCGTATGCCTGCTTGAAGTCGACAAAGATTTGGTATACGTTTACGTTGTATTCCCTGCACTTCTGGAGTATCAGTTTGACTGTGAAGAACTGATCGGTTGTGGAGCGACCAAGTTTGAGACCGCTTTGATATTCGCCAATGATTCGTTCTGCGTACGGTTTTATTTTATTTTCCAGAATTTTCGTCAAAATTTTATAGGACGTACAAACTAGTGAAATGCCCCTGTAATTCTCACACCGCAGTTTATCTTGGTTTTTGTGAATCGGACAGATGATGCTTCTTCGCCAATCGTCAGGGATCTCCTCGTCCTCCCATACTCGCAGGAGTAATTGATGTATGGCATCAATTAGACTCGTTCCACCGAATTTTAGCAGTTCATCTGGAAACTCGTCAGCGCCCAGCGCTTTATTTCGTTTTAGTGACCGCAACGCGAGATCAACTTCCTCTACTGTCGAGGGTTGTCTGGGTGGGCCTAGATCAACAATATCGTCGAGAGCTTCTTGTGTGGGGATATTATATGGTAGGTTCAGAAGCTCTTCAAAATAAGAGGCCCATCGTTTGTTAATGCCATCGGTGTCGCTGATGATGTTTCCATCCTTGTCCTTACAAAGGCTAGTCCTGGGTTGGTAGCCGTTCTTAATTGTATTTAATAGTTTGTTCGCTTGTCTGGTGTTCCTATTAGCTAAGTTTTCGTTTATATCCAGCAACTGCTCGTCAAAGTAAAATATTTACATTTCTTACGTCTAATTATTCTATTCGATATTCGCCGTAGCTCGTCATATTTTTCCCTCCTGGCTCTGGTTCCTCGTTGAATCCATTGTCTGTAGGCCTCGTTTTTCGCGTCAAGTGAATTTTTGCATTCTCCGTCGAACCAGTCATTTCGCGCTCGCCGGGCTTTATATCCCACGACTTTCTCTGCGACATCCTTGATGGTACCCTTGAACCCATGGACGCTTGTGTTGCTGAGGGCGATAGTATACGCCACCGCTGTAGCATCACTCAAAAGCTTATCAACCGCAAAGATTTTCTGGGGGCTGATTCTTCGCGAAATCGGTATTCCAAAAAATGTATAAATGCCGCTTGAGTAAATGGCTTCTAAATAATAGTACAATCAGCAAACCTTTGAATCAATCGACTATAGAATTGAAATCCTCAAATGCTCTCCTGCCTTCCGATTAGATTTCCCCAATATTTGATTCTTCTAATGGGAATGGGCTTCGTAAGACTTTCCTACTCAAACTACAAGGATCAGCCTCTTGCGTAATCAAGGACGTAAGTTACGACTCTCTTATGGGAGCGGTTATGGAAGGCTGCTATTTGGTCATCAATTATTTAAGAAGCAGCAACCTATAAGCTGAGTGTTTCCCTGCCTTATTTTTGTACTAATCTCGTTATGAGAAACACTAATTCTGAATTATAAAAAACTCTACAACTAATTTTACCATTATTCATCTTAATCAATCACACCATTCCTTATAACAGTGCAAGTTTAACTACCTAATTCCAGTGTCAAGATAAATTCCTCTTTTCAGTACCAGATACCAGCTCTCGGCTCAATAAATCCAAGTGAGTGCATAAAAGAAATTCCTGCTATCGACTTAATCCAATGAAAAGCTCTCAACACATTCGTGGAATTCATGGCATTTTAACATCTCTATAATCACACATGTCTATCAGATACATACAATGGACCATTTCGATTCGTGGCCCAAGAAGGAGAGTTCTTTTCACTTTTTGTCTTCTGAAAGGCAGCCATTGAGTCAACCATATCACTCACTATGTGTAAATGCAGGCAGGCTTATTGTGTGAAAGAGTCTACGGATTGCACTTCCAAACGCCAGATGCACTTTTTTTTGTATGTTTTCTTGAATTCAACGGCAAACTCGTTGATTCTTTCCATTCATATTAACACGTCATATGTGCAAGATATGTCTTTCATTAGCAATCCCGGACCGGCCATTCTGTCGGCAAGCCATATGTGTCGATGATGGGATGCCAGTCTTATTGCTAAACCAAAGAAAGAAAAAAAGGCTGTGAGAAGTCTGCTGGCTGCAATGATCCAAAGGCATTGGATTCCCAAGTTGGGTGGATAAGTGCAGTTAGCCATTCATTTCGCAGTCTTTGTTGCCTGGCAATGGACAATTATGTCCAACTTGCTCGTAGTGGCTGCCAGCCAGACACCAACATTTATTCAATTAGCGTTTTGTGAATGTTCTCTTGCGCGAATGACTGGATTTTATGGAATTTTGGGACATAAACCCAATGACTAAGTTTTGTGGTAAAATGCTTACTTAAGTGGTCGGGATGAGGTAATTAGTGGCGATAAATGCGCTGTTTATTTTAATAAAGTTGATGTTTGTTGCTTCCTATTATGTATATGTGCGGGGCGCAGACGAGATTCCAGCCGAAATTCGACCGTAGTCTCTAGAAATAAAGCCCCGAACTGAAAATTATAGAAAAATGAAATTTAATTGGTTACTGCCAAATATTTAGCTCAAGATATAGCTGTAGGTATTTGGTTTAGATCGTTGGTTTAAATTCGACCTTGAAGCCCATTCACCACGGCACGGTATACCTTTTTGACGTTTTGTTTTTTGATTCAAACTATTTCTCTTTACGTCGCTAAATCATAATTTTTTTTTTATCTCCTCATAACATTTCTTTTCCATTTGTTAAGTGGACTATGCATAATTTCATTTTTTCAACTCGACGCTTATCATTTTTTCCATCCAACGCTCATAAGCATGCAGCATAAAAATTAAGTACACTCGGATACTTGATTCGTATTTTCAATTAGACGGTTTATTTATTTCGTGAGTATCTTTTCTAGACGGCTCCACTCACAATCCAATGAACGCTGTTCCACCCACAATCTTATGAAAGATCCTTAGCGGATACATCTACCCAAGCTTGGTCATTATATACATGAATCGAATCCCCGCAAAGCCACGGCATTATATACATGAACCGAATCCCCGCAAAACCACGAACCGCTGATTCCAACGCTGTAGCGAATACATCTGCCCAAGCTTGGTCACGAACTGCTGACCCGACGCTGTAGCGAATACATCTGCCCCAGCTTGGTACAGCTTGGATTCTAAGCTCGCAATGTTTTACCGAATCCCCACAAAGCCACGAACCGCTTCTGGCGAAGCTTGGATTCTAAGCTCGCAATGTTTTTCGCGGATTATAGCTAAAGTATTTCGCCAATTTTAATAAAATATAAAATTTGCACACCTTCGAAAGAATACCTTTCTAATGGTGTATAAATCATTCAAATCGGTTCAGTAGTTTGGGAGGAGTTCCCGTCACAAAATTCCCATACAAAAATTGTTAGCCTATTAATATATAGATCCCGTGGAACCATAGATATATATTAAACAGATGTGAAATAGGCAAAGAGTGGAGGTACAAATTTGAATATCGAGTTATGGCTGACATATCCGCGCCTGCGCAGTGAAACGCGCACAACACGTATTAATATTTGGCCCAGCGGCCCGAGGAGCGAGGGGCCAAATGCTTCGCAAATGCCAAAATTGTGGCTGAGTGGCCGATGGCGTAACGACATTTACCGAACGTATGGCGACCGCGTGCAAATGGGTGGCAGTGCGCATGCGCGGCTTGGTTCGTTCGAAAATAACCTGAAGCACAGAGTGGGGATAGTACTATTACTGTTCTATTTAAATCTATGCGTGGAATGGACCAATTAAATGCCATACAATACTTCAACTACTTCTGCGAATCTGGGAAGTCGATGTTATTCCAGAAGATTGCCACAGGGGAATCATTTGCCCCATTCACCAAAAGGGAGATAAATTGCGGTGCGAGAATTACGGAGGCATTAGCGAATATCAAGGCGGCCTTAGACCTCGCCGATCTGCTTTTTACAGTCGAGCAAATCCTGAAAAAGTGTTCTGACTTGTGAGTACAACGTCGACGTGTACCAAATCTTTTGCAATTTTAACCAAGCTAAGTATCGTATCGAGTATCGATACATTTTGACATTTCACACACTTGTCTGTCAGCTTTTGCAATTGTCACATTTGTTCCTGAATTTCCATTGTGATCTTTCGTGTAAATAAAGTTATTATTATTTAGAATTCGTCTGATAGTTATTTGAGAGGATTGTAGTGACCTTAGGATTACCATTCGTCCAACTGGTGCCCATTTCGCCTCACGTGAAGGTCGGGCAGTGCCATCTGGCGGGAAAAAGGCCCCTCAACGAGCTAAGCCGCGGCCTATGCTTGCTGTAGCTCAGTTCGAAAGACGTGGGCAGGGTTTTCGTCGCTCTGAGCCCCTGTCCTTTATGTGTTAACAAAAATTCATAGGTCGGGGGAAGACATTACAAACAGGGGAGGTGAAAATGAATGAATTGTTAGCGGGCGGCTCACCTGTCTTCGCGCTGGCATCTGGTTCCAGGTGTAACGGAACCCTTGGCCTCTGGTTTCGTACCACCCGCAGGTCATTACTCTTCAGGTCCTGCCATCGATTTGCCAGTGGAAGCAGCACAACCAGACAAGAATATGGTTCATTATACTTCAAAACAGGCTGTGTTTAACACGTCGTCATCATCAGAAATGGAAAAAAATGTTGTTGCGAGTCACTGCATATTGTCTACGATTTATCGCTGTAATTTAAAAACGAGTCAACGAAAAGGGACTATTTACTACTAAGGAGCTAAACGACGCACGGCAATTTAGATTAAATATGTACAACAATTGGAATTTGCTGATGAAATCTGAAAATTGACAGCGTGAGTAGCCCAGGAAATGAATGCTCATTTGGGGAGTCTATATAGAAATGTCGTTACCACAAAAACGAAGTATGGGCTTTTGTTTGGACTAGTTTGGAGATAAACATACTAAAAGCCCTCGAACCTGCAAGGTGTGGAAAAGGCAGGGGAACGGAGAAGGTGCCATTTTTTTTTGTTTTTCGCATATATCTCGAAAGACCTTTGCCGTAGGAAAGAAAAGTTTATGACAGAATTAAAAAACAGTAAATCCTTTATAATAGTGTCCCACATCATTTTTTCATATCTTTTATAGTTTCTTAAGAGTTAGATGCTTATCAAATTCTCACATTTAAAAAAAAAATCGGTTTGCCTCAAGTTGTTTTCCTTTTATCTTATTTATGGCAGCCCTCAGTTTCTCTTCTAATTCTTCTTTGTGGGGTGTAGGCAAATGCCTTTAGTTGGAATAAATAAAAATGTGAGGATTGAGCAAAGCAAGTAGACCGCCTCACACTTGATAGAAAACCTGCACAACGGTCATACCTATAGTGTCAAATTATTCAGTTTTTAGTTGTTTTTGTATGTAGTAGCAACGCCTACTGTCGTTGAAGGCGTTTGGCAGCACTTGGTCGTTCTAGTGAATAAGTACGTGGTTGTGGGGGGTCGTATTCCTTTGTTTCTTCGTGAATAATTTCCACATCGCCTTTGAACTCGTAAGTCGTCATTGTCAGAGCCAGTCGTTAAACAGCTCCCAACCGCTTTCTCTCCGTAATCATACAAGATTTTTAGTATGATATATGTTGTTAATTGCCTTGACCCCTCCAGGGGCATGGGCGCGTCAGCATCTTTAGCATTTTTTGCCTTGTTGGCGTTTCGATAGCATCTACTTTCCGGAAGTGCAGTTGCTAGCATGTACCCCCTATCCGCGCCGTCCTTATACTGACAAGCTCGGAGCACTGTGAGAGATAGTACTCACAGGTAGTTTTTTTGGTCGCGCCGACATTTGAACTCCGAGCTCTAGATTAGTATCGTAGAACGGTGACCGAACAACCGCGGCCATGGAGCGTGATAGGCAACTTTTCACTGGGGATATTTCAGCGTCTATTGTCTGCGCTTATGTCCACTTGTTTCGAGGCTTGGTTTTGCCGTTTGCTTGGTAACTTCATGTTACTGATGTCCCAGATATCTGAAATTAAAGCTAATCCATTTATCTGATGACTTATTTCGAGAGATAAATACTTTATTCGATATACAATACCAAAATAAAGATTTTTTAATCTTTAGACGAACATTTTTCAATTTTTGAAAAGCCATTTCTCGGAATTTTTTTCACATATTGATATGATTTTTATACCAAATTTTAGGAAATATATTGTTTTTTCAAGGGTATATACTTTAGAAGGTATTGATATATCTTTTGCATTTTTTTGTCCGGTAGTCTAAAATAAATTTAAGTTAATTGATTTTTTTCCATTTCCTATATAGCTGCTAATCTTTACACACGTTGCTTCCATGTCAAATTAAAGATAATTGAATGGTCTATTAGATTCCGGACAAACTTTTTCGTAGGTTGAGTACTTTTTTCGATATTTCACAATATGCATCACCAAAACGGGCAATTTTCGCTTTTCGGGAAGTATTTTAAATGTTAGAAGAACTTTTCTTCCGAAAAGCTTACATGTATGGAGAAGCTTTATATATAAAATTTGAGGAAACTTAATACTCTTTTAAACAGTTGCTGACGACTTTTCAGCAGGACACATGCCTTAGGTGTTATTAAGGGATGTTTACATTTGTGTTTCGTGTGGTCCATTTTTTAAGCAATTGGGTTTCTATTGTACTTTTCTAATTAACTATCATATCTACGGTTATCTGACTTATCTCAAACTAAAGCTTGTTAAGTTATAAATGAAACCGGAATATAGAGGGCTACGCCCGCAATCCGAGGGTTTTGTAGCAAGCGCTTATTTTGGTTTATAAATATCGCCTCCTTGCTCTTCTTGATATCACTCAGATGGATATAAAAAACGTAATAAAAATGTCTTACCCACTTACATTTTACATGCTAATTCATATTACGTGATTGTAACGAAACTTAGAACATATTATTGCTTAAGGTGTTGGTTATCGTTGGCCATCAGTACTTTTGACCTCGAACGTGTTTGAGGCGTGCAAGGGTGTGCTAACAGTAACTATACAAATAAACTATTATTGACCTATTCTGAGAAGATATACAAATTCCACTATTTTCCATTTTATATGTTTTTCGAAACCCACTTCCTGTAAGTTTTCATAATTCTAAGTATAACGGTCTCAAAACGCAGGCAAGGGCGGGGGGGGGGGGGTCAAATTACGAACTAATTATTTTCTCCTCTCCCACAGTTCCCCTTTCTATAAATTTCGAGAAAATGCCAAAAAATGGAATGTACTCATCATTACCTTTCTCACGACACCTCATTTGCTTATACTCGTACCAGTCGATAAAAAAATTTGACCTTAATTTCGCCTCTATGTGGACCCCCCTTCCTCCCGGTAAAGTTGGCCAATTAAGACACAGCGCCCCCAACCAATCCTTACCCTTTCAAAAATGATTAGTTAAATAACTGCAATTCGCACTACGAAAACCAACATGAAAGTATAGTAGTACTCACACATATGAGGCCGGTAGGTGTATTTTTTGTGTGGATAGTGTCAAAATGCCGAACTTTAAATGAATGTACTATTATTAAATATTATGTGATTATAACGAAACTTAGAGATATTATTGCCTATGATGTTGGTTATCATTGGCCATCAATATTTTTGACCTCGGGTACGTGTAAGGGGTGCAGGGTTGTGCTAACTGAAACTATAGAAATGTACTATTATTAACCTTTTCTGATGAAATTTCAAAATTCTAGAAATCTAGGTTTTCTACACTAGTAAAATGGCGCTTTTCTGTAAATTTTCATATTTCTAAGTATAACGGTCTCGAAATGCAAGGGGGGGGGGGACAAACTCGGATGACATATTTTCCCCTCTCCCTCTTCTCCCGTTTCTTTAAATTTGAAAAAAATTCCAAAAATGGAATGTACTCGACGGTACCTTTCTTATGATACCTCACTTGCCTGTACTAAACGAAAAAAAAATTTCGACCTTCATTTCCCCTCTATGGGGACCTCCCCTTAAAGTTGACCTATTACGACGATTCGCTTTCTCCGGTGAATTATAGTAATTCTACACATTCCTTCAAAATTTCATGTATGTAGTTTCAGCCGTTCGTGAGATATTCCATGGACAGACGGACAGACAGACATTTGACCGATTTCATAAGGGTTTTGTTTTACTACAAAACCCTAAAAATCGATTCGCTTTATTTTCCTCGTGCGACTAGTATTTTTTTATCCGTTATTTCATGAAATACATCACAAAAACGATGATTGTTTTTGAAGAAAAAAACAAGCAGTTGAAAACAACTGTTTTTCAAGTGGGATTATCCTCAAAACTAGTTAAGAGGTGGAAACGTTCTGTATTTTTTTGTACTCTTCAATTTTGTCTCAGCAAGTTGTTTTTGTTATTAATAGTTGCCGAAATAAAAGCGAAAAACTAAGAAAAAAACCCTTGACCCCTATTACCTCCCGCGCGGCGTTGGAGCTCCCGCTGAGGACTTTTAGTTAGTATGATATATTCCTAGTATTAATCAACATTCATGTTAAGTTTAAACATTTTCTGAATTATTCCACTCGATTTTCAATCGTCACCTGGGGTATAATAGAAAAGGGCAATATGGAATCTGAAGAAATTTTATAAATGGCTATAACTTGCACCCTGTTCAAGACACAACAATGAATTTTATACTCATTTAGAGAAAAATTGCATTATCTACCAATTTTCCTTTGACAACTTCTTTGTTCAATATATGATAAAAAAGATAAAAGGATCAAGTTTGAAAAAAAAAATGCGCAGTTAAAAATGTCGGACTTTTTTTTTAACCTGGTCTTGGACTACCAGCTTTTTTATTCATTTTAATTCTGCAATCTGAACTCTTTCAAAGCTTACTTCTATTTTAAACCAAATTTCTAATGAATTATAATTCAATTTAAACTTTGTCGTGTTCTTTTTGTTCTCGCATTAGTTTCTAATCAAACTGTAATTACAATGTAAACCCCACAAAGTATATTTTTTGAGTCTCAAGTCCCAGCATAACTACTCGCGGTCAGCTCAAAATATTATGCTGCGTGGCCGAGTGGTCTAGGTCGCAACTCTACAACACGGAGTTCACAGGTTCGATGCTGCGCCACGGCGAAAAAAGTTAAAGATTAGCTGGCTAACCTGCGATAGGCAACAAAGAATTTGGAAGTTTTAAACTAAAAAAAAAACCAATGGAGAAAAAATCTAGAGGGGCTAAAAAAACGCAGTAAAAGTAATATTTTTTCATAGACTATAATTTCTGTAGATTAAATTTTAAACCAACAATTTGATTAAAAAAATAATACCAGCAAAGTTTAATAAATAAACCAGTGTAAGTTTGCAGAAGCAATTTTAATACTTTCATTTTATTAAAATCTAATTCAGTTTTGGTGTCGTCATATACGAGTACATTATGTAAAATAAACCGAATTAGCATTGATAATAGACCAGGATTTTTAACTGTGTGATTTTTGTGAAAAATTACTGACTTTAAAAAGCATATATGTATCTTCTAAACTATAAAAGATACAAAATATATATGATGTATAACAATCTTATAGGAAATTTAGTGGTCCGGGCGCTTTTAGTATGTTTATTTTCTAGCTAGTCCAAACTTAACCCCATAGTTCATTTTTGTGGTACCGACATTTGTATCTAGAAAGTCTTATTGCTTAGGGTAGAGAAGATAGGCGTAAAGAGTAAGTTACGTAGACTCTACCCTTTCATCGATGGAAATGGAACTCTACGATTAATTTGACGACTGGCTAATTCGAATTTAACTAATAGTGAAAGGAATTCCATTATTACTCCAAAAAGAGCACCTGCACGGATCTATTTTTACGCCATGCACACGAAATGACACTGCATGGAAACGTTCAACTGATACTAACGACGCGACGATTCCTCTCAGTTGATGGGCAGCTTATCAAAACCGCGAGTCACAATTACTGGGCCGTTTACTCACACTGGAGTGGGCTATTGCGGACCTTTTCTAATAAAGGATCGAAATGGACGTAAAAGTCGAACGCACAAAGGATACGTCGTGATTTTTGTCTGTTTCGGAGTAAAAGCTATTCACATTGAATTGGTTAACGACTTACACATTTTAGGCGGCCTTAGCGAGATTTGTTGGACGAGATTGTGGCACAAATTTTATTGGAGTGAATATCGAACTAAGAAAAATTGTGGAAAGCAACAACGTTCAAAACAAATTAGTTGACATATCATCACTTGGAAATTTAACCTTCCGGCATCCCCACACTTCGGCGGTTTATGGAAAGCTGGCGGAAGTTCCATTAATACCATTTGCGATCGAATCTTTGAACAGTGTAGCACATATCTTTTGAAATATGAATTAGTTAATTAATTAATAATAATTAATCATAGTATATTATAATTAATAATAAATCATTAATAATTAATTAATTGTGGAAAATTTGAATATACGACTTATAAAATTCGTTTATTTGTTTGAAATTAATGGTCCGTCCAGAATAATGAATAAATAAATAAAATAAATAACTGGCGCAACAGTCCAATTTGAACCACGGCCTCGAGATGAGTTATCATCATCTCATTTTTCTAGATCGTGACAGTTTTTGTGCAGAGGTATGTGATCAGCAACACGCTCAACCGAGTTATTTACCCCATAATGGGTACTCATTTAACAGCTGAGTGCGCTCATAGTCCGACACGTAAATCCCCGGAATCGAACCGGGGCCAGTGCGTTGAAGGCGAACGTGCTAACCGTTGCGCCATCCGGACTACACCGAACAGAATAATGAAGTTTCACTTTAAACATTGCTTCGATTTTTCGTATCAAACCTGTTTTTTTTTCGTTTTCGTTCGGAGCATTTTTACTGGAACAGGCTGCTGATCTTTTTGAAATGCGTGCTGGACTAAAGCAAGGCAATGGACTGGCTCCGACGCTCTTCGACGCATTTGAATACGCCATCTGGGTGATGAATCGACACAAATTATAGCGTACGCAGACGACAATAATATGATGTCTCGAAATACGAGTATGTCTGCCATTGAAGAACTACTGCATAACCTTGACATGTCTGCGAAAGTAATTTTACTATGCATTAACGAGGAAAAACGAAAATAATGGGGGTCCTATGCATTAAAAAAAAATAATTTTAAAAATAATAAGAACGGTTCCTATATGATCGCTGTTAAAAATTATCAAATATTAATTTAAAATACCAGTTTCGCGTTTAACTAACGTGCACCCAATTAAACAACAATGAATTATCTTTTAAAAATAAGTATTATATTTTTGTTATATTCGTATTACCAATACTATGCCTGCTTATTGGAAAATTATTGGGCTTCTTATGGGCGACCCTTAATTATTGTTTTTTTTTTTGTATTGTAGGTTAAATTTGCGGAATCCCATTGAGATCAATATAAAACTGTTGATTTGCATAAAGCATATCCTGCAGACAAATCTATCAAATTCATTTTAATATTATATATTCGTCGGTTATCTAATAAAACATTCTTTTTTTTTTCTCCTCAGAAAATGCGGCAATTCCAGAAAACTCTGGAAGATTTAAGTTCCCGAGTTGCTTCAGCCGAAACCACCACGTCGACATGGACGAGCCCAACAAATGCCAACGAAGCCACAGAACAAATGCAACATTTGCAACGTTTGCGAGACAAAATGACTACAGCATGTGCGCTCCTGGATGATTGCAATGAACAGCAGGGTTTCTTTACGGCCAATCATGTTTTAGTTCCAACACCTTGTTTATCGAAATTGGAAGACCTAAATACTAGGTAAGTTTTTTTTAGGTTTAAGTTAATTGGCAAATTAAATTAATGCTGAAGTAGTGAACAGCTGGATAGAGCTGGCGGTAGTTGATAGGATGGAGGCATACTTCAGCATCACACTAGGCAACTGGAGGAAGGTCGAGGGAAGCCTTTTTTTTTTTTTTATTATTATAGAGTGGGGAAATCTCATTGTTCAGGAGACACTGCCGACTACTGATGTCAATTGTACGGCAGCGACATGGGACTTTCATCTTCAGTGTGCGACTACTTACCCAGTAAAACTTTCAACCCTCTTTCTCCACCATTCTCCCTACGGAACTACCTCTCAGTATTACGTCGTAGGGCTGGTTTTGGCTAATTAGCCGTTAATCCTTTGCGTCCTTTTTCGTAGTTGCTCCTCTTTCCTCAGTTCCCTATGTATGTCGCATATTGTGTGAGTTACGGTCTCCCAATTGGATTCAGATCTTATCATGTGTTCCACTATGTTATGTGGATTGAGGTCACTGCTAAGTTCGACCTCCAGTGCTTCACGCTTACCTCTATATCTTGGACAGTGAAAGAATACATGTTCCGGGTCTTCCGCTATTCCTGGGCACCTCGGACAGTCGGGCGAATCGTCCAGCTTGAATCTGTGTAGGTACTTCCTATATCCGCCATGACCAGTAAGAAACTGGGTTAGATAATGGTTCACCTCTCCATGTTTGCGGTTCAGCCACAATTCGATTTGCGGCATAAGTATGTGTGTCCAGCTTGCCTTCGGAGTTTCATCCCACCGCTGTTGCCATTTCCTCAGAGACTCGCACCTTTCTCGTTTTTTGCGCGCATTATATACGTCCGGTGGCTCCAAACATCGGCCTTTGTGCAATCGGTCCATTTCGTCTGCTAGAATATCTACGGGGATCATACCTGATACAACGTAGGCTGCCTCATCTGATGTTGTTCGGTATGCACAGCACACTCTCAATGCGTTTCTTCGATAAACGGAGTTGATTCTTCGAATATTACAGGCGTGACGAAGCGCGTCGATCCAAACTGGTGACGCATACAGAAGTATAGAGGTGATCACTCTAGATAATAAGAGCCTCCTACTCGGTCGTGGTCCTCCCACATTTGGCATCATCATCGCCAAAGCCACAGTAGCATTAGCCGCCTTCTTGCATATGTGCTTGAGGTGCTCTCCAAATGTTAGCTTCGCGTCAATCATCACCCCCAGATACATAATTGCTGGCTTAGAAATAATTATGGTGTTTCCGACTCTGATCCTCAGGGTATTATTTTTTCTTCGGTTGCTGATGAGAACGGCTTCCGTCTTTTGTTCAGCTAGCTCCAGTCCTACTTTATCCAACCACAACTTAATAGTTGTGATTGCTTCGGTGGCATAAACTTCGGCCAATGCTGGATCCTTGGCCACCACGACCACAGCTATGTCATCTGCGAACCCGACTATCGTTACTTCTTTGGGTACTGGTAAATCCAATATGTCGTTGTACATGATGTTCCACAGCAAAGGGCCGAGTACAGATCCTTGCGGTACTCCTGCTGTTACATTGTACTCCCTTGGTCCTTCGCTGGTTTCGTACTGTAGGATTCTACACGAAAGGTAGCTCTGTATAAGTCGCGTCAAATAGTCAGGCACACCTATCCTCTGCAAAGACAAATGAATGCATTTCCAGTTTGCCGAATTGAAAGCATTTTTGACGTCCAGTGTCACAACCGCGCAACATTTGCTATCTCGAAGTGCCTGTTTCCCTAAATCTGTCACTGTCAAGATGGCATCGGCCGTGGAGCGCGCCCTTCGGAAACCAAACTGTCGGTCCGACAGTGCTCCCTTTTCCTTTACGACGGCAGCTAGTCTGCTAAAAATTATTCGTTCCAGTACCTTCCCAGCGGTGTCTAGCAGGCAAATTGGACGGTATGAATTTGGTTCGCCCGGTGGTTTGTTGGGTTTTGGTAGCAGAACCAATCTTTGTTTCTTCCATACAGCAGGGAAAACTCGCTCCTGCAAACAGGATTCAAAAACACTGACGAACTTCCCGGGAACCGTGTCAACTCCTACTTTCAACACTCCGTTGGGAATGCCGTCAGGGCCTGGTGCTTTGTTGTCACCTATTCTGGAAACGATCTCTAAAATCTCTCTGTCAGTTAATGCCGGTATCTGCTCTTCATGGACTGATTTTCAACGTTTTCTAACGCATGCTGGGGGAAGAGAACTGAGACTATCCGATTTAGTAGAAGAGGGCACTTCACTTGAGGTGTTTGATAACTGCTCAGCTTCTTCATAACTACTCTATAAGCCGTTCCCCAGGGATTAATATCTGCGTCCTCGCAGAGTTGCTTGAAACAGTTTCGTTTACTCTTTTTTATTGCCTGCTTTAGTAGTCCGCGTGAGGTCCTGTATTCTTGTGCCAAGTTGTTGTAGTCTGGTGTCTCTCTTGACCACTGATACAATCGACGTGCTCTCAGGCACCTGCGCCTCAGTCTTGCAATTTCTTCATTCCACCAGTAGTTTGCTTTCCGGCGGTTAGAAGACTTTGTCCTTGGCATAGAGGCATCACATGCTTCTACTATCTGCTTTATAAGCTGCGACGCCTTTTCCTCTGCATTTCCTTGAATAGCTCCCTTCTGGTGCAAGGTTTCGATGAACGCATCCCCGTCGAAGTTTTTTGCAGACCATCTCCGATTTATCGGTGGTATCCTTGTTTGTGGTGTTCTGCTGGCAACGGTGAAGTAAATGGCCTGATGGTCGCTGTGTGTATAGTCCTCGCTCACGCCCCATTCGACTGTCGATACAAAGGAGCTACTGACAAATGTAAGATCGATAATAGAGCCTGTACTTCCTCTTCTAAAAGTATTACTACTGCCTGTATTCATTAGGACGACGTCCAGTTGTGAGAAAGCCTAATCCTTACCTTCCGCCGGAAGAGTCATGGAAGAGAATCCGGGACCAGCTCCGGTCTGTAAAGCTGGTGGTTGGCACCAAGGGCTGATCAAGCTCATGTCCTTTGCTAATCAGTGCTCAGCCAATATATTCCGAATTGCCATCGGCATGGCGGGTGAGCTCTGGCCAGGAGCTAAGCTGGCAATCATTCTGAGGATTGAAATACCTTCAGCCCTAGACCTTGCACCTGGCTTCCATTGCAATTAATAGATACGAATGAAATTTTGTATGACTAGAGAAACGTAAAAAATTACGATCCTGTTGATGGCTACAAACCGGCAGTGCTTGTCGTCAATATGGAAGCCGTGGAGCATCTTGCGAGGATGAACGGAATAATATCGTACGGTTTCCTGAAAATTAAAGTCCGTGTTTATAAGGGCGGTGTTAAAAGGTCTCGTACCAAAGCTCTGAATGGAGGAGTGAAATCAATGGAAATCCGTAATCCAAACGCTCGATGTAAAGGATGCTTATCGGTATCATCCGACGGCACAAACATGGAGGTTACGCTATATCACGAACTGTCACATCTGATACGGAGTTATCTGCATCTGACGTTGATTGGAATGCTAAAACTACTGTGGTAGAGTCGGTGAAATTGCCGCAGTAGTGGTCAGTTTCGTGCAAGTTAGCCTCCACCACTGTAAGGCAGCTTCGGCTGCTCTTCTTCTCCGTCTCGAGCAAACGGTCAAAGACATTGCTCTGTTCAAGATACAGTAAATGGATTGTGGTCTCCTAACTGTAATCTATTTTACGTTAAGGATAACGGCAAACCCCGATCCTGCATTCTTGTGAAAAATAATCTAGATGCGTACCTGATACCGCGTTTCAGCGACTGAGACTCTGTGGTGGTTATCCTGGAGCTTGCGAGGAGGCGTCTTGAAACAGTCAGTGGATTATTTTCGGATCTGATTGTAATACCAATCACATGCTGTGGGGTAGCTCCGACATAAATGACAGGGGGAGGTACTTCTCGCTAGGCACTAAACTCCTCATCTGTAACGTTGGTTGCATATCTGCTTTAATCGCAAGATTTAGGCGGGAGGTCCTAGACATTACACTTGTCTTGGAAGGCTTGCAACATTTGATACGAGATTGGAGGGTGTCCACTGGCCACTCCTCTGATCATCGTTATCTTCAATTTCGTCTAGATGACATACCTATACCCATCCCAGTAATTGTAAATCGTAAAAGAACTGACTCGGGCAAGTACAGGAAATCTTTTTTGGACTCATAACCGTCACTACCAGGTCAGTCTTGTAGCACACATGAGTTAGATAAAATAGTGAAAACCCTAACAGGGGCACTGTAGAAATCTACTGTCAAATCATGCCCTCTTAGCAAACGCAGTGGTAGGGTTAAACCACCGTGGAGGAGCCCTCAACTCAGTGAGCTTAAGGACACATGAAGGAAAAGCTTAAATTAAGCCAAATTTCCAAAGCAGAACTCGGACTGGGTAATTTATAATGGTCATCTTCGTGCATATAAGAGTGGATTGAGAAGGATCAAACGCAGTTCGTGGAGAGCGAAAGTATTGATAAGTCCAACGAAGCCTCTCCTGGCTTCGGATGAGCCTATTCACGAACCCTACTATGCCTAGTTATTGCTGAAGGATGAAAGTACTTGGATATTCTCGAGTCAAGGGACGATCGAGGTCTTGCTTGATACGCATTTCGCTGATAGCTCAGCTTGTTATACCTCATGGTTACTTTTATAACTAATACAGTGGTATGGGATCGCTCCTCTCTTCTCACGAAAGAAAAGATTGAATGGGCAATGACGAGTGTTGACCCTTTCAAATCTGCTGGCCCTGATGGTATCATTTCGGCGCACCTACAGCACATGCAGGATATAGTATACCCTTGGATTGCATCGATTTTCAAGTCCTGTTTTGAATTTATAGACATTGCTATTGTATGGAGGGTAGTTAAAGTCTTCGACCCATCAGCCTGTCATCGACTCTGTTAAAGGTGTTTTATTAATACACACACACCTACGGAGCGTTATTCTAACACAGCTTCTGGGAACCGTTACTTCAAGCCTACTGCAAGGGCCGTTCTGTGGACACTGCTTTACACTCTCTCGTGGGTTATATGGAAAGTCCATCGGCTGAAAGGAGTATATGCTTGTTGCTGTTCTGAATATTGAAGCCGCTTTCAACAACGTTAAACCTGAGACTGTCACTGATGCTCTCTCAACATTATGTGGAGATGATTCAAGCTGCAAGTTTGTGCATCTCTCGGGTTATATCCTCTAATCTCGGCACATCATCTGTACGTAGGTATGTAAGGAGGGGCGCACTCCAAGGCAAGGTTTTCTCTCCCCTTCTGTGGAATTTACTGGTTAAACGGTTAAGCCTGGAAGGGTTGGGATGCCAAGTTACCGCTTATGCGGACGACATTGCTGTTGCAATTTCAGACAAATTTACCTGTGTTCTCTGCTTTCTATTGCGGAATGTCCTCGTCATTCTGGCAAAATGGGCTGGTGATGTTGGGGTCAAAACAAACCCACTCAAAACGGAACTCGTTCTCTTCACCAGGAAATATAGGATACCTTCATTTGAACCACCATTGACGGAGGGCAAGGCAACGCTTATACTAGCTGGTAAAGCCAAATGTCTTGGGCTCATTTTAAATAAAAAAAAATATGTTAGAAGGATAAAATTTAAGAACGTGTGACAATGGCAATTGTTCCACTATACTCTTGGAAGACGGATATAGGCCCAAAATGAGGATTGCAACCAAGAATGGTATTCTGACTACATATCGGTAGTGCATCCCATTATGATGCGTGGGGTTATCGTCTGATAGACTGCGGTTACCATAGCATCGCAGTGAACACTGTTAGAGAAGGTCCAATGATCTGCATGTGTTGCCTTCACGGGAATTCTAAGGACAACTCCGACCGCGCCGTCTTGGGCGAGCTGTTGGATCTACTTCCTTTGGACATCTTCGCAGAGCAGATGGCTGCGAAGACGGTCATTCGTCTGCGTGAAGCTGGTCAGTCACAGGCCACTAGACTGTTTTGAACAACATTGATATTCCCGCAGATACGGACTACACCTCTCCGAAATACCTGTTCGATAGGGGTTTTACAAGCCTGATCCCATTGGGGAATGAGTGGCCGGAGAACGCTAGTCTGACTTCTGCCATTAGCACCTGCGAGGCGGTATCCTGGTTTGCGCAAAATATCATATCTGCTAAAGATGTACACGGATGGTGGTTTAATCGCTCAGTTGCGTCGTGTTCACATGTGGTGGTAGCATATGACAGGGCTAATACTGATGGTCTAGTGGCACTACATGTCATGCGACTAGGCCGAAACTGGACTCCGGGCCGCTCCCACGAGCTACTGATGCTGAGCAGAAACGTTTTGAGAAACGAGGTGGGACTTTTCACGGGGCACTGCCATATAGGGGAGCATGCTAAAAGACTGCGCCTCCCTCGCAATGATAAAGTAATCTGCGGAAACGAGGAGGAGGAGGAAAGTCCTTCTCACCTTATGTGTGCTTGCTCTGCCTTGACGATACGTAGGAAAGACATCCTTGGGTCCTACTTTTTTATTGATCTAGATGATTTAAAGAATGTTAGGGTTGATTGGCTTCATCGCTTCATTGACAGCTCTGGCTGGTTTGAAAACTGAGCTAGGCTGGGGTTGCTGCACTTAAGGTATCACCACAACAGACCCAGTGGTGGTCTATATGTGTTTTGATCAGTCTTTTGTGGTTTAACCTAACCTAACTTTGTCATGAAGTTTGCAACGCACACATTTGTCATGAAGTTTACATCTTCCACCATCTAAAGTATGTCTTTTTGGTCAATATGACGAGGTGAGTCGATTTAGCTCTGTCCGTCTGCCTGTCTTGTTCGATGTAAACAAGCTCGCTTCTAACAGGCTAACTGCAGGCTAGACCTAGCCTGCAGTCAAATAAAGCCTGCATAATGTGTAGCAACTCAGTTGTCCTTGGACGGAGACCCCAAGTCCGACCAATGAAACTTTGTTGCTTTTTGTAATAAGCAAGGTTACACGTACAATGTGGGGTGGGTCTTCTTCAGAGTGGGTCGTCCCGTTGAGCTTGCAGTCCTTATAATTCTATAAATTCCTAGTTTACTACAGCATTAAATTGCGCTTGCCCGTGCACTACGGTCGACATTCTGTGTCACTTATAGTTAACAATGTCAACGTCACCCGCAGAATCCTTGGCAGAGTACTGTCTACCACACAGGCATCGTCAACCGCGACAACCAGGAGTTGTCCTCGTGCCATTGTGACTACTATCCAGGTAAAAGCCTAACTACTGTTAAGTATTACTTCGCGGGGTGGGATTGGTAAGCTAGCCGCCACTTGATCGCTCGCCACTAGTGCTTTCTTCTAGAATCTCGTGTATTGTGCTTTCTTTGTGAAAGCCGCCTATGGATGTCGCACAGGGTGCGACACACGGCCTCCCAATTTCGATTTGATCGAAGCATATGTGCTGCAATATTTTCCGGGTTCACTACACCTCCCAATTCTGCCTCCAGTTCACCACGTTTTACCGTGAATCGCGGAAAATGGAATAGCACAGATTCCGGATATTCAGCTATTCCTGGACATTTCGGTTATTCCGGCAAGTTATCAAATCTTTAGAGAAATTGTTATTAGCCCCCATGGCCAGTAAGGAACTGTGACTGGTATTGGTTTACCTCGCCGTGCTTTCGGTGGCGCTTACTGCAGCATTGAAGTAATGGCTCTAGGCAAAATAACCTCCTGGTCGCTCCGCGCTATGGTTGACATCATTCTTGGTAGTGTTGCCATGAAAGATGCCGTGGCATTCGGCGCTTTTTCCTAAAGATATTTAGCTGAAATGTTCTTCGAAGGTCAGCTTGGCGTCAATCATCACACCTGCGTAATTGACGGCTGGCTTGGAAATGATGATACTACTTTCGATTTTCAACCTGTTTGTGCGGTTGCTAATGAGGCTTGCTAGACTTACCTTTCCAACCATAACTTCATGGTTGTAATTACCTACCCGTCCACGGCGTTCGTGGCCGTGGATGTTTGTGTTGTCTTCCCTCTGTGGTGCGAGGCGTAATAAGCTACAACATCTCCCGACTTGTCGCATGTAGGCGGCTAAATGGAAGCAGGAGGTGCATGCTGGCAACGTGCATCGTCCGAAAGTGGTTTATGCCAACGAAACGTCAGCTAAACCTCATGGAATAGTTGATGCGCTATGCCCATTAGCAGTTAGAGGAAATGAGTATGAGAGTATATATAGTACATTTCAGCGTATTTCCAACCTTTAGCAACCAGCACCACTGCGATATCGTCGAGGGCGGCTTTCATTTCAACAATGGTAGATTCAAATTTGAGTACCATAGATGTGTTATCTGCGTACCTGATTGCTAGGTACGAGTAGCTATGGTCATATAATATGAAAAGTAGTTCGTTCACAACTAATAACAGCGGTGAAGGAACCTTGGCTTCTAGATAGCGGTAACGCTGATGATGTGAAAGTCAAGCAGTCTTTTGATGGTTTCATTCTAGGGCCTGTAAGATATGGCAATAATTCCGGGTTGTTATTTTTTTGGGTATGAAGACAGCGTGCACTTCCCTCCATAGTTGTTTTGTATAACTTTCCGTGAATAGGACAATTAGCGGAGTGATGACGATGAGCCAGGCTGCTCTGTACCAGGACTGGAAAGAAACCACCATTTCCGAAGCCTTTAACGGCTCAAAAAACTCGACAGTTGTAACGGACGGTTTGGTGGGCATCCGTGGGCACAGAGCCTAAGGTTGCACGATGACCGTGAAGGTCAGGCAGTGCCATCTGACGGAGAAATAGGCCCTTCAACGAGTTCGGCAGCGGCCTATGCTTCCTATAGCTCAGTTCGGAGACGTGGGCGGGGCTTTCGCCGCTCGATGCCCCTGTCCTTTAGGTATTAATAAATAATAGGCCTAGGGAAGTTGACGGATTGCTAGGATGCCCCTCCTCTCGCATTTTGGTTTAGGTGTAATGGGAGCCTCGGCCTCTGGTTTCGTACCACCGACACCGACAGATCATTAGTGCCATCGATCTGCCGGTGCAAGCAGCACTACCAGACCAGAATATGGTTCATTACACAGTCTCTTGTTTGTTTATTCATCACTTGATTCGAGATTGGGGGGTGACTCATGAGCATTCATTCTCTGATCATCGCTATTTTCAGTTTGGCCAGGATGAGCGACCCGAACCAAACCCAGTAATCGTGAATCGCAAAACAACTGACTGGGACAAGTACTGGAGATATCTTGTGAATATGCTACCCCCTCTACCAAGTCAGCCATGTACTACGCAAGAATTGAATGAAATGGTAGAGACCCTGACGGAGGCACTGAGGGCATCTGCTGTTGCCCTGCTAGTAAGCAAAGAGGTAGGGCTAAGCCGGCGTGGTGGGGCGCTCAGCTCAATGAGCTTAGGGCCGCATGCAGAAGAAGCTTCAATAAGGCAAAATACTCAGATTGGGGAATCTACAAAGGCAATCTTGGTATTTATAAGAAGGAGCTGAGAAGAGCTAAACGTAGCTCGTGGATACATTTTTGCGATAGCATTGATAGTTGCAGTGATGCTTCCAGGCTTAAGAAGATCCTTTCTACAAATCCAACCATGCCAAGTTATCTGCTGAAGGACGATGGAACATGGACACATCGAGCCAAGAGACGATCGAGGTTTTGCTTGACTCACATTTTCCTGGCAGCTCTTCTGCTAAATCTCTCGGGGTAACTCCCACCACCAATATGGCACCATGTGATTTCAAGCCAATTCTTTCCAAAGAAAAGATTGTTTGGGCTATAAACAGTTTTGACTCTTTCAAATCTGCTGGCCCTGATGGTATCATTCCGGCGGACCTACAACATATGCTGGACGTAATATACCCGTTGATTGAATCGATCTTTAAAGCCTGTCTAGAATTACGAGTAGTATATATTCCTCGTATATAGATGGAAGTTAAAGTGGTCTTTATCCCAAAAGCGGGTAAAAGTTCTCCCGCACCCCTGAAAGACCTTCGACCCATTAGCCTATCGTCAACATTGCTGAAGGTGTTGGAGCGTTTGATCGACACACACTTGCGGTGCACTATTCCATCGCATCTTCTATCCACTTCTCAGCACGCCTATTGGAAAAGACGATCAGTGGACACTGCTTTGCACTCCTTGGTAGGCTACATCGAAAGATCATTCGCATACAAGGAGTACACGTTGGTTGCCTTTCTCGATATGTAGGGGGCTTTCAACAATGTAAAACCTAAGGCTATTATCGATTCCCTCTTAACTCTGCGAGGGGATGACTCGCTTTGCAAGTTAATTCACCTAATGCTTGCGCCTCGGGTTGTATTCTCTAGTCTCGGTGCATCATCTCTTCGCAGGTATATAAGCAGGGGTACCCCTCAAGGTGGTGTTCTCTCTGCCCTTCTATGGAATCTGGTGGTCAATAGGCTGCTTCTAAGCCTGGAAGGTTTGGGATGCAAAGTTATCGCTATGCAGACGATATTGCGATTGCAATCTCGGGAAAGTTTCCCTGTGTCCTGAGCGACTTAATGCAGAATGCCCTATCTATCCTGGCGAACTGGGGCGAGGTTGGTGTTGGAGTAAATCCGCAAAAAACTGATCTTGTTCTCTTTACTAAGGGACACTCGGTACCCTCTTTTGAACCACCATTAATGGAGGGCACAAGGCTTGTACTCACTGATAAAGCCTAATTCCTTGGTCTCATCCTAGATAGAAAACTATGCTGGAAGGCAAACATTCAAGAGCGTGTGACTAAGGCAACCGTTGCACTATATTCGTGCAAGAAGCCTATAGGCAAAAAATGGGGCTTACATCCAAAAGTGGTTTACTGGCTCTATGTATCAGTACTGCGTCCCATGTTAATGCATGGGATCATCGTCTGGTGGACGGCACTTTGTATCATGTCGTACAGAACTCTGGTGGAGAAGGTTTAAAGACTGGCATGTGTTGCCATCACAGGGGCTCTAAGGACAGCACCGACTGCTGCTTTAGGAGTGTTATTAAATTTACTTTCCTTAGACATTTTCGTTGAGCACGTGGCTGCGAATACGGCTGTTCGGCTCCGGGAAACCGGTCAGTGGACCGCATCAATTATAGGTCACTCGGCAGTACTGAGAAACTTTGAGATTCCTGGAATGACAGACTACAATTTCCGGAACTCCCGTTCGATAAGTCCTTTACAAGCCTGATCCCATCGAGAAATGAGTGGTCTGAAAGCGCTTTTTTGGAATCTAATGCCATTAGCCTTTTTACTGACGGCTCTAAGACTGAGGAAGGCGTTGGAGGTAGAGTGTGTTCGGAGAAGTTGAATATTGGTTTGTCGTTCCGCCTTCCGGAATATAGTAGTGTTTTTCAGGCGGAGGTTGTAGCAATTTCCGAGGCGCTAGTCTGGCTTGCGCACAAGTTGTATTCACTAGGGATATTGTAATCTTAACGGACAGTCAACCGGCAATTAAAGCGCTTAGCTCTGTCCTGGTTGCATCAAAGACGGTATTGAACTGCCGTGACTCTCTCAGGGTGATAAGTAGTTTTTTTTTAACATATCTCTGTGCTGGATACCGGGCCAGAGTGGCATATTTGGGAACTGTAAAGCTGACGAACTGGCTCGGACGGGAACGACTAACGAGATCAGGGAGTGGTGGCGTAGAACAGGGATGCCTCTAGCAGCTTGCAAAATCATTACCCAGAATGTGGCGTATGATAGAGCCAGCGCCAGATGGAGTAGTGGATCCATGTCATGCAACTAGGCAATTATAGCCTAAGCTTGATCCCGTCCGTCTGAGCAGACGGCATTTGAGAAATGTGGTGGGGCTTATCACTGGACACTGTTTGATCGGGGAGTATGCTAGAAAACTTCGACTCCCGCACAATGATTACTGTAGGAGCTGCAGGGACGTAGGGAAGGAGGAAAGCTGCCATCACCTTCTGTGCACTTGCCCTGCTTTGGCGGAACGTAAGAGAGACATCCTTGGGTCCTACTTTTTGTCGATCTGGACGACCTAAAGGCAGTTAGTGTCTGTCGTCTTCATCGCTTCATTTCCAGCTCTGGCTGGTTTAACGATTGAGATAAGCTAAGGTATGCTGGGGGTATCACAACGGACCCAGTGGTGGTCTATGTGCGCTTTGCTCTTCTAGGCAACACATTTAACCTAACCTACACAGTGTTTAAAAATGGCAAATAATGGCTTAACAAGTACATACTCGTAATATAAGAAAACATTTAATTTCCATACTATCAAAATTGTCGATTAGCTAGCTAGATTTTCAGAAGAACTTCAAAATTCGAAATTGGTGGCTGGAGGTAGTAAGTTCAGTCTCTTCCGTATTTTTTTTTTGCTTCAAAAGAGGCAATGGTATATTTTATTTTATTTTATATGGATTGATAGATTAGCTGGTGTAATTTCGAAGATTGTTGGTGCACTGGTTTCGTAGAGACGTCATACTTCCGAATTAACAGATATTGATGCTTCTGAACGATTGCTCATATGGAGTATACAATTCTGGGCTTCACCTGGTCTTCACACGATTACTAAATTGAATAAAAGATTTCTTCTCCAAATACTGCCGGTCATTTTTCCATCTCTTCCCATAATTACTTTGCCGGTTCCATGAGCTATGCTATAGCTCCCCTGAGCTTTGGCATCATCATAAAAAAGTGAGATGAATCTCCAAACTCCATCTTTATTTCAAAGTTCCTACGATCCTCGTTAGGCTTGGCTAGCAAATTGGCATTCCAACCGAACTACACCTACCAGTCACAGTCATCCATTAAAGATCTTAATTTCCCTTTGTAAATTAAAATACTTCCCATTGTGGCGCTCATAATTCATATCGTATAATCAACAAAATTATCCTGAGAGTGTCCACAAATATGAATTTCAGCATTAAAGTAAGTGGACTACAGCAGAAATATTCATTCGTTTATATCAAATACAGGACTCTTATACCTACTCCATCCATCCATCTGTCAGGACATGGCATCTATCCATCTATTTAATTTAAATTCTCAAGTGTAATTCATCCGTTCGCGAGGAGCTTTACATTATTACGGCCACAGTTGTTCCCATCATCATCATTGTCCTCATCGTAGACGTCCTTCGTCGTTCATGCCGCTGCGCAATTCAATGTAGTGTTAATGTATCTGAATTGTGTTGTCACGTTAATCCATAGTGGCATTACAGCTGTATATACGCATGGTTAGGTGTTGTATATAATTCCTTAGTAGTCCTGGTCACATTGGTGGCATGCAAACTGATCCTGTTCAAACAATGAACGAAACTAGATGGACGCCACAGGCTTCCGCGATGGGTAAACAGATGGGTGGAAGCGTGGGTATCACTTAATAGTATTTCAGATTTAAAGCTTCTGTTTCCGGGACATGTCTGAAGAACTCTAGTCTAGTGGATGATTTACATTTGAATCACGGAGGAACAATAGTGAATTCACAAAGAGATTCGCTCATTCTATCAATCCTTTCGTTTCTAGGTAGAGCGTCTTCAGACAATTACAGTCAGTGGTCCTAGATTCGGGTTTCATCCGGAAAAAGTGTAAATTATACGGATGGTAACAGTAAGTGTATTTTGGAAATTAGTTTTTATCACTCAGACGATTTAATCTGATTTTCGGGACCTGCAAAGTGCTTTCAAGGAGAGACTCGAAATTTAAACAATTTTATTACTTTTGTTGTGTATGTAATTTGGGAACAGCGACTCATCCCTACGTCCTATTTCTTTCTAAAAGCTGGCAGGCAAGGTACCCACGTTACCCACACCGGAGAAAAGTGAGACATGATGCGATGTTGGCTCTCATGCTGGCCTGCGAACCCGATCAACACTGGAAAAAGGAGCCTTATGCAAATAAGTTGTTTAGACTTACAGAATTCTTCGTCAAATTTGTTTTTATTATTTTATGAGGACTTTCACTTCGAGCATTCACTGTGTCTGCTCAAATATTTGCAGACCAGTCCTCTCTAACGAATCCTTCATCGTATTTCAGGCCGTCAATTTAGTACGTTTCTAAAAAGAGCATTTGTTTAGGTAGGTTGTCTTTCCAGGAGCGACTCTTACAAAGCAGTCAATTGAATTGTAAATTTCTGGTGGACATATCATCTTTCCCTCGTAACCAGCCACCACGCTTCTTGAACTACCTGAAGAAGTTTTGGGTCAAAAGCTGTCGTTTCCTTTTCAATGTTAATTTGAGATTTTGTCAGCCTAAGAAATTTCGAAGATAAATAAAGTCTGTAGTGATGGTGGGATATTTTAATTAAACTGTTTTCCCTTTTGGAAACATTTTTCACATTGCAAAGTTGTCGTTCGTGTGGGGCGTTCGAGCCCTTCAGTCACCACCATCCCGAAAATTACGTGTAATTTTATGGATGGCGGCGCATAAATTGTTGAAATAGTTGTTTAAAATAATGGCATAAAGCACCTTTTGACCATGAAAATACTTTTTGAATTCTTTGGTACCCGCGTTGTTAATTGCGAAGCATATACTTATGGCTTGTAAATATTTGTATATTTTCAGGATGAAACTACTTCAAATCGCCATGGACGAACGGCAAAAGGTCCTTGTCAATGCGGGAGCAAACCAGACAATGGGCAATAGCGAAGATGGCCGGACAACATCGAATAGTGGTACAATTGGTCCACTACCGAATCTGGGACAGAGTGTTAAACCGCCATGGGAACGTGCAACGACCGCTGCAAATGTGCCTTACTATATAGAGTATGTTCAACTAGTCTAAAGGAGTTTCAATTTAAAAAAAAAAATAATTCAAAAAAATTATGAAATTAAAATTAAAATTTCTGATTACAGTCATGAACGAGAAACTACACACTGGGACCATCCGGAAATGATTGAATTAATGAAATCACTGGCCGATTTGAATGAAGTTCGATTTTCGGCCTATCGAACGGCACTAAAGCTGAGATCTGTACAGAAACGATTGGGTGAGTATATGACCTGAGACCTAAATCATTAAAGTATGTATGTTAGTAGTCCGGTTAGCGCAACGGTTAGCACCTTCGCCTTCTACGCACTGGGCCCCGGTTCGATTCCTACTGAATGCGGTAGTTTTCGATGAAAAAGGGGATTTACGTGTTGGACTATGAGCCCACTCAGCTGTTAAATGAGTACCCATTTATGGGGTAAATAACTCGGTTGAGCGTGTTGCTGATCACACACCTCTGCACAAGACAAACCGTCACGATCTAGAAAATGAGATGATGCTAACTCATCTCGAGGCCATGGTTCAAATTGGACTGTTGTGCCAGTTATTTATTTTTATTTATTTAACATTATGGCAGCGGTAGTTTCAGACCCTTTATGAGTTGTATGGGATTGCTGCTTGAATGCAATCATGTGGCTTCCAGAAAAATATTTTGTAAAGTCTCTTTGGTTTTGTCAGACTCCCGAAGATTGTGTGGGCTACGATCAGCTTTGACTCTATCAAGTTCACTGGCTCTGGTGACATAATTTCGGTAAACCTTCAGCCTATGCTGGACATTGTGTAACTCTGCATAGAATATATTTTTAAACCCTGCACTGAATTGGTAAACATTCCTTGAATATGCACAGAGGTTAAATTGCCGACTATGCCAAAAACGGAAATGATGTCACTTGCTTTTGAAAGACGTTTAGCCCATTGGGCTATCACCGACTTTGCTAAAGGTGTTACATCGCGTCTTCTATCTACCATCTGTATCTTTGGATTGGGTTAGGTTATCATGGCTGCCGTGGCTACCACAGCAGGCATCCACGCCAGTGCCCATTGCAATACCTTTAAGGACGCCTCACCTCACTTGGCAACAAAACGATAGACCTAGATTAGATTAGATTGAGAGAGGGGCTGTGGGCGCCGAAAAGGCCCACTAGCACCGAGGCCAAACGGTCTATTTTGCTATAGCCCCAGGCCTGTTGATCATGTTTGATCGCACTGATGAATTTCCTTAAAAGGTGAGCGGGATTGAAGCAAGACCATATGCTCCAGGGAAGGCGTTACCAAGGTGTACTTGGCGACGTTGGGCCAATGCCTCACATTCGCAAATAACGTGCAGTAACTTTCATCATCGCCCTCGTAGAAACGACAGCTAGCGTCCGATACTATACCCATGATATTTAACCTCTTCGGTAAGAATGTCCAGCTAGAAGGTCATAAATGCTTCTTACCCTGTTACGGTTCATTGTACTGGCTGCGCGAGTAACCAGTTATAAACATCTTGGCTTACTTCAGGCCTGGGAGATAGCCCCATTGAACGGTGGCTTCAGTAAGCTCCCAGTCTCTGATGCATATATTAACGGAACTTAGCGGAATCCCGTAAGAGGTCTCAAATCCACAAAAGTCCGTGACCTTTCTGGCAAGCTCATCAGCCTGTTCATTCCCAGAAATGCCCAGGAACCCAGTACAACATTACCATGTTTGAGGAGCCAACTTTTTGTAATGTATTCTGGCAGCTACGCACTAGCTTGGACGAGACAGATCAGTTGCTTTGCGCCAGTACGGCTGCCTGGCTGTCAATAAATATAGCTATATTTCTGCTACGGAACTCGGCTTTCAGGCAGAGCTCCGCACACTACTCGATGGCATGTACTACTGCTTGGAATACTGTGGCTAACCTATCCATAGGTATAGAAATGCCCTGGTTAGGGCCTACTATTCCGACACCTGTACCAATAGCCGTCTTTAATCTATCCATAAACCACTTTACGGTATCTGGAGGGAGAGTGGAATGTTCCTCCAACGAGTTTCCTCTGGTCCAGATTGTAGTGTTGAAGCGTTGGCATACTGGTGATGCAGCTCTCACTGAGCCAACTTTTCTGTTCCGGGCTCAGTTAAGTGAGGGCATCGCAAGCCTTCAATCTAAGGATCGTAAATTTTGCTTGTGCTATCAGATGTACATGCAATGGTGAAAGGTCTAGTAGTACCTCTAGGGCCGCAGAAGGGCATGAACGATAGACCTAAGCTGAATATAAACCCAAAAATACCTTCCTCCTTCAGGCTAATGCCGAAACCAGATGGAACGCAACAGAAAGCAGCAGCAACTATAACAACATGCAGATCTGATGTCGTTGTCGCTGCGTTCAATCTAGGTCGCGTATGGGAAATGCGTGCTTTCTAATTTGACATTTCGCTGGCGCTGCACTCTGCATTCATTCTGGTTCGGGCATAAGCCAGGAAGGCACACAGAAGTCGAAGTGCGTTCTTTCTCCCCCTCATCGACATCATCATAGCTTCTGTAGAAGTCGTTATAGGGTAGGCGAAGTCTTCTAGCATAATCGCCAATGGGGAAGTGTCCAGTGATGATATTCACAACCATCCTAGCCTTTCAAGCGTTAATAGAACAGTAGAGCGACCGAAATCTGTCCGGGAAAAATCTTCCTCATTGTTTGAAAAATCCTATTAGCTTTAGCTTAGCTTTTTTAGTGCGATTTCCATCGATTAGACCAGGTTTCCCCTCACCAGCAAGCTCCTCAGTCTTACAATTGCCAGCCCTGATTCCGGATTTAACACAATGTTACAAGAGCTCTAGTTGTGGCTAATCTCTGCATTTTTCCCGGCAGATTCCGATGTGCCCCACTATAAGTAGCGTCTACCAAACAACGACGCCATACACCTCTGATTAAAAAGTTTCTCGACTACAAGGAGGAGAATATTGACCTATTAAATAAAGTACAAAGTACCGCTTGCATCGCAGTCACGGGAGCTATACGTTCATGCCCAGCGCCCGTACTAGATGTCAACCTAGGTCTACCCCCTTTCTCTTTCTCTCAGTAATTGCCTTGACCCCTCCAGGGGCATGGGCGCGTCAACATCTCTAGCATTTCTATGGCTTGTTGACGTTTCAATAGCATATCTACTATATTACTTCGGAAGTGCAGTTGCTAGCATGCACCTCCTATCGGCGCCATCTTTATACTGACAAACTCGGAGCACTGTGAGAGTTCTATATTAGTACTCACAGGCAGTTTTTGATCGCGCCGCGAACAGATTATATCGGCACCGAAGAAGAGTTTAAAAAGCACATCGAAACTAGATTCCCAACGAGAGCGGAATGGAACGTGGGCAAGGTGACCGGGAAGAAAGATTGTAAAATATTCACTGATGGCTTTAAAATGGATTGTGGAGTCGGTCGGTTCTGAGGATCTCAAAGCATCAATGTCCTTACGCCACCCACATAATGCAAGTCTATTTCAAGCTGAAGCACTGGCAATAAGGGAGGCTTGTGGGATGCAGGGCGACCGGTAGCGCGGTGTTTTGAGGCATCAGTCTCATGTTTGACTACCGGCTTTTCGGGTTCGAATCCGGTCCACGACGACGTTCGTGGCCATGGATGTGCATGCTGGCAACTGCATTCTCCGAAACCAGTTTATGCTGACGAAACGTCAACTGGGCCACATGGAACAGTTTACGCGCTATGCCCCACAAGGGGTTAGGGAAAATGAGAGAGAGTAGGATGCTGAAGCGTAGTACGGAAACAACTAGGAGCGCTGCCATCTTCACAGATACCCAGGTCGCGATTAAGGCTTTGGAATCAATGACAATCCCTTCGAAATTAGTTAAATAATGTCGGGAGGTGGCTGTACTGGCCGAACTCTACAGAGTTTCTCTTCTATGGGTTCCAGGCCATAGGAATGTAGAGGGGAACGAGAGAGTCGATTAATTGGCGGGGCAGCGATCCACACTACACGAGTCCTGCGCGGTGATTGTCCATCTGCCGTTAAGTGCCGTAAAGACGCATATTCATTTGATTTTGACGACATGGGCTAGTGAAAGATGGGGCGCACGTCTAGGAATCTATAGCGATTATACGACGCACGTAAAACCAATGCCCTTCTGAATAGAACCTGGCCGGATGTCGCTAGAATTCAGCGGTTACGTAGGGGCATTGGCCAACGGGAGTGGACGCGGTCAGATTGGGTATACCTTACCTTACAGGAAGTGAAGGAAACTCTGATCCATTTCTTCTGCAAATACCCGGCTCTTGCAACAATTAGGCTATTACGTGCTTTTCCTTCCAGTCTTGGCGGCCGTCCGACTAGCTTCGGAGACGGGCCGTGGGCGCCACGCGCTTGGAATTTTCCGACCGCCGAACTTTAAAAAAAATCATGATAAGCGCGAATTCGTAATTGTCCGAAGTCAACAACCGGGAATGTACCATAGAATAAAAATCGGGTCGCTTCGATTTGAAGAATTGGGCAGTGCTTTCTTTCGAGATATATTCGACATGTCTTCGAAGGTTATCGGGAAGATATTACGTTTTCTCAACTCCGCAGGATAGATCGGAGGATGAATACTTCTGAGCGACTTCGATAACAACGATTTATTCCTCTAATGAGGTGTGTTGCATTCAAATGGTGCACACTTAGCGCTACTTGTGCTTTTCTACTGGGTAGTAAAAAGCCACTCTAACCAACCAACCAACAAGGAGCCTCGATGATCGCCTTCCTGGGTGTCAAGTCTCAAGTGCGCTGTTAGTGACAGGGCTTTCAGTGATGCGCTCCCAAGGCAATTCGCTTGCAAGTTTGTTTTCTTCCATCAGTGTGCTGTCTTGGTCGCTCTAGGCAGGTTTCGTTTGTCCGGTGAGATGTCTGGTGGCTGAGCGCCGAGCACTCTGTTGTTATTGAGGTCCACAATCGGCGTATGTACTTCTTCCCTGGGCAGCATAGCGATGACAGATTTATAGCTAGCGTTATCGAAGGGAACCCTCTTAATTCATTGGACTTCCCTTTCGAGGTCTCTTAGTTTTCGCCTGATGTTTAGTGGCGGTCGGGTTCTGTCCATTTGATCAAAGTTAGGGTGATCGCTTCGATAACATCCGACTAGATACTGTTTTGACAGCAGTATGTTGTGGTTCCTTATGGGCAGTGGTTTCGTCTCTTGGTGGAGGTGGTCTTGATGAGACATCAACAGACAACCTGTAATGGTGCGTAGGGCTGCATTTTGACAGGCCTGAATGTGTAGCTTAGTTAGCTACAGATCTGCCGATCGTTTTGTAGGTGGCTAGTAGGGTCTCTTTGTCTTTACCCCAGGAACTACCAGCTAGAGCCTTGATGACTTTGTTCCTGCTCCTCATCTTGTTAGTTACTGTTGACGCGTGGGCTGATGAAGTTGTCATGCTACCCAGAGTACGGCCCAGGATTTTTAAGAGACCATCAAGCATCTTTACTTCTTCAGTCCAGGATGTGAATAGTGTTGCGGTTGACAATTGAGCTGATAGCTTCAGGTTTTTGCTAACGAAGAAGGTGTTTGATTGCCGACCAGCAAGATCATTTGCGATCCATTTCACAACTGGTATCGAGAGTGACGTGTTGTTAATGTCAGACAGAAGTAAGGAGTGGTTGACCGTATCGAATGGTTTCGATATGTCAAGTGCTACCATAATGGTTCTGTGACATGGACGGGCCTCGTTGAGACGGTTGTGGATGCTTGATGTTATGACATCCAAGTCCGTAGTCGTACTGCGCATTTTTCGAAAACCATGTTGGTGGTCTGCCAGCTGAATGTGAGTCACAAAAGTAGTCTCGTTTCTAGACCTTGAAGAGGGTTGGGTTGATAGTTATTGCTTGTGCGGACGACGTTGCTATTGCCATTTGAGGAACTTGTGTACTCAGTAGTATAATGCAGAATGTCCTCAGAGATATAATGCAGAATGCTTGAACTGGCGAGATGGAGGTTAAGGAAAATCCGATGACGACTCAGCTGAAGTGGGCGATTATACTTTCCTGGGGCTGGATAATTGCTTTGCAAGTCTGGTTCCTTCACAATATATGTAGGTGCTTAGTAAAAAGGTTTTTTTTTGCAATTGGAATCTATTGGCATCTTTACTTCCGTGTACTCTGAGAAGAAGAGAATAAAGTTGTCGCTCCGTCTCCCGGATTTATGCATCGTTTTTGTAGGGTATAGTTTGGCCATTCATTAAATTTCGCTCTACCAATCTGCCTTATCGTTATGAGACCTGGTTGACAGCAGTCAAAGACCATTTACGTCCCAAGGGCGGTCACAAGGAGGACTATGGAAAAGGTCTTTTGTTTTCTTTTTGTTTTTAGCAGTGTTTAATTAAATTTAACAGACATAGCGTTAAATTGATTTTTTGAATTATGCAAGCAAAAACTGCAAACTGTATGCAACCGGTGAGAATGATCAATTTGTTTGAGTGACACATCAATTTATTTACTTTGTAACATTTCAACTTCTTACGAAGTACAGTGACGTTAGTGTCATTGTGAGCAGCTCTCATCATTTAGATTCGTTTGCTTCTTCCGTATTCTTTATTTAATCTTCCCCTCAGTTCACTTCCTGCCCCTCTTGTCACTTACTTCCAAAATAATTTTGTGTCTCGTTTGATTCATGAATTTTCGCATTAGCATCTTTTATAATGGACGAATATTATTAAGAACTATACAATAACTTCAGATCATTCTAAATTCCGACGTACCCCATGATTTTAAATGATTAATCCACTTTACGTTTATCAACTCTTTAAAATAATCGTTTGAGGAACTTCTGGTGTTTTTCCTGTTTTAACATTTCAATTTACATTAACCCTTATCAATCAACCGCCTGTCCCTTGTCCTCAATCACCGCACATCCTTGAAGTGTACCGAAACGTGTCACGTTGGCTACAGGGCCAAATGGCTTATTGCTACCTTTTTATGGAAATCATTTTACCCGGACTTATCTGAAATTCGTTTTAATATCTGATTAACCGACGTAATAAACTAAATGTTGTACACTCCGACTGAGAAGAATAAATCTCGATTACAGAACAAACAACATTGTACGTAGAGTCGTAGGTTCGGTATCCTTTGAAACGTATCTGATATCTTGTTGGGTACTTTTCCGTCTTCCGGTTTCATGACAGGAAAATCCCATGGCTGTTATGTTCGCCGCGCTCTGGAAATTTTCCTGTTTTTTTTTCATACCCCACTGTTGCGAGAGGTTTATCACAAAACATCCTTTTCAACATTTTCACCTGATATTTTTGTCTCCTTGTTTTTTCTTTGCAGCCTTGGACCGTATCCCAATGTCGACGGCTATCGACTCGTTTGATCGACATGGCCTCCGGGCACAAAATGATAAATTGATCGACATCCCCGATATGACAACTGTCCTGCACTCGCTCTATGTCACCATCGATCAAATTGACTTGCCGCTAATGCTTGATTTGGCCATTAACTGGGTTCTTAATGTTTACGACTCGCAAAGGACCGGCCAGATAAGGGTGCTAAGCTTTAAGGTGAGTATCAAGTGAAAAATTAAATGAATGGCGTGGAAGTGACTTTCTTTGTGACCACTTTTCGTCCTTTCGGTTTTGAATCTGTTTTTTTTTTTTCGTTGCTAATCTATCGGAACCAACTTGTGCTTAATGTGTTCTTTTTTGGGCTATTTAGGTTGGACTGATATTGCTTTGTAAAGGACATCTTGAGGAGAAGTATCGATATCTCTTCCGTTTGATTGCCGATCCAGAGCGTAAAGTAGACCAAAGGAAATTGGGATTGCTATTGCACGATTGTATACAGGTGAGTAAATAAATTTTTGATTTGATGAGGTTAATGTAGTCAGTGCAGATATTTTAGAAAGTAGTGCATTTTACAGTGGTGGATATGGACGACAATATGCATGAAAAGGCCATAGCTAACACAAACGACTCCAGAGTAACGAAAATATTCTGGAATTCTTATGACAAAAGGAAAACTGAAAGCCTCTTGGGACTGCCTAGAAGTCAGTGTGCACTATTAGTGGGCATACTAACGGCCACTGTCTGATAAGGGGAACACGCCCACAGACTAAAGCTAAATAATTTTCTTTTTTTATTTTAACAAATTTTTCATTGGTCAGTTTCATTTCTTTTAATACGCTACGTATTACAAACCCCGCGATATGTGATTTATCTCAACTAAAAATGGTAGTGTTACTAATTTGCCCTAGCCCCTAGTGGGGCTTAGGTGACTTTCTTTGGCATAAACCAGTTTCGGACGATGCACGTTGTCAGCTTGCAACTCCTGTTCCCACTTAGCCGCCTATATGCGGCAGTTGGGAGATGTTCTGGCTTATTATTACGCTCCGTACCACAGGTGAAAGACAACAGAAACATCCATGGTCATCCATGGGGCGACCGGCAGCTCAGTGCGTACAGGCGTGAGTCTCATATCTGCCTACGGTCGTTAAGGGTTAGGTTTGGTTAGGTTAGGTTAGGTTAGGTTAGGTGGCGGCCTCACGGTCCCGCATAGACCACTTGGGTCCATAGCGATGCCACAAAGAAAAACAGCAGAGATCGTTAGGTGTTGTTATCAGTCGTAATCAACAAGTCCTTGTTGAGCCCGAAGGTTTTCGTCGCGCTTGCGAATCTTAGAAGATTCATTATGTTAAGATTTGCAATCGCTTTAAGGTTGCGGGGAATGTAGTCTCCAAGATATGAATGTCTTGTCCTTGCAAGTGCCGGGCATTCGCACAGGAGGTGCTCCAAAGTTTCTTTGGTATTTGGCAGATTGCAGTTCCTGCAGCCGCTGTCTGTGATCAGTCCCAGCCTGTGTGCGTGCTCACCTATTAGGCAGTGACCCGTTAATAAGCCCACTAGAATTGAGCATTGAGAGAGGCCTAAGAGTATATCGGTTTTCTAGTGTTGTACGAGAGTTCTCTCGTAATTCTGGAGTTGACGGTTCTGTTCCAATGTTGGTTGGCCAGTTGCATCATCTCAGAGTCCATTTTCGTTCTTAGTGTTTGTATTGGAATACGAGTTGCTATCGCCATTGTGGCGTCCAATGCAGCTCCCTGCTTTGCGAGTCCATCCGCAATATCGTTGCCAAGGCAACCGCTGTGGCCTGGTATCCATCGGAGTTCCAGTTTCCTTAAGGTGCCCAGTCTCTGAAGAATTGAGAGACATGTAACGGAAGGTTTGGTGGACATCCGAAGATGCCCGTGGGGACGGAGCCTAAGGTAGGTTGATTGACCGTGAAGGTCGGGCTGTGCCATCTGGCGAAGAAAAAGGCTCCTCAGCGAGCTAAGTAGCGTCCTATGCTTGCTGTAGCTCAGTTCGGGAGACGTGGGCGGGGTTTTCGCCGCTCGTTGCCCCTGTCCTTTATATATTAACAAAAATTCATAGGCCTGGGGAAGACAACACAAACAAGGGAGGTAAAAATGGGGAATAAAAAAACTGAATGGTGGGCAGATGGCTCGCTTGCCCTCGCGCTCGTATTGAGGTCCAGGTGTAATGGGACCCTCGGCCTCTAGTTTCGTACCACTGACAGATCGTTAATCATCAGGTGCTGCCATAGATCTGCCGGTGGAAGCAGCACTACCAGAATATGGTCCATTGCAGGTGGCTCATTACAGACAGTTAAGCACTGTCTCTAATCTGATAGTGTCTGACTGCAGCGCTTTCAACGCAGCCTGACTGTCTGAGTGAATGTAGATGTTGCCCATCCTGCGTGTTGTTGAGACTAGCTCCGCAGTTTTTTGTATCGCTGCCACCTCCGTCTGGAAGATGCTGCACTCGTTCGGCAGTCGGAGCGATAGATTGTGTAGGAGCTCCGGCGAATGAACCGCGGCTCCAACACCTGTTTCGGTCTTAGAGCCATTCGTATAGAAGTTTAGGAAATTCTTAGGTCTGTTCTCGCCTGTAGAGTAGAAGTCCCTTTCTGGTATGAAGTTTCTCTTGGAGTCAGTTACCGGTTTGATGGGGTCCGTATTCTCGAAAGGCAGTTTGATGTTTCGATGGTCATAAGGCCCCGTGCTTAATTGCCCCGTTTCTCTAAGTCTTAATGCACATTTGGACGCTGCGTTCATTAGAAACAGGTTTAGTGGGGGTAAGTTCGTAAGGGTGTTTAGGGAATTTGTGGACGCGGTTCCCATCGCTCCTGTGATTCCCAAACATCCCAGTCTTTGGATTGTTTCCATTTTCAGTTTATTGCACCTGGTTTTGAGTGCTGTCCACTAGACAAGAATTCCGTATATTATAGAATTGGCCTAGCAACTGCTGTATATATCCAGTGCATAATTCAAGGATTGAGCCCCTATGTCTTACCAAGCAAACTTTTGCAGGAGTACAGAGCAATGGTTGCTTTCTTGGTACGTTCTTCGATGTTACGATTCCAAATAAGTTTGCTGTCTAGGATCAATCCTAAGTACTTTGCGTGAGTCATCAAAGTTAACTCGGTGATGCCCATCCTTGAGAGGTGGAAGTCCTGAATTTTGGTTCTGCTTGTGTAGAGAACCGGTTCAGTCTTTCACGGGTTCACACTTAGCCCCACTTTGCCTGCCCATTTTAGTAGCCTACTTGGAGCCATTGTTGTGAGGTCTGATAGAACGGCAGTGTCCTTTCCAGATACAAGTATTACGATGTCATCTGCGTAATCCACCGCGCGTATGCCTATCGCTTCGAAAGTTTTTAGTATAGTGTTCATCACTAGTATCCATACAAGTGGTGATAGCACCCCTCCTTGTGGCATTCCTCTTCTGGCCGCTTAAGTGGCCGTGGCATTGCCCCATGCAGACGATGTAGGTCTGTTAGAAAGCAATGCTGCGATCCAGTTTCTTATGCTTGCGTTGACCCCTGCATTGTAGAGGGCATCCATTATCGCTTATGTTGTAATGTAACATTATTAAAGGCTCCAGCTATGTCTAGGAACGTGCCGAGCGTGTATTCTTTGAATTGTAGAGAGTTTTCGATGGTGGAGAACGCCTTTAGATACACCTGTCGTGTGTTTGATAGATAGCCCGGTATGAGTGACTCTCTAATGTGTCCATCCAGTATGTTCTCCATAGTTTTCAACAAGAAGGATGTGAGACTGATTGGTCTAAAGTCTTTCGGGTTGTCATGGCTCCTTTTGCCAGTTTTGGGTATAAACACAACACTGGCCTTTCGCCAAGCATGCGGTACATAGCCCATTTTGATGCAGCCTTTGAAGATAGCTACAATCCAGATTGCTATTGAGTCGGCAGCTTTTTGTAGCATAGCAGGTATGATCTCATCCGGTCCTGCTGATTTGTACGGGTCAAAGGAATTAATGGCCCGTTTTTAACTCGTCTGATCGTGAAGAGTCCTGGTATGTTGCTGCCGCGCGAGTTAGTTTCTAAAGTTGTTGTATGCGGTTGGGTTGGCGGACTCTGGTAGTCCGGAAAGTGCGTTGCAAGGGGTAATTCCAGTGTGTCGACACTTCCTTCCGTCCATTGTGCATCCTCCTTGCTGAGTGTAGATGGCGGTGTCGGATTTTTGGAGATGACTTTGCTCACCTGCGATACCTCTGATGTGCATTCAATTTGGCTGCAGAAGTCCCGCCAGCTTTTTCGTTTCGCTGCTCTGAGCTGCTTTTTGAAGGATTTGAGTGATTTCCTATATTCACAAGTGCAAATTGTTGGCAAACATTTCCTAATCTTTTTTAGTCGTTTAGTTTCTACGACATGCCGGCACAGGGAAAGGCCGTGGCATTATTCTTACGATTTTTACTCTTATATTTTTATAAATCTTCGCAAAATGCTACAAAAACGAATTTCTGAACATAATGTCATATTTGGAAATGCACTAACTTCTATTTGAACTCCAAATTTCGAGACTTCCTGGATCATACACATAAAATGAATTCACTTCAGCATCACCTTCCTCTCGCATCGTAGCCCGTTTCCATGAACACTTGACAGTAGGATGTTAAAACCGACTAGTGCACGCACTACACCTTGCAAATATGTATACATCAAGTGCACTTCCCTCGTGTGTTAGTGTACAAGACATTGTAGGATATTATGGTGACTGTATTCATGAGAAAGGATCAACTGACTTCTAATTGGCCGCTTAAGATTTAAAAGAAAAGATCGTTGGAGACTTGTTCAACGAGAAAGTATAATCAAAACATTGGCCTAGTTTTCTTTTTCTACCTACGTCTCAAGTACATACTACAATAATATTAATTTTAAATGTCTGAATAGTTTCTAATTTTTTATCAGTGGAAGGTGGTCGAGTATCACGCCGAAGAGAGCAAATGGACAAGTTTTCTAAGATAAATTGATTAGTATGATTAATGATAGAGTGAATTTAAGGCAGACTTACTCCCTTACATAAAGCACGGCCTCCGAAATCAAAACCCGCTGTCTTCGAATATATTGCTTCTCAAATCTCTTCCCCCGGTTTTTGTGAGAGCTGGATAGGTCTTAAAAACGCATTTCATCATTATACCAATCAAATTTCTCAAACATAACAATAAACTCTTCATGCCCTATTATGCAATCGAAAATCTCTTGAAATTGCTATCCTAAGCCTTACATAAGTTGAAATCAAAACATTAGACACGTAAACCTGATATGATCCCCACTTTTTATGTTCGTTTTCTTTTGTAACTAATCCTTTTTGGGTGTGAAATCACTTGCTTCTGATTTTTCATCGTGTCGTCTTCTTTATATTTTTCAATAGGTTCCTCGACAATTGGGTGAAGTGGCAGCATTTGGTGGCTCCAACATTGAACCGTCTGTTCGTTCATGCCTCGAACGAGCTGGAATCTCACAAGATGGTAAGTAAATAAAAAAGATAGATGGAAAGCAAAAAGATTTGAAGAAAGAGAGAGAGAGACGAAAAAAAAACGGGCGCTAAGGAAGAAAATAATATTATCCTATGATGAGGGTGTTGTTAGATATTACATTTTTTTTCGTCTAATGTAGTGATTGTGAACATGGGGCTCTTGTGAAATGAAGGATATAAATTAGGAAGCAGTGTAGCGGTCGTTAAAAATGTCGAGGTGTAATGGGGCCTTCGGCCTCTGGTTTCGTACCACTGACAGATCATTACTCATCAGGTGCTGCCATCGATCTGCCGGCGGAAGCAGCACAGCCAGACCAGAATATGGTTCATTACAACCAGTTCTCACCGGAACACGTTTCGAAACCCTGCATTCTGTGTCCGCCCGGCCTTCCTTCTATTTGAAATCTCGTTTGGAAAATTCACTCAAGAAAAAGTGGAGAACATTGCCTTTCTCGATTCTCTTCTCTGCGAAAATCTACGTGATGTATCATTTTTATGACTCGTATGGTCGTATGCCACTAAAGTCACCATACCAACACAACGCCCTGGGGGTTGCGACTGGTAGCGTTTTTCGGCTCTTTACATGATATATTGTTGAGATGTACGTATCTTTTTTTCTTCGCTCAAATATTAAACAATATACATATATTTGCCAACATGTCCCTATATGGCTGTAAAAAACAGTGTACTGTATCATTTCTAGGCTATAAAGAGGAGGAATAGCCATCATATATCATACGTAGAATGTTGGGTAGAACTGTCTATTCGTCTTGGCATTTTTCTCGAACACATTCAATAAAAGATTTTTGTCGAGTACGTTTTCATTTTTTTTGTTCTTTTCTTCTGGTGAGAATGTTTCTTCCCGCTATATATCATCGCAAGATGCAGAGGCGAGTAACAGGGTGTGATTTGATGTAGTAAAAGTTGTGCGGAAATTGTATAGATAAAATATTAGTGTTGTTAGCTTTTTGACAATAATTGGACGAAAAATATGGATAAATGGTTAAATGATATAGTTGGGTCACTTGTGTCATTTGTCTTGTTTCTTAATTTGGACAAATGTAAATGGGGTGTAATTTCCTAGTTTGTGGTTTGGAAGTGATATTCAGGTCGGTAATTGGCTTGCTACTGATCGAAGTAGAATGGAAAATCTTAGTCGTTTTGTAAGTTTCAACCTTACATGCTCGTTTCAAATCGAACTTTCATTTTTCGGTTATCGTACTAGCTTTTCTGAACTCCTAGCGCGTCACTACTCCTACGCGAAATATTGTTCGGTTTCCGTATCTCACTCCATGACTTACACAACACTCATCATCCTCTAGTCGGAATCACGAGATTCTAAGACGCCCCCCTTCGTCAGCCTACTATATTCGATGGCACGTCCTGCATTGCGATTATCGGCCTTACTCAATGTATCATTTCTGCCTCCGTATCAGTGCGTCGATTGACATTTGACCCATACGTCGAATCAGATTCTAATATCATATTGTTTCCGGCCAGCGATGAGGACGGGAAGCTACTAAAGTTTGTTGGTTTCTAGTAACAGTAGCGGCTGGTTTCCATGTGCTGCTCCTATACAACAACAGAGACAGCACCGAAGACCGAAACGGGCCACTCTAGTTTTAAAACTGAGATAACTGCCTTGACAGATTTTGGACATCTTGTCGAATGTGCGTTTAGTCTGGTTGATATGATGAGCGATGTCTCGCTTCGTATCCCAATTCAACGCAACAATCCTATCTAGGCTGTCCATTGATTTGTGGTTAAGTTAGATTTCTTGACAGGCTAAGGGTTTTGGTTTTATTTGAAATAATTTGCAAGCCATCTGTACTTGTCTTGTCTCCCTCTCAAAATCTCTTTGTGAGAGAGTAGGCATATGCCATTTGACGCGCTCGTTGGCCATCTGCTCTGGGTCACCGCTCTACGATGCTACATCCAGAGAAATAGAGGTTCGATCCTTGGCGCGAACAAAAACTGCCTCCCACAGCGCTCCGAGCTTGTCAGTAAAAAGACGTGCGTGCTAAGAACTGCTCGGTCTGAAAAAAAAAATATAATATGCTTTCGAAACGACAACAGGGCATATTAATTCAAGAGATATTGAAATATGTCCCTAGTGGGGCAATCGGTAGCGCAGTGTGGAGGCATCAGTCTCATGTTTGACTACTGGCGTTTCGGGTTCGAATCCCGTCCACGACGATGTTCGTGGCCATGGATGTGCAGGAGGTGCGTGCCGCCAACTGCATTCTCCGAAACCAATTTATGCTGTCGAAACGTCAACTGGGCCACATGGAACAGTTGACGCGCTATGCCCCACAAGTGGTTAGGGCAATTGAGTAGTAGCAGTAGTAGTATGTCCCTAGATGGGTCAAGGCAACAAACAGGCATATGCCATCAGCGTAGTCATTATCATAGCATGCAACACATCACTAATCACTAGTATCGGGGAGGGAATCTTATGCCCTTCTCAAGCTTCACTACGAGTCCCAAAGTGCCCTAAGGGTTTTTGCAAAAATTGGTTCAATTATCCGATTATTTTGTTGTAAACTATTTAAACTAGAGGGGGGTTCACGCTCAGTGTCATAAATGTCGTATACGTTGTATTCGTCAAAAACTTCTGTCATCTTCATAGTAAAATGACAGAAGCTTACAACTTTTCGACAAATACGACGTTTACGACGTGAGCATGAATCCCTCTTATATGTATTCAATGTTCTTGCAATGTGTAAGTGCAAATTATATTCTTCAGTGAAATTAGAATTTTGGTGACACTTGGTTTCATTCTGCACGCCAACTTAGTATGCATCTGTAGCTTAACTCGGTCACGCACCGAGCGTTTGAAAATAAAAAATATTTGTCCCGCTGAGCGGCTTGAAACTCAAACGACCGTTTTTCGAGTAGCAAAAAATGCTCGGCTTGTTGCCGAGCTAAGCTACAGACGCATACTAAGTTGGTGTGCAGAATGAAACCAAATGTCACAAAAATTCCTGTTTAAAGTGTTACTGTCCTAAATTCTTTAATTTATTCCTTTTTCAAAGCTACCGGGTTTCATCCGGTTACTTACTTAGTTAATAGCCATATAATCCCTTCAGTGATATGGTTTCACCAAGTTTTCACCTCCATAGTCTGGGCTGGGTTCACACATTGCTGCTTCCAGTTTTTTACTCCAAGCAGCTTTTTACTGTTTACTCGAACTGCCGCTTCCCATGGTTTTTTTCGGGTTTCCAGGATTTTTAGTGCCGTTGCACTTCTCGACGAATGCCTTCTTGGGGATTTGATGGTTATCCATTCGCCCGGTCTTCGTATCTTGATGAATCTGGAGGCATCCGGTTCGTTAAATATTTCGTACAGCTCATGATAGTACAGTTTTTGCCATTGGTCTGCTTCGGGTGTTGCTCCAATGATTTGTTGGAGGACCCTACTTTCAAAGACGTTAAGAATTTGGTCTGACGTCTGAGTGAGGGTCCATGTCTCACAGCCTACAGAGTGAGCGGTTGTCTTGTAGATTTGAAACTTCGCTTCGCTTTTCTACGAACGAAACTGTAGTTTAGCAGGTTGAGCATCGCATATAAGCTTCGGTTTGCAAGCTGATTCCACCGTTTGATTGCACGGGTATTGTTCTGGGGCCATTCTCTGTAATGTTGGTTTCAAAATATATGAAGTTGTGTACCCTTTCGATACCATCAAGGATGTCGCAGTGAAGGTCGTGGGATATAAAGCCCGGCGAGCGCGAAATGACTGGTTCGACGAAGAATGCAAAGACTCACTTGACGCGAAAAACGAGGCCTACAGACAATGGATTCAACGAGGAACCAGAGCCAGAAGAGAAAAATATGACGAGCTACGGCGAATATCGAATAGAATAATTAGACGTAAGAAACGTAAATACTTTGACGAGCAGTTGCTGAACATAAACGAAAATTTAGCTAATAGGAACACCAGACAAGCGTACAAACTAGTAAATACAATTAAGAACGGCTACCAACCCAGGACTAGCCTTTGTAAGGACAAGGATGGAAACATCATCAGCGACACCGATGGTATTAACAAGCGATGGGCCTCTTATTTTGAAGAGCTTCTAAACCGACCATCTAACATCCCCACACAGGAAGCTCTCGACGATATTGTTGATCTAGGCCCACCCATTCAACCCCCGACAGTAGAGGAAGTTGATCTCGCCTTGCGGTCACTAAAACGAAATAAAGCGCCGGGCGCTGACGAGATTCCAGCTGAACTGCTAAAATTCGGTGGAACGAGTCTAATTGATGCCATACATCAATTACTCCTGCGAGTATGGGAGAACGAGGAGATTCCAGACGATTGGCGCAGAAGCATCATCTGTCCAATTCATAAAAAGGGAGATAAACTGCGGTGTGAGAACTACAGGGGCATCTCACTAGTTTGTACGTCCTATAAAATTTTGACGAAAATTCTGGAAAATAGAATAAAACCGTACGCAGAACGAGTCATTGGCGAATATCAAAGCGGTTTCAGACCTGGGCGCTCCACAACCGATCAGCTCTTCTCAGTCAAACTGATACTCCAGAGGTGCTGGGAATACAACGTAAACGTATACCAAATCTTTGTCGACTTCAAGCAGGCATACGACAGTATCGATCGTGGAGTACTGTACAACATCATGCTGCAATTTGGTATACCGGCAAAATTAGTGCGACTGACAAAGATGACGATGACCAACTCCGTCTCACAAGCCAGGATCCAGAATAGACTTACTGATCTATTTGAAACACGCACTGGTTTTAAACAGGGCGATGGACTGGCACCGACGCTCTTCAACCTAGCACTGGAACACGTTATTCGGGCCATGAATATGGACAACAGCAAGACGCTACTCATCAAATCGACACAATTAGCAGCGTACGCCGACGACATCAACATCATGTCCCGAAGATTGGCTGACGCAGAAGAACTTCTGCATACGCTCGATACCGCTGCAAAGGAAGTTGGATTACGTATTAACGAGGGTAAAACTAAAATAATGATGCAATCGGTGACAAGGACACCTGCACAACCGAGCATCAATGTGGGGAACCTCAACATCAAGTTCGTGAACAACTTCATTTACCTGGGTTGCAACCTGTCAAAGGACGCCAACGAAACTGACGAAATCAAGCGACGGATACAGTTAGCTAATAAGACTTTTTTCTCGGTTCTCCCCATAATGAAATCGAAGCATGTGCACAGAAACACGAAGCTCCGCGTGTACAAAACCATTATACGACCAGTGCTATTCTATGGCTGCGAAGCATGGACCCTAACTCAAGCCTCCGAAAACATGCTAGACACTTTTGAACGTAAGGTTCTACGGCGAATTTTCGGGGCTGTTTGCGATCGAGATGGATGGCGCATCCGGTACAACCATGAGTTGTATGAAATGTACGATGAGCTGCAAGTCTCGAAAATCGTCAAACTACAACGACTTCAATGGGCAGGGCATGTACAAAGAATGGACGATGATCGCATGCCTAAGAGAGTAATGAATGCAGAACGAGTCGACGGAGCGAGACTGCGAGGACGACCGAGATCTCGTTGGGAGAGCTCAGTAGGTGTGGACGCCGCGCAGCTGCTGGGCTCCCAAAATTGGAGGACGCGGTCACGTGACCGAGATAATTGGAGGACAATGATCCAGGCGGCCAAGGCCCGACGTCGGGCTGTCGCGCCACGATGATGATGACCCTTTCGATTGTCTGACCGGCTAGTGTTATCTCCGGCATATTTGATCTGCTTGTCCATTTTTTTTTGCGTCAGAACCTTTGTTTTAGACTTGTTAATTTGTAGACCAACTTCTTTCGCTGCCTAATCGATAGCTTGCAGTATTTTGATCGCTTTCTTGGCTGATCGGATGTTAAATGCCCGGGTCAACATGCTAGATTCGCCCCTACGAAGAGCAGTCTGACGTGGTCATTCTTGTCAGCGGACTAGCTTTGCTGATATACCAAAGTGTAACATGATGCTTATTTGAAATACAAAAATTCGGTGAACTTCCCCATTAGACTCTTAATGTTTTTTCAGCACTTTTTCATAGTTGTGTATTTTCCGGCTCGAAAGCCTCCCTGGTGTTTGCCAACTATCTCTTCAGCGGATGACCCTATTCTTTTCTCTAAGATTTCGTGAGAATTTTATAGGCTGTGCCGAGTAGTGATATGCCTCGATAGTTGTCCAATTTGTCAGTTTTTTTTTATGAGTTGGGACGTTTCGGCCCCATTCTTCTGGTATAGATTCTATTTGACTGATGTCTCGAATCAACATTTTTAATCACGCATCCGCCATTTTTGATAAGTTCTGCTGGTATATCGTTGGTGCTTTGTTGTTCTTTTACGCATCGAATGTTGCTTCGCCTTCTTCGAGTGGTGTGGGTGTCAGTGGTGGTTCCTATGACTGATGGACGACCGCTATATTATGTTATTTTAAATCGCTTTCTTCTGTCTTGTTCCTATCGGGGTAAACTGTTTGTACGCCTCATTGTTCTGCCTCATCGCCTCCAGAGATTCATCGTCGAGCCACTCCTTCTTATCTCGTCAAGGTTCGTACCTTATGATTTGCCCTGTGACCTACTTCATCTTATTCTTGATCAAATTCCATGTATCGTTCACTGATGTTGTTTTTGTGCTCTGAAGGATTGATAGATATAAAAATTCGAGCTATTTTCCCAGCAGGAAGGCACTGCGACCATAAAGATCTATTGTGCTGAAGGATGGAGCTCTCTTTTAAGAGTCGATATAAACTCCTCCGCAACTGCGGGTGATTGCAGTTTCTGAATATCGACTTTTTGGAGGGGGCTGGCTTTCGTTAGAAGTGCTTTCGACATACGACAGCGATATTTAATATTGGTAAAGTAGTGATAATACGGATAGTCGTAGTTTGCTCCTCTGAACGAACGTACGTCGTGAATGCTCGATGCCCATCTTCTTTGGATGAGGACAGTGTCTATCTGGTTGAAGGCACGCTAATCAGGGGAAACTCAGGTCCGTTTGTGGATGCGTAAGTGTGGAAAAATGGTCGAGCTGATGACTGGATCACTACTAACCTTTTTTTTGTTTTTCTTTCATACAGGCGGGGGAATCTTCTATAAGATACCGATATCGGTATGTTAGATTTTTACTGATTAAACCCCACAGGGTGGACGGTATTTACATCCAACCTGCGCGAACACCTGTGTCTCCCCCCTTGCCCTGTGGAACCACCTTTCGGTATTACTTCGCAGGGAAGGGTACTGGCTGTTAGCCTACGCTAGCATGCGCAGACCTGCGCCTCTCCTCCTCCCTTCGGAGCTCGATATGAATGTTGCACACTGCACGACTCACGGCGTCCCAGTTGCTCGTGGACAAGAGCATGTGCTCAACAAGGTTCTCCGGGCTGATTGTTGCGCCCAATTCCGCTTCTAGTGTTTCGCGGTTCCTAGCGAATCTTGGGCAGTGGAACAACACATGCTTAGGATCCTCCTCTATTCCAGGACATCTCGGGCACTCCGCCGATTCGTCAATCTTGAACCGGTGCAGATACTGTCTCTAAGCGCCGTGACCAGTTAGGAATTGTGTCAGCTAATGGTTTACCTCACCGTGTTTCCTATTCATCCAACTCTCAATTCGGGGGATGAGTGTGTAGGTCCAACGCCTGTTTGGGCTTCCTCCCAACGTACCTGCCATTTTCGTAGAGACTCGTTTCTTTCTCTTACTCTCCGTGCTTCCGGAACCCCCGCTGGTTCCAAATGACGACTTTCATAGAGCCGGTTCATTTCGTCGGTTAGAATATCTATTGGAATCATTCCAGCAACTACGTAGGCAGCTTCATGGGATGTCGTTCGATAAGCGCAACACACCCTTAACGCACTCCTTCGATAGACTGAGCCCCAGACCACACCGGTGAAGCATACAATAGTATTGAGGTGATGACTCTAGACAATAAAAGCTTTCTACTCGGTCTCGGGCCCCCTATGTTAGGCATCATTCTTGCCAGTGCGACAGTTGTATTAGCCGCTTTTTCACAAACCAGGTACCTAATAGCTTTTTTGGAAGTGATGATGCTACTTCCGACTCTGATTTTCAAAGAGTTCCTCTTTCTGCGATTGCTAATGAGAACAGCTTCCGTTTTCTGCTCTGTCAGCTCAAGTCCCACTTTTTCAAGCCACAGCTTAATTGTTGTTATTGCCTCGCCGGCATACATTTCTGCGTAGTCCGAGTCTTTAGCTACCACAACTACCCCAATATCGTCAGCATACCCGATTATTGTCACGCCCTTAGGCATCGGGAGGTTAAGAATGTCGTTATACATTATGTTCCATAATATTCGGGCCCAAGAACCGATCCTTGTGCAACTCCTGATGACACATTGTATTCCTTGGGTCACTCACCTGTATCATACTGGAGGATACGATTTGAGAGGTAGCTCTTTATTAGCTCGGCTAGGTCGGCCGGCGCGCCCATTTTATGGAGAGACGTGTGGATGTGTTCCCAGTTGGCGGAATTCAAAGCGTTTTTCACGTCCAATGTCACCACAGCACAACATTGGTTCTCCCGCAATGCATCCCCCAACTAACAATTTTGCTCTGATAACAGTCTACAAGAGTCATACAGGAGCCAGACTGCAACTCTTGAAATTTAACTCTTGAAGAGTACTATAAGAGTCTTATAAGAGTCTTAAAAGTATTAAATGGCGCACTTTCCAAGAGTCAGTTTGATCTTGTAGCAAGAGTTCAACTCTCCTTATAAGAGTTACACACGTCTTATAAGAAGGCTTTAAGGCTTCTTATTGGAGTAAATTTTTACTCTTGTAAGAGTCTCATAAAAGTACTATACACTTGTTATGAGAGTCAAGATCTCCCTATAAGTGCAGCGGGAAAGAGAGTGGTGATATTGAAACAATGGCTGTCTATGTTTGTCAAATATAAATATATATGATCTTATGTGAACTTCTATTTGTCATTCTGTGTTATATTATTTCGACGACAACTGAAATTAAATTTTTGCACGCATGGTACATTAATTTCGCAAAACGTTGGTTTTCCCACAAATATGAGTGAACATTTTAATGCGATTAAAATTTTATCGATGATTATAGGTGTTTTGCTTCGAAAAATGGCAAAGCCCTCTAAAAATAATATACTCTTCTAAAATTTGAGAGAAACATAATAATTATCAACTGTTGATAGATTGTATAAAACTCTATTGAATAACTTTTGTTGACTTCAAAAACCACAATCATTTAAATTTAGCATATTTTATGACACATAATCACTTATAAACTCAAATTTATTGGCTACAAAATCGCAGTCTTGTCGGAAAAAGATGGCAGCCATTGATTAAATCTTCATACAACGCTAAAACTCTTATAACAAGAGGGCGGCTCTTCTTATAAGACTAAAACTCTTACTCTCACTATAAGAATTTAATTCTTTTTACCAAAGCTAAACTCTTCCTATAAAACTTAAAGACTTACAATAAGAGTTGTATTCTTCTTAAATGAACCTAAGTCTTAGTATAAGAATTAATAATTTGACGTTTGATTGTCGCGCTGACCGCATTCGTCGCGCTGTTCATAACAGTCATGTATTAATTGCAAATTGCCCACATGGTGGGCCGACTCATCAGCGGCCAACTGAATCGACAAACTACAGCGGGGCGCTAATTATAAAGTCAACGAATTCGTAGGACGTAGACGACTTCACATACCGAAATTAATGTACACTGATGTGAGCTGTCTAAGCAAATGCGAATAAAAGCACAGTTGACAGATAATGCGATGAAATTAGGCCAATTTCGTTTTGAAATTGGCCACAGAGGCCAGCGTCGACGAGGCATTGGCACGTTGGCCCAATTCGGGGGCCAACGCGCCAATGCACGCAAATTTCCCGTCCACACTAAGGAAGTTGGCTGTCATTGCCCGTCCTGGGCCAGTATGGGTACGAGGCACTAGCGCGCTGCCCTACTAAGGCCAGAATTAAAGTACAAAGAAAAACTAACTTCCGATGGTGTTATCACATTTTCGCCAAAGTCAGATACAAGGTGGACACAATTCGAGATGCTCTGATTTGATTTTCGTTGGGTATCAACTTGGTCATCATCCTTTCGTAAGACTACGAAAGTATGAGCACGGCGTCGTTTGAAGTGAAAACTAGCATTTTTCTGAACAATGACAAGCCTGGGAGTATCGCTTTTCAAATTATTGTATTTTTTTCAACTTTTCGTGGGAAAGTGGACGATCACTTACACTTTTTCCAGTCGAACATTCTCTTTAAAACGTTAGCTTACGTGTTTGACAGATTGCTCAACTTCTTTGAAATCAATCGTGTACTCATAACACTCTTCTTATGAGTGTTTAAGTATATCGATCTCAAAACAGTTTTATAATAAGAAGTTATAGACTAAAGCTTTTATAAGGCTTTTATTATAAGAGTCATAAGAGTTAAGTCTCTTGTAAGAGCATTCATAGGAGAGTATAACTCTTCAAGAGTTAAACTCTCATAAAAAAGTCTCTATGAGAGTTCATGACGACAAAATATGATCTTGTAACAGGAGTATGACTCTTCAAGAGTAATAATAATCTCTTAATAAATGTGCTATAAGAGTTTACTTAAATCTTGTTACTAGAGCTACATTATGAGAGTGGTGGAGAGCCTTACTAGAGTCTTATGAGAGCTTTTTCCAGTTCACAGGAGCTAAACTCTCAAGAGTTTGTTAGTTGGGCCTTTGCCAAGGTAATCACCGACATAATCGCGTCAACCGTGGATCGGGCTTTGCGAAAGCCGAACTGTCGGTCTGAGAGGCCTCCTTTTTCCTCCACGGCCTGGGATAGCCTGTTGAGAATTATGCGCTCAAACATCTTTCCGGCAGTGTCCAAGAGACAGATTGGGCGGTATGAGTTTGGTCCCCCTGGCGGCTTATTCGGCTTGGGTATCAAAACCAATTTCTGTTTTTTTTTCCATATATTTGGGAAAGTTCGTTCTTGCAGGCAGGCTCCAAATGTACCAATGAACTTCTCTGGCACGGTGCGAATTGCCACCTTCAACGCTTTATTGGGAATACCATCCGGGCCTGGTGCTTTTGAATCATCAATTTTAGAGGATACTTGTTAGCTCAGTTATGGGCGGAAATTCGTCTCCATTCCCAACGTTATGCTCCCTTGGTCGCACGAGGAAACAAAACTGATACTCATCACTGCTAACCTAACCTACAAGATGTTGCCCGTTATTGTTAGTTACTTTACGAAGATTGTGTCCTTCTGTTGTTCACCCTGTTCCCGACTTTAGCGTTCAAGTCTCTCACTAGTATTTTTCTATCGTTTGTGAGCAGGGAGTAAAAGAGGCTTTCCAGGATGTTGTAGAAGCCCTCTTTGATATCTTCGTCTTTGTCTTCATTCGGGTTGTGGGCGCTGATGTCAAGTAATTTCGGCAACGCTGCATCATCGGGTGAGCAGCACGACAACGAACACTAGAAGGACATTGGGTGTTGAACCATCGGCGCGAGTAGACTTAATGCGAATAGTAATTCTATTGATTAAACGTTTTTGAATATAATAATTAAGGTGTGAGTTCCAAGGCAGCGACTTGCGTTTGCGACTGTGAAAAAAAAACTATCATAACGGAGCACTATTCGTGTGTAATTTATGTGAAAGTACAGTCGTACAACTACGGCCTGCATTCGACGATCCCCTAAACTTTAAAATACACAAGAATAGTGCTCCGTTATGATAGTTTTTTTTCACAGTCGCAAATGCAAATCGCTCAGTCGCGGCCTTGGAACTCACACCTTTAATCTCAGTAATTTCCGCGTTATCCAGGAACCCTTATACCTGATACTGATGAGCCGAATTAAACAAAAACACCGGTTCCCCCACACTCAACACTTCGCCTTATCGTATGGTGCCTTAATAATAGTCACAAGCTTCTCAGGGTTGCCTAAGGAAAATTTGATACTTGACACATTGCTTGATGATGATTCGCAAAGTGTTAAACCCGCCATAGACGATCCGGAATTCCTCTCCGGGAAAAACTGATCAAGTCTGGCCTTCCGGATTGCTTGAATGTGGCCTTCACGACAGATGATCCGGAATTCCTCTCCGGAAAAACTAATCAGGCCTGGCCTTGAGGAATTCCGGATCGTGTATGTCGAAATTTGGCCGGTTCAGGCGGCCTGAAGGCGGTCAGATGTCCAATAAAATAAAACTCAATTGACTAGACGTACTCATAGATTTGTGAGGTACGTAATTTCAGATACAAGATACTCGTATCTGAATATTCTGCAATGAATGAACCTGTGGATTTTCTTAATGTTGATGGAAAGCAGACACTTATCCACTTGATAGGGCGAATACTCCGAATTATATGATGATTGGTACATATAGGTACATTGAAATAAACTCCTCCAAAAACTCAATCTGAGCAGTTTTTCCGGATCGATTTTTAGTTGTGCATCCTTGAGGCTGCCTGAACCGGTCAAGTTTCGAAATACACGATCCGGAATTCCTTAAGGCCAGGTCTGATCATTTTTTCCGGAGAGGAATTCAGGGTCGTCTGTAGTGAAGGCCATATTCAGGCAATCCGGAAGGCCTGCCTGATCAGTTTTTCCGGCGAGGAATTTCGGATTGTCTATGGGGGGTTTAAGATTGGTTATCAAGCCTTCATTCAACTTAATGGGAAGGCCTCTGTGCCCATACATTATCAACAAGTGGGTGCGGTAATGCATTAATGTTTGACACTTCTTGATAAAGTTTTGTCAGAAATGCGAATCGAATCGAATCTGACCTCGCTTTAGTGCAATAATCACAGGGACTATTTCGTTTTTCGTTACTTCGTAAGGATATTGAATATTCTTATCGATTCTGAATGATTTCATTGATAATGTATAATAATCCTAAACTTTTGTTTTTCTACACAGCCACATTATTCCGGCTGTGTCAATAAATCGTTCGTGACAACCCAGCTCACTCCCAGTCTCCGGGGGAAATTGAAAAACGAATGAAAGAAGTTTTCCTATTTTCTTTGTCCATGTAGCAATCCCCGTTGGCCATTAGAGCTAATTGGAGCCAATTGTAAGAAATTGTCAGGAAATTTTATCCCTTCCGCTTCGTGTTACTTCAGTACTACATACATACCTTCCGTTTCATTTACGCTCCCCTCATACATACCCTCGTCCATGTTTTCTTTTCATTTTCCAGTTATACGGCAACTTTGAAAGAAAATGTGGAACTAACTGGGCAATGGGTTATGCTCGTGCTATCCCATCTCTGCTAGCTACAAGTTCAATGTATGATCCAATTAGAGGAGTTTTATTGCCAGTGGAATTGGAATTTTCCCTTTGGCTAATAAAATAAATTTCCGATGAAATTTTTATGTGCTAACTAGTTCAACTAGCCAGAGTGTATTTTGTGATATAATTGCGTATAATAATCGAGGAAAGTTGATGAAAAATTGACTTAGTCTGTGCTGTTCAAAAAGTTATGAGTACCTGAAATGATGGGGGTCGGTTGGGAAGTCTCAATGTTAGGGCAAATAGTACAATAGAGTCGAATGCTGACCGTTTTGGGAAAGAGAAGGGTGCGACTTCAGTTATCTCTTCAGAATGTTTGTATTATCAACCTATACTTTTCAAGAAAAAAAGCGATTAAAGGAGGCTCCGTAGTTATGACAATTTATATAATATATAAATGATCAGGGTCACCTAAGCCTGTTCCTAAAACCGGTCTATCGGTTTATAACCGGTCTTCTGTTAGTACCGGTCCCGAGATTCCCAAGTACCGATTTCAGAAAAGCCGAATCATTAAAAAAACCGGATTATGGTCATAAAAACCGACTCATTAAAAGCCGATTCACCAAAAAACCGACTCATAAGGAACCCAGTACTCGAGTACTCAAAACCGACTTGTTAAAAACCGACCGGCTCATGGTTAAAAAAAACTGACTCATTGATTAAAAACCGCCTCATTACAAAACGAGGAGTTGAGTACTCGAAAACCGACCGCCCATAATCCGAAGCGAGTTAAAAACCGACTCATTAAAAGACCGATATATCAAAAATCGGTGAGAAAATCTTCCAGTATTTTTGGTACAGCACAGCACGGAATTATTCGAGAACAGGGAACATTCCTGTTTCGTGAATATTAGGAGAATTCTCTTTATTGCATTTAGAGAGAATTTTTAAAACTTTTTAATTGCGGCATTTCCGCTATAGGTAAGTCCACTTCCGCTTTAGGTGGTAAGAACCTAAAATCCACTCGGGGGGATTTGTAGGTCCTAAAGCGGAAATTTCTGGGGTTTTGTGAAAGTTCTCTCTAATCAAATAGAGAGAATTCTCCTAATTTTTCCGAAACAGGAATGTTCCGAGAACAGATTTTAGCATTTGATTTGAGTGTGATTTGGTACAGTTTGGTATGTCCACACTTTCGGTTGTCAATGGACATGCGTTCAAAGTTGAAAAAATGTGCGAACGGCACCAGGAAATAAGCCATTTGGAAATTACCCATTGTGGACAATTTCGGCTGCATGGCCACTTTTGATACGCATTCAGTGTTCAATTTCGTTTAAAAACAAAAGTGGGTATATATAGGTACATGGCTATTTTCGCTTTCCTTCGCATACCTGATTTCGATTTGAAACTGAAACTACGCATAGACAAAAAAATGCTGATTCCGGATATGCTAGGACGAAACGGATACAGTTATATATAGAAGAAGTGAAATGGGCGACCTAGGGCTATATGCGGGGGGTCGCAACCCCCTAGAAGCGGAGCTAGCCCAGCTCGTTTCAAACCGAAATTATCCATGCACACTCTGTGCGATACTGCGGATTGTGAATCAACAGTCCCTGATGTGGGGTTCCGCTCGCTCCGCTGTTAAGGGATCACAACCCTCAGTATCGCACAAACATAGAACGCTCGATTCGCTCGCTCTGGGTGCAACCGTTTCGTGTATGGGCTACGCTCGTTCCGCCAAAAATGAGCACTTTCTTTGGGTGCGACAGTCTCTTATGTGGACTCCGATTGTGAATCAACAGTTCCTTGTGTAGGCTCCGCTCGTTACGCTCGCACCGCGGTTAAGGGATCACAGCCCTCAGTAAACATAAACGCTCGCTTCGCTCGTTCTGAGCACAATAGTCTTTTGTATGGGCTCCGCTCGCTACACTCACTCCGTGCTTAAGGGATCACAACCCTCAGTATCGTACAAGCATGAACGCTCATTTCTCTCGCTCTTGATACTCCATGGCTATTTTGATTTTTTTTTTCCCGTGCCTTATTTCGATTCGACCGGTAGCGCAGTGTGTTGAGGCATCAGTCTCATGTTTGACTAACGGCGTTTCGGGTTCGAATGCCGTCCACGACGACGCTTGTGGCCATGGATGTGCAGGCGGTGCATACCAGTTTATGCCGACGAAACGTCAACTGGGCCACATGGAACATTTGATGCGCTATGCCCCACAAGTAGTTACTGCAATTGAGTAGTATTTCGATTCAAAGCATCCCTCAAACCAATGTGATTTATTCGCGGCGAATTCGCGGATTTGTTTACATGGCGTCTTATGGAGTTGTTCACACCAACGCGACGCGGATTCGTGGCGTCAACGAATTTGTAGCGATTTTTATTTTTCCGTAAAACATTCGCGTTACAATGGCTACTAATTTGGATTTAACGGATTTCGCCCGCAGTATCGCATAAATATGAACGCTCGCTTCGCTCACTCTGAGTGCAACAGTCTCCTGTGTGGACTCCGAGTGTGAATCAACAGTCCTTGTGTAGGCTCCGCTCGCTCCGCGCTCAAGGCATAACAACCTTCAGTATCGCACAAACAGCGAGCGTTCATGTTTGTGCGATATTGGGGGTTGTGGTCCCTCATGTGCGGAGTCCATACAAGAGACTGTTGTACCCAGAACGATCGAAACGAGCATTTATGTTTGGGCGATACTGGGGGTTGTGATCCCTTAAGCGCGGAGCGAGCGGAGCCTACACAAGGAACTGTTGATTCACAACCGAAGTCCGCACTCAGAGCGAGCGAAGCGAGCGTTAATGCTTTTGTGACAGGTTCGCACGATAAATTTCGATAGAATGAAGCTAGAGGCTTGAAATTTTTGTCAAATGTTTATATTGTAGTATGATCTAGTTGTTTGGCATTGAAAATGGACATGATCCGGCCAAGGGAACGCCTCCCTCCGAAACATATGTCAAATAATTAAGTTTATCTACAACTGCCTTCTGAATAAACGTGAAAAGCTTTCACTTTGGTAGTTTGCTCAAGAGTGCCATTTTATACTCTTTTCTAAAAATGAAATTTTTTGGTTGCAAGTTAATGGTATTTGTAATTTTCTTACAAACATCCCCGTATTACCCTATTTTTCACGTTTTTTGGCTATAACTCTTGACCCAATGCCTGATTTTTTTGCATGTAAACTTCATATGAGAAGCTGCTTAAGTTTTAGTAATATGGGCATAATCAGACCAAAAGACCAACCTTTCCTACAAATATCGAAAAATAAAATATTCCTTAAACTACTATAACTTTCTATAGAATGAAGCTAGCAAGTTGGAAATTTAGTCCAGATATTGTTGTAAGAAAAGAAACCCCTACCTCCCCTACAAATAATACTTTAAAAAGGCGGTAACTTTGGAGCAAGCGACTTTTTGGTCAAAGTTTTATTCTGTTCAAATTGACCATATAGAAATACATTTTTAATGCATGTGGTTATTGCCTGTTTATAGTTTTGGTATCACCACTAGGTCTGCAAATGTCTAGTTTAGTTGTTGTAGACATAATACGCTTTCAAATAATGTACTACTACTAATTGCCTTGCTATTTCGGGTAAGTTACCAAGCGTTCTCAGCACAGTTAAAAATCTCGGTATTTTTTTTAAACCTGGTCTTGGACTACCACCATTTTTAATAATTTTAATTCTATAATCTAAACCCTTCCAAAGTTTACTTCTATTTTAAACCAAATTCGTAATAAATTCTAATACAATTCAAAGTTTTCTTCTATTTTAAAACAATTTGTAATAAATTCTAATACAATTCAAACCTTTTTGTGTTCTTTTTGTTCTCGCATTATTTTCTAATCTAAGTTTAATTAAAAGGTAAACCCCACAAAGTATATTTTCTGAGTCTCAAGTCTCACTATAACTACTCGCAGTCAGCTCAAAATATTATGCTGCGTGGCCGAGTGGTCTAGGTCGCAACTCTACAACACGGAGTTCACAGGTTCGATGCTGCGTCATGGCGAAAAAAGTTAAAGATTAGCTGGCTAGCCTGCGATGGGCTTAATAAAGGATTTGGAAGTTTAGAAAATTGAAAAAAAAAAAATAATGGAGAAAAAACTTAGAGGAGTTAAAAAAACGCAGTAAAATTAATATTTTTTCATAGATTATAATATCTGTAGATTAAATTTTAAACCAACAATTTGATTAAAAAAATAATGCCAGAAAAGTTTAATATTTAAACCAGTGAAGTTTACGGAAGCAATTGTAATACTTTCATTTTATTAAAATCTAATACAATTTTGGTGTCGTCATATATGTAACCCGAATTAGCATTGATAATAGACCAGGATTTTTAACTGTGAGTGAGGTACTTCAGAACGCCCTCTCTCCACTTACAAGTTGGGCCAATCTCTGTGGCTGAAAGGTTAATCCGAGCAAGACTGAACTTGTTCGTTTTACTAGGAGGTACAAGGTACCTTCTGTCGTGCCCCCACAGTTGGGTGGGGCTAGATTAGTTTTTTTTTTTGTTGAAACAGCAGAATTTCTTGGGCTCATTCTCGACAAAAGGTTAGGTTGTAAACCCAATATCCAGGAACGAGTGAAAAGGCTACTATTGCTATGTACTCCTGCAGGAGAGCCATGGGTAGAACTTGGGGTCTGCAACCAAATGTTGTGCACTGGCCTTACGTTTCTGTTCTACGCCCTATACTTATTCATGCTATTGTGGTTTAGTAGAAAGCCCTTCAGCCTATTGCAGCCTGCTTGGTAAGGTCCATTGAGGTCAACTCCGTTTGCAGCCTTGGACGTGCTGCTCAATCTGCTCCCTCTGGATATCATGGGCGACCAAACTGTTGCAATCACTGCCATACGCCTTGGTGAAACTGGACTGCGAGATCTCGTCTGCCTTCGGTCACTCATCGATTTTAAATAGTTTAGATATTTCTACAAAAACTGACTATTCCACTCCCAAACATCTGTTCGGCAAGAATTTCACATCCGTCATCCCAATTCGGGATCAGTGGAAGGCAGGCGAGTTTGTAATTGCTGACTCTATCGGCGTATATACGGACGGATCCAAAACAGATGCAGGGCTAGGAGCGGGCGTCTATTGCGGCAGGTTAAATCTAAGCCTGACTTTCCGTCTACCTGCTCACTGTAGTGTTTTGCAAGCGGAGATCACGGCTATTTCGGAAGCTCTAATCTTTGTAGGACTACATGTTTTAACTGGTAGAGACATTATCATCTATCTGTACGGACAGCCAGGCTTCAATCAGATCGCTGGAATCAGTCTTGATAACATCTAAGTGTGACCACAGAGTGAAAGCTGGTGCTGGTGATTGTGCCGGTGCTTGTGCTGGTATTTTGATTGTGAACACTCAGCGAAGAGACGTTCACGTGAAACGTGCTCATGGTGCTTTCCCTGCCCATGCTGCTGAAAATCACATTTGTAATTGTCCGGTGTATTCGTTTCATTTTTATGTGTGCTAAAATAAAAATTAAGGAATACACTGGACAATTACGAATGTGATCTTGAGTAGCATGGGCAGGAAAAGCTCCAGGAGCACGTTTCACGTGAACGTTTCTCTTCGCTGAGTGTTGACAATCCAAATATGATACCAGCACAAGCACCAGCACAAGCACCAGCACCAGCTTTCACTCTTTGGTCGCTCTAAGACTGTAGATAATTGTCGATCATCCCTTCCTGAATTGAGGAGCTATTTTAAGATTGTCCTGTGCTGGGTCCCTGGTCACAGTGGCTTGAAACATAACTTTTTGGTTGATGAGCTTGTCAGACTGGGTTCTTTGAATGGGGGGCTCCAACAATATGGTGATATCTATCCGCCTATTGCTTCTTGCAAACTGATTGTCAAATATGAGGTGATTAACAAAGCCAGTGCAAGATGGATTGATTGAAAATCTACTGTCGCTAAATAGAAAGATTAGCAGATTAGCTCGTTGGTGGGTGTTATCACTGTTCATTGTCTCATTGGGGAACATGCCAGGAGACTTCGGCTTCCCTATAATGACTTTTGCAGGAGCTGTGGAGATGTGAACGAAGAGTAAAGTAGCTTCCACCTTCTCCGCTCCTGTCCGGCTTTGGCAGGTAGAAGAAGGTCGTTACTCGAATCATACTTCTTCACTGACTTGGAGGAGCTAGAAAGCGTGGATGTTGGAAAACTCCAGTGTTCTATTGTTGGCTCTGGATGGTTCTAACTATCAGAGAAGTTGAGAGTGGATGTGTGCTAGTGGTATCACAACGGACCTATTTGAGGTATATGTGAGCTGTGATTTGTCACAGCAGCCCATTTACCTAATCTAACCTAATTGCCTTAATTCTTCTATTGGGACTAGGGCGCGTAACACCTCTTGGAATTCTTAATTGTTCGGATAGTGCAATTGCTAGCATTTACCTCAATATAAGTCGATAATGACAAGCATTTATAATTCGATTCGATTTCAAGAAAATAGTATGTCAATCAGTTTTAATCTTCTAATCCAATTTCAAATCAATTTCAGTTCAAGGTGATAATGCTGAAATAACTATCGAAGCACAACACTTCCTCGGCTGGCTTCAACACGAACCACAGAGTTTAGTATGGCTTCCGGTGCTACATAGGTTAGCAGCTGCTGAAAATGCCAAACATCAGGTGAGTTTATATTATTGTATTCATTATTATTTTAGTATCCACAGAACAAACTTAACAACTGTTTTCTAGCTCGCAAAATTATGTAAATATGTAATATTATTATTATTATGCAAATATTGAAGATTTGATTTATTTTACGACTTAAGCTACATGTTCTTCGGAGTGATCATCGCTGAGCACTATTTGGGTGCATTTTAGGCTATGTTCCTCCGAGCGATTGTGACCAGGAATGATCGTTGCTGATTTTCCAGTGGGCGACTCTAGCCACAGTCGTCGCTCGGAGAAACATACTTGTAGTTCCATATCAAATATACCTATACTAATAATGCTCAGCGATGATAGCTAAAGGCAACATATAGTTTTAGTCTTTCATTTAATAAATATTCCAACTTCGAAGATATTTTTTTCGTGGACACTCTTATATTATTGGGTGTACAACTTTGCTTCCGCCGTTTTTTCTTAGAATTAAAAACTTAATTGTCAAAAAGTACTTACAGATGTACAATATTATTCGAAGTACTTTCCATCGCTAGCGACAACTTTCGCCCATCTCTCCGGCAATTTTCGGATTCCATTGCCCATGACTTTCTGGGCTTGGGATTATCGTAACGAAGCCATTTTTCGTCGACGGTTACGATGCGATGTACATAGAAATCCCTTCCGATTCTGCCTTTGAAGCAGTTATTCGCATGCAAATAATCGCCGTTCAATATCTCTCGGTTTTAACTCGTACTGAACCCAATTTCATTGTTTCTGAATCATGCAAATGCCCTTGAGGCGTTTCGAGATGGCTTGCTGAGTCACTCCCAGTGATTCAGCTAATTCTTCTTGCGTTTGGCACGAATCTTCATCGAGCAGTGCTTCCAATTCATCGTCTTTGAAATTTTTTTCTCTCCCACCACCATGCTTGTCCTCGATATTGAAATCGCCACTTTTAAAACGTTGAAACCATTCACGACTTATTCTGTCACTCAGAGCAACCTTACCGTAAGTATCTGAAATCAATTCGATGAGCCTCAGCAGTTTTTTTTTCAAATAGAAGCAGAAGATCAAAACTTTCCGCAAATGACGAGAACTAGCCTCGAAAACAGACATTTGAATCGCGAATCTTATGAAAAACTTTTACTAATGCGGGGATATCGATACGTTGACAGACGTCCAAACTCACTTTGTGACACTTTTGAATTACGTATTTTGGCCAGCCCTCACCGATGCAGCCGTCTGTCGAATAACGGCGGAAGCAAAGTTGTACACCTAATACTCGTATTATTACTTATATTTGCTTAAAGCACTCACTTCATAACAGATTGTATGAGACAACCATTACTTACTCGTTTTTCCATTTTGTCTACTTTGTATCTTTTTCAGGCCAAATGTAATATTTGTAAAGAGTATCCAATTATTGGTTTTCGATATCGCTGTCTGAAATGTTTCAATTTCGATATGTGCCAGAAATGTTTCTTCTTCGGACGTAATGCCAAAAATCACAAGCTAAGTCATCCAATGCACGAATATTGCACAACGGTGAGTATATTTTGTTTTAAATATTTATTTAGTTCCGCTTTTAAGTTCGCAATTTTCGAGGTTGCCTTATTTGGCTGTGAAAAGGAAACGGGAATTATGTCCGTTTTGACAGTATTATGTCCGCCTAAGCTTGGTACTATATAGCCCTTGTGAGGCGTAGCGCACGGACTACTGGTAAAAGCCTGGTTGACCCTTGGGTGTCATAATTAAAATTAAATAGCCGGTTTCAAAAAATATTTGTTTTTCTGTGTCTACCTAGTTTGGACGAGAATTTCCTTTATCTTTGAGGTGTAGCAATAGCTGGGGAACTAGCGACGGCTTGGTTACATTGTAAGTACCAATGCTAGAACTTTCACTTCGTTTCTTTGTAATGCAGGAATACAAAAATTAGAAGTCTGACAAGATTAAAGATTAAAGCAAAAAAAAACACGTTAAAACAGCGTCATTTTAACAAGTTTTCCGCTTTGTGTTATGAAAGATACTAAGTATCCAAGGTAATTTTTATTTTCTATTTTTGAAGTGGGGTTCAGAGAAGATTATACCGAAAGTGCTCGAGAATACGAATTGAATTTTCGGTGAAATCTAGGAAAAACTACAGAAAAGAGAACCTTTTCAGTTTTTTTTTTTTTCAAATATTTTGAAAACGGTTAACCCTAGCGAAAAAACATTCTAAGGCAAAATGAAAGATCACTGGGAAATATTTTTTTCTTATATCTGAAAGAGTTTTCGTGAGAAAACACCAAACAAAAAAAACTTTTTTTTTTGTGTTTTGAAAATATTTCGAAAGCGGTTAATCATAGCGACAAAATTTCCGAGACCACACATAAAAATTCAAAAAAAAAAAAGGTTTGAACAATTTTTTACGTATCTAAAATAGTTTTCGTGATAACCTTGGGCAAAAACTCGGAAAACAAACAAAAAATAACTATTTTTGTTTCTTTTTGTACAATATTTCAAAAACGGTTAACTGTTAGGCCAGTCAAATTAAGCCAATTTTGGGGTTTTTTAATAATAATGAGGAAAATATCTGGAAATAATTTTAATCCCTTCTATAGATACTGAATAAATGGAAACTGAGTTTGCACGGTCGTAGAAGGTGAGCTTAACTTTTGGAGGGCGAAAATCCGAGAAATTTGAGCCCTTTTTTTAATATTATCATTATAACTCCTAAACGGTGCTTCGAGTCGAAAAAACTTGAAGGGTAAATTAAAGACCGTTGAATTCTGCGTTCAATGCACTGCTCAAAGTTGAAATTCGGTTCAGTAGCGTAGTCAAAATCGATAGTCAAAAAATGACAATTTTCGAGGCTCCGGAGAAAAATCACACTTTATCACTTTCCAAGCTTACAGATCTTTGCAACGAAAGCTCCAAATGGAAAAGCTTGTCTGTAAAAGTTGGGGAAAATTTGATTGTGAGCCTAAAGTGGCCAATATTTTTCAATTTGGACTATTTTTAGAGTAGCTATGAGCGAAAATTCAAGAATGAATGCTCATCGATTTATGCCTTAAAAGCTCTATCTCGGTAAGTATAACAGCTAGAAGCTTTATTTTAGTCCCAAATTTTAGATAAATTACTCTAGTTAAATAAAGTTTTACAAGATTTCTTGTGAGACCAATTTAGGAGATAGTGAAAAGAAACAGGGCAAGCCAAACAATTAGGCACATTTTCAACATGGTGGCGGGGTCCGTGGTGTTAGGGGGGAAATAGAAAACTCGAATTTTTAAGCAATGTACCAACTCAAACAATATATCAAAAATTGAAACTACCTTAATTAAAGCAACCAGTGTTATAACAATTTGACTGACCAAAGTAATTTAACCTTTGCAAAATCACCGACTTTTTTTTTAATAAAAACGAAATTACTCAAAAACTATACCCGGTAGTATATTCTAGTCAAAAGTGAATCGCAGGTAATATCTTACCCTAAAAACAGAAAATAGCCTGTAGAAATCAGATAAACTGTTAATTAGATATGACCTTGGAAAAAAAAAAGTGTGAACAAATTATTTTTTTTTAATTTAAGGGCTGTAAATGACTCGAAATTTAAAAATTAGTATTATATAATGTTAACACAAATTTTTAACAACAAAACAGGAAGTTTTTATTTTTCATAAAATTAGTATAATATATAGGTGACACGTCGAGAAAAATAAGATAAAACAGCAAAATGTTGATCGTGGGCTACATATCCTTCTTATTTTTTCGAGCTATATCTAATAAACAGTTTATCTGATTTCTACAGGGTATTTTCCGTTTTTAGGGTAAGATATTACCTGCGATTCACTCTTTACTAGAATATGCTAGCGGGTATAGTTTTTGAGTAATTTCGTTTTTATTTAAAAAAAATGTCGGTGATTCTGCAAAGGTTAAAATACTTTGGTCAGTTAAAATGTTATAACACTGGTTGCTTTAATTAGGGTGGTTTCGATTTTTGATATATTGTTTGAGTTGGTAGATTGTTTAAAAATTCGAGTTTTCTATTTCCCCCCTAACACCACGGACCCCGCCACCATGTTGAAAATGTGCCTAATTGTTTGGCTTGCCCTGTTTCTTTTTAGTATCTCCTAAATTAGTCTCACAAGAAATCTTGTAAAACTTTATTTAACTCGAGTAATTTATCTACAATTTGAGACTAAAATAAAACTTCTAGCTGTTATACTTACCGAGATAGAGCTTTTAAGGCATACATCGATGAGCATTCATTTTTGAATTTTTGCTCATTGCTACTCTAAAAATAGCCCGAATTGAAAAATATTGGCCACGTTAGGCTCACAATCAAATTGTCCCCAATTTTTACAGACGAGCTTTTCTATTTGGAGGATCCGTTGCAAAGATCTGTGAGCTTGAAAAGTGAAAAATGTGTGATTTTTCTAGGGAGCCTCGAAAAATGTCATTTTTGACTATCGATTTTGACTACGCTACTGAACCGAATTTCAACTTTGAGCAGTGTATTAAACGCAGAATTCAACGGTCTTTAATTTACTCGGGCAAGGTTTTTCGACCCGAGGCACGGTTTAGGATTTATAACGATAATATTAAAAAAAGCGTAAAATTTCTCGGATTTTCGCCCTCCAAAAGTTAAGCTCACCTTCTACGACCGTGCAAACTCATTTTTCATGTACTCAGTATCTATAGAAGGGATTAAAATTATTTCCAGATCTTTGCCTAATTATTATTAATAATATTTAATTTGACTGGCCTATGTGTCGAAAAGCATTTTAAGTAAAAATTAATGAACACGAGGAAATTCATAAAAAATTTTCTAACAACTTTTTTCGTATCTGAAATAGTTTTCGAAATACATAACAGTATTTAAAGAGTGGTATTTTTGTAAGAGATTGCGACCAAAGATTTTTGATTGTTCCAATCAACAGTTTACGGCCATTGTTATAGGCTCCGCTCTGCTATGCTCTGCAGTTTCTGACAAATGTACCGTAAAAGATGTTATCTCTCTCAAATAGTTTGTATTTCAGATACAATAAAAGTTTTTATAGCGTTTTTGACATGGATATGTCTTATAGCTGGGGGTCATCCTAAAAATCGGTCCGTCACACGAAATGTCTGTTTTTCTACTCGGGGGTCAGAAGAGGAAACAAGCCCATTGAAATTTTTTCTATTCTGGTTGTGCATGTCGTTTGAGTGAAGTGGTCATTGTGCATGGCTGTTGCTTGTGGATCCGCGCGGGCGGCCCGCTTGCGGGGATCTTGTGTGTACATGTTGAGATGTTGATTTGATAGCGATAAAGGTTGACGTTGTGGACGGCAAGAATGAATGTAGTGGCCGATTTAAAATAGCACCCATTGTACTATCTGAATCACTAGGATCCCAGAAAAAGTAGCAAGTAGTCAGTTCGACTAACACTTGGACATGCGCAGACGCAATTTGAGAGAGTGTACATAGTTCCCGCCCCCCGAAGATGAGCGAGAGCGGATGAAGTTAATTCGAGCTAAATCGGGTGATCCAGCGACTGTGTTTGTGCATTTGCAATGGCGGCGATTTGAGGTCTGACTGGTTCACAATGTGGGCCACCACCACACGTGCAATAAACAAATAGAACAAAATGGCGGATTTATACTACGTGCTATAAACATAGAACAAAAGCTCCACATACGGTACGATGTATTAGCAGCATAAATGTTGACTTTCAATAGGGCGTGTCTATCTGTCTCATGTGGTTGGGTGTTCAATCTCATTAGAACGGGTGTATTCGGTTCATATGGGGACGTTAGTTTTCAATGGGGTATGTCTCTCTGTCTCTTAAAGGGGGTGTTAAGTTCGATTTGGGGCGGGTTTATCGGGAATCGGTTCTTGGAAGACAGGTTATTGGCTTTTGGTGGGAAATGATACAAAGTATCTACACTGCACGCAAATACATCGAAACTTGGATATGTCTTTGGCTACCGACTGCGAGTAACCTGTTGTGTTGAAGATATCGACGTAAGTTTTATAAAGATCCCAGTATAGTTATACTGGATGAAATCATTCGACAAAACACATCCCATGCTTTCGGTAGGCATAAGACATATCCATGTTTCGATGTATCTGCATGCAGTGTAGATACTTTGTATTTTGATGCCATCACTTTTGTCAAGAAATTGATTAATACAGCATCTAACATACGCGATACATGTGGAGGACCTCGAGTAGCCAGCTATTGGGGATGTTGTCGAACAAAATCAATATAGCAACAATGCAAATTCTTGCGATTACGCGTAGCTTGTCCTACCACAACCGAGAAAATCGTTAGTTGTTCCCTGCAACTCCTAGATCCAACTCGGCAGTTGTTGTGCTCCTCGGGATGGATACTATTTTACTCGAGGTGCAAGTAGATTCTGCCACTAATAATGGCTATAATATAATTGTACGTGCCGGCAAGTATATGTTATTGGCCTCGTTTGAGCAGGACTCTCCACTCTTTCTCGCTTGCTTAAGAAATAAGTTATACTGCTATTAGGAGAGGTGGACATTTTTAGGTCTAATTATCAATATACTAATCTATTGTGCGAACTGACCACATATACTCGGAAATCTTTTGTACCAGAAACTCTGCAGTTTATCAGAACCAGACCTTTTCCAATTTCCCTTGATCCCTTGATAACTTCTGGATATCGGATTCAGTGGCCTCAACGAAAAACACATCAGGCAAACTGTCATGCCAAATTGTTTCGGTAGTGATTTACTCAGTATGTTGGGTGTTGAGCGGGAGTTTGACAAAATTCACCCCATTATTATTCCGCGTCAAGGGACGCCAGCGAAACTGACGAAATCAAGCGACGGATACAGTTAGCTAATAAGACTTTTTTCTCGGTTCTCCCCATAATGAAATCGAAGCATGTGCACAGAAACACAAAGCTCCGCGTGTACAAAACCATTATACGTCTTTTACTGCGTCTTGTTTAACTTCAGTGGGGGTGTGCACATTGATGAGCCAGAGGTTGAAGAATCGAGTCTTAATGCGAATCGCACACAGCCGTTAATTTATGGGTTTGAAGTCAATAATGTGCGGCTTGAAGTAATTGTTTATATAAATGCTTCTCCAAACTCCTTACGGCCCGATGGTTTGTCACTTCTAAAAATTGTGTGCTATTTCTTGTCATTCATCTCGCTGCCAAGCCAGTTTGTTTCCTGGACTGCAATAATGCTCAGTTTGTACTTTTCGACTTGTTGAAAGAGGTTTTTCGTCTCCCAGTTTGTTCATAGAACATACACTCCTGGATCCGAAAGAATAATCCGTTAGTGGTTTGTGTGGTCTTCGTTGTTGATCCGCTCAATCCGAGGCTTTTGTTCCAGGTTTTTTGACGTGGAGTGGTTTTTACAAGGACTATTTGCAGATCGCTTAGCCCATTTCGAGGGATGACCTAGGAGATACATAGCTACTTTAGATGGTTTAATAAACGTGCTGGAGTTCACACAACTATGTTTGCAGGTCCAACTACACAACTCTTTCCATCCTATATTACTAAACCTGAGACGCTTAGGTGTTGGTCGGCAATTTAGGCTACATCTATCTGCTTTTTTCCAAACTGTCTTATCGCTAAGACTTGGCCGTCAGCGGTTCGATCCACTGCCGTTACCAGGGGGCGCCCACGAGGAGGACTTTGGGAAAGGTCTTTTGTCCCCCATGATATTTGAATTATTGTATATCTCTGGATATGGGGAGCAGAAATGCAGTAAATTTTTTAAGTTACACATGAAATCTAAGGAATGTCCAATTTTATATAGTACCCCAAAACAATGCAATTACACGACAATCCGGTCTTTAGTTGTAAGACTTCAATGTTTGAGGTTGAGGCTGTACCCCATTCGTATGTCGACACTGATTTGAAGATGCATTTATCTACATAAGAAGAGTTCGATCGATGTTGAGAGCTAAGATTTTCGGTTTATTAGCCAGTGGAACTTTCGAAGTTGAAGTGCCTTTCATTTTGTTCAAATATGGGGTTTCCAGGTTTCGCGTTTGTCAAGATGTAAACCCAGGTACTTCGCTTTGTTTTCTGGTGATAATAATTTCGTTGACAATTTGATAACTTACAAATTTAATTATAAAAAATGGATTGATATGCTTAATTTGAATTAATTTAATTAGTTTCCATTTTTTTATTTTTATATTTTTTCGCCTGGGCGCGTCCATTAAATATCCGATCGTTACCAAATTTAATATTAGTTTAACAGGAAATTTTTCCGGCCGGCGCGGCAATTTAAAGTCGGAAAAAGGGTTAAAATGGTGACTAGTCTCATGTCCATTAGAATATTTTTCAAATAGAAAGTTGGAACATTCCTGTTTCGCGAATATTAGGAGAATTCTCTCTATTCAATTTAGAGCGAATTCTTAAAATTCCTTCATTGTGGCATTTCCGCTGGAGGTAGTCCATTTCCGCTTTAGGTGTTAGGAACCTAGAACCCACGCGGGGGGATTTGTAGGTCCTAAAGCGGAAATTTTTTGGGTTTTGTGAAAGTTCTCTCTAATCAAATAGAAAGAATTCTCCTAATTTTTCCGAAACAGGAATGTCCCAAAAAGTTTATTCAAAGGAAATGTTATATGCAATGCATTCCTCTTCTGTCGGTTACAATTTGCATTGAATTCCAGAGGTACTCGTATTTCCATAGTTATTTATAACAACAAACAAAAATTCAAGCATTAAATGAAATTGCTTCGAACCACCTCCGCATGTCCTGCAAACATTCCTCACTGAACTTTGAATCGTCGTCCCCAGGACAAGAGCAATACGATGAACTATTCTATCGTAGGTTGCAATTTACGAGTATAATATTAGTATGCAAAACTTTGTGCATACACTTCACGAAACGGAAACAGATTTCATACGATAGACTGCCCAGCCCATAGTATGAAAATAGAGAGCAGAAGCGACTTGTCCGTTGCACTATTGCAGATTAGACTGCACACAGGGCACACAAAAATACCCTCCATTGAATTCAAGTTGCGATGTAATTTTTCAATTTTTTTGTTTATTTAACTTTTTTTCCCCTATATATGTATTGCTATATGTTTTTCCGATTCGGTACTATCTTTGCAGACTACATCGACAGAGGACGTACGTGACTTTACCCGAGCACTGAAGAATAAATTTAAAAGTCGAAAGTATTTCAAAAAACATCCACGAGTTGGATACTTGCCCGTACAAAGTGTCCTGGAAGGTATGTATTATGGCTTTATGATGGGAAGTTATCACATCCGTTTAGTTCAGGGCGCCACGTTCTCATGGTGCCAGTGTCGTGAAGAGCTACTTATTTGGTTGATTTACGAGCTCTCTTAGTCAAACTTGACTTTATAGACGGGCCGATATTTTAATTTTTTAATTTTTTTTTATTTATGCTCATCTTTTTCACACGTGAATAGGTGATGCGCTTGAGAGTCCCGCTCCCAGTCCTCAACATAACACACACACCCTTCAGAATGATATGCACTCGAGACTGGAAATGTATGCATCGCGGCTGGCCCAAGTCGAGTATGGAACAGGATCGAATTCGACACCCGACAGTGATGACGAACATCAGCTGATAGCACAGTATTGCCAATCATTACCGAACAATGGAAGTGCTGGCGGAAGTTCAGGGCCCAAGTCACCGGTTCAAGTCATGGCTGCAATGGATGCTGAACAACGAGAGGAGCTCGAGGCTATTATTCGGGATTTAGAAGAGGAGAACGCGCAGCTGCAGGCCGAATATGATCAGCTTAGATCGAAACAAACGCCGACAACTACACCAGATGAGAGTATGAACTCGAGTGTTCCTTGTCAAGGACAGGTTAGTAAATTTATACCATGCATCTTTAATTGGGGCATTATTACTTTCGCGGCATCGATAAGATTTTGTAGAATGGTCAGCATTTCAAACTTGAATATTTGAAGAAATGGAAACTTTCAACTTCGTTATTGCAGGCATTCGCATAAATCTACTCACTTTGCAAAGTCCCGAGACTGCATTTTTGGCATTCCCGATGGGTGTAGTTGATGTAGAAAATAAGGTGCGTTCGATTCATTTGGATCTGGATCAATTTGCATTCAAATCGACCGACCGATTTTTAATCTAGGCAGATACTGATATGATATAGGCTCTTTTCAGATCAAATGGGTTGGTGTCTTTGCTAAAAATATACTTTAGTTCCAATTCGATTATTTCATGTTTGACGTTTGAAATCTATTGTGTTATGATACAAATCCAAGTGTAGAAAATATTCAAGTTAAAAATTAGTTTTTGCGTTGATCACTCAAAACGTTTTCCCTGCTTAGTAATCCACAAATGGTGTTCATAGAAGCGGCCGTGGTGGAAAGTTTTGCAGTACTTTGGTGTTTTTTTGTGAATTTTTGCATTTTTTGGGGTGCTGAACACGAGTTCGGGGTTTGCCAACAAAAAATCGGTTGGGAAACTTTAAAAAAAATATTCTACCTATATATTAGTATTTGGGGTGCTCTTAGGTTTTCCTATAAACATTTTGACCAAGGAATTCTTTTTAGACCAAAATACCGAAATTACATTTTTCCGGTTTTACCTAGTCTAAGTTTTTTTTTTGCACTCCAGCTTGCTTCGTTTCATACCGAAGTAAGCTTCCTATGTTCACAAGTTTCACAAAAAAGCTCTTTAAAAATGTTTTCTCCCAATGTGTCAAAAATGTTCGTTTCAGTAGCCATCGTCAATCATTTATTCAGAGCAATAAACTGGTGCAAAACTACAAATACATTTTAGTAGATTCTGCATCCTACAAAGTACATATTGACGAAAATTCCGAAAAATTAAATAAAATTGTTGTGAATATAATGTCGACGTACATATACCAAATTTTCGATAATTTTAAACAAGCAAATGACATTTTCGATCACCATGTACTGTACAATCAGGCCATAATTTAGTATACCAGTGAAGAAACCAGTACGACTGACAACGATGACGATAACCAACTCTGTTCGAAAACAAGATGGCTGACCTCTTCGAAATACGTAGGGGATTGAAGCGCTGTTTTTTTTTGTATAGACGCAATTAATTGGGTATCAAGACGACATTAATATTATGTCTTCTCGAAACCTGCCGGCCACATAGTCTTGACACGACTGCAAAAAAGATGGGACTTCATATTAATGAGGACAAAAAAATAATATTTTTGCAATCAAGAACAACGAAGCCAACACGACAGGCGAAATGAAACGACGAATACAACTTGCAAATAAGACATCTTTCTTGGTTCTCTGTCAATAATGAAATCGAAGCATACGCACGGAAATGAGAAAGCCTTGGATTAGTTACGACCTATGCTATGGCTGCAATGGAGATTACACCGAGCCTCCAAGCGAATATTAAAAGGACGCATCAGCAGAGCGACCGGCAGCGCAGTGTGTTGAGGCATCAGTTTCCTGTTTGACTATCGGCGTTTCGGGTTCGAATTCCGTCCACGACGACGTTCGTGGCCATGGATGTGCAGGAGGTGCATGCTGGCAACTGCACTCCCCGAAACCAGTTTATGCCAACGAAACGTCAACTGGGCCACATGGATCAGTTGACGCGCTATGCCCCACAAGGGGTTAGGGCAATTGAGTATCAGCAGAGCAAGGCTGAGGGGAAGACTAGTATCTTCTTTGGAAGACTGAGCAGATGTCGGCACTAAGCCACTTCTGGGCTTCCGAAATGGAGTATGCTGTTACTTTATTAAGAAAATTGGAGGACAACTATACGGTCTGGGTCTGACGTCGGTCTATCGCCCCACAATGATAATGATTAATAAACTCGAGCAGATAAACTGAAAGATATAATCCACTGTCACACAAGATATCATGAAGTTGTTCAAAAGCATAGGAGTTAAGGCATTTTCGGTCTATTCCATCGAGCATTTATGCCTATGGCAAGGTTTGCGGCCGTCTTCCTCGCAGAGGTTTACAACCATTGAGGTATGTGCTGAATTTGCCTGCAAACCGGCTACCATAACAGCGATCTTCAAAGATTATTAAGCGGCCACTATTGCTGTAACTAAGTAGTCTGCCACATCTTATCAATGCTTACATATATTATCTTCTGGACACGTCAGCATTGTCGGAAATGAAAGGGCTGACGAATTTGGCAGAGCGACTTTGGCGACTCCTCTCTATGGACCGGAAAATGAAAATTTCACAAAAAGGAGCGAAATTTCATTAGGCTCCGCTGGAAGGCGCTTCTGGGATGAAAAGCGATCTGTGCCGCCGCACCCCTCACTGGGAGAGTAGCCTGGGCCTGAGGCAGGCCAAGATGTTTATTTCGGGCTACTCTATCTATAGCTCTGGCTCCGCGAACGATGACGTATCCCCCAAAATGTATAAATTTTGAGGTCTTGTGTTATGATCATCTCACATGATCACAGGGTGTTGTTGCAGGTGTCTTTGAACCCAACACCAGGATTTCGATCGCAATGGGAGTCTCGCCCAGCGTTTTTCAAGTTGAGATCCACGTCATTGACGTCTGCGCCAGGGTAGTCTTGGAAACTGGACCTCGCGGCGCTCACATTGCTATCTACTCAGACAGCCAAGCAGCTATAAAAGCCCTTCTTCTTGTGTTGGGTACCAGGCCACCAGGGCATTGACGGGAACGAGGCTGCGGATGAACTTGCTAGACAAGGATCATCCAGTCGTTTTCATGGACCTGCGCCTTACTGTGGCTTTGGGCTGGCCTCGGCCAAACTGCGGATCACAGATTGGTTGGCACTATTGCGTCTTCAGTACTGGAATAACCTTCCACGGCTACGTCAATCAAAGGAGCTGATAATGCCCTTCAGTCACAAGGGTACTACTCAAATGAGTAGAACCCACCTAAGACTCCTAGTGGGGTACTTATCTGGCCATCACCTAGTCAGATATCACCTGAACAAGATGGGTCTGTCAAGCGAGACTGAATGCCGTCTCTGTCTGGAGGACGTAAAAACGATCAAACATCTTGTGCGAATGTCCCGCCATGGCGCGTTTTAGGATGTCACTCCTCTGCCAGGCTACTATCAGAACTGCAGACTTCAGGTTGATTCCTGCTGGTGGACGGTCTTTTGGATTAATGAGCTACGGGACAATAGTTCTTTAATGGTCGCAGTGCCTTCCTGCTGGGACAGTAGCTCGACTATTTTTAGCTTCTCGTATCTTATGATCATCCCAAGACAAAATCGAATTTTCGGGGGACTCTTCCGAATTATGTCATATGAAATACCCCCTCTCCCAATCCAATACAATTTTTAAGCAAAATTCAAACTTAATATTTGTCCGGTCACAAGGACAACACTGCACAGATGCAATTTTCGCAATCTCTTGAAGGGAGATGGCAACACTAGTTTTGTGGGAATCGCAATCCACTCTAGAGCACAGTTGCTGACATATATCGTACTTGATGTTGATCTCATTGAATACAAACACACTGACAATGATCGATGGCCGCACTCTCACTGCCAAAATTAGACCTCCTCTACACGCAACTAAAGAGGTTCATGTGCCTATTGTGGAATTCATAAGAAGTTCCACGGATGCGGCAGACATAAAAGGAACAATCCATCCGGAACAGACCCTTGCCGTTCCCTTGTCATCTGTCATCACGAACACAATAGCGAGTGACATGTAGCCTCTCAGAGGCCGACGTTCAGCATTAACTTCATGCTCCTTATTCGCTACGTCGAATTGTATTTTTATTTCCGCAACACGGCACGATGAAGATGTTAAGGAGTTAAGTTCTTCCAGGTAATCATTTATTCGTTCGCATATTTCCGTGATGTTGTTTCCTGTTGTTAAATGGAGCAGTCATCGGCATAGAAGATAATTTCGATTCCTTCAGGTGGAGTTGGAATTCCAGATAAGTAAAGGTTGAACAAGGAGGGAGACAGAACTCCTCCTTGTGGCAGACCTTGTTTGATCTTCCTTAGCTTCGACTTCTTGCTCCCAAATTCGGTGTAGGACTGCCTTCCCGGAAGATAATTGGGAATCCATTTTGTTGTTTGCGTTGGAAAAGATGCATTATAAAATACTATATAAGTCGGACAAAAGTGCTGATTGGCTGCCTGTGTCGAAGGCTTTCGACAGGTCAAGTGCGACCAGAATTGTTCTTTGACATAGACGAGGTTGATTAAGGCCATTGTGGATACGAGTTGTAATGGCATCCAGGGCCGTCGTCGTACTGTACATGCTTCTGAGGCCGTGCTGATGGTTTCCAAGCTGGATGTGGGCCGCAAAGACAGGGTGAAGTAGTGCTTCGAGCATTTGGTGCACTGGTGATAGAAGTGTGATGGAACGATAGGACTCGCCGAGTGTCGCTTTTTTCCCAGGCTACAAGATTGGGGTTATTCTTTCTTTCTTCCGGAGTTCCGGAACGATCAGTGATGTGAACGATACGTTGAATGTAGCCGTGAGGTATTCAATAGCTGGTGAGTCGAGGTGTTTAAGCATTGCCATTGAGATTCCATCAGGTCCCAAAGCTTTCGAGTTGTTCGATTTCCTGATTGCTGCAGCCACTTCGTCCGCGGTCAAGACAGGTCCTATATGTTGTCTGCAGTTCGGTTATGGATCCTCCTGCGGATTATGCGCCTCTATTGGCCTGCTGGAGGATGTTCAATAAACTGCCAATTGAAGCGACTTGCGCAGTGGGTAGGGTTGCTGATTGAATTTTCTCCGAATTGGATGGCTATATTCCCTTTCTATTTCGGTGAATTGTGGTCAGGCTGCATTTATTCTGATGCGTACTCCATTTTAACCTATTGTGTCCGGCTAGTAGTCTTTGAATTTCACAGTTCATTTCGTGAATTCTGGGATCGTCTGGGTTTGTGATCCAGATGTTGTCTCTCTCGTCTGCCATTCTGGCAGCTGAGGTAGGAAAGTTGGGCTGCATTTTCGGAATGCGTCCTGCAGGAATAAATTTCGCAGCCGCTTTATTAAAAACTTTCCTAATATTGGACTCGGCCTTACGTATGTCGAGAGAGCTCGTAGATCAAATCTCGGCGCGATCAAAAACTGCCTGTGAGTACTAGTTAATAGAACTCTCACAGTGCTTCGAGCTTGTCAGTACTATATAAAGACGGCGCGGATAGGAGGTGCATGCTAGCAACTGCACTTTCGAAAAAGTAGATATGCTATTGAAACGTCAACAAGGCATAGAAATGCTAGAAATGTTGACGCGCCCATGGCCCTGGAGGGGTCAAGGCAATTCGAGAGAGAGATGTCTGTGGGAGTTGGCAGGGCAAGGAATTTAGCACTAGTATATTGGGTCGTGTGAATAAAAATTAAGCAAAAGCTAAAACTAGCAAATTTTAAGCAATAGCTGTGTTTCAGGTGAATAAAAATTTTAAGCAAAAGCTTAAACTTTTCACGTTAGCAATTGCTAGATTTTTCCAGCAAATGCTTAAAATGTGTGAATAAAACAGACCATTAGCTAGAAAAAGTAAGCAAATGCTACCAATTTTTTAAGTGTGCCTGGGAGCACACTTAAAAAATTGGTAGCATTTGCTTATTATTTCGAGTTGCTATTTTTGCTGCATTTATGACTTAATTGTTTAAGTGCAGACTACCATAAGTTATACAGGTTTACGGAAAACAATGTTGAGTGGTTGGCCAACTATTTTCTGGGTGAAAATAGTGAAAAAAGAGGAGGAGCCTTGCCCAAGAAACGAATGGAAATTTTTCTTCGTTTTTTGAATGATCCGGGATTTCAAATTAGTGTCGCGAAGGAAGAAGGAGTCCACCGTACCAATGTTTGCAAGGTGAATGATACGAAATTGTTTGCTGGGTTATAACGAGAAACAGTATGGCAGACAATTGGGGTGTTGCTAAAGTGGTGGTAGACAACGTCAAAGGTGGTAACTATTTGAGGCAAGTAAAGTCATTTGCAAACACTTGATTTAAGTACTATTTTGTATTCCGTTTCTAACGCCGTGGCAGACAAGTTCGAAGTTTCGATTTTTGTATGAAAAAGGTGGACTACGACCCTACTGCAATGTAAAATCTTGATCCGAACAACACAACACAAACACACAATATACCTTACAAATGAACTATTTTCATCATTCTGACCGCGGCGGCCGCAATGTTAGAAACGGAAATCTGGTTTTGTTTTTTTGCAGTGACACTTAGGGGAGTGTCCTGAAAAAAATGTTGTTCGGATCAAGATTGTACATTCGAAAAAGGTCGAGTTATATAGGATTTTCATGTCGTAATCCACCTTTTTCATACAAAATTCAAAATTTTAAACACTGTACACATGATCAATAAATTTAAATAAACACTATCTATCTATGTAAAATATATTAAATATTGGGAGTACAAATTTGTTCGGTCCGTTTTCAAAAGGTGGCTCTGGCTCTTACGAATATTTAGTAGTAACAGCTGATGTCGGTAGTTTCAGAGAGGTTAGACATCTGTCAATAATATTCAGTTCATATCGCTTCGAGTTTCATAAAAAAAACCTTGTTTTTCACTGTGTTAAATATGTCCAATTTTGTGTTAACTAAGCAGCATTTGCGGGAGGTTTTAGTTTTTTGTTTTAATTGGAAGAAAAGTGCAGCTGATGCGCATCGAATGCTCGTGGAAGTTTATGCTGACAAAGCTCCAACTGAAAATCATGTCGGGAATGGTTTCGACGTTTCAAGAATGGAGATTTCAGCGTTGAAGACAAGCCTCGCTTTGGACAGTCAAAAAAATTTGAAGACAAAGACTTGGAGGCATAACTCGATGAAGATCCGAGTCAAACGCAAGAGAAGCTCGCAGAATCATTGGGAGTGTGTAATGAACCACCTGCACTGGACCATATCCTGGTAGTGCTGCTCCCACCGACAGATCGAAGCAGCACCTGATGAGTAATGTTCTGTTGGTGGTACGAAACCAGAGCCCGAGGGTCCCATTACACCCGGACCCAGGTGCGACCGCGTGGGCGTCTGATCCGTCCGCCAACCATTCCATCCTTGTCGACAATTTTTTCTTTCATTCCTCATTTTTACCTCCCCTGTTTGCGTTGTCTTCCCCAGGCCTATGATTTTTGTTAATACGTAAAGGACAGGGGCAACAAGCGGCGAAAACCCCGCCCACATCTCCCGAACTGAGCTACAGCAAGCATACCCAACTAACAATTTACCTGTTATAAGTCTCTGGAAGCGTCTTATAAGACTCAATTTGGTCTTATAAGACTCTTCCGGAGTCTTATAAGAGCAAATTGTTAGTTGTGTAGGCCGCTGCTTAGCTCGTTGAGGGGCCTTTTTCTTCGCCAGATGGCACGGGCCGACCTTCACGGTCAATTATGCTACCTTAGGGTCTGTCCCCACGGGCTTCTTCGGATGCCCACCAAACCGTCCGTTACAAGTGACTCAACAAGCAGTTTCTGTACGATTAAAATCCATGGGAATGATTCAAAAGCAAGGCAATTGGGTGCCTTATGAACTGAAACCGGGAGACATTGAAAGGCGATTTTTTACTTACGAGCAGCTGATTCAAAGGCAACAAAGAAAGGGTTTTTTTGCATAGAATTGTTACTGGGGATGAAAAATGGATATTCTATGACAACCCCAAGAAGAAAAAATATCGTTGCCATCGACCTCAACATCAACACCAAAGCCGAATATTCATGGTTCGAAGGTCATGTTGTGTATCTGGTGGGACCAAAAGGGTGTTCTGTACTATGAGCTGCTACAACCTGGCGATACCATAACAATAGACTGCAATTGATTCGTTTGAGCCGTGCATTACGAGAAAAACGACCGGAATACAAGCAAAGACATGACAAAGTTATTTTTCTGCATGACAACGCTCGGCCTCATGTCGCAAAAGTCGTGAAAAAATATCTGGAAACGCTCAAGTGGGATATTTTGCCGTACCCGCCGTATTCTCCGGACATTGCTCCTTCTGATTTCTGGTTGTTCCGACAGATGCAACACGATCTGGCAGGTCATCGGTTCATTTCTTTCGCAGAAATCGAAAATTGGCTCCTAGCTTGGATCACCTCAACAGACGAAACATTTTTTCGAGATGGAATTTGAAAACTGCCTGAGAGGTGGGAAAAAGTATTGTAGCAACTAGCGATGGACGATACTATGATTAATCTTTTGATTCTTTTTATTTTGAAATAAATGTATTTTTGACCACAAAAAACGGACCGAATTAATTTGTACTCCCAATACATATGTATATGTCTTACAAAAAACGTTCTTTACACACCAAATTATCACAAGGAATGCAAGTTTTTATTTTTATTTTAGGTTAAAACTTTTTTTGAAAAATAAACGAAGTTTTAGTTTAAGTTTATTTAACTGAGTTTGTATTTTCTGTCTGTATTGATCGAGATTCACTTAAGAACTATACTAACTTTACAAACTATTCTACAAAAACCTCTTTCTTCAGAATAATTCGCAGAATACAGAGTAATCAGAAATTTTATGCATCTGGTTACGGCATCGTAACAGTTTTACATTGCATCGCATTACTTTTTGTATATGACCAATAATTTATCCTTTTTGTTATCTGTCCACTTGAAATCGTTTCGCACATCGGACCGCATCACTTCGTGTAGACGATCAATATTCTTTATTACTTTTCGTTAAAATCAAATCAACAAAATAAAAATATCATTGAGGCACTAAAAGTGAAAGACTATGATGCTAATTGATGTTTTGATGTTGTCTTAACGTGGGCTGTGCAAAACTCAATTTTTATAGTCGAAATTGAGACACTTCAAGAAGTACGGAGCGCGCAATAAATAGGTGCTTACAACGCACTTTTAAGCAACCTAAAATCAGCGATTTCATTCAAACATGAATTGAATTGGATTTTATAAACAAGTATATTTAATGTACACCTTATTTGAGCTCAATTCAATGTTTTAATTATTAATTTATAAGTGTCTCGATAATTTCACCATCCCGATAATTTCAACCAAGCTGGTTTTTATTAGATGAAATTATCGCGATTGTACTCTAATCAGAAATTTTATGCATCTGTCGTACAGAACAGAAAGCAATAAAATTCTTTGAATGTCAATAGTCACCAACCACACACTTCAAGTAGTCGGATAAATAACGAAAGTAAATTTTAGAATTTAAACTATTAACAATTGATGGTCCAAAAATATGAACCTCTTATCCATAACGATAGTTATCGTTTTTTGTATACTTTAAAATGCTACGATCTTGCGTTCTCTGCATTCTTTCAGGTGTCATGATGTTGCTGTTACTTGCATGCGTGACCCAACATGGATGATATTCAATTATCGAAGCATCTACCACTAGACCAAATCATCATAAGCAAAAGCTTAAATTTTCCAGCATTTGCTAGTAAGCAAAAGCAAAAGGTTATTCACACAAATTCAAGCTTTGGCTATTAGCAAATGCTTTAACTTAAAGCAAATGCTAAAGCAAAGACTTAACACTTGTAGCATTTGCTCATTTTTTATTCACACCACCCATTGGGTGAAGCTATTCCAGTCAACCTTGTTGTGGTTGACAAAAGTGCAATGTTCGACAGATACGATATCTGTCGGTTTGTCAAGCCTTATCACGATTGGTAAATGGTCCGAAGATAGCGTAGGATAGATAGGACCGGTTCCCATTGTGTTTCATTTATGAGGCTAGCACTGGCAATCGTGATGTCTGGGGAGCTGGAACAGGTACCGGCAATACGGGTGGGCGTGTCGTCATTCAGTGTCCAGAAACCGGAAGCATAAAGTTGTTCTGCTATGGAGATACCTCTGGCATCGTTGTTAAGATGTGAGTGCCAGAATTCATGGTGAGCGGTTAAATCACCAACCAGGCGACGGTGTTGACCAGTGAGGAAAGTGTTGATATTTACATGGTAACCTGAGGGACAACTGGATTCTGGTGGACTATAGGCCAGTTAAATTAAATATTATTAATAATAATTAGGGAAAGATCTGGAAGTAATTTTAATCCCTTCTATAGATACTGAGTACATGAAAACTGAGTTTGCACGGTCGTAGAAGGTGAGCTTAACTTTTGGAGGGCGAAAATCCGAGAAATTTGAGCCCTTTTTTTAAATATTATCATTATATAGGTTACTCCTAAACGGTGCCTCGAGTCGAAAAAACTTGAAGGGTAAATTAAAGACCGTTGAATTCTGCGTTCAATGCACTGCTCAAAGTTGAAATTTGGTTCAGTAGCGTAGTCAAAATCGATAGTCAAAAAATGACAATTTTCGAGGCTCTGGAGAAAAATAACACTTTATCACTTTTCAAGCTTACAGATCTTTGCAACGAAAGCTCCAAATGGAAAAGCTTGTCTGTAAAAGTTGGGGATAATTTGATTGTGAGCCTAACGTGGCCAATATTTTTCAATTTGGACTATTTTTAGAGTAGCTATGAGCGAAAATTCAAGAATGAACGCTCATCGATTTATGCCTTAAAAGCTCTATCTTGGTAAGTATAACAGCTAGAAGCTTTATTTTAGTCCCAAATTTTAGATAAATTACTCTAGTTAAATAAAGTTTTACAAGATTTCTTGTAAGATCAATTTAGGAGATACTAGAAAGAAACAGGACAATCTAAACAATTAGGTACATTTTCAATATGGTGGCGGGGTCCGCGGTGTTAGGGGGGGGGGGGGAATAGAAAACTGGAATTCTTAAACAATGTACCAACTCAAACAATATATCAAAAATCGAAACTACCTTAATTAAAGCAACCAGTGTTATAACAATTTGACTGACCAAAGTAATTAAACCTTTGCAAAATCACCGACTTTTTTTTAAATAAAAACGCAAATACTCAAAAACTATACCCGCTAGCGTATTCTAGTAAAGAGTGAATCGCAGGTAATATCCTATCCTAAAAGAGAAAATAGCCTGTAAAAATCAGACAAACCGTTAATTAGATATGGCCTTGGAAAGTAAAAAAAAAGAAGTGTAAACACAATATATGTATTTTTTTAATTAAAGGGCTGTAAATGATTCGAAATTTAAAAATTAGTATTATATAATGTTAAAACAAATTGTTTACAACAAAGCAGGAAGTTTATATTTTTGATAAATTTAGTGTAATATGTAGGTGAAAACTCGAGAAAAATAAGATAAAACAGCAAAATATACATATCTTATTAATTTTTTCGAACCATATCTAATAAACAGTTTATCTGATTTCTACAGGCTATTTTCTGTTTTTAGGGTAGGATATAACCTGCGATTCAATCTTTACTAGAATATGCTAGCAAGTATAGTTTTTGAGTAATTGCGCTTTTATTTTTAAAAAAAAGTCGGTGATTTTGCAAAGGTTAAATTACTTTGGTCAGTCAAATTGTTATAACACTGGTTGCTTTAATTAGGGTAGTTTCGATTTTTGATATATTGTTTGAGTTGGTACATTGTTTAAAAATTCGAGTTTTCTATTGACCCCCTAACACCACGGACCCCGCCACCATGTTGAAAATGTGCCTAATTGTTTGGCTTGTCCTGTTTCTTTCTAGTATCTCCTAAATTGGTCTTACAAGAAATCTTGTAAAACTTTATTTAACTGGAGTAATTTATCTAGAATTTGGGACTAAAATAAAGCTTCTAGCTGTTATACTTACCAAGATAGAGCTTTTAAGGCATAAATCGATGAGCGTTCATTCTTGAATTTTCGCTCATAGCTACTCTAAAAATAGTCCAAATTGAAAAATATTGGCCACGTTAGGCTCACAATCAAATTGGAGCTTTCGTTGCAAAGATCTGTAAGCTTGAAAAGTGATAAAGTGTTATTTTTCTCCGGAGCCTCGAAAATTGTCATTTTTTGACTATCGATTTTGACTACGCCACTGAACCGAATTTCAACTTTGAGCAGTGCATTGAACGCAGAATTCAACGGTCTTTAATTTACCCTTCAAGTTTTTTCGACTCGAGGCACCGTTTAGGAGTTATAATGATAATATTAAAAAAAAGTGCTTAAATTTCTCGGATTTTCGCCCTCCAAAAGTTAAGCTCACCTTCTACGACCGTGCAAACTCAGTTTCCATGCATTCAATATCGATAGAAGGGATTAAAATTACTTCCAGATCTTTCCCTCATTATTATTAAAAAGCCCCAAAATTGGCTTAATTTGACTGGCCCACTATGTATGTTGTAAATTTCAATCTCGACATTGTCTGATTTTATGGCGATAGCTTGCACTTCCATGGTGATGTCGTTTTTGGTGACATGTATTCCCCGGTATTGCACGGAATGGTGAATAATGAAGGCAAGCCCTCCTCCAGCCTTGGTCAATATGTCTTTCCTGATGATGATGTAATCTCCATGAGCGTTGAGGGACGAACTGGGATGTAGTTTCATCTCCTGGATGGCTCCAACTTGAATGCGGTGTCTGTCCATGAATGAGGCGAGTTCGGCGATTTTATTTTGCAGTCCGTTGCAGTTTAGTTGGACGAGTGAGAGCGTATCGAAAATGGCGATCGGTATTGCAGACGTAAGGTTGTTTTGTTGGGGAATCCTACTGGGTCTATTCGCAGGGGTCGTTGCGGTTGACTGAAAGCTCGTGTGGGTGGTGAATGGTGTAGGAAGGTGAGATGTGTTAGATGAGCTCGCTGCTTGTGATCCTCGATTTTTACACTGACTGGCAGTAAATGAAGGATTCTAGTACCTGTGATGTCCGGAGCAGTCCCTCAGGTGACACCACTCGTCGCAGCAGTTGCATCTCACTGACATCGCATTGGGATGCAGCTCTCTGTTGCATACGCAACATATCCATGGACCTGGGTTGCTTTCAATGCCGGCGCGGAGAAGTAGTGTATTGAGTGCAGTTGCGCCGCGGTGTGTTGCTCCCAATAAAAATAAAAAACGAATACAAGCATGTAACACATTGACACATATCCTTCTTCCATTGAAGGTGTTTGGCAGCTCTTGACCGTTGTAAAAACTCCGCTCCGGTGCGTAGAACCGGCTGCCGCAGGAACGCGTCGTGTAAGGAGTCACACCCCTCAGTATCGCACAAAGGTAAACGCTCCCTTTTCTCATTTTGGGTGCTACAGTCTCTTGTGTGGGCTTCGCTTTGCTATGCTCGCTATCGCACAAACATGAACGATCGCTTCGCTCACTTTTTGTGCAACAACCATGCAAATAGCTGGAAACTCGTACTTTTTAACCCATAACACCTTCACGACCTGATTTTGTAAGTTGACATTATTGCACTTTGGTAGTTGACATAATTTCGCGCTCGAAAACGAAATAATGTCAATTGACTTTATTTCATTTTTAGGTGGGGAACAACTTCAATTGACATTATAGCACCCTCCGAAACCGAATATTTCTCTAGAAAAATGGAAAACCGGCGAGGTGGCAACCCTAGCTGGTGGCGATGGCTGGCGACAAGCAACTTCCCGGTTACTTGTAAAATCTGTCAGTCCCTTTTTCAAAACATAGGCGACCGTTACAATTTTTACCGTTTTTTAAGAGGTCGAATGTCGGATGTTTTTTTTAATATTCTAGTAAAAGAGTATAAATTGAGGCTTCCAGAATTTGTAGGTGAATTATGTTTATGTTCACCGTGGCTACATTATCTGGTTTTAAGCTTCATTAGTGCAAAGCGGGTTTTGTGAATTATCAGTTATTTCGCATTTTGAAATCGCGTGACTTTATTAGATTGGTCTTGCTTAACGTACCCTAACCCTTCCATTATTTCACATAATTTAAAACGAACCCATGAAATTAAATTTGCATTTTACTTCTCGCCCTAATCACCTCACAAATTGAAAAATATTGTAGGGATTCTCCCGACTATAACTTGTTCTCATCTAAATTTTATTTACAGGATATGATGGCCGAAGCACGACTACTACGTCAACACAAAGGACGTTTAGAGGCGCGAATGCAAATTCTCGAGGATCATAATCGTCAGTTGGAAGCTCAACTGCAACGCCTACGTCAACTGCTGGACGAGCCTAATAGCGTTAGTACGAAACCGTCGACTCTGCAAACGCGATCCGTGACGGCTTCCCAACTTAACACCGAATCGCCAGCGAAAATGCAACAAAATGGCCACTACGAACAGAATTCAAGTGAGTAGCTTCGTCCTTCGGTGTACGCCACTCCGACGGACTCACCTAATTGAATTACGATATTATCCTTTAGCCTAGAGCAAATTAGTAGTCCAGGATTCGTTTAGAGCCAGGACCATAACAATAACACTTAGAGGCCGTAGTTTGTTCTGCATATAAAATTCACTTTCACACCTTTCAATTGGCTAATAACCATACCATTATCAATTCTGTCAATTTGCACGCTATCCCTCCAAAACCTCATGCAACAAATACACACACACAATCATCCCCCTCTGCATATTAATTTAGACGGAATTGTTGGTGGTGGTCTGTTATCAACAGGTGATGGAAGTACTGGTCACAACGGAGCAACGAATTCTTTAGGTGCACTTGGTGGTGGCGGTGGTGGAATTGGTGGTGGTGTTGGTGGATCCATTGGTGGAGGCTCTGCCGGCATGAATACGGGACATTTGATAGGCGACGATGGACGTCCGCCGCCACCACCCCATTCGAGTTTACTTCACATGGCCGGTAAATTTGATATGTGTTTGATGGTGTGATGCTGTTGTGACCCTAAACGTTTGGTTCAGTTTTTTTCCTTAATTTTGTAAATGTTTTTTTTTGTTTTGTTTTCTTTTTTTCGGGGGATGTTTATCTAACGATGGCATAATCGACCGATAAGGACAATTCATTCCCATCATATCTATAGACTACCATGAATGCCATCCGTAGAATCATTAATCATCATCCTGCTTGTTGAATTATTAGTAAGTCATTTTGCCTCAGAGGAATTTGATATCTTTCTCGATGGTTTAAAAAGTTGGACGACATTGATCTGAGATAAGTGATCGTGATGCTTAATTATCCTCGAGGCAGTTCCGATACTTGTAATCGTTAATAAATTCAGTGGATTAGAAAGAACGTGCTTTAGCGCCTACATATACTTTTAAAGCGGTTTTAAAGGTATGTTTAGCATATGGTTACGACCACGGATTTGTTAATGGCGTACTATAATCACCAGCAATACACTTAATCATGAATGCTGTTTGAACAGAAACGGGCTTCTACAGATATAGGTTCATAAACATGTCAAGTGTAAAATTTCAAGTTTGCCGCCTTTTTGCACATTGGAAGGCTGTTTAGATTTTTAAAATTTGCATTATTCGACTAACGTTTTTTTTATCGAGGTGCATAACATTTTCGTAGAAAAACATTTTTATATCTGAAACCAGAATTTATGACATAGAAGAGTATTGTTGATCATTATGGCATGTCATGAACATGTACATGGTCTTGAATATGTGCTATACAGGGTGTCAGGACATTGCCGGATAACCGCACTGACACGTGATTCTGCATGCAATTTCCAGTAAATAATACTAAGGAATTTTTTTTTGAATTCTTAACTTTTTAGCTGCCACAAGCATTTACATTTTTCTTGAAAATTCATCATCACGCGGCTAAAAATTCAATATCTCGGAAACTACGATAACCAGAACATTCAAATAAAATAATAATTGCAACCATTATGTTGCTCTAAAATATAAAATTAATTTGGTAAAAATCAGACAGATGGTTTAATTATTGGGTGTACAACTTTGCTTCCGCCGTTTCCGACAGACGGCTGCATCGGTGAGGGCTGGTCAAAATACGTAGTTCAAAAGTGTCAAAGTGAGTTTGGACGTTTGTGAACGTATCGACATCCCCGCATTAGTGATAGTTGTTCGCAATTTTAATAAGATTCGCGATTCAAAATGTCTGTTTTCGAGCCAAGTTCTCGTCATTTGCGGGAAGTTTTGATGTTCTGCTTCCATTTGAAAAAAACTGCAGCTGAGGCCCATCGAATATTCTCATATACTTACGTTGAGGTTGCTCTGAGTGACAGAATATGTCGTGAGTGGTTTCAACGTTTTAAAAGTGGCGATTTCAATGTCGAGGACAAGCATGGTGGTGGGAGAGAGAAAATTTTCAAAAACGACAAATTGGAAGCACTGTTCGATGAAGATTCGTGCCAAACGCAAGAAGAATTAGCTGAATCACTGGGAGTGACTCAGCAATCCATCTCGAAACGCCTCAAGGCCATGAGCATGATTCAGAAACAAGGAAATTGGGTTCCGTACGAGTTAAAACGAGAGATGTTGAACGGCGATTATTTGCATGCGAACAATTGCTTCAAAGGCAGAATCGGAAGAAATTTCTACATCGCATCGTAACCGGCGACGAAAAATGGGTCCGTTACGATAATCCCAAGCGCAGAAAGTCATGGGGAATGCCCGGACATGCCTCAACGTCAACGGCAAAACCGAATATTCACGGCGCCAAGGTTATGCTTTGCATTTGGTGGGACCAGCTAGGTGTGGTATACAATACTACGAGCTACTGAAACCGAATGAAACTATCACAGGAGATCGGTATCGAACGCAATTGATGCATTTAAGTCGAGCATTAAAGGAGCTTGACAGCTGCCTCATTGTTAAACTGTTTTCCTGTCAAAAAGTTATCCAAATATTTAAAGAAATTTTAATCTGTTGCCAAGAGGTCTGGTGAATATGGCGGGTGAGGAAGAGTCTCATAGCGCAACTCGTTCAATTTTCGGATCGTTGTTCTCGATACATGCGGTCGTGCGTTGTCATGACATGTCAACAGTATAACTCCATCCCTGTTGACTAGCGTAGGTCATTTAACTGTCAATTTCTGATGCATTTGGTCCAGTTGAGCGCAGTATTTCTCAGCATTGATGGTTTCGCCAGGTTGCAGGAACGAATAGTGGATAAATCCAGCTACGGACTACCAAATAGTCACCATTATTTTCTGTGGATGAAGGCTTAGTTTCGGCATGTGTCTTGGAGCCTCATCGGCATCTAGCCGATCGGCGACGATTATCGTATAGTATCCACTTTTCATCGCAGGTCACAATTCTGTTCAAGAACGGTTCGTTTCTGTTGCGGGAGAGAATAGAACTGGAAATCTCCATTCGGCACGCCATGTTTTGCTCGGTAAGAGCATGCGGAACCCACTTGTCAAGCTTTTCACTTTTCCAAGTTGTTGTAAGTGGCGGCAAACTGTCGTATGGTGCATGCCCAATTTCTCCGCAAGATCCCTTATGGTTTGGCGGGGGTCACACTCCACTAATGCACGCAGCTCGTCGTTATCTATGATGGTCCTGGGATTCCTCCCGGCTCATTTCGGAGGTTCATATCTCCGGATCGAAATTTTTCAAACCACCGCGGACTGGTTCGTTCGTTAACCGTATCACGTCCAAGTGCGCTGTTCATATTCCTCGTTGCTTCCGTTGCGTTGTGCTCTAGATTAAATTCGTAAAGGAAAAATAGTCGTTTTTCACTCGCTTCCACTCGCTTTTTTTTTTCATCGATCACCATGAAGTGCAAAACCGAAATGACTCCATAAGCCAAAGTGGCAGTACTTATACTTCAATATGCTGACGGCCTAGTCTTAGCGATAAGACAGTTTGGAAAAAGGCAGATTGCTGTAGCCTGAATGGCTGACCAACATCTCAGCGTCTCAGCTTTAGTAGGATGGAATGATTTGTGTAGTTGGACCTGCAACATAGTTGTGTAAACTCCGGCACGTTTATTAAACCTTCTCAAGCAGCTATCTCCGAGGCCACCCACTCAATGTGGTTAAGCGATGTACTGACAACTCGTCCTTGTAAAAACCACTCCAATAAACCTAGAACAAAAGCCTCGGGTTGGGCGGATCAACAACGACGACCATGTAAACGACTAACAGATTATTCTTTCGGATTCTGGAATGTACGCTCCCTGAACAAACCGGGGGCCGAGAAGGCCCTCCTTCATCACGTCGAAAAGTAAGTAAAACTGAGCATTACTGCAGTCCAGGAAAAAAATTGGCTTGGCTGCGAGATCAATGACAAGAAATCGCACAAAATTTTTCCAAGTGGCAAACCATCGGGCCACAAGGAGTTTGGAGTAGCATTTATAGTGAACAATTACTTTAAGCCGCATTATTGACTTCAAACACATAAATTAACGGCTGTGTGAGATTCGCATTAATACTCGATCCTTCAACCTCTGGCTCATCAATGTGGACGCACCCACTGAAGTTAAAGAGGACGCAGTAAAAGACGAGTTCTACGCCCGCCCTGAGACTCTCTTCGGCTTAAGGAGACAAATGTTTGAAATGAAAGTTGGCACCGGGGGACCACTGGAGGCGACAGTCTCCATGGAAAATGTAACAATAACAGCCAGCGACTTATCGACTTCGCCTGCAGCAGGGATCTGGTCGTAAGCTCTATATGTTTCCCGCATCGACGCATTTACAAGCAGACCTGGAAATCTCCAGACGCACATACCGTCAATTGATCACGTCCTCATTTACAGGAGATGGGCGTCTAGTGTAATAGTAGATGTCCACTCCTATCGAGGAGCAAACTGCAACTCAGATCATCACTTAGTGAATGCGATCTACAGATGTAGAATTTTCTCAGTGCGCCATTCGAGAATCAGCCCTCCGAAAACCTTTGCGGTTGATAAAATTTTGAGCGATGCCGCGGCGGTGGCGTATACTACCGCCCTTGAAGAAAGACTATCGTCTTTTCTACACATCATCAGCAACACAGGCGTCCATGGGTTCTGGGAAGAACTCAAGGTCACCATCAAAGAGGTCACAGAGAAGGTCGTGGGCGAAATGATTGGTTCGACGAAGAATGCAAAAATTCACTTGACGCGGAAAACGAGGCCTATAGACAATGGATTCAACGAGCAACCTGAGCCAAAGGAAAAAAATATGATGAGCTACGGCGAATATCGAATAGAATAATTAGACGTAGGAAACGTAAATACTTTGACGAGCAGTGGCTGAATATTAACGAATATCAACACCAGACAAGCGTACAAACTAGTAAATACAACTCAGAACGGGTATCAACCCACTAGGACTAGCTTCTGTAAGGGCAAGTATGGAAACATCATCAGCGGCACCGATGGCATTAACAAACGATGGAGCTTGGAACTCTTATTTTGAAGAGCTTCTGAATCTACCATCCCCACACAAGAAGCTCTCGACGGTATTCCTGATCTAGACCCACCCATACAACCCCCGACGGTACAGGAAGTTGATCACGCGTTGCGATCACTAAAACGAAATAAAGCGCCGGGGGCTGACGAGATTCCAGCTGAACTGGTAAAATTCGGTGGAACGGGTTTAGTTAATGCCAGACGTCAATTACTCCTGCGAGTATGGGAGGACGAAGTGATCCCAGACGATTGGCGCAGAAGCATCATCAGTCGAATTCACAAAAAGGGAGATGAACTGCAGTGTGAGAATTACAAAGGCATATCATTTGTCTGTACGTCCTATAAAATATTGACAAAAACTCTGGAAAATAGATAAAAATCGTACGCATAACAAATCATTGGCGAATATCAGACAAAGATGGCGATGACCAACTCCGTCTCACAGGTCAGGATCCATAATAGACTTACTGATCTATTTGAAACGTGCACTGGTCTGAAACAGGGCGATGGACTGACGCCGACGCTCTTCAACCTAGCACTGGAATACGCTATTCGGGCTATGAATATGGACAACACCAAGACGCTACTCATCAAGTCGACACAATTAGCAGCGTACGCCGACGACATCAACATCATGTCCCGAAGATTGGCCGACGCAGAAGAATTTCTGCAAACGCTCGATACCGCTGCAAAAGAAGTTGGACTACGTATCAACCAGCGTAAAACTAAAATAGTGATGCAGTCGAGGACAAGGAAACCTGCACAATCGGACATCAATGTGGGGGACCTCAGTATCGAGTTCGTGAACGACTTCATATACTTTGGTTGCAACTTGTCAAGGGACGCCAACGAAACAGACGAAATCAAGCGACGGATACAGTTTGCTAATAAGACTTTTTTGTCGGTTCTCCCCATAATGAAATCGAAGCATCTGCGCAGAAACGTGAAGCTCCGGGTTCACAAAACGATCATATGACCAGTGCTATGCTATGGCTCCAAAACATGGATCCTAACACAAACGTCCGGAAACTGTGCCTAGCAGGCACATTCGAACACAAGGTTCTGCGGCAAATTTTTGGGGCTGTTTGCGATCGAGATGGATGGCGCATCCGGTACAACCATGAGCTTTAAGTTTCGAAAATCGTCAAACTACAAATACTTCAATGGGCAGGGCATGTACAGTGAATGGACGATGATCGCATGCCAAAGAGAGTAATGAACGCAGAACGACTCGACGGAGCGAGACTGTCTAGAGTCTAGACGATAGAGAGCTCGTTGGGAGAGCTCGGTATATGCGGACGCCGCGCAACTGCTTGGCTTCCAAGACTGAAGGACGCGGTCACGTGACCAAGGTAATTGGAGGACAACGATCCAGGCGGCCAAGGCCCGACGTCGGGCTGTCGCGCCACGATGATGATGATGATGAGTTAGCGTAGCTTCCGAGATATTGCATTTACAGTCGTGCGAGGCGAGGAATTTTTAAGAAAAATGTAAATATCGCTGGCAGCTAAACGGTTAAGAATTTGGAAAAAATGTTCCTTAATTTATTACTGAAAATTGTATGGAGAGAGAGAGAGAGAGAGTTTATCCGGCATTTTCCGGATCCCTGTATATCGACATAAATCCGTTTATTTGAGGGAGTATCTCTATTCCATTTACGACATATTACTTGTATGAGCGCAACCTTGAATGTCCTTATTATCGCTCTCCGCCAGCGGATATGTATCTTATATAGGTTTTGTCCGGACTCTCATATCCGTACTCTCACATCGGTGGAGAATTACAGTCGCTATCGACTATCTTGTGTCCTTTTTTATATTTAATTGTTTTGAAGTTGTTATTGCGATTGTGATGTTTTTTTTTATCCTTTTTTTTAATAATTTCAAGGAGCTGTCTGAATGCCATCTTTGTGATTTCAGTGAATAGTATAATTTACATAAAATTAACATTTGCTTGTTTGTACTTTTTTTCTCTTCTGCCTGCAACATTTATCATGCTACTGTAACAGGACGAATTTAAATTAATTCCTGGATTGATGGTAAATAAATAACTCCTACCTATTACTTTTCCTTTAAACAAACATCTCATATTTTAGGCTTTTAATTATTTATTTTTTTCTCGCTATTTTCGCCATTACCACAAGAGTAATTCGCTTGCTCTTCAACCGACTTGAAATCCACCTCGGCGTAGATGACCATTAAAAATTTCGCTATTTTCGTTTTTTTTTCGAGAGATGTTGGTATTGGGTTAGTGGGGTCAGGAGGTGAAAATGTTGGTCTTGTGGTTCTCTAATTGACTGGAAAAGGTGAAAGACAAAGTCTTCTTGCGGAAGCAATGGGTCGTTTAAAATGAAATAGTATCGCGGCAATGATGGTGGCAGGAATAAAAATCCTCGGTCGACTCCACGATAGCGACTGAGTGGTTCTTTAATGAGGTACATAGAGTAATTAGTGTTCGGTTTTTTTCTTCGCAAGAAGAAAGAATTTCACGGCTTTTTAAGCCATGACATGGTATGAAATGAGCTCTTTGAAAACAGGAGGAAGTTAATTTCCTATTCGGAAGAAAAGGTAAGGGTACTATTATTAGACGTGTAGACCAAAAATGACTTCTGATGACCGAAAGTGATTTGACGGATATTTAGGTCGTGGGATCTCTAGGTAAGCCGGATATGCATTATTGCTTACTAGTTTAAAAGAAATCCATGATAGATTTATAAATAAAAGACAAAGTGTTCCCCGATTTAGACTCGACATCCGAGTTAGTTAACGTGCAGGACTTCTCTTTTCACATTACTTTTTCTGCGGTTTTCCAGTTACCCAGTTTAATATATCTTCTAAATTATATCTAGAGGGAAAGATTTAATCCAATTCTGCGTTATTAGAATTTTTCTCACTGCTGGTGGTAAAAAGAAAACAATTTACGTTTTTTTTTCTCATGATTGATGAAGTCTCGCAGGTGAATTGTGAAATTTTTCCTTGATAAACTTTTTCGCGAAAACGCAAATAGAGAGGGCAGTTTAAAACAGTAATGGATTATTTTCGTATTTTTTGTACATTTTGTTTTTATTTTTATGTATAAATTCCGCAGCTGTTTTCAGAAGTTATTTGATGGTTTTCATTTCAGGAGATGTTCTCTTCTATTTGTTTCCTTTGTTGATTTATTTCACGTTAACGTCAGTACTGTGTTTAAATCTCTTAATATGGTACATATAGCCGTTCCATTTTAAGAAGGGAGATGTTTCTTAACTTTTTTTTCTTCTGAGCTTCAACCATGTTAAGTTCTTTGACCAACCCGATCCCGCTACAATTTATCCATTATTTTGCATGCAACGATATCGAACCGCTGTCTTCACGCTAAGGTCTAAACATACAGTCCCCGTACCAGGACTGCGCCGGAGCTGTCCGTATACTGGGTACATGTCCGCAGATTGCAAGAAACCACACACTACCAGTACCGGGATCCAACCGTATGTTTTCGTGTGTCGGTTTGGCGACGGTTCGTCGCAAGTGAAATCAAATATTCCGATCTCACTGCGGCACACGATTCCATTCAATGGGCGGCGGCTGGTCCATGTTCGATGATGTGTGTTTCGAATATCTTTTCGTACTGCACAGTGAGCGAGAAAAATTAAACCAAACTAGATGGGCATGGGCACGTACCGCCCTGTGATCAGGGCCGCCTGAGGTTTAAGTCGCCAATACGAGGCGCTAAAGTCGCCACAATGGAATTCAAAATCGCCACAATAGCCGCCAAGAAGTACTAGGGGATATTAAAGCTAGGTACTAAGATCAGTTTTTCGTGCAAAATCCCATAAAAAAAACTGCCAAAAGTTGCGTTCGCACGAACAATTTTCGTCTTTAGGGAAGGTACTAACCTCGGTGCGAAATTTCATACAAAATCTGTAAAAATTCCGGTCGCACAAAAATTTTCGCTCTTCTCGGTACTCAGTTCTTCTCACGAAAATCCCATACACAGACAAAAGTCTCCACAGTGTTGTGGGCGATTTCCACGCGGAAACAATTACAATACTTTGCATTTTATTTCGTGTGGAAACCGGTCATTAAGTGGTGATCGCTCTCTTTTGAGTGGGAAGGGGAAATTCAACGGTAGTGTACAGCCCTGCATATGTGTGCTGTGTGCAAGTGTACACTGTCACTTTTTCGTTGGCCTCTAAGGCTGGGACTAACCACTTCGTACGAAAATGTTGCACTTATCTCTCCCACGGAAAAGTGAAAGTGTAGACTTGCACACAGTACATTACCGCGTGTCTCTACACGATACGTGAACTTCCCTTCTACTCAAAAACTGGTTTGCAATCGAAATAAAATGATTTTTTTTTTTCGCGTGAAAATTTCTCATTATGATGTGGATACTTTTTTCTTCGAATAAAATACGTTAATACTGGGAGATTGAAAATTTCTCATGCGAACGCAACTTTTGACAGCTTTTATTTGAGATTTTGCACGAAAAACTGATCTTATATTATTACCTAGCTTAAAGGTGAAAAAAGTTTTTTTTTTTGAAAGGTGAAGAATAAAAAGTGTCCAATTTCCTTTTTTAAGTTTTATTGGTTAGTAGGAACTTGTTAAATTTGAACAAATAGACTTATGTTATTTATTATCTGCGAAGAAAGCCACAGCATCGTCTAACGAAAACTCTTCGATTCCTTCTAGTGCATCGTCGTTTTTGGAAGTCTCGGTTTCTTGCCTTTTAGACTTATAAATGTTCAAAGGGACCAGTTCAAACATTTTAGGAGAGGGTTCAAAATTCCTTTAACACACTTCAAGTTCCGTTAGAAAAACTCGAACTCGCACAATAGCGACCAACATTGGAATGCCCATGTGATTCCGAAGTTTGGTTTTAAGGATATTCATTTGACTGAATACTCATTCTACGTTTCTACTCTTGCGTTGCTGATTGGTGTAGTGAAAACCCTGAGAGTGAACATAGATAGAACATCTTTTCCCGACTACTATTTTGTATGTTTGAAACAGCTATCCAAAATGGAAGAATACCTACCTACTTTTGACAGATCTTTGAAATTTTCATTGATTTCAGATGCCTTATAAGTCCCCATTAAAACCTGCACTGTTGTGTTCTACTTTTTCCCGGCCCACTTCGTTGGGTGCCGAAATTTAATACAAGATGTGAGATGAGAACGCAAACTCGCGTGCAATGAATAAGGTTTTGTTTTTGCTTCGAAAACTTGTAAGCGGATAAAAATCGGGTGAAAACTGGCCGAATGCCGCCAATGTGGCGACTAGTCACCAACGGTTGATTTTTGTCGCCAAAGAACCGATATCGCCAATTTGGCGACAAGTGGCCACATCTGGCAACCGTGCCTGTGATGTGCAGGTGACTGTCTGTTGTCCGTGTGGGTAAGTGTCAACTAGCAAACTGTTTTATATTGTACAATTCACCTACCATAGATCGTCAGGATACGGGCGACTACGGTGCTATCCCGGTACGGGGACTGTGTGTTTAGAACTGTATCCTGTACTTTCCTTCTTCCATGAACGGGGCTTGGCAGCTCTTGGGCGTTGAATAACGGGTCGCTCCGGTACGTAGAACCGGCTGCTGCACGAACAATGGGAAGGCTCAGTTGGTGCAGACGCAGAACATCTGTTGGGCTTTTAAAATTGGAAGATGCGGCCATTTGGAGGAGAACTATCCAGATGGCGAAGGTATAGCGACAGCTCTTTCTCTCTGGTTCCTGTTAACCCCTTGTGGGGCATAGGACATTAACCTCCCCGACTGTTCGCCGCCATCGCTTTCAGCTTTGCCTATTGAGGCACCCTCTCTCTCAACTGATCTTGTCCAGGTGTTACTAGGTCGTCCAACACAACGACTTGCGTTGGTACCCTGTGTGTTTCTTTCGAAGGCCTGTTGAGCAATGTTGTTCGGCCCTTTTCGAAGTGTGTGACCTATCCATTGCCACTTTCGCCTTTTAATTGAAGTGTCTATCCTTTCCTGACTAGTAATAGTAAGGAGGTCGTCGTTGGAAATGACCTCCGGCCACCATATGTGTAGGATGCTTCGTAGACACTGGTTCAAAAAAGTTTACAATCTAGTAGTTATCTTGTTGGTCACCTTCCAAGTTCAATAGCGATATAGTAGCACCGGTTTTACGTGCAGACGCTGTATATGGGTCTACATTCTTTATAGCAACATGGTTTTGAATATCCTGAGCTTGGTGCGTCTGGAAATATTGTTTTGCCAGAAAGGAATCAAACTGAAAAAAGCTGCTCGAACGTCATTGATGCGAGACTGTACATCAGCATCTGTTCCACCATCTGCTGTAACTAGGCTTCCGAGGTAGCAAAAATTGTCCACTTTTTCGACCGCCTGCCCCGATACATAAATTTCGCTCTATCTTCCTGGGCCGAAGCTCAAGTACTTAGTTTTGGTAGCATTGATTTTTAGCCCTGCATTGCGACTTACGTCGTGCAGAGTATCAATCATTTGAGCTTCATGATCCGATTTATTTGAAAGAAGACAAATATCGTTAGCATAGTTCAGGTGTTGAAGGTATTTAACCAACCTCCATCTTATACCTTTGCTCTGGTGTTCATGAAGCGCACCGCATAGTACGTCGGTGATGGCAATCAAAATTATAGGTGATAAAATGCAGCCTTGTCTCACTCCGCTATGTACTTCGAAAGGATCTGATAGCTTACCCTTGTGTACGACGTGACATTGGGCTTCCTCAAAGGACTCCTTGATGATGGATACTAATTTATCTGGTATGCCTCTCCTACGTAAAGCTCTCCAGATGTATTCGCGGTCAACGCTGTCATAACGCAGTCTTCTCGAAATCGACGAACATTAGATGTAATGGAGATCTCCACTCTGCGGATTGTTCAATAATAACTCGGAGGGTGTTGATGTGGTCGCTATGTGAAAAGCCCTCGTGAATGCCGGCCTGTTCATCGTTCAATGTGCGGTCAACTATATGCTTGATCCTGTTCAAGATTATGTTTGTTATCAGTTTGGAGACTGCTGGGAGAAGAAAAATTTCACGCCAGTTATTACAGTCCTTCAGGTCGCCTTTCTTCAGGATCTTAATAATGACGCCCTTTCTCCACTCTTTAGAGAGAGTTTCGGTTTCCCAACACTCTTGGATAAGGGGATAAGAATATCCGCAGTAGCACTGATATCCACCTTATAAAGTTCCGCTTAAATTCCATCTTTACCCGCTTCCATCGACCAGACCACCATCTCAGCTCGAAGTAACAGTTGCTATTAACTGTTACTTCCAGCTTAGATGGTGGTCTGGTATCCACTCTGGCTATTTGCGGGATATTTACTGACTATAATGGTGATGAGTTCGTAAGTCCAAAGGTGTTGTTGAGCGCCTTCATGAGGTGCTCTCCATCTTCACAGTTGGTGTTCCTCGGTGACCAGTAGAGACCCGCCTTTATCTTTCACGGCATGTTGAGTTGCAAAAGATTTTCCAGTTTATGGTTTGATAAGTTTGTAAAGGGTTTCACTGTCAAAACGGTAAACCGTTTCTTATGTCTTCTTCGCTAATGCATTGATGTATTGCATTTCTCTTTCTGAAGAGAACGGTGTTCAGCTCTAAGTTGGTCTTTGGCTGAGTCGTCAGTATCTGAATTAGTTGTGCCTTAACTTTCTTGCGTACTGAGATTAAAGACCATGTAGAGTCGCTTATGTATGGTCTTTTACCGCGCTCCAAGCTACTCCATTACCCTAACGCGTCAACTGTTCCATGTGGCCCAGTTGACGTTTCGTTGGCATAAGCTAGTTTCGGAGAATGCAGTTGCCAGCATGCACCTCCTGCTCCCCCATTTAGCCGCTTACCTGCGACAAGTCGGGAGTTGCTGTAGCTTATAATAATGCACCATGGGGGGACGAAAACACAAACATCCGTGGCCACGAATCTCGTCGTGGACGGGATTCCAACCCGAAACGCCGGTAGTCAGACATGAGACTGATGTCTCTACGCACTGAGCTTCCGGTCGCCCTCAAATGTATCGCCACATTTAATAAATGAGCTCTTAGCGGAATGCCATCTATCTTCAATTCTAGGGTACTCATAAGGTCGTGGTGCATTAGCTCTCTCGTGCAAGGCGGTGGAATATCCACGTTTTATAGATGGATCTTTAAGTTTTTGCACTTTAAAACGTGCCGAGATTCTTGCATTTTGAGTTCGTTCGTAAGCGCACTTTTGCGACAACAAGTTGGTGATTGCTGCCAATATCAGCACCCCACTTCAATCTGGCATCTAAAAGACAGTGCCTCCTTGTCTTGGAAATGGCTATATGGTCAATCTGGTTCTCTGTTCTGCCATCCGGAGACACCGAGATTAGTTGTTAAGTGGCAACGTTTGTGTTTGAACAGGGTACCGCCGATGATGAGTTGACGAGAGTTGCAAAACTCCACGAGCATCTCGCCATTTTTGTTCCTGTTGCCTAAACCATAATTACCCATTAGGTGTTCCAAGCCTATGTTGTCAGACCCAGCCTTGGCATTGAGATCTCCCTTCCCCCATGATAATTTTTTGTCACCTTTGAGAGCTTTGTCGCAGTTGTTGCAGGTGTCGCCAAGTCGGTGATAGCCGATTGATCTGCTGGTTCAGTCGGGGCATAGCACTGAATTATGGTGCTGTTTCTTACCCTGGTTTTGAATCTGGCTATAATGATACGGTCGTAAATGGGCTTCCAATCGCCGTGCATCTTTAGTCAACAGAATTCCGACGCCTGCCAATCTAAATGAGGTATCGTTTTAATTTCCAGAGTACGGTGCACTGTTTGGGAGCTAGATGATAAAGTCGATTCCGATCCAACCCATCTTGTTTCGCTCAGTCCTAATATAGACATGTTATATGTGGTAATGTCCCGTTAGACTTCACTGAGCCTTCCACTACTACACTCGCTTCACATCGCTCGAACGTTCCAAAAACCGATGATGGTCCGTTGTTTGTAGCCAAATGTCGTTGCCGGTGAATCAGTCCGTGGTATCCGAGGCTCGTTTAATGTTTGGAGTGTAAATTGATTTCAGGTACGCAGGTTACAAGCTTACATACCCAATCTTAGAGGAAGGGTTGCTTCTTTAGGTGTCATAAGAGTTGCCGGGAGCTATTTTTTATATAGTGCAGATGTAGGCCGCCAATGTGTTTCTCTGAGGGTAACCAAAGACAGTAAGGGAGTTACCTGGTGGAACTCTGAACTCTCTCGCCTAAGGAAAACTACCAGGAAACTCTTCAACAAAGTCAAAAGAACTGACAGGTGGGAGGATTACCGTAACTCGCTTTTAGAATATAACAAGAAGATCAGGTCTGCCAAAAAAAGCACGTGGAGCAGGTTTTGCGAAAGTGTTGACAACACGAAGAAAGCTGCCAGACATCCGTGTCTTGGCTAGAAAGGGGACAGATCAGACAAGTACGCTTAAGGAAGCGGATGGTAAAACTACCACAGATGCCAAAGCAACGGGCAGACTTTTCCTATGCACCAATTTTCCTGGTTGTAAAGTCCTAGGGGAGGACGCCCCTGTGCCATCTGATATCGGAGGAGTACACAAAGCTTCTCCATCTGACTGGAAAGCGGCGAGGACCATCTTCACGGAAGATAAGGTTAAGTGGGCTACTGGATCTTTTGATCCCTTTAAGTCAGCAAGTACTGATGGAATATTCCCTGCCCTTCTTCAGAAAGGACAAGAGACACTGACCCCTGAATATATCTAGAGGCAACTTCGCACTGGGATTTATTCCTCACACATGGAGATCCGCGAAGGTAGTCTTCATTCCGAAAATGGGAAATCTCCCAAAAGATGATCCTAAATCATACAGACCCATCAGTATGACCTCCTTCATGTTAAAAGCGATGGAGAAAATCTTGGATGAACATATTCGATAAACTCTCCTGAAGAGAAAACCCCTACACGAAAGTTTGCCTATCAAGCAGGAAAATCTACAGAGATCACTACCTGGTGAAGGAAATCGAGGCGACAATGGAGGCTAAAGAAACTGCTCTTTCAGCTTTCCTTGATATAGAAGGGGCTTTCGACAACACGTCATTCATAGCCATCGATAAAGCACTGAAGGAAAAGAATGCTGATACCACTACACAAAAATGGATAGAACAAATGCTTTCCTCAAGAAGGATCATCACCAATATTGAAGGCATCACCCTCCTTGCTAATGTCACCCGGGGCTGCCCACAGGGAGGAGTCTTGTCTCCTCTCCTATGGTGCATAGTGGTTGATGGCCTGCTGAGGAAACTCACGACGCAGGGCTACTTAGTCCAGAGCTACGCTGATGACTTGGTGATATTGACTAAAGGAAAATTTGAGGCGATTCTACCAGACATCCTTGAAGCAGCTCTTTATATTGTGCAAGAATGGTGTAATGACAACGGACTTCGAGTCAACCCAACCAAGGCAGTTGTCATTTCATTCTCTAGAAGAAGAAATCTCAAGCATATCAGATGCCCCCGAATGTACAACTCTCCCATGGGAAATTACACCAAATATCTGGGCGTCACCCTCGACAGTAAACTTCTCTGGCAGGAATACGTCAGGGTGGTGGCGGATAGGGCCACTAAAGCCTTGTGGATGTGTAGGCAATATGTAGGCAAAACGTGGGGAATGAAGCCCTCCATAGCCCTCTGGATTTACAAGGCTATTGTCAGACCAATATTAGAGTACGGTGCAGTAGTCTAGTAGAAAAGAGCATTTACTGCTGCTAGCAAGACCATTTTAGGCAAAATCCAGAGACTTGCATGCCTAATGGTGACAGGGGCTATTCGCTCTTGTCCATCTAGCGCTCTCGATGTACTGCTCGACCTACAGCCGATACACATTCATATAAAGGCAGAAGCTAAAATGGCAATTGCGAGACTAGTTGCATACAATGCTAATGTAGACTTAAATCCAGTACAACTCAATTGGCTTAATGACAGTATAGTCACAGGAATGCCATCAGACCATCTTGTAAAAGAAAGATCATGCAACCAACGGTTCACGGCCGTAATAAGGAACGAAGAGCATTGGCAGGACAAATTTGCCAACCTTCCCCCTCACACCATCAAGTCGTTCACGAATGGCTCGAAAACCAATGAAGGAACCGGGGCAGGCGTTGTGGTCCCAATCATTAGATTTTCATACCCATGGGCAAGTTTGCCACTGTCTTTCAGGCGGAAGTACAAGCCATCGAGACATGTGCTGACTTATGCCTGAAGACCGGCTACCGCAACAAAAGTTTGGCAATATTCACGGACAGTCAGGCGGCCATCAAAGCTCTGTTAAAAAGGACGACATCATCTAAGATCGTACGTACTTGTGAAAAGGCACTGCATAGATTGGGCTCTTTTAGTAGAGTAACACTCCACTGGGTCCCTGGCCATGCTGGCATCAATGCTGATCACACACCTCTCCACAAGGCCGTCACGATCTAGAAAATGAGATGATGCTAACTCATCTCGAGGCCATGGTTCAAATTGGACTGTTGCGCCAGTTATTTATTTATTTATCAAAGACTGGGAATGCAGCGAAGCTGAATTGGGACATCCAGCCAGGACTGATGCAGGCTAAGCTTTTCATCGAAGGCTATTCACAAAGCAGATCGATAGAATTGCTTAAGTTAAACCGGTACAAGGTTAGAATTAGAACCATCTGTGGTCTCCTAACTGGACACTCATGCCTGAGAGATCACTTAAAAATCATGGGAATTGTTTCGGACTCGTGCTGTCGTTTCTGGGGTGAGGACAACGAGACATCCACCCATATCTTATGCGATTGCGACGCCTTGGCCCGGCGACGCAGAGACTGCTTTGGAGCCGCCTACCCGGAGACTGATGATATCGCTTCAGTGTCACTGCTCTTCCTGAGCAAATTTATTAGCTCGATCGAACTCGATCTACAGGTTTAGGCCTGATAGCAGACTCTGGGCTATAGCACAATAGGCCATCCGGCCTTAGGGCTCTGTACCCTGCGGGATTCAACGCCCATGTTGCAGCTCCACCGTTCGCCTACTTCCTGAGACGCACTGGTGTTATTTGCCATTCAGGATGATCATCGTTATGTGCTTCTACCAAATCTGTTGGTTGGTTGACTTGGTTAGCCGTTCCAGAGGGCACCCACGGGGAGGACTATGGAAGAGGACTTTTACCCTCCAAAACCTAGCCTACCGAAGTGGCCATATTCATTGGCCTATGGAAGAGGACTTTTGCCCTTCAAAACCTAGCCTACCGAAGTGGCCATATTCATTGGCCTTGATACTGAGAACGTGGAAATTGATTTCTAATGTATATAACACACACCCACACATAAGTATTCGCTACAACAACAGGACGAAAAAAAAAAAACAAATAATTAAAAATATTAAATAAATTTGAGTAATTAAAGGAAAAAAAAAATGCATTTGACACCCGATGAGTACCCGGGTACTCAAGGATCAATGTGAGTGTTAAATTTCAACTTTCAACAAACCTCTTTAAGTTGACCATAATGTTCCCTTGAGTCCTAGTCCACTTATGAAAGTTCCACTGTATATTATTGTAAGATCAAAATAAATCTAAAGTTTTGCTTAAAAAATTATGTTTTCTTAAGCCCAACATACGAGTACACCATCCGGAAAAACTGATGAGGCCCGGCCTTCCGGTTTTCCTGAATATAGAATACACCATACACCATCCGGAATTCCTTCCGGAAAAACTGATCAGGCCCGGCCTTGAGGAATTCCGGATCATGTATGGCTGCTTCAGGCCGCCGGACAGGCCGCCTCAAGGCGAACTATACAGCCGCGTGAGTAGAATGAATTTTCACTGCAGTTTATTTCAATAGACGAATGTATCTAAAGCGCGGCTATGGAAAGTGAAATGCCGTAGAATTCAATGCAATTAATAGATACTTTCATTCTATGGCGATAAGATCAATTTCCAATTATCCATCCGGCCGCCTCAAAGGCCTGTCCGGCGGCCTGTCCGGCCGCGTGACTAAAATGAATTTACACTAGAGTTTTTTTTCAATAGACGAATGTATCTGAAGCTTGGTTATGGAAAGTAAAATGCCGTACAATTCAATACAATAGATAGATACTTTCATTCTATAAGATAAGATCGGCGGCCTCAAGGCGGCCTGTCCGGAATTCTTCAGGCAATTCCATCCGGCGGCCTCAAGGCGAACTCTCCGGCCGCGTGTTTCAGATATTAGGTGTACAACTTTGCTTCCGTCGTTTTCTGACAGGCCGCTGTGCGGAAAACGGCGGAAGCAAAGTTGTATACATTTGTCTATTGAAAAAAAACTCCAGTGAAAATTCATTCTAGTCACGCGGCCGGAGAGTTCGCCTTGAGGCGGCCGGACAGGTCGCCGGATGGAATTGCTTGAGGAATTCCGGACAGGTCGCCTCAAGGCGAAGTGTCCGGCCGCATGAGTAGAATGGATTTTCACTGGAGTCTATTTCAATGGACGAATGTATCTGAAGCTTGGCTATGGAATGTAAAATTCAATTCAATAGATGAATGAATGAAAGTATCTATTCTTTGATGATAAGATCGATTGCCAATTGTCCATCCGACTCAATGCGGCCTGCGCATGCCATTGACAATCCGGAATTCCTCAAGGCCAGGCCTGATAAGTTTTTCCGGAGAAAAATTCCGGAACGTTTGCGGTGGAGGCCTGGCGGGAACGATTTTCCTTCCAGCCGCCTGAAGGCGGCCTGAATCGACCATACACGATCCGGAATTTCTCAAGGCCGGGCCTGATCAGTTTTTCCGGACAGGAATTCCGGATGGTGTATGTTCGCCTTTAAGGGGTCCCTTTTCCCTCGAACACAATATATTTGGAGATAGTAAGTGGCAAATAATTCTACTGGATGGAATTATTGAAAAAAAAAACTTTATACAATTGTGGTTTGTCATATAATTCGCCTCAATTTATTCTTTTTATTATTTTTTTTTCTCTAACTCTGTGAATCTAACAATAACAAGTTGTTTACATTTCACAAATTATTATTATGTGTTTTTTCTTTATTTTATCTTGTTCTTTTATTATTTTCTTTAGACGATCTGGGACGCGCTGTCGAAGAACTTGTTACAGTCATTACCGAGCAGGAGATCGAACATAACGAAAATGGAAACGGAAATGCTTTAGAAAATATCAAGCCCTAACGTTAGAAAAATGAAACAAACAAACATATTTACCTTTTAATGATATTGGAAATGTGTACATGTACGAGTAGAACTTTCGTATGTAAACATATATTCAACACTTGCGCATAAAAGAATACCAAGAAAAACATCAATAAGGAATGAAATAGAAGGACCCCGGACTATAGTGGCTAAGCAAAAGGTGGAAGACGACAACCGGATCAAATGAATGAAAAAATCGAAAATACTGTTAATCTAATAATTCCGTTTTGCATCTTAAGTTTTAATTTTTATGTGGGCAATTCTTATTGTACGTACATACGAGTATGTATTGTATTTAAAATTTAAAGACGATGGAAACAATATTCATTAAAAATGGCAGGAAAAATGAATAAAAAATTTACACAGAAGAATAATAATATACATACACTACATACATATATATTGTATATAAATACATATATATCTTTTTAGAAAAAAAAGAAGAATGAAACAAAAATGTTAAGACCTACTACTATTGTACATTTTCGTACATGTTTTCTATATATACATACATATTTAAATAATTAGGTGTACACCTAACGATCATAAAGTGTAGTGATAAAACTATTGCCCCAAAAATAAAAAAATTAAAGTTAGCTAAAAGAAGATAAATTGACGAAAGAAACCCTAAATCGATATGTATATAGCTTTTCCTCGCTTTAGGCATTGAATAAGCATAGAAAAGCTTTTCTACGACTATCGATCCTTTTTACGGTAATAAGCGGAAATTTTCTAATTTTCTGTGCAACTGAAACATATCTATCCACTCTTTGTCCGCCAGTTTCTTTTTCTAAATTTATTTTTTTTTTTGTAGAATTGGTTTTTATTGTCAATTAAACTCTTTAATTTTACTGTGTTTGCTTCAAATGTTTGTTTAAAATGACTGTTTTTTAATGTACGATTCGTAATACAACTTAACCAGTCCCTCGAGTTCGATCAGATAATCTGAAAATTTTTGGTAAATTCTATTTGAGACCTGATGAAAATCAAATTACTAAAGTTTGTGGGTGTAACCGGTAAGATACTTCAATGTTAATTTTTCCCTTCATTAGTAGCGTCACATCCATCCAGTGTCGTGCAAATTATAAGTCATGGTGCAACAAAAAAAAATACGATGCAAGCGATATGAGTTATAAGTTGATATGAAATGGACTGAGTTTCGAATAAAAGTTGAATTTCAGCTGATTGTTTAAGTTGAATATTGGCACAAAACAGAATTTAATCAAAAACATCAGAAATAAACGTAAACCTAATATTTCATAAGCAAGCATTATGCTTATCAAATCCAACTGTGATAAGGAAAATTAATTGATTCCGAACAGTTTCGTAATTAATACTTTAAACAAAACCATTTTTTCCAATCAGAAAATTTATAATCCAATTGGGACGAAATTCTAGACCATTAAGCAAAGGTGCTTCGACCATTTAAAAGTGCTCCAACGTTGGACTTTGATATTGACATATGTTGATTGGACTGGCGAATTGTGCACTTAGAACATAGAGGCATGGAATGAGCTTGTCCTGTATGTCTCTGGCTCCAACATTTGGCGTATATGTCGACAGCCAGCCTACTCGGTTGTTGGTTGGTATTGACATATGTTGACTGTTCTGTCGAATTATGCACGAATAAAGGTCAATTCTTGTCAGATTATCGACAGTCAGCCTACTCAGTGTTTCGGTATTGACATAATGTTGACCGCACTCTCGAATTGTGAATAAACAAACGTCAATTCTTGTCAATATTTAAATTTCATAATTGCTAAATGATCTACTGAGTCGACTTAGTGCCCAGATATTGGAGCCACTGTTTCTATGGAAACATACAGGACAAGCTCATTCCATGTACTGTATGCAAGGCTCATACTCCTCCTATTTTTCTAACATTTCCTGTATTCTAATTACTTGTCATATATCCTCCTATCTCTCTCTGTCTCTGGATCCTGTTAACTCCTTGTGGGGGGCATTAATCACGTCGTCCTGTTCGCCACCATCGCCTTCAACTGACTCCACGATTTGCCTTATGACTTACCCTTGACCTCAATTGATCTTCTCCAAGTTTTTCTAGGTCGTCCGACGCGACAACTTTCATCAGTTCCCTGTGGGTTCCAATCGAGGGCCTGTTTATCATTATTTTCCGGCCCTTTTCGAAGTGTGTGACCCATCTATTGTCACTTTCGCCTCTTTATCCTGTCCTGGCCAGTAATGAACAGGAGGTCGTCGTTATAAATGACCTCAGGCCACCGTATTTGTAGAATGCGCCGTAGACACTGGTTCACGAAAGTTTGCAATCTGGTTGTTAACGCCCTGGTCACCTTCCAAGTTGAACAGCCATAAAGAAGCACAGATTTTACATTGGTTTCGAAGATCCTGAGTTTGTTACTTCTGGAGATGTTGTTTTGCCAGAAAGGAGTCAAACTGAAAAAAGCTGCCCGAGTCTTATTGATGCGAGACAGTACATCAGCATCCGCTCCACCATCTGCTGTAACTACGCTTCCGAAATAGCAAAAATTATCCACTTTTTCCACCGTCTGCCCCGAAACACAAATTTCGCTCTGTCTTCCGGAATGCAAGCTCAAGTACTTAGTTTTGGCAGCATTGATGTTAAGCCCCGCATTGCGACTTTCGCGGCGCAGGTCAGCAGTCATTTGAACTAGATGATCCGATCTATTTGAAAGAAGAGAAATATCGTCAGCGTAATCCATGTGTTGAAGGTTTTCAAACAGCTTCCATCTTATACCTTTGCTCTGGTGTTCATGAAGCGTGCTGCGGAGTACGTCGTTAATGGCAATCAAAAACAATGTAGGTGACAAAATGTAGCCTTGTCTCACTACGGTATGTACCTCGAAGGCATCTGAAAGCCAAGCTTACCCTTGTATAAGACGTGACATTGGGCTCCGCTGGTTATGGATATTATTTTATCTGGTATACCTCTCCCACATAAAGCCTTCCAGATGTATTCCCGGTCAACGCTCTCAGACGCCTTCTCGAAATCGATGAACATGAGGTGTAATGGGGATCTCCACTCTGCGGATTGTTCAATAATAATTCAGAGGGTGTTGATCTGGTCGCTACATGAAGAGCCCTCATGGTTCAGTGTGCGGTCAACTGTATGCTTGATCGGGTTTAAGACTATTTTTGCCATTAGTTTGGGGACTGCGTTGAGGAGGTATATTTCACGCCAATTGTTACAATCCTTCAGGTTACCTTTCTTCGGGATCTTAATAATGATGCCCTTCTTCCATTCTTTAAGGAGAGTTTCGGCTTCTCAACACTCTTGAATAAGGGGTAGCGGAATATTCGCAGTAGCGTTGATATCCGCCTTCAAGAGTTCCACCGGAATTTCATCTATCCGCGGAACTTTACCCGCTTCCATCGATTTAACAGCCACAGTTACTTCCAGTTTAGGTGGCGGGCTGGTATCAGCTCTGGCTATTTGCGGAATATTTTCTGCTTCTAGTGAAGATGAGTTCAAATATCCAAAGGTATTGTTGAGGACCTCAATGAAGCGCTATCTCCACCGTCGCAGTTGGTGTTCATCAGTGCCAGTAGGGATCCGTCTTTATCTTTGACGATTTGCCAGATAATGGTTTGATAAGTTTGTAAAGGGTTGGACTGTCACCGCGGTAAGCCGCTTCTTCTGCCTTCTCCACTAATGCATTGATGTTGTTGCGTTTGTCCCGTCTTACGCTTCTTTGCACGCCTTTCTGAAGAGAACGGTATTCAGCTCTAAGTTGATCTTTGACTGTGTTGTCAATAGCTGAGTTAATTTGTTCTTTAATTCTCTTGCTTGCTGAGATTAGAGACCGTGTAGAGTCGCTTCAATCTACCCGCAAAAGTTTCACTGCACGAAATAAATGAGTCCTTAGCGACGTTCTATCTATGGTCAATTGTAGGAGTCTCATAAGGTGGTGGTGCATTAGCTCTTTCGTGCAAGGCGCTGGAATAGGCACGTCTTATAAATGGATCTTTAAGCTTTTGCACATTAAAACGTGGCAAAATTCATGCATTTTGAGGGCGATGGATCGCTGCGGTTCGTAAGCGCACTTTTGCGACAACAAGTTGGTGATCGCTGCCAATATCGGCACCCCGCTTCGACCTGATGCCTATGAGACAGTTCCTCTGTCTTGGAAATGGCTATATGTCTAATTGCCTTGACCCCTCCAGGGGCATGGGCGCGTCAACATCTCTAGCATTTCTATGCCTTATTGACGTTTCAATAGCATATCTACTTTTCGGAAGTGCAGTTGCTAGCATGCACCTCTTATCCGCGCCGTCTTTATACTGCGACAAGCTTGGAGCACTGTGAGAGTTCTATTAGTACTCACAGGCAGTTTTTGATCGCGCCGAGATTTCATCTCCGAGCTCTAGATTAGTATCGTAGAGCGGCGACCGAATGATCACGGCCACCGAGCGCGACAACATCCGGAGAAACTCAGGTTGTTAAATGGCATCGTTTGTACTTGAACAAGGTACCGCCGATGACGAGTTGACGAGAGTTGCAAAACTCCACGAACATCTTGCTGTTTTGGTTCCTGTTGCCTAGACCATGATTGCTCATTAGGTATTCCAAGCCAAGATTATCAAACCCGACTTTGGCATTGAGATCCCCCATAATAACTTTTATGTTACCTTGTCGAAGATGTCGCTGAGTCGGTTATAGAAGGCGTCCTTAGCCGATTGATCCGCTTATTCAGTCCTGGCCTTGCACTGAATTATTGTGATGTTTCTTACCCTGGATTTTAATCTGGGTTCCAGTCAATTAGAGATTGGCGTGCCTCCCTTGTCAACAGGTTTCATACGCCTGCCATTCGAGGTGAGGTATCGTCTTCACTTTCAGAGTAAAGCAGCACTGTTTGGCGATAAAGTCGATACCGATCCAACCCATCTGGTTTCGCTTAGTCCTAATATAGAGATGTTATAGGCTGTCATTTCCCGTTCGACTTCAGTGAGCCTCACTCAACTCCTATATTCCCCCTAAACTCCTATGTTATATAATCCTATTTTATCCATACACTGTTAATATAATGCACAATTGTGTCATAATGGAAGTTCTACTGAATACTAATTTGCGTTGTTGTACTCTGTCTATGAAATCTGATTTGAATATCACTATATGATCGGTCCCAATAAGAGTTCATGTACTCTGCACGTACTCTATGTACAATTTTCTTACTTTTCTGCCAAACTGAAATGATATAAGCAGAGTCACTCGGTGCTCCCTTGTTACGCACACTTTCATGTGCAAGCATTTATAGGAAACGATACTTACGCTCTCAACGCAATGGAAATGCAATCAGGGCCGGTCAAAGATGAATTTAAAGCACTCGCAAGGAAATTTTGGCGCCCCTCACATTTGTCCAACACAGTTTTTGGGTCGCAATTGGACAAGTTTGGTTGTGAGATTGACTTTTCAAGCGCCACTTTTGTCCGGTGGTTTTGCCTCGTCTCACTGGAGAATGAAGCCCAAGACTCGAAATTGAATCGTCCGTGTGCGTAAATTTGACCTGTGAGAATTATATTCGATCGGATAAATTGCGAAGTATTTATAATTCAATGGAATTACGAGGATAGTCCCAAAAGTACGCGACCTACAATAAAAAAATGGGAAAACTCATCTTTAATTCTCAACATAGTTTCCTTTTATCTCGACACGCTTCAATAGCTTCGATAAACTGTTTATAGTAAGAACCCTCGAGCTCCTTGAAATAGCAATTACCGCAGACTCACCTCTTCATTGTTGGCAACTTTACCATTGAGGCATTTTTTCAAGTTTGGAAAAAGAAGATAGTTCGAGGGGGCCAAATCTGGCGAATAGTGTGAGTCAGCAAGCAACTCGAACTTTAACTCATTGATTTTAGATATCGCGATAAAGAATATGTGAACTGGTGCATGGTGCAACACTTGCTAGCAGAAATAACTGCAGATATTGCTCGAATTTCTTCTCGAATATTATTTTTTAGTTGGGATATGGCCTGTGGCTTATTCATACACACATAATGTGGTTTCAACAAGATGGAGCCAAGGCGCATACAGCAAGGCAAACAATGGCGTTGTTACAGGGCATTTTCGGCGAACGCATTATTTCAAGAAACAGCGATTTTAATTGGCCGCCGCATTCGCCGGTTTTAACCGCTCCCAATTTTTTTCCTTTGGGTATATTTGAAGGAACGTATGTGTATGAATAAGGCACAGACCATACCCCAACTAAAAAATAATATTCGAGAAAAAATTCGAGCGATACCTCATGAAATCTTGAAAAAAATCATGGAAAATGTTTTAGAAAGAGCGCGACTATGCAAAGCTGAGAATGGACACCATTTACGCGATGTTATTTTTCACATTTAAATTAACAAATTCCCCATTTATGAAGTATACTAAGAAAAAAGAAAAGAAATTCGATTGATTCAAAAATAAAGGAATTATAGACTATTCAAACCCCTTCGTTTCTTTTGCGCCACCCAGTATGAGTAAGCATTGATAATATAAAACTTATTTGTATTATCAACCTGCATTTGAATGATGCGGATTCTGACGGAAACAATCCTCCATTGTGATTAACAGGGGCAATAAGAAATTAACAAAAATAGAATAAGTGGCATTGTTAGGACATATAATTGGTAACACAAGCGGTTTTACATTAACAACGTGAACTCGTTTTTTTGTGAAACATCCTTTTTGTATGCAGAATACCTACGAGCGCTTCCTTTTCCAATCGATTTCTGATTTTAGTTTTGTTCATATTCACTTGACTGAAAAACCTTTCGCAGTTGGCAGGCGCTACTGGCAGCGCTCGAATGTTGTGAACTATGCTCTTTATCGTAGCAAACTCTAGCGTCTCGTCTGCGTATTTGACATCTCTGACTTTTTCGAGAAATCCTCTGGGCTCATGTTATCATCTAATTCCTCACTGATTATGAGCAGTAGCTTCTTAAATTCTACGTCAACGACCTCGACGTCCAATCCAAAATAATAGGCCACCTTAGAAAGGTTATGTTGTCCTCGAATGTTGGAAGGCTGAATAAAACTTAGCTCCTTCAACATTTTTACATTAGCATCCTTGAAAGGAAAACGTTTGTAAATTTGAGATGCAAGTTGAATTAAAAAACCGCAACAAATCTTCCGGAACTCATCCACATGAGCTGTTGGAAGATTGGGATGGCGATTCTTCAAAGATTCGAGCTCGCTTGCAACATGGTTGAGATGTGCTCGTTTATTGGTTTGCTGGGTGGTTTATCACTTTCCTTGCAGTTTGACTTGAGACTAATAATACCGAGACCATAGCGATATATGGAGGACTACATTCACGGAGTCTTCGTTTCGTTTCGAATTACATCGTTTTTGGTTCCCTGGGTGCCGTCATCTAGTATACAGTCACTCCCGACATACGTATGGCCGCCTTACGTAAATGCCAAAATTCATGGAAAATATTCTAACTACCTTGTTTCACAGAACGAAAATACGATTTTTAGTGGACGGAACGCGAAATTAGATATGTGTCGCTTATGCGACTGTGAAGTAAAAAAGCAAATTATGCTAAATAGATAGATAGCAAAAATGAACCGTGATCCGCAAAAGAATCACAAGCACCGCGACATTTTGTCTATTCACTCTGCTATGCCCTGATCCTAGAGATCCGGACTAAATCTGTTGATCGATGGTAAAAAATAACTTCAAATTCGCGGAAGATGTATTCTGGAGATTCTTCCTTGCCCTCACAAAACCGGAAGCTTCCGTTCGGAACGATACGCATAGTTTTGGTGGGACCTCGAGGACGGAAGTGAGCTGTGACAAGTCCCCAGATAATTCTGACCCTCTTTCTGTTCAAGTTAAGCGAATCAAGAGTACGGATACGGAATTATACGGCGATATGCAATTTAGATTGCCTAAGACCATGAAGAGTTTCTTCCGTTCCCACCCCCAGATCTGCTTCTTGACAATTCAGATTGCTAGACCACAAAAGGAATTTAGGCCAGCGTAGGGGACAGTAGATCCCGTCTAGTAAATTCGTCTTGTTCATTGCCTACAATGTCAGAGTGCCTAAGGATCAAGTAGATTGTACGAGTAAGATTATTTGAGGCTCCATCGGTACTGATATTGATAGGACTTCACTAGCCTTAATCGACTTGCTATAGTCATCACCATGATATCCGCTTGACTATCAGCGAAGCTTTTTATGTTTCTGTTGATGTAGCTTGTAGTCTGTAGTGCGGTGTAGTGGTGCCTGTAGCCCGGTAAACTCTCCTGAGCTAACATTTTTTTTGATTGTGTTGGAATGGAGGGAGTTGTAGGACTTGTTTCACTAATTCTCTATGTCATACAGTTGATAGGAAGGAGTGCTTAAAGCGTAGCTCCCTGACCAGATGGCATACTAACAGTACTGTAACTTAGCAGCCAGCTGTTTTCTTAGGGATTAGGTCTAACTTGTGTATTACAGGCTCTAAGTCTTGTTGGTATAATTTTAGCCTCTGCTTCGATATGAATGTGCAATGGTAGTAGATCAAGCAAAGTCTCAACGACCGCAGTAGGAGAGGTTCGCATTGACCCCTTTTTAGCGTGGTATGCAAGCCTTTGTATTTTAGTGAGAGTGTCCCTACCAGCGAAGGGGGTGGTCGCTCTTTTCCACCAAACATCTGCTCCGTATTCAATAATTAGCCGAACAATCGCTTTGTTGTTCGAGAGGACATTGCTGGCTTGGTGCTCCAACTTATGCTTGCACACTGCTTACAAATCCACAAAGCCTTTGTAGCCTTTTCGATGTTACCCTAAGATGATCTCGCCAGAGTACGTTGCTGCCAACGCCAAGTGTAACTTCCAACGTTTTCTGTCACTTCCACTATTGAGTTACACAGAGTAGAGCATTTCACCGCCCTGAGTTTCCTTTTTTCATTCATGGGACAATAACGCCCATCGCCGGGATGACCCGAAGTCCACTAATGTCACACCATTCCTGAACTACATACGCGTAACACTTTACGTGATGGGTAGAGCTTCTTCAAATTTACCCCTGACTATAATAAGTCGTCCGCGTATTCTGATATTGAAAATCCCAACAAGGATAATCTCCACATGAGAGTGTCTATAACGATGCACCAGAGCAGGGGATAGTACACCGCCCTGGAAGCAACTTTGAGTGACGTTTTCTGTGAGAATGGTATCTTCAACTTCAGTGATTGATGACCCTTCTGGAAGAAAGCATTCATTTGTCTCAGACTGCGATGGGAGTGTCGACATCATTTGCAATGGGGAGCGCTGATGAATCAAAAGAGGTGTTGTGAAAAGCCGCTTCGATGTCGCTAACAAGGTTGTCGTGCGCGTATTCAGTAAATGTGCCGGCTTGATAGACAAATTGTCTACGGTGGAGCGGATTACTCGCAAGCATATTTTTCATTGGTTTTAGCATTAATGATGTCCAAATCGTGGTTGTCCCCGTGGTCGATAATACACGGGGAAAATGCGTATTTGTGGTATCGGAGTCTTTTAAAATGTCGCCATCCGTTCTTTTAAGTGCGCTTACTGATTCAAAGATTTGGCCAGAACACGATGGAGTCTGGTAGCTATGTTGATGTTTTATACGCCGTCGCGGAAGTGCGTCCAGGTCCAGCTATTCTGTTTGGCAGCCCTAATCTTTTTGTTGTAGTCAGTGAGTGTGGTACGATCTAAATCCCACTCACCGTTGCGCTTAGCTCTGCTTAACAATATTGTCTTATTCATTTTCCCATGCCAGAAATTTCGGTGTTCCACCACGGACCTCCCTCGCTGTTCCCAATAGTCCTAAGAGAACAATTTTCTTCTTAGGAGCTTACGTGGCATCCATGGTCAGTCTTTCGAGACTGAGGGCCTCGGAAGTCGACTTGTGCTAAGAGAGTTCTCCCGTTGTACCTCAGCACATTTAGGCCAGTCGCTACGTTGTGAGATACGTATTTCAGCTATTAGTAAAGTTTTTGTTACGATATCAAACTAAATATGCATATTAGTTGATCACTTTATGTTTTGAGTGCCGATTAATTTTATAATTTACTATGATGCTTTTGTAAATAAATCCTATTTAAATCCGAGTTTTTGAATTTTGTTGGGATTTAAGACAATATTGCTATGCATATTAGAACGAACCTCGACTTACGTGAAATTTCGACTTACGTAAATTCCCTTGGAACGTAATACTTACGTAAGTCGGGGAGTTACTGTATACGTCAACAATCTGTTCTAATTAGAATCGAAACCCTTCCAGATTATCGAATTGTCCGGATTTTCGAAATGCACTATAAAAGGCTATTAGACTTCTTAAACATAAAACTAGGGTATAAAGAAATGCTAAATGCTGAAATGGTTTACAATTCAATCTGTTGGTTACAAGTTTTATTAGAGAAAAAAACTGCACTGAGTGTAAAGTATTGCAGATACATTATTTTATGTACTTTTTTGCCAGGATTAAATCCGGATTATCTACGGTTCGAATTTTCGAAGTCCGAATTATCTACGCTCTACTGTACTAAGATTTAACTTATATCTGCTGCATATAATTAACTGAAATTTCGTATAATGAAATTCGTTAGGTATATATCAACTTGTCACGAGAGCAGCTCTTTTCGAAAGACTTTCGCACAATCAAATTATTATGGAAACGATGGCGACAAGACATTTACAATATGGATGCTACTGTTAGATTTATTACCATTGTTACACCCTCAAAATTTAAGAATACAGTATTATGAATTTAAAAATTATATTTATTGAAAATAAATCCAAAATTGTGAGTAATGGATCAAATAAAAAATTACAGTATGATTATTAGAAAAAAAGAAACGATGGCCCAAAAAATGAATAAAACTTATTATAAAATTTACGACCAAATTGTGAACTGTTGGGGCACGATCAAAATTTCTACGATTACTATCATATCACTTTACAATAAATCTATACCCACAACTTCATACATATATACAAAATAAATAAAATGCAAGTACTTTGCAGAGTATCTGTTAGTATGAACTTACCAAAATCGGACAGCGTTAATTATAGATGCAAATTTAAATAAATCTAGAAAAAAGTGAAAATCTAAAATAATTAAAAACTAAACATATATTATTTGAAGTATCCCGAGAAAGGAAAAAAGCAACTAGGATTCACGATAGTTTGCAGTTTCGTTAAGTTTAAAATTTTGTAAGAAAGTAGCTACACAATACCACCAACGAAAATGGTTAATAGAACATTTTCGAATGAAATGTTAATATCAATTTGCGTCAACGGAAAACAAGATTAATAGAACATTGTATATCAAAAAAATATCAAATTGTATAGAAACATATCTTTAAAGAATAAACGACCGATAGCATTAGAACGAAAATGAACTCAATGGAAAAGAGAACGAAACTCTTCCTTTTAGGTTTATAACAATATTTAATTTTTTCTTTGTATACACAGTTTCTTTTGTTAGAAGCCAAGTTAAACATTCACGGTGGCGGTTCGAAATATGTATTTTTCACGCGTTTATTTTTTTACAAACGTTTTATTCGTGTTAATTTTAGAGAAATTCTAGTTATTCCGCACTATATTTACACATACTTATGTATTTTATCAATTTTGTTTTAATTTTAATATTTGTTCAAATATAGATAATAACGTTAAAGTCAATGTCCTTTTGGTTTCTCATTAATTTTATTTCAGACTGTCTAAACCATTTTAATTTTTATTTGATCGTATTCGCGGAAAACACCTACAAACACTTTCATCTGTTAAATCACAGACGATTTCATCACCTCAAGCGATTTTCTTCTTGCTTTCCTGGTTATTTAGTATTTTTGATCTCCTTTTTTTTGAGTAATTTGAAACGTTTGCAATGTGCTCTCTTGTTGAATTTTATAGACGGCCTACGTTACGGCGAAAGGTAATTAGTGAACATTTGGTAAAAGATAAAATGTTTTTCAGAGTACCATTGTATTTTGTATATTCATCATCATTTGACTGGCACACAAAGGTTGATGCCTCAGGACAATAGGTTTTTATTTTTAAAATAGGGCTCACAATGATGCCTTAATATTTTCGGAGTGTTAAACTCTATATCCGTAAATTAGCTGAAAGATGGCGAAAAATAAAACAGAAGTGCGTCTGTATCTTGGAACTGTAGGATATGGAGGTGTGGAGTAGTAGCATGGAGCGACTGTAAGTATGGACGCCGACAACGTCCGGCTGCAGAATTTCATTAAAAAGGATGTCAGTACAGGTAGGTCGTTTATTGAATAAAACTGGAGAAGTTGTCTGATTGGAATTATATTTTTGCATTTATTTTGTTAGATGTTCAATCTTTTGAAATCTATGGGATACAACGTATCTTAGGTATTTTTGGGTGTAGATCGCATCTTTTCTTATAGAGTCCCTTCGAGAATAAGCTTCCGTTTGCTTAACATTCCGAGGTCATCTGTTAGGTATTTATCATGACGTAAGGCTTCCTCTAGATGGTGAGTGTTCCAGAAACATTACTTCCTCTGTCAGTCAAATGCATTATTCAATTAGTACCCAGCAAACAATTTTGTACTATTTGGAAGATAAATAGCCCACATTATATGATGGCAATATCTTCCATACGATAAATTTCTCGTTTTTTTATTACTTACGTGATATCCTATAGAGCTCGCGCAGACGGCAATTTTTTTAGTTCGCAGAAAAACTAAATACACTTGCGAGCAAAAATACTGAATCAAACCGAAAGCACGTGTATTTGTATGTATATTTTTAAAAGTACGTTATGTATCCCTACAAATCGTATGTCATTTGAAAGTTTGAGATCTTAACTTTACAATGATACCTTTTCTTATCACCATTTAATGAGTGTTTTATGAATGAACGCTACCTGGAGCTAAAAAGTCGGGAAATTGAACATTTATGAATGGGTTATTACAAGGCAAACTAAAGGTCGATTCACACACATCAGTCACGTCACGTCACAGTTCCGTCAGAACCGTCCGGTATCAGTCACAAAAAATATCGTTTCTTGAAAGTCAAGTGGCGCTGTCTACACTGAGCCGGCGCAGTCACGAATCCGAACCGTCAGTCGGGCTTCCGTCACCGAACAGTCAAATTCACATTTCTCCCCAACGATATTTTTTGTGTTTGACGGACGTCAGTTTAGAAAGTGAACATGGGCGACGACGAAAAATTAATCGAGTTGGTTCGAAATTACCCCGTTCTGTACGGTTTATCGCATAATAAATATATGGATATAGCATATAAAAACCGGATATGGAAGCAAATTGGAAATTGTTGCAAATATCAAATTATGTATTTGTGTATGTAACTACATTGTACACCAACATAGCTGAATTGTCAATAAACTAGTTTTCAGTCTGCGCTGAACAACCACTGCGTTTCAATAGGTTATGGGCCCAGTCCCAGTATTTTTTGTTTAAAAATAGTTTAATTCGCTATGTGTTGCGCAAGAATGGCTGCGAACATGCTAGTTAATGTTCCCAAGTTGCGTGGTCGTGAAAATTACGACGAATGGGCTTTCGCGGCAGAGAATTTCCTGATTTTAGAAGGCACGGAAAAGTGTATAAAACAGGAAAATGGCGTTCCTCCAGAAGACGCGAAGACAAAGGCCAAATTGATCATGACCATTGATCCGTCGTTGTATGTCCACATTAAATCTGTGACATCAACAAAAGCACTGTGGGACAAATTAAAAGCAATGTTCGATGATTCGGGATTTACGCGGCGGATAAGTTTAGTGCGAAATTTGATATCGATTCGTTTTGAGAATTGTGAATCCATGACAAGTTATGTAACTCAAATAGTTGAGACTTCGCAAAAACTTAGTGGCACCGGATTCAACATAAATGACGAGTGGATTGGTTCGTTGTTACTGGCTGGATTACCAGATAAGTATTCGCCTATGATAATGGCCATTGAGCATTCGGGCATTAGTATTACCGCCGACTCAATAAAAACCAAACTTCTAGATTTGGAAATATCTTCGGGAAGTAATAGTGTAACTGAGAGTGCATTTGCCGCCAAAAGTTCTGGAAGAAAAGCAAATGGCAAAACGTCAAAGAAAATTAAGTGCTATGAATGTAAACAAATCGGTCATTATAAAAATCAGTGTCCGAATATAAATCGATCAAATCACAATACAGACAAAAAATCGAACGCTTTTAGTGCTGTGTTTATGAACGGTGACTTTGAAAAAGACGCGTGGTACATAGATTCAGGAGCAAGTTATCATATAACTAGAAATGCAAATGCTGTGGAAAACTGTACCAAGCAGCCGTCAGTGAAATACATCAAAGTTGCGGACAATGTTAAAATTCCAGTAGTTAGCAGTGGTGATATTGCAATTAGGACAGTTTGCAACAATCGTAAATTTGACATAACCGTGAAAAATGCATTGTGTGTTCCAAGCTTGGCTACAAACCTCTTGTCGGTTAGCCAGCTGATTGCTAATGGAAACAAAGTATTGTTTAGTAAAAATGAGTGCCAAATAAACAATTCAAGTAATGAACTGATTGGTGTCGCAAAACTAATGGACGGTGTTTACAAGTTAGAATTGGACAATGTTACTCGTTCAGCCAATGGTTCAGTGGGAGCTGTCATCGCAAATGAAAATACCTGGCATCGAAGGATGGCACACATAAACAGTGCAGATCTGAGGAAAATGAAGAATGGAGCAGTGGAAGGTATCAATTTTCTTATGAAGAGCAACATCAATATGTCAACATGTAAGGTATGCTGTGAAGGAAAATCTGCAAAGCTTCCATTTTCATCTGTTGGTACGCGAAGCACAGGAACGTTAGACGTCATCCATGCAGATATATGCGGTCCGATGGAAACCAAATCGATTGGTGGTTCCAGATATTTTTTGAGCTTGGTGGACGACTACAGTAGAATGGTATTCATTTATTTTTTGAAATAAAAAACTGAAGTTTTGGATTATTTTAAGGAATTCAAACACATGGTTGAGACACAACAAAGTAGGAAGTTGAAAATTTTCAGAACAGATAATGGATCTGAATTTTGCAACAATGAATTCGAAGGTTATTTGAAAAGCTGCGGAATTATTCATCAGAAAACAAATCCATACACGCCGGAGCAGAATGGGTTATGTGAACGACTTAATCGCACAATCGTGGAAAAGGCCAGATGCTTGCTTTTTGACGCGAATTTGGAAAAACGTTTTTGGGCGGAGGCATCACACACAGCGGTTTATTTGAGAAATCTATTATCAGAAATTTGTGACAAACTATGCACGGTGAACATTTATAACGATAGTCAAAGTGCTCAGAAATTATTATCCAATCAAATGTTGCATAAGAGATCAAAACATATAGATGTACGCCATCATTTTGTTAAAGATTTGGTAACAAGTAATATTGTCAAAGTTCAATTCTTGCCTACAGCAGAAATGCCTGCGGATTTATTAACCAAAAATTAGCCTTCAAGTAAACACAATTATTTTTCGAAAAAGTTAGGAATTGATTTGTAATCTAAATATGAATTCGAAATTATTGAATAATTTGATATAGTGGGGGTGTTGCAAATATCAAATTATGTATTTGTGTATGTAACTACATTGTACACCAACATAGCTGAATTGTCAATAAACTAAAATAGTTTTCAGTCTGCGCTGAAAAACCACTGCGTTTCAATAGAAATGAAATAAAAATAGATGGTAAGCAAAAAAACAAGATTATTATTATAAATAAAATACAATCAATTCGTTTTGAAAATTGAAACACCAATACTTAAATGTATTTTTAAATTCTTGCATGTTGCCACGGTACACTCCCTTCCTCTGAGTTGAAATAGTTTAATATTTAAATCGAGGTACACTCGAGAGTACACGCAAAAAATGACTGACTACTGACGGCTACGGATATATGTGAATACAGCCGCAATTTTGACTGTGACTTGACGGCGACGGTTAGGATTCGGAAGGTTGACTGAACTGTGACGTGACTGATGTGTCTGAATCGACCTTAACCCTACAAATGCATCCGCAAAGGGTTTTCAATGGTCAGTTGAATCTGGAAGGTAGATTGAATAAGTTTAAAGCAATAAAAGTCACAATTTTCTCATTCATTAGTACCACGCCTCAGCAGGTGGCTCAAGTTGTCGCCCTATTTTCGGAAGGGCTTACTCAAAGAACAGTCACTCGTCAGCTAGGAATGCTTCAGTCTACTGTGTCAAGAGTGTTTCGGGGGAAGGTAGCTACAATCAGAGACCCCGACCCGGCCGCTCTAGGTGCACCTCCGATAGAGACGATCGTTTTATTGTGACAAGTATGCTACGAAATCGGCACCTCACGGGAGTTGACGTGCAGCAGAATCTGAGGGACGTTCGCGGAGTAGCTGTAAGCGAGTGGACAGTGAGGAGACGACTAAAGGAAGCGAATTTGACTCCAAGACAGCCCGCCACAGCCCCAAAATTGACCCCACATCATCGACAAGCGCGACTCACGTTTGTCAGGAATCACTTAAATTGGACCCTCGAGCAATGGCGGTCCGTATTGTTCACCGACGAGACCAGAGTGTGTCTACATGGCTGGAGGTCGGGTATACAGGCGTCCAGTCACACTCTTGACACAGTAGACTGACGAGTGACTGTTCTCTGAGTAAGCCCTTCCGAAAATAGGGCGACAACTTGAGCCGTCTGCTGATGCGTGGTACTCATGAATGACAAAATTGTGACTTTTATTGCTTTAAACTTATTCAATCGACCTTCCAGATTCAACTGACCATTGAAAACCCTTTGCGGATGTATTTATAGGGTTAGTTTGCCTTGTAATAGCCCATTCATAAATGTTCAATTTCCCGACTTTTTAGCTCCAGGTAGCGTTCATTCATAAAACACTCATTAAATGGTGATAAAAAAGGTATCATTGTAAAGCTAAGATTTCAAACTTTCAAATGACATACGATTTGTAGGGATACATAACGTACTTTTAAAAATATACATACAAATACACCTGCTTTCGGTTGGATTCAGTATTTTTGCTCGCAAGTGTAGTTTACTCAGAAAAATAGAACACACGGCGGTTTATGAGACCGCGTACACAGCAAACTAAACTACAATATTTAATTAACGCTGTGTGCGCAGTCTGCGTATGTGTTCAATCAGGGACACATGAGCATTCTGAAGCGGATCCCTGGCATGCAGATCTGCTCGAGATCTGATTATATGACTAGGGAAATATGTTTTGGTATAAAATTCTCGGTCTCCATCCCCACTCGCGGGGAATGGGACAGTGGCATTCTTGGCTCTGTCTTTCGGTATATCATGTGGTCTACCGACGGATCTAAAACGGAGCAGGGAGTTGATGCTTGAGTCTATGAACCGGACACCAGGTTCTCCATTGCTATGGGCGTCTGGCCTAGCGTTTTTCAAGCTGAAATCCATGCCATTGAGACCTGCACCAGAGACATTCTGGACAAGAAACTCAAAGGCGCTAACATCGCTATCTGCACTGATAGGTAGCCATTAGGGCTCTTTCTTCGCATAGTTTCTCATCGAAATTAGTGAAAGAGTGTTTTTATACCCTTCAGTGCACTTTCACACGAAGAGCCGCAGGGCTCTCGCTCGCGAGTGAGAGCGAGGCGCGTAAAACTGAAATGCAAAGATTACACTTCAGCTTTCACACGGGGAGCACGAGCCTTTACGTCGCGCGAGTGAGAGCCGGTACGGCTCGTGCATTTCGAGCCGTGCGTCGCGGCTCTTGATATAAATGCATAGCGAGGAGTGCCAGCATTCACATGGGAAGAGCGACAATGGCTCTCGAGTCCACTAACCATCTTCTCTGCGAATGTCCGGCGGTAGCCCGTTCAAGGGCTTTGTTTCTTAGAGACTCCATCTTAAGCTCAGCGGTCATAAGGAGCACCCCTACCAAGGATCTACTAGCCATCATTAGGCTGGTTGAGGCCCTTTTGGATTAATTAAGGCTATGACACAATAGGTCTCATGGTCGCAGTGCCCACCCTTGGGTATCTTAGCCTGTCCTTGTTATTATTATTATTAACCAACGCGAACACGCCCGTTGATAATGACGACGTCACTCATACTATCCCGACCAGGGCGCTGCCCGTCACACAGGCATTATCAATCGCGGTCAGTTGGGAATTTCATTTTACTACGGCGACTACTTCTATTTGCCTTAACCTCACACTTACTTATTGTTACGCCCCATATCACGGAGTGAAGACAACACAAACACGGTCACGACGTGGATGGAATTCAAAACGGTGGCTGACTGGTAGCATGAGGTTGATGCCTGACGGACAGAGGGATCTGTCAACCCTGCTGCAGGGCCGGAATGTGTAGGTAGTATGTGTGGCCAATGGATTGCGTCGAGTACTGGCGGTGATCGGCGATCCTGGACAACCTGGATCTCTCTCTGTTACACGTCTTCAAAACACGTTTTTGGTAGAAATTACTCCAGCCTGATTCCGTCGAGAAGCCTATGGGTTGATAATGCACCCTTTACCTCTAACTCCTTGGTTATTTACACGGATAGCTCTAAGAGTGATGACAGAGTTAGGATTGGTATATACTCGGAGGGACTGGGAATCAACTTATCCTACCGTCTTCCCGACTTTTGTAGTATCCTGCAAGCTGAGGTTTCGGCGATCGCGGAAGCTCTGACCTGGTTAAGGACTCATGTCGTGACTGCAAGAGACATTACTATCTATACGGACTCCCCACATCGAAAACTATTCAGAAGTGCCGCTCGGCTCTTATGGAGATGAGTTACTTCTTCAACATTACCCTCTGCTGGATACCGAGCCACAGTGGCTTCGTGGGCAATTGCAGGGTGGACGATCTTGCTCATGAAGGGACTACTGGTGTCGTCGATGGGGACCGCATTGACATTAGAATGCCAATTGCATCGTGCAAGGTGGCAATTAAGTCCGTGGCAGTGAATAGGGCCAATACCAGATGGCTCAGCAGTAGTACTTGCCAAACGACGAGAATGATTTGGCAGAAATTCGATGCCAGCCGCTCTGCCTCATTGCTGTCATTGAACAGAAAGCACATTAGCAGGGTGGTGGGGACTATCACAGGGCACTGCCCCATCGGAGCGCTCGCATGGAGGCTCCGTCTTCCTCATTATGACTACTGCAGGAGTTGTGAGGATGTAGATGAGGAAGAGAGTTTTTAATGTTTTCGATTGACTGTCGGATTGACTTTTTGGCGGCCGGTAGCTCAGTGTGTGGAGGCATCAGCCTGATATCTCATGCTACCGGTCAGTTACGGGTTCGAGTCCCGTCTACGTCGTGGATGTGGATGTTATTGTTGTCTTCCACCTGTGGTGTGGGGCGTAACAATAAGCCACAAGCTTTCCCGACTTGTTGCAGGTATGCGACTATGCTAGCAACACGCATCGCCCGGAACCAGTTTCTGCTAACGAAACGTCAACTAACCCACTGAAACCTATTCTTTTAAGAAGAACGGAATACTTCAGCTGGGGTGGTTTTATGTTTTCCGAGACCACCCTATAGGCAATTCCTTCTGGGCTTACGTCTGTATATTCGCACAGCTGTTAGAAGGTGTTTTGTTAGCTTCTCTTCCGGATATTCGGCTGCCTCATGAGTCTACGTGCGACTTTGTATTATCCGGCCAAGTTCGTTTATTTTGGTCTCTAGGGAAACAGCGATTAATTGCACGATTGCCGTACATTTAATCGCTGTTTCCATCGGGTGCGGTTATGTTGGAGCTTCGACAAACGATAGTGAAGCGATAAAAAGCGATTCGTGCTTTTACATAGAGCTGTTTATTTTGGAGCTGCGATAAACGTTTAGAGCGCTGAGAGTAGTTCTTATCATAGGTCGGAAAAAAGAGAGCAATTGCGTTGTTCCAAAATAAACAGCTTCGCTTCACTATTAGCGCTGCTTTTATCGTTTGTCGAAGCTCCAACTTAAACATACCATTACACATTCGTGCCGCAAGTAGAGAAAATGGCCTTATAGTCAATATAAGTAGCTAGCACCTCGTTCCATTCATTAAATGCTCCCATAATTGCTAGTGGGAGTACTGCATACTGTTGATAAATTGTCAAAGCTGGTCCAGGTCCAATTTCGGTGGGGCGCAGCATTTCGAGTCCACTTACAAACAGAAACAGCGGTATCCGGCGCGGTTTTTTTTACAGCGGCGGACCACTGTATATAAATATTCAAATTAAACTCCTTGTATCTACAAACGGCGGCGGCTATTATTCATTTATACACAGCAGTCTGCCGCTCTAGAATCTGTGGCGGAAGCCGCTGTCTATAAATGAGTTCCTACGGTTATTTAATTCTTTCTGTGGGGAAGCATGACTTACATATATCATCGTAACGCATCGCTCGATTTCCTCCGAATGGCTCAAGACACTTCATAAAAATTGTCCCTGAGACCATGTTCGTTTTCAAGTACGTGTTCGACAGTGTGTGGCCGGCCTTATATGTAGATCATGGCACTCTATTCTTGTCTTTTCGAGCAAGATTTTAACTTCCATTTGGTTTTGTATTTTTCGCCGAGTTATGGCCGTGCGTCTTCATTTGGAAAATATGTACGTCTTTTCCAGTACGCCTAATGTGAGCCACGTTGTACTCCATCTCTTTCAAGTACGGCTCAGATATGACTTCTTGAGTATATTCGCGTAGGTCGTATACACACTTTAAGATATTACTATATCATTATCATTGTCTGGTCTATTCTTTAATCTTATTTTTTTTCCTTTTTATACTGTTTCTTGCGTTCGCATTTCGTCCGTTCGGCGCTAGAGTCTCCTTTACGAATTGGGTTTGATTGCCTTCTTTCTGGTGGTTTAGTTACGTTCTTCTCGGGAATTTTGACTGCCTTTTTTGATATTTTACTTCTACCGGCTTCCTGCGCTCATTAGAGCACCCCATCGTTAGTACGGGCTATGATTGTTGTTGACCTTTGCAGTTTGCAGCTATTTTGAAAGAAATATCGGAGTGGAAACTTCAAGGCCTATGATGTTTAGTTTACGTTGTACGTATTGTAATGTTTCCTCTGATGAGCGAAACCAGGTTCGTTAGATATTCTTGAGCTGAATACTGAAAACACTTTGATTGAAAACACACACACTTTATTTATTAAACGAACTAAACACGCGTAACTAACAATTAACGTCAAACTAACTCAAACTATTTGTTAACGGCGGATAACAACAACGACTATCTTTCCGCATTATAGCGATCCGACCTCCACTAAGTGTCGAGTATTACTACTTGTCTCTCCCGGTGACATCTGCCTTTTATAGCTGGAACTGTTTCGAGAAGGTTCCAGACTCCAGGTGACTCTAGAATCAGCTGGTACTTGTCATGGATGGTTCTAGACCAGGGGTCGGCAAACTTTTTCTGAAAAGGGCCAGATTTTTTAAATTTTAAGCTCAGCGGGCCAGATAGCAAATTCGAAATGAAACTGCTTACCGTTTGCAAGCAGCCCTAGTCGTTAGCCGTATCGTATCTATTACGCCCAAATTCAATGACGAAATCGATATGTGTTTCTGCAAATGACCGCAAACCTGTATCGATTTCGTCGGTTCGAAGTAACGAAACACATAAGATATCAATTCTGATATAACTAGATGTAGGCGAAATTGAATTGAAATTAGGCTATGCTTATGCTACAATAGATAGAATAAAAAAAAAGGTTCTGTTTTTCGTGCCGAAATTAAAGAGAATTCAAGTAATTTCCCTATTTTTCGCATTGTTGTTATTGAGGGTGAGTCCTGAGTGAATTCCCTCTTAGTAGCCCCTTAGTATGCAATATATATCTGCATCATAACCAAAGCTTAACGCCGAATAACGAAAAATCGTATTGCCTAAAGTGGAAATCTATTCCAGCGATTAAAATTCATGACAGAGGAGACCGCAGTAAAATGTGAATCTTTGCAGGCTAATATTGCTAGACAAATTGAAAATATGCTGTGTTTAAATCTCCGTATACAGGGTGACGGAAGCGAAATGTTCCACTCCCATTGATATTTCAGGTTAACATGTTGTTGTTGAACTGAATTGCACTGGATGGTCATGTAACAAAAAACTGAGCTACTATATACCAGGCTGTAAGATTTAATAAAGCTCATGAACATTTCCAGACCGATACTCAAATAATATCGTTTATTTCAGGAAACACTTTAGTTTCTTTTTAAACATTAAATTTATAACAAAAACAAATTACCAAAAACTATCACCAGTCCATCTAGCTAAAGCTGTTCAAATAGGCACAGTTGTATTACTATTTTACACCGCAAATGCCATCGGAAAATGTATCTGCTTCGTTACTTGGAATTGACGAAATCGATGCGAGTCTAAATTCATTTAATAGCATCGCACGCATCAATTTCGTCACCGGATCTGGAGTAGTGAATACGTTCAATGCGTCATCCCACAAGCAATACAACGTGACCTGGTTGGTATTCAAGTTTCCTGCAAAGAACTATGCTTCTCTGAAAATTGGAAGCTTGGTTGGTTTGGTTTCATGCAAGCCATAGACGCACGTACCAATCCGTCGGATTGGTCGGAAGTCAACCACTGATACGCGAACCGTATTCATACAATTTTACTCAAGAAAAGTAGTCAAACAAGTTATTCTCTATCGCCGCGACGCGCTCCGCATAAGTGTACAGCGACAGCCCGCGCGACTACCTTTTCTGACCCCATATTGTAGTTGTTGTTTGGGTTGGCTCTGAGTTCGTTTCGAGCTCGATGCTCAACACAACGAACCCGACTCCGAGCCCAGACCCGACCCAACAACAATTTCAATATAGAGTCCGACCGGTATTTGAATAGGTAAATTGTTGTGAATGAACGAGTACGGTGTGTGTCTAAATACATATTGACGAATTTTTCAATGCAAAATTTATAGGCACGATATTATATACGTATACATGCACGTACATATGTGAGTATTATAGAAGTCTCGTTGTTATTGAGATTGGGTAGATATACTGATAATCGTGGGAATATATTTCAATTTGTTGATTGGCTAGAAACATATTTCGAATCGTGCTATATATGGTAAGACTGGGGTTTATAGCGGATGCTATATGGTGTACTATCTATATCCACATACAGCTTCTTTTTAGTCTGAAGTCGGAATATGAGATGAAAAATGTAGTAGCGGACCTCATTTTCGAGACCTTTGTACGGGATGATGGTTATTGGGAGGTGAATGGTTTCTCCCCTTGAAGCTACCACAGTTAAATAAACAGTGAGAGATAAAAACCGAAAAAACCGGAATTGTGAGAAGGTGACAAAAAGATACCCGTTAATGATTCGATTTGCACTCGAATTTTTTCGATAGTTTTATTGTTATCCGTGCTACTACTGTCAATGTCTGTTCACGGGTTTCACACATCACAAGTTAACAACTACCGCCAGACACATTCCAAATTATGAATGAAGAACGCAATATAGCCATTTAAAGTAATTGTCATGAAAAAAAAACAATAATTACCAATACAGAACGAGGAACCGTGCATTGAGGATCAAAAATTCAGGAAAGCGGCATTTTGTATTCACGGATTTTCGGGTCGTTTCCTTGATGTCAATATACGGGTGATCATGAGTACCTTTCCGCATGTTTGTTTAGGATTCTAGAAATTGCGGAAGAGTTTGAATATCCTTGGACGAAAAGATATGTGTTATGCAATGGAGATCTACCCAATCTCAATAACAACGAGACTTCTATAATACTCACATATGTACGTGCATGTATACGTATAAGTTAACACCTGAACGCGCAGCGCATCCTATTACAAAACGCTGACGTAGCGTCTACCCCATTTGAAGCAAATGCACGTTTCCCACGGTCAGCAAATCGGCGTCAGCAGATTTAGTTTAAGCGAAATTCATGTAATTAGAATTAAGTCAGTTCCAATTGTACTCTAGAATGGAAAAGAGGGTTCTTCCCCAAAATAAAAAATAATTTTTTTAAAGTAATCCCAGTGTTAATTATTTAACTGGCGCCCGAGCAGGGACGCGCATCCGTAGACATCTGTAGTAATTACGCGAAGTTGTTAAATTAGCCGCGCGAAAACCAAGTGCGTGTTTTTTACTTAAGCGTTTTTGCAAATAACCGCGCGATAATCAAGTGCGTGTTGTGCCATAAACAATCCGAGTGAGAACCAAATTCGGAGAAACAGAGTCCTGCAGAGGAACGAGGCCCCCAAGTAGCTGCATTGCGAAAAGGAGCCAATAATCAGATTGGCAGCCGCCCCGGCCGTCGGAACAGTCGCGTCCGTGAACCCAAATCATCAGGGATACTTATCTTGAGGAAGGAGGACATTTCCATAGCAGAGATCAAGGAACTCACCTATATCCTTTTTAAAACCAAACGAATTATGATTAACATCTTACTGTAAGTCAATAGTTTTAAGAAAATTTCAACGAGTGGTTTTAAATTTAAAGTTTTTTTCAAAAAGGCCAGTTCTAAAATTCCCTTTTTTTTCAATACCTATTCGAAAACCAGAAAATTTTAGTATCGCAAGTTGGTTGTTGTTCTGTGCAGTTTCTCTAGATTTTTAATAAATTCCATTAATATTTTGCCGTGATCGCTTAAAAATTATCCGAAAAATGTCAAACCCGAGCAATTTGATTAGGCCTGCGCGTTTGAATGTAAACGAAGAGGCTGGACAAAATAATCCTGCGGAAAATAATCCTGTGCATAATAACCCAGTGCAAAATAATCCTCCGAACAACGAAGAACATAACAACCAACGACTACGTGATTTTATCACCCAGCTTGTGTCGGAAACCCTGCGGGTTCAAGGAAGACAACTATTTGAATCCTTGAGCAACCCAGAACCCGATGTTGATAATAACGCCGACGTTCCGATTTACGTCGGAGCAGAGGGGGGACTTTCCGACATGGACAAAATACCGGATGTGGTGAAAAGTCTGAGGCAATTCTCGGGTGAGCCCGGTGAATTCAACTCGTGGAGAAAGAGCGTTGATCGTATCCTCAAAATATACGAACACTTAAAAGGCACGCCAAAATATTACGGGATTCTTTCCGTAATACGGAACAAAATTACGGGCCATGCCGACATCGCCCTGGAGTCATACAACACTCCATTGAATTGGGATAAGATCTCTAAATGTCTGACGCTTCACTATGTAATGAAAGGCCTGGGAATTTGTGTGGTCGTGCCGGAGGTACTCTCAGTTGCAAGCGTGCCTGGCGAATCTACTCACCGGCACACTTGCAACGGACTGTACCAGCGCAGACAGAACCATGGCGGCGTTCATAAAACACATTGCTCAGCGCTCACATAGCGTTGATGTTTTATGAGCGCGGCCATTGGTTCCATATGGAATTTTCACGTTGGCTCTCCAGCTGTCAATTGACAATTCGACCTCCGAAATTCCTATGGATAGACGAGGCCGGAAAAGAAGAAGAAGAAGAATTGCCGAGTGACAGCTGGAGAGCCGCGTGAAGGATCCGCGCCCGGGAGAAATCCGCAATAAAAGGTAGGTGATGTGACTTTCGTTGGAAATCACTAATGTTTTCTTTTTTTTTAAAAAACAGAAAGAAAGGAGAAAACACGAACGCCGGCCGCCAGGAACGCCGTCCGCTAAACGAGAGCGGACCCAAAACGATAACATAACCCCCAAGGCGGACGACGTTTCTGTCGGCCGGAGCGCCACCAATTTAGAGGACGAGCGCCACCAAATTCGGCCACGGAGCCGCCGCCAGATTCGGCCGCTAAGCCGGCCACCACCAAAAAAAAAAAAAAAAGCGCCACCAAATCGGCAGCGAGCGCCAACAAATCGGCAGCGAGCCGCCACCACCCAAACTCGGCTACGTAGCGTCACCCATTTCAGCCGCCACAGAAAACTCGCCACCGTCGGCCGGGGCGCCATCAACTCGACAGCGAGCCGCCACAGCAAGCGCCATCGAATGGGTAGCAGCACCACAATTTCGGCGGCGAGCGACACAGTTATCCGCTAGGTACGTTTATTTGTTCTACAATTGGCTTTGCTTTGTCGCATCTAAGCTAATTCCGTCATTGTGATCAAAATTGTGCCCGAAACGATTTATTTATAAAAGCATACATCGTCTTCGATGAGCGTGTTACTGTATGAACGATTTTTGGGAATGTGGGGATAGTTTGTTTTCGTACTGTTGGGGTGTTCAACGAAGAATCTAAACCATCTAAACAAATCTTGGACAACGTTGCAAATATTTAGTGGAGTCCTTTAGACGGCAGTTACGAGGGAAGTTGCTGCTGTTTTTTTTTTTTTGCTCTCTTCTGACGGTTATGGAAGTGAATCTTGGCAATTTTTTTTTGTGTTCTTAATTGCCAGCAAATATATATTAGAAAAGCTTTTCCATTTTGTAATATCATTTAATTTAAACTCATCTTTATTAATAAGTTCTTAGTGATTACTCATTTAAGTTCCTAGCATCTTTTTATTCTATAAATTATTTTCCTTTTTGCTACTTTGCATTTATGTAATGCCAAAACGTCAAAAAAAAAAACAATCAAACGGTCTTATACATTTTTTCTTAAAGTGCACACACACCTGAATATATCTGGGAACATCATGTCAAATGCAGTAAAAACATTCGCATCAACTTTCGAGATTGTGTTTGTTGTTAATGCATTTGCATTCTCGATCGGGTAACCATTTACGTGTGGAGTAAGTTGAGTGCAGAACTGAACACTTAAGCGAATACAATAACAAAAAAAAACGCAGCACTCGTATGATATTTTCACCGCATTCTCACGAATTTCGCGAATGTTGTTGTTGTACACGTTTCGATATTTCGTTGCGCGCTCGGTTCGCCGCTTAGATTCAATATAGCCACGAACGTGCTTCTATTTTTTTTTATACCTAATAATTGATAGTGAATACTAAAACATGCAGTGATCATTGCTTGAAAATAGTACTATTAGATAAAGTTAAAGAAAGAAAAAAAAAAAAAAAAAAAAAAAAAAAAGAATGCCTAGTAAGTAAGTAATATTTGTAGAACGAAAGCGAGACAGGGAGGTCTAAATATTTACGACGCGTTTTTTTTTTACACGAATATAATATAGAATTATAATGAATTACAGATAAAGTTCTTTAATTTTGCTTCCTGAACCCATGGAGGCTTCCCCTCAACTCCACTCTCTCCGGTAGCTTATTCATCGGTTTCGCTATGGGGGTTGGGCAATTTTGCGCGGCCCAACCCAAGGTTCGGGGCGGGAGCGCGGAGCCCCATCGCCATCAGGGGGCTCCCGTGCTAGAGGCAGGGACTTAGAGATTTTTTTTTTTCTCGCGGCCAACGTTTTTTTTTTATATCCTGTGAGGGACTCCGTATTGTTAGGCAATCGGGTAGACGCGTGATTTTTTTTTGTAGCGAAAGAGGCCGACTCACTCACACAACCCCGCCCACACTACCGACAGCTGAGCTAACGTCGAGCACGCGTCAAACTGAGTGAATTCGGAGAAGATATTGGCACTTAGGTGTCACGGCGGGTCTGAACGACCAGCCTCGATCTTCGTCCTCGGTTGAGGGTCACCTCAACACGCACACTTCGTTACATATGGCGCCCAACGTGGGGCCCGATAATTTACCGTTAGGGTTGACTTCGGTCACCCTAGGACCTCATTCCACCTTGAGGTCCCATCAGCGGTCCCACTGCCGGAGTTTGACAGCTTTTGAGGTTTCCTCCTCACTTTAGTGCTGCACGCACACAGGGACTTCCAAACTTCGGCTATATTTTTTTTTGCTTTTTTTTTATAAAGTCCTTATCCAATCCATGTAGAGTACCTAATCCATGTAGAGTAGAATTTCCTATCCCCACCTATCCCCCAACAGGCAGTGCCTACGTTGTGTTTGTCTATGAATGCTTTTGCATCGTGGGCAAGGCGTTCGACAAAAGGGACTCTTTGGAATTACCGGAATTGGGAGTTTACTCCCGATCTCCCATCCGAGTCCCTCGTTCGTCTTCCCACCTTTATGTGTAGGCACTGACCTTCTATAGCTCTTTTCTAATAACAAGTCGGATTTCGGAACTCGCCGATACCTGGCTTATCCTGTTCCGATGGTCAAGGGAGTAAGAGAATTGCATTTTACAGGCGTTTACGCCTGTAAAATGACTCTACTTTTCCGAAACCTAGGAATAAGATAGGCTGGGGTATCGATGAGGAATGAATCCGTACTAATCCCCAACATTTTTTTTCTTTAACTTTTCTCTTGGCCGACGGAATTTCTTTTCGTTTCTGCGTCTAGCACGTTTTTGTTTATGATGAAGATGCCATTCTGAGAGTGGAAGAGAGGAGGAGTCCGAAGGAATCCAGGGAGCAAAACAATATTACCGTTATATCTTATATCGTTGAGTCACGTATCTATTATCGCTTGTATCTAATATCGAATACCGCATAAGTCATATATCGCATTCATAATATCGTAGTTATAGTCTATTTGCTTAAAGAATAATAGTCAATCACAATGCCATTAAACTACACGCCTCCACCAGTAGGCCAGGGAAGGGGAGTTGTGACTCGTTCACGTGTACAGGCACAGCTTGACCCCCAAGCAGTGGAATTTCCGCCGGCGGGGCCGGCGAACAACGCCCCATCAGAGGAGCCATTACAGGACTTTCCAGAAGAGAGGGTCGCAACGCAAGAGTGGGGGCAACAACAACCACCCCTACAACAACAGCCGCCCGAGCAGCCACGTAATACGGCTAAAGAGGCGCGTACGTCCTACCCAGGGCAGGGCCATCCCACAACGTATAGCTTGGGTCACCAGGTGCTCCAACAGCAACAACCAGTCGCTTGGGAATGGGGACCACAGCAGCAGCCCTCACATGAAGTGGCTAGCGACAAGTGGGGTTCGTACCCCGGATGGGGTTTGCCACCACCGGGATGGGGACAACAGCAACCACCCGCACAACAACAACAAAGACCACCTTGGTGGAATCATCCACCGCCACCGTGGTGGGGCCAGAAACCACCGCCATGGTGGGGCGAACAGCCTCCTGCCTGGTGGGGTCAAAACAGCAGGCCCTCTTCCACAGCACCGACCACACAGCCACTTCCCCCTGCCTCCCCGAGCGCAGACCAGGGAACCATCAATAGACCCGTCCCTCACAGAGACCCTGTAAGTACGCCGGCGCAAACTCCCGCCGGTCAGCTTCCGCAAGGATTCGACGAATCCTTGCAGAGGCTGATTGACATAGAATGCGCCCGGCGCCTTTCCGCTATGGGACTGGACGAAGCTCCCCGTGCATCGGTTCCGCGAGCTGACCCAGCGGAGCGCCGACACCAGTCGGCTGCCTCCTCATCGACCATTCCAGCACACCACGTCCCCCGAACAATACGGGAATGGGGCTTGAAGTTCCAAGGGACCGCGGTCGACGAATTCATTCGTCAGGTGGAGTTGTTCACCGACCGCACCCTTGGAGGGGACTTCGACGGGGTGTGCCTATATGCCCACCTTTTCTTCGATGGGGATACGGCCGAGTGGTTTCGACACTTTGCCGCCAGCTCGCGCAACCGATACACGTGGGAATCGTTGCGATCCGCGCTCCGTAAACAATATACTGACCCCTACGACGATGACGACCTCATGGAGATGATGCGTCATCGTCTACAGCGTGATGGGCAGTCGTTTGACGACTTCCTAAAAGGAATGCGGCAGCTAAACAACCGGATGCGAGACCCATTGTCGGACCGGGAACTGACGAGGATAGTTAAGAGGAACCTACGGGAAGATATAGGAAAAGACGCTGTTCATGTCAAATTCGGCAACTTGCTGGAGTTGAGAGAATTTGTACGTGATTTAGAGAACTATAACGAGCGTATGGCTTCCCGACGCTCCTCTCACTACCCTCGTCAAGTCTCGCGCCCTCGGGTATCCGAGCTGGACCGCACCGACAATACCCCTTCATGGGAAGTGCAGGGCGAAATAGCCGCACTGAACAGCAATTCCACTTGTTGGAATTGTAAGAGGCCCGGACATTCCTACGCAGACTGCCGGGAGGAACTGAGGGTGTTCTGCTTTGGATGCGGAGCTCCGGGTGTGGTTAAACCGCAATGCGAACGGTGCGCACTTCAAAAAAACTACGCGCGCAGGAAACCTCAACACCAGCAGAGGTCTTCCAAAGAGGTTCAGACCGAACCGACCTCCCCCGAGATGCCGCGGTAAAATTGCAACCGCCCCCGCAGAGTTCCGCTCCAAAGTGGAACGGCTTTGAGCCTCCTGCACAGTTTGCGTCGGAACCCTCCGACACGCCTCCTATTCTGGCGTCTCTTCCCACGGACTTGTCTCTCTTACCTGATCTTCCCTTTTCACCGGACGTACTTAATCCCATGACTGCTGAAGCGGAGACACAGACTTGCGCCCCGAGCAAGCGGTTGTCATGCGGATCTACCGATCCATCAGCCACTGAGAACCCGGCAGTTAAGATTCTGAAATCTTGCCCTTCCACAACAATAACCAGACCCACAAACCTAATGGTACCGGAGTCGGACCCCACTCACTACAGCTTCAGACCACTACATGAGCGACAGAAAGATTACTTGGCAGCTCGACAACGAATTTTCGGCGCCGAAGAAATCCAGCCTCGTCGACCAAAGCGTTCCACGTTGCGGTGCCGGCGATTCTGGAATAAGGTGCTGGCAAATCGTCGTCGATACTGCGAAGTGATCCTTCCGGACATCCCGAAAGACGATATTCGGCCTTACGCCGCCGTCACATTGCTCGGTCAAACAGTGAGTGGGTTGGTCGACACAGGTGCATCCTGTAGCGTTATTGCTTCCAACTTTGCAGAAGCGGTTTTGAAGGATAGCCGTTATCCCTGGGATAAGTTTAGGCTGGGAGTTACCACCGCTGAGGGTACGTGCCATACAGCCAAAGGTAAAATCCAGGCGAAAGTCACGTTTCGTGGACTTACCAAAACTCTTGAGTTTTTAATAATGCCAACTCTTAGTCAAAACTTATACCTCGGGGTCGATTTTGTTCGAAGTTTCGACTTGGCTCCTGACTTATTTGCTTCATCTCAACAGATATCGGAATTATTGTCCGATGACCCTGCGGCGACAGTCAGTCAACATTCACTGACAGCTGCTCAACAAATGCGTCTCAATACCACCATTTCAATGTTTCCGTCTTTCGCCAAGGAGGGCTTAGGGCGTACGAATGTCATATCGCACGCCATCGACGTCGGAAACAACAAACCGATTAAGCAGAGACATTTCCCTGTCTCTCCCGCCGTCGAAAAGCTCCTCTATAAGGAGGTTGATCGGATGCTTGAAATGGGGGTTATTGAGGAGTCGCAGAGTGCGTGGTCATCACCAGTCACCTTAGTAGTCAAACCCAATAAGGTTCGCATGTGCCTGGACGCCCGTAAGGTCAATGCGGTGACTTTGAAGGATGCTTACCCCCTGCCGCTCATCGATGGGATTTTGAGCCGCCTCCCCAAGGCTGAGTTCATCACGAGCTTAGACTTGAAGGATGCGTTTTGGCAAATTCCCCTCGATGAAGCGTCAAAGGATAAGACAGCCTTCACTGTCCCCGGCAGGCCGTTGTACCAGTTTGTGACCATGCCTTTTGGCCTTTGTAATGCGCCACAAACGATGCAACGCCTAATGGACCGCGTGATTCCAGCGCACTTGAAGAACCAGGTGTTTGTCTACTTAGATGATCTGTTGCTGATCTCGTCAACTTTCGACGAACATTTGTTGCTGCTGCAGGAAGTTGCACTGTGTCTTCGTAAGGCAGGACTAACGATAAATGTTGAGAAGAGCAACTTCGTCATGACCCACGTTCGATACTTGGGACATATAATCGGTAACGGCACCATCATGACCGATTCTAGCAAAGTGGAAGCAATAAACGACTTCCCTCGACCATCGACTGCAAAACAACTTCGCCGCTTCTTAGGAATGTGCGGCTGGTACCATAGGTTTGTACCGAACTACGCTTCCGTTTCGTCCCCGCTGACAGACATGCTACGGAAAGGCCGTGGTTTCGTCTGGACCGAAGAAGGACTCCTGGCATTTAAAGCATTGAAAGACTGCTTGACGAAGGCACCTGTGTTACACAGCCCTGACTTTACGCGCCCGTTTGCCATCCAATGTGACGCAAGTCAACATGGCATCGGCGCTGTGCTAACACAGACAACCGATGACGGTTCGGAAGTGCCCATCGCATATATGTCCAGGAAGCTTAATTCGGCCCAACGAAACTATACGGTGACCGAACAAGAATGTCTAGCAGCGGTGACAGCGGTCAAGAAGTTCCGGGCCTACGTGGAAGGCCAAGAATTCTCTATCATAACTGACCATGCTTCGCTGAAGTGGCTGATGAGTCAGTCAGATCTGCATGGCAAGTTGGCCAGGTGGGCGTTGAAGCTGCAGGGCTTCCGCTTCACAATACAGCACCGCAAAGGCAGTCAACATGTTGTGCCCGACACTCTGTCTAGGGTCTACTGCGCAGAATCTCTGTCGGTACAGGGTCCCTTCGAGAGTTCGGTCGAAATTGACCTGAGCTCCCCACACTTCCGCTCTCCGGAGTATAAGGACTTGGCAGATCGCGTCGACTCAAGTCAACAACTGGTGCCAGATCTGAAAACGGTAGATGGATTCGTGTACAGACGTAGTGAGTACGCGAGCGGAAACGAAGTACAAGAACAGCAGGCTTGGAAACTATGGGTTCCAAAAGAGCTTACGGCTGACTTAATCAAGCGCGCACACGAGCACCCGCTATGTGCGCACGGAGGAGTATCAAAAACGCTGCAACGTCTAAGGGTTTTATTCTTTTGGCCCAATATGGCCAAAGACGTCAGCGAGTTTGTCTTCTCCTGTAGCTTGTGCAAGCAGACGAAAGCTCCCAACCAAAGTCTCCGACCGCCTATACAAAACCACTTCGTTTCCGATCGCGTCTTTCAACGTCTGTACATGGATCTATTGGGGCCGTTTCCTCGATCCAAGTCAGGCAACATAGGAGCCATCGTGCTAGTCGACCATCTGTCTAAGTTCACTTTCGTTGAGCCAATCCGGAAGTTTACCGCAGAGATTCTGACCAGTTGGCTCGAGAACAGAGTGTTCCATGTTTTCGGGGTCCCGGAGTCCATTGTGACGGACAATGGGCAACAATTCAAGGCGAACGTCTTTAACTCGATGTTGGAACGATACGGAGTGCAGCATTTATACACGGCTGTCTACTCGCCCCAAGCCAACGCTTCAGAGCGCGTGAATCGCTCTATTGTGGCTGCCATACGGGCGTATATTCATCCAGCCCAGCGGGACTGGGATGGACGGATATCCCAAATAAATTGTGCACTCCGATCGTCCCACCACGCATCTATTAAAGCGTCGCCTTATTTTGTTGTATTCGGGCAGAACATGGTCACACATGGGCACACCTTCGAGCTCCTCCGAAACCTCCACCTTCTCGGAGTAGACACCGAGGTTCTGACCCCGCATGATAAAATGCTTATCCTCCGACAGCAGGTACAAAAAAATTTGAAATCGGCTTTCAGCAAGTATTCAAGACACTACAACCTCCGCTCGCGACAAATTGAATTCCAGCCTGGGGAAGAAGTGTTCAGGCGGAACTTTGCCCAGAGCAATGCCGCTGCCCACTACAACTCGAAGCTGGACTTCAAATTTGTCAAAGGTAGGGTTGTCAAGAAAGTCGGTAACAACCGGTACCTGCTGTCTGACGAAAAAGGCAAGGAGATGGGCATTTATCATGCAAAAGACATGCGCCGCTGACGTCTCTCCTGGTCTTATGTCCACAACACTACTAGGCCCCAGATCTCTTTTTGTCTGCTCGCAGAAGAAAAAAGAGACCTGTTCTGTAATGAAAGGCCTGGGAATTTGTGTGGTCGTGCCGGAGGTACTCTCAGTTGCAAGCGTGCCTGGCGAATCTACTCACCGGCACACTTGCAACGGACTGTACCAGCGCAGACAGAACCATGGCGGCGTTCATAAAACACATTGCTCAGCGCTCACATAGCGTTGATGTTTTATGAGCGCGGCCATTGGTTCCATATGGAATTTTCACGTTGGCTCTCCAGCTGTCAATTGACAATTCGACCTCCGAAATTCCTATGGATAGACGAGGCCGGAAAAGAAGAAGAAGAAGAATTGCCGAGTGACAGCTGGAGAGCCGCGTGAAGGATCCGCGCCCGGGAGAAATCCGCAATAAAAGGTAGGTGATGTGACTTTCGTTGGAAATCACTAATGTTTTCTTTTTTTTTAAAAAACAGAAAGAAAGGAGAAAACACGAACGCCGGCCGCCAGGAACGCCGTCCGCTAAACGAGAGCGGACCCAAAACGATAACATAACCCCCAAGGCGGACGACGTTTCTGTCGGCCGGAGCGCCACCAATTTAGAGGACGAGCGCCACCAAATTCGGCCACGGAGCCGCCGCCAGATTCGGCCGCTAAGCCGGCCACCACCAAAAAAAAAAAAAAAAAGCGCCACCAAATCGGCAGCGAGCGCCAACAAATCGGCAGCGAGCCGCCACCACCCAAACTCGGCTACGTAGCGTCACCCATTTCAGCCGCCACAGAAAACTCGCCACCGTCGGCCGGGGCGCCATCAACTCGACAGCGAGCCGCCACAGCAAGCGCCATCGAATGGGTAGCAGCACCACAATTTCGGCGGCGAGCGACACAGTTATCCGCTAGGTACGTTTATTTGTTCTACAATTGGCTTTGCTTTGTCGCATCTAAGCTAATTCCGTCATTGTGATCAAAATTGTGCCCGAAACGATTTATTTATAAAAGCATACATCGTCTTCGATGAGCGTGTTACTGTATGAACGATTTTTGGGAATGTGGGGATAGTTTGTTTTCGTACTGTTGGGGTGTTCAACGAAGAATCTAAACCATCTAAACAAATCTTGGACAACGTTGCAAATATTTAGTGGAGTCCTTTAGACGGCAGTTACGAGGGAAGTTGCTGCTGTTTTTTTTTTTTTGCTCTCTTCTGACGGTTATGGAAGTGAATCTTGGCAATTTTTTTTTGTGTTCTTAATTGCCAGCAAATATATATTAGAAAAGCTTTTCCATTTTGTAATATCATTTAATTTAAACTCATCTTTATTAATAAGTTCTTAGTGATTACTCATTTAAGTTCCTAGCATCTTTTTATTCTATAAATTATTTTCCTTTTTGCTACTTTGCATTTATGTAATGCCAAAACGTCAAAAAAAAAAACAATCAAACGGTCTTATACATTTTTTCTTAAAGTGCACACACACCTGAATATATCTGGGAACATCATGTCAAATGCAGTAAAAACATTCGCATCAACTTTCGAGATTGTGTTTGTTGTTAATGCATTTGCATTCTCGATCGGGTAACCATTTACGTGTGGAGTAAGTTGAGTGCAGAACTGAACACTTAAGCGAATACAATAACAAAAAAAAACGCAGCACTCGTATGATATTTTCACCGCATTCTCACGAATTTCGCGAATGTTGTTGTTGTACACGTTTCGATATTTCGTTGCGCGCTCGGTTCGCCGCTTAGATTCAATATAGCCACGAACGTGCTTCTATTTTTTTTTATACCTAATAATTGATAGTGAATACTAAAACATGCAGTGATCATTGCTTGAAAATAGTACTATTAGATAAAGTTAAAGAAAGAAAAAAAAAAAAAAAAAAAAAAAAAAAAGAATGCCTAGTAAGTAAGTAATATTTGTAGAACGAAAGCGAGACAGGGAGGTCTAAATATTTACGACGCGTTTTTTTTTTACACGAATATAATATAGAATTATAATGAATTACAGATAAAGTTCTTTAATTTTGCTTCCTGAACCCATGGAGGCTTCCCCTCAACTCCACTCTCTCCGGTAGCTTATTCATCGGTTTCGCTATGGGGGTTGGGCAATTTTGCGCGGCCCAACCCAAGGTTCGGGGCGGGAGCGCGGAGCCCCATCGCCATCAGGGGGCTCCCGTGCTAGAGGCAGGGACTTAGAGATTTTTTTTTTTCTCGCGGCCAACGTTTTTTTTTTATATCCTGTGAGGGACTCCGTATTGTTAGGCAATCGGGTAGACGCGTGATTTTTTTTTGTAGCGAAAGAGGCCGACTCACTCACACAACCCCGCCCACACTACCGACAGCTGAGCTAACGTCGAGCACGCGTCAAACTGAGTGAATTCGGAGAAGATATTGGCACTTAGGTGTCACGGCGGGTCTGAACGACCAGCCTCGATCTTCGTCCTCGGTTGAGGGTCACCTCAACACGCACACTTCGTTACAACTACGCGGACAAGAGAGACTTAGGTACTCTTGAGTACCAAATGACGACATTGGTTCAAGGTTCAAATTCAATCCCAGAATTTTACCAGGTCGTCTATCACCATCTTTCACTTATCCTCAATAAATTGGGTTCGATTGGCATGAGTCAAGAGTCACTAACCGTCATGACTCAATCGTATCGAGAGAAAGCGCTCGACACATTTGTGAGGGGATTAAGAGGTGACCTTCCCACGCTCTTAAGTATTCGCGAGCCTGCTGATCTGCCACAGGCGCTACACCTGTGTCTCAAATTGCAGAATGTGAATTACCGCACGCAGCATGCTAATTTTTCACAATCTACTCAGCATAGGGTTAACAATCAGGCCCCACCTGTAGTTCCACCTAGAAGAAATATTCCACCTACCACGAACGTGAGGCCTATCCCAGCTCCAAGGCGTAACTTCTACCCCGAACTCGTGCACAACCCACGAGTTCCACCAGCGCCTCAGTGGAGCAAGCAAACCTATCAACAACAATTCCCTCAAATTTCAAACGTTCGCCCACTTGCACCAAAACCTCTACCAAGAGCAGAACCCATGGACGTGGATCAGTCCATGAGAACAAATCTCGTAAATTATTCAAACAGACCACTGAACCAAAACCAGCAGTGGAACAATAAACGCCCTCAATTCCAAACACGACAAATTCACCACCCACCTAACAAAGTACAACGAGTGTATTACACAGAACAGGACAAAGAAGACAACACAACACCAGAACAATACGAACAGTACGAACAAAACATGACGCAGGACGACGAAGACTATGACCAGACCCTGTCGGACTACACCGACCAGAACAATGAATCTAACCTTGACGTCTCTGAAGAATTGGATGACATTTATTTTTTAGCCTAAAGCGCTCTTCGCTTCCTTATTTCGAGTATCTTTCACGAAGCGGAGAGGTATTAAAGTTCTTAGTCGACACTGGGTCGAATAAGAATTACATTCAACCCAGACATATTAAATATCCTTTACCAAACATTAAACAATTTTACGCAAATTCAGTCGCTGGAGGCATAAAAATAACTCATCATGCCTTCGTGCCACTTTTTGGACCTGATAAAGAAAAAATCCAATTTTTCATTCTACCAAGTCTTATATCCTTTGACGGAATAATAGGCAACGACACTCTCAAACAACTTAACGCAGTCATCCATACGAAAGACAATTACATGACTATTTACCCAAATTTAAACATTTCCTTAAAACAACATATTTCGGAAACTGTCAACAATATTAACATTCGAACGTCACACCTTACCCATAACCAGTCTGCAAAATTAAATCAAATTCTTCAAAATTGCTCTAATCTACTCACGGAGCCAAATGAAAAACTGACCTATACTACTAACGTAAAAGGAGAAATACGGACGTCCACCAATGAGCCAGTGTATTCCAAATCCTACCCTTATCCCATGTCATTGAAAAATGAAGTCGAGATCCAGATTAATAAACTTCTCGAGGACGGAATTATTCGCCCGTCCAGATCTCCTTACAATTCACCGGTTTGGATTGTCCCTAAGAAGGCTGACGCGTCTGGGGAGAAAAAGTACCGTATGGTAATCGACTACCGGAAATTGAACTCGGTAACGATTGCTGATCGGTATCCTATCCCCGAGATTAGTGAAGTCATTGCAAATTTGGGAAGTAACATGTGGTACTCAATTGTAGACCTGAGAAGTGGCTTTCATCAAATTCCCCTGAAGGAGCGCGATGTAGAGAAAACCGCTTTTTCAGTCAACAACGGCAAGTTCGAATTTACTAGACTACCGTTTGGGCTGAAAAACGCTCCAGCCATCTTCCAAAGGGCTTTAGATGATATCCTCAGAGAACACATAGGCAAACGCTGCTTGTGTACATTGACGATATCGTTATTTTTGGAAAAACCGAAACTGAACACTTCGATAATCTCGAGAAGGTACTGAAAACACTGGAAGCCGCCAACATGAAAATTCAAACGGATAAGTGCGAATTCCTAAAGACAGAAATCGAGTTTTTGGGTTACGTTATTGGTCGAGATGGCATTAGAGCTAACCCGAAAAAGGTACAAGCAATCATCGATCTACCTCCTCCAAAAACGCTCAAGGAGCTCCGTTCCTTTCTAGGAATGTCGGGGTATTATCGTCGCTTTATCAAAGATTACGCGAAAATCGCGAAACCCCTGACATCTCTCTTGAGAGGGGAAGACGGTCGTGTGTCCAAAAACCAATCCAAAAACAAAGCAATCAACTTAAATCCCAACGCTTTAACCGCTTTCGAAAAACTAAAAAACTCACTTGTATCCAAAGATGTTATTTTGGCTCATCCCGATTTTGAGAAGGAATTTGAATTGATAACCGACGCTTCTAACTACGCCCTGGGTGTCGTCCTTTCACAAAACGGCAAGCCCATAATGTTCCTCTCCAGAACACTTACGGAGACAGAGGAAAATTATGCCACGAATGAAAAGGAAATGCTTGGCATTATTTGGGCCCTAAACTCATTGCGTAGTTATCTGTATGGCTCTCGCAGGGTGAAGATTTACACCGACCACCAGCCCCTTACACATGCCCTTAGTAGTAAAAACACTAATAGCAAATTGAAAAGGTGGAAGGCCATATTAGAGGAATACAATTACGAGCTAAAATATAAGCCAGGAAAGGCGAATATTGTAGCGGATTCCCTTTCCAGACCTCCTCTTTCTTCTCAAATCAACTCTATGACACCTACAGAGCACAGTACCGATAGTTCACCAGAATATCTAATTCCTTCTGTCGAAATACCGGTAAATGTATTTCGAAATCAAATTCTTTTAAAAATTGGCGATGAAGACAGTTATCAAATCGAAGTCCCCTTTCCAAATTACACAAGACACACAGTCATTAAACCACACTATTCCGATACCGATATAATAAACATTTTTAAAAGGTACCTTAATCCAAACTTAATAAATGGTCTCCACACGAGCGAAGAAATCATGGGAAGAATCCAACAAATCTATCCTAACTACTTCAAGGACTATAAAATTCGCTTCATTCAAAAAATCGTTGAGGACATCACCAACGAAGTTGAGCAGGAAGAAAAGATTCTACAAACCCATCGTAGAGCTCATCGCAATGCGGACGAAAATCGGTTACAACTTTTGGAAAACTTCTATTTTCCCAAGATGTCGGTGAAAGTTAAAAACCTGGTCAAACGTTGCCAGATCTGTAAAGAAAATAAATACGACCGACATCCCAATAAACCATTTTTGAGTTCCACCCCAATTCCTTCTTACCCCGGACACATAATTCACATTGACATCTTCAGCACTGAGAAACATCGAGTTTTGACCGCAATCGACAAGTTTTCGAAATTCGGACAAGCTAAAATTATCGCGTCGAAATCTACCGAAGATATCAAAGAACCTCTAATGGATCTTCTTTTTTATTTTTGCATCCCCGAACATGTGGTTGTAGACAACGAAGGTGCACTTAGGTCCGCGTCAATAACGTCTATCATGGAGGATGATCTTCGGATCAAAGTCTATAAGACACCACCTTATAAGAGCGAGGTGAATGGTCAGGTCGAACGCTGGCATAGTACGCTCACTGAAATAATGAGATGTTTAAAAAAGGAAAATCCTTCAAGACCTTTCAGAGATCTACTAAACCGCGCTGTGAATGAATACAACTTTTCCATTCACACCACCACCGGGAAAAAGCCGGTAGCGCTTCACTTCGGTAGAACCCCCGAAATTGATCTTGACGAATACGAAAGAATACGTCTATCCAACATTGACAGACTAAAACGAAAACAGGACATCGACATCAAAAACCATAACAAAACCAGACGACCTATAAGACAGTATGAGGTAGGTGAAACAATCTATGTAAAACAAAATAAACGCTTGGGATCAAAATTAACACCTAGGTACAAACAGGAACTAGTAAAAGAAAATAACAATTCAACGGTACTAACAGAATCCGGCAAGATTATCCACAAAAGTAACATTCGAAACTAATACATCGTTTCAGCTTCATCTTCCCCCTGATACATGCGAAAATTCAAATTTTGGATTTCTCCAACTCACAAATAATATCCTTCCACGCGGGACAAACAAAAATACAGGACGGAAACTTCAAACTGATCCACGAAATCAACATAGACCAATACGTACGCTTCATTTCGGAAATCGAACCGATCCTCAACCTTTCCGAAGTCCGACAACATTCCCTTTCCAAATACCTATCCCACGAACTCCAGCAAATTCAGAACCTCGTACAAAATTTAAAACCTCGCAGAACAGAGAGATCGTTAGACTTTATTGGCACAGCATGGAAATGGATTGCTGGCAATCCTGACCATGAGGACCTCATTACAATCCAGGACAAAATTAATAATGTACTACAGAACAACAACAAACAGGTGGTAATAAATCAACAACACAACGACAGGATCAACCAGCTAACAAAAACAACAAATGATATTTTAAAATTGTTAAAGAAAGATAGTCAAACTAATAGTAACATGATTTTAGACGTTCAGTTCAGACTGAGACTAGTAAAAGAAGAACTAAGAAATATAAACCTAGTAATTCATTGGGCAAAGTTAGGAATAATAAATTCTCTAATTCTTTCAAAACAAGAAGTTAAATTTGCAATAGATATATTTAATAAAGATTTGTTACCATATGCCACCGTTGAAGAAGCTTTAGATTTCGCTGAAGTGAAGATTATTACAAACTCTTCAGCATTGCTCTATATTATTAATATCCCACTCACAACTGGTACAATTTATGAAACCTTAATTATCAAACCAGTAAAGAAAAATCATCAAATTAACGAATTATCTCATAGTAAAATTATAAAAAATAACGAAAGAATATTTGGAATTATCGGAAACTGTAAAACTTTTGACAAATTGAGTATATGTAAATCTGATTATATTTTAGATATTAGCGAAACTAATTGTATACCCAATCTATTGCGAAGCCAGAAAGCCATTTGTAACAGAATTAGCAGTCAACACACACCCACGATCGACGAGATCTCTCCTGGAATCCTTCTACTCAATCAATTTGTTGGACGCCTGAAAAACGAGAAAGCAATTCATCATTTGAACGGGACATTCTTGGTTAAATACCAAAATACAAGTATCACGGTAAACGTGTTGACTTTCATCAACAAGGAAACCACTAGTCTACAGGTACTACCCGCCATCCTACAACCACCTCCGGAAGAAAAAAATGTATCACGAAATACTATCATTGGAATCGATGAGGGAGCTAAATCTGAACAACACGAAACAAATCGAGTTATTACGCCATGAAAAGCACGTTCATCTATTGACCACGTACGGCTTATTCGGAATCGCATCAATCATCTTCGTCATATTGATCATCTGGCATATCCTAACGAAGAGAAACACTAAAATAATTTTACAACAACCGCTTCCCACGGAAATCGAAACAAAGCATTGGAGTCCTCCTGCAAAATCAACATTATCCTTACCTTTGGAATTATCTTCGTCTCAACCTTTGGCATCATCCTCATCTCCACCTTTGGCAATTTCATCGAACCCGGATACAAAAATCAAATTTAATAACATTCCATATTTTTAACGATCGAGGACGATCGTACTCAAGAGAGGGGCGAGTTAACACCTGAACGCGCAGCGCATCCTATTACAAAACGCTGACGTAGCGTCTACCCCATTTGAAGCAAATGCACGTTTCCCACGGTCAGCAAATCGGCGTCAGCAGATTTAGTTTAAGCGAAATTCATGTAATTAGAATTAAGTCAGTTCCAATTGTACTCTAGAATGGAAAAGAGGGTTCTTCCCCAAAATAAAAAATAATTTTTTTAAAGTAATCCCAGTGTTAATTATTTAACTTATATAATATCGTGCCTATAAATTCTGCATTGAAAAATTCGTCAATAAGCAGACCATACTGTATTTAGACACACACCGTACTCGTTCATTCACAACAATTCACCTATTCAAATACCGGTCGGACTCTATATTGAAATTGTTGTTGGGTCGGGTCTGGGCTCGGAGTCGGGTTCGTTGTGTTGAGCATCGAGCTCGAAACGATCTCAGAGCCAACCCAAACAACAACTACAATATGGGGTCAGAAATGTAGTCGCGCGGGCTGATAGAGAATAACTTGTTTGACTACTTTTCTTGAGTAAAATTGTATGAATACGGTTCGCGTATCAGTGGTTGACTTCCGACCAATCCGACGGATTGGTAAGTGCGTCTATGGCTTGCATCATTTTGCATACAAACTTAGTATGCATGTGTAGATTAGCTTGACAGCGTGTCATTGCGTTGCCAGTCAAAACACTGTGGACTGAAGTTCGCGCCCTTACGGGACAAATCTTTTTTGTCTCCCAAATTCCCTCTATTTTAATTAGTCTGAATTTATTGGACAAGTATTTGTACCATGAGAGGCGCGAGCCACAGCTGGTACGCAGAATGAAACCAAGTGAGCCAAACTTTCAATGATCTGGTTGGTCTTCACAAGATATTCAAGGACCTCGAAGCACCGTTTTACTAGTCTCAATAAGATTTTTCGATAAGAGTGTATACGTGCTCTAATGCCTACATTATTATCTGCACAGATAGCAATCCGAATTAATATTTCCTTGGCGCAGGACGTAATGACATGAAAATAGACTTAAATACGCTGGGCCAGACATCCGTAGCAAGATCCTAGTGTTTAGTTCAAATACCTCACCACAGACTCTGTGATCGGTTTTACCTTATGTTTCTATTTGGATTATTATTCCAATCGAGTCTCCAATGTAACAAATAAATTGGTTTGAAAATTCAACTCAAACACACTTCGTTGTGATAGACAAAAATCGATTTTAAATTATGTGTTTGTATAAATTTGATTTTGTCATGTCAAAAACAATATTAGCTCGCGGGCCGGATGAGAACCGGAGGCGGGCCGGATTTGGCCCGCGGGCCGGAGTTTGCCGACCCCTGTATCTAGACTATGATGGAGCTTAGTACAGTGTGTGTCATAAGAGAGACGTACTTTGTACACGCAACAGTATGTATACGTCATAACTTCTGAATGATAGACTGTGCGGTAATTTCCTATTGGAAGGGATACTTTTTTTCTTGGGCATGCAACGCTCACACTTGTTTGGCAACTAATAGTAAACTACTTGGTAGTGTTAGGTTTTGACTCTCAATCCTAACACCGTCACGGCCTCATATTTCATTCTCTTCTTCGTTCCTTTGTAGGCTTCGCCACTCCCAGTTGATTCCCAAAAGCTGCAAATGAACATGAGGTCGATAATAGGACCTGTACCTTCTCTTCTGAAGGGGCTTAAAAGTAATGATTCACTCTATTTTCGATTTCACGAATTCACTCCTGAGTTCGGGCATTGCCCTGTTGGAATGCATGACATAGACGCCTGCCTTATTTTTGTCAGACATCTCAATTAAACCGTTACGTACGATATCTACATATACTGGTTCATACCAGATAATAGTTATAACGATATTAGCTTCTTTTGGGCCAAAAGTTTGCGACAGTGACACTGGTTTATACTGAGCTATATCAACTTCTTAAACATTAAGGTGAATAAATCGAGTTGACTGTATTTTTAAGGCATTATGTCAAGTTTTGGAATTAGGACTTGGTTGATATTGCAGTCCGGAATGGAAACGTCCGACCATGCCCTTGAATTTTAACATGAATGTGCTTTGGTTGGGGGTAATAAAAGACAAATTGTACGTGATCGTGTGCGACAGTACACCCAAAATAGGATTAAGACATCGAAGGGGAATTGGAATTTGTAGCATAAAATATAGAAATACTAAATAAATTATAATAAACCATTAGCTGTTTGGTTTAAGTTTTTTTTTTCATACTTGTCTTGTAAAAAATAGCAACAATATATCTTGTAGTATATCTCGGTCGATTCCGTTGCGTCCTAGTTCTAGTCGCCCCAGAAAATAATAATTGCCAATTAAAAATCGTGAATTATTCAAAAATTAAATTGGTTGAAAAGTGTCATGCAAATCATGCGACGTATGAGAGTAGTAATTAATTTCCATGAGCATGTAAATCTTTCATGCTAAGAATCAAGAAGGCGAAATAAAGCAACTATCGGCGAACATAATATACAAAATGGAAAATTGGAAAAAGAAAAACACATCACATTTTTATTCAATGATTACTTAAAAATAAAAAGCCATAAAGTGGCACTCATTTGGCATCTACACATATCCCTTCACAAATATTGAACAACAACAAAAGAAACTAATTCCACATCGATTTTTCCATAGAGGCTCTCCATAATTTATTAGGAGATAGTCTGCATTACAGAGAACAACATTAATTGAAATGATAGAATATTATATATCAATGTAGAATTTTACATATCGCAAAACTGAATAAATTAGATATCTTAAAGGTTACTCCAAATACAGTATACCTATAATTTGTTGCCGATTCAAAAAGAACTCATAAAAGTGAAAATGCAAAATGAAACTGGTTAATATTACACACACACAAGTGAAACAATAGAAATAGTTCATGCGCATGAAAAGTAATCAATATACTTAATTAACTAAAGAAATTAGTAAAATTAACCAAAAAAGTGTAGAAATACTAAATAAGTTTCAATAAAACCATAACTGTTTGCTTTAAGTTTTTTATACTTATCTTGTAAAAAACAACAACAATAAATCAATATTTTTTACAACCGCTCGAATATGTATATCTAGATCCAATTTGATATAAATCTAATTCTATTGCGCTGTTACTAGAAAAATGCTTCCTTTGAAATCCTCATTTGTATTCATTTCGTATTGAAATCAATAAAATATAAAAAATGTGTGCTGAATAATTTTTGTTACTCAGTCGAATGAAAAAAAAACTAAAAAAAATAAGTAATAATAAAACAAATAAAAAAATAATAAACTTTATTAATTTTCTAAGAATGATAGTCCAAATGACGCGAAAACACAACATGAACCCCAATATTTAGAAAACTAAAGCTGAATATAAAAGCAAGTTAAATATTAATAATAATAAAATAGAAAAATGTGTAAAATTGATTTGTATAAACTCAATAAATTTTTATTGATGCAAATATATATAAATATAAATGAATAAGATGATTATACTGAATACTGACATATTATACACGCATACATCCATTGAAAAGAGAGCAGGATACTGCAGAAGAATGCGAGAAAAAGTATTAAATAAAAATTTGACGAAAATAAGGTTTTTGACTTTTATTTACTAGTGCCTATTCAGGTTATCCTTACATAAGCCGACACCAACTCAACCAGTTTGCGACTCAACCTCGATGCGTGAGTGTCTCGCTCTCGTTCCTCAATAAACATCAAAAAATCAAAATCAACATTAACTTCGCCGCTGATAATGTCAAAAGCAAAACAGGCACAAAGCCCAACTAACAATTTTGTTCTTATAGAGATCTTCAAGGATTTTATAAGAACTACATTTAGTTTCAGCTAAGACTTATTGACTTGCATATTGTTCTGATAGAAATCTTAAAGAACGCTTCTAGCCAAAAAGTGGCGTATGAAATTATGAGTATAAAGTATTTTAAGAATTCTTCAAGTCTTCTTGACAGCTCTAACTAGAGAACTTATCAGAAAGATATCAGTAATATATATGTGGGGCGAATTTACAACTTTTTGAATTCGCTTCACATGTCAAAAAACCAACCGAAGGAGAAGAAGAAGAAGAGACGTGAATACGACGCGAAGGCGAGAAGACGAACCGCGACTCGAGAACCATTTTTCATTGTCATTACTCGTATATTCGAATTTTGCTTGAAATACAGTATTAAATTATAAAACTCGTGTTTCCGTTAAAACGAATCCCACAAATTGGGGGCTCAACCGGGATTCGGTTCGCGAGTGTAAAATTTATTTGTTTTTCTCGAGTCGGTGACGACGCGACGTGGCCACCATATTCGTTTCGAGCAGTTCATCTCAGCGGAGCGCCCTGTGTTGCGGCGCACGTACGACGACGCAGAGCAACGCAGCCTGTCTCAGTTTTCGGAGGCACATATGATGGCGCATCACGACGAAGAGTAACACATCGTGTTTCGGCTTGTTTTTGCACACACACGCAGCATCCTCTGGCAAAAAAGGTGAAAGACGACGACGACGAGTGGCAGAGTGTTTTTCCTGTGGCGCAGTTTGGAGAACGTAAAACGTCTTGCTCTTTGAGACACAACTACGGTGGCGGTGTGAGACCTTTTCGTCTTGAGATACATACGACGACGACGACGACGTGTGGCGGTGAAGCTGTTTTTGCTTTTTAAAGTGCAATCGCTAAGACGGTTTGTGACGACGAGCGCCTTGCATTTTGGGGCGCACATACAACGACGACGGTGTGCGAATGCGGAGCGCTTTGCAATTGTAGTGCACAGACGACAGGGTGTACGACGAACGCCTTGTATTTCGGGCTGCACATACGACGATACCGTGTGTAAACGACGAGTGGCTTTCATTTCGGGCCACACATAAGACGAGCACAGCAGTTGTGAACGACGAGTACCTTATATTTTGGGGCGCATTGACGACAGCAGCGGGTGGAAGCGGAGCACCTTATATTTGGGGTTCGATAACGACCGGTGACGACGAGTACTTTTCAAGTTAGGACGTACAAACGGCGGGGAGTGAACACGGACGAAGAAATGGCAACGTTGACAGATGACGTAAGCGTGGAAGGCGACACAGAAACAACAATAATAGTCGCAGATGAGCTGGGCGACTTAAAAATCTTTCAGTTGCAAAATCGATTGCATGAGTTGGGCCTGAAAACTACGGGTACTAAAGACGAGATGCGTGCACGCTTGAAAGAAGCGATGTCAACAAAAGTTGAAGTCTACGATGGGCAGGAGCCGGATGCTGAACATAGCCAAGACGAAGACGATTCTAGCGCTCACAGCGAATACGTGGCAACTAAAGCGTTTATCCCACAGTTGTCGTTCAAAGATGTCGAAGAGTCTTTGGAAACGTTTAGCGGAGACGGCATAGAAAACGTCGAAAGGTGGTTCACGTCATTTGAGGAGACCGCCGATCTTTGCCGATGGAATAATTTTCAAAAAGTTGTTTACGCGAAAAAGCTGCTTCGTGGCTCCGCTAAGCTCTTCGTAAATTTTGAATCGCATTCTAAATGCTGGACGACGTTTAAAAGATCACTATTATCTGAGTTCGCTAATAAAACTACAAGCAAAGACGTTCATAGACGGCTAAGTCAGACGAAGAAAAAAAGTGACGAATCATACCAAGAGTATACGTACCGAATGTTGGAAATTGCCAGCCACGCGGACATTGAGATCGAGGCGAAAATTCAATATATCATTGATGGAATTCCTGACGCCGAGTCGAATAAAGTTATTTTGTACGGTGCTTCGACGATCGTAGAGCTGAGGAAGAAGCTAAGTCAGTACCAGGCGATGAAAAGTAAGATGGCTGCAAAAGAACCAGTGAAGAGTACAAAACCACAACCGAAACCAAGCAGCGGCCGGCAGAAATGTTTCAATTGCGGAGAGTCTTCGCACATAAGCCGAGATTGTCCGAATAAGTCGAAAGGGGCAAAGTGTTTTCGCTGCAACGAGTACGGACACATCGCGTCTGCCTGCAAAAGTCATTCATCGTTGGAGCCTAAAAGACGTGTCAACAACTTACAGTCGACGAATAAGAAGGTGTACAAACTCGTTGTAATCAATGGCGTGGAGGTCGAAGCGATTATTGACTCAGGAAGCGACTTAAACCTAACGACTGCGACAATGTACGTCCGACTTGGAGCACCGAAGTTGGACACATCAACAGTTCCATTTCACGGAGTCGGAACTGCCGGATTCCGAACACTGGGCAGTTTCGAAGTGGCTGTCAGTCTTGACGAGCATCGCGTCAATCTTCGATTCCATGTTGTTGCAGACGAAATTCTGGCAAATGACGTTTTGTTGGGTGGTGGATTATCAGAAGTCGTTGAAATCCACATTAAAAACCGAAAGGCCGTGTTTTCCAAGCTCCAGACTGACGAAGAAAATGACGTTAAGAGCGTGCTAAACATCAGCGTATCTGACGACGATTGGCCACAGGGCGTAGAGGGCATCCAGGACGCAATGATCAAAACCGAAGTGAAGAAGCTCATTCAACAGTATTCACCGACTGATGATAAACATACCCACGTTGAAATGAAGATACGTTTGAAAGACGATATACCAGTACATCAAAGTCCCAGACGGCTATCAGCTGAACACCGCGGGATAGTCAACAAGACCGTGGAGCAGCTGATGAAGGAAGGCATTGTGCGTCCCAGCATATCTGAATATACTAGCCCTATTGTGTTGACGAAAAAGAAAAACGGTAGTACAAGAATGTGCGTCGACTATCGTTTACTCAATCAAAAGATGGTTCGAGACCGATTTCCACTGCCGATCATAGACGATCTACTCGATGAACTGCAGAATGCGAAGGTGTTCGGCGTATTGGATTTGGAAAACGGATTCTATCATGTTCCGGTCGAAGAGGACAGCATCAAGTACACGTCGTTTATAACGCCAGACGGGCAGTTCGAGTTCTTGCGGGTTCCATTTGGCATCTGCAACGCACCAGCGGTCTTTCAAAGACACATAAGAGCCGTGTTCAGAGATCTTTTGGCTGACGGGACGATGTTGGCATACCTTGACGATATTATCATTCCTGCTAGAAATGAAACTGAAGGCTGCGCAAAGCTTAGACGAGTCATGGAGACAGCTAGTGAGTACAACGTTCGTTTTAATTGGAAAAAATGTAAATTGCTTACACGAAAAGTTGAATACCTTGGAAATATTGACGAGGATGGAAGCTTGCATCCGATATACTACGCCAGTTGGAAAACGACGCCAGCGGAACAAAAGTATACGAGTTACGAACTGGAGATACTGGCAGTTGTCAAATCACTCAAGAAGTTCCGAGTTTATCTTTTGGGAAATCCGGTGAAGGTTGTGACAGACTGTCAAGCCTTAGCTCTAACGATGGCGAAAAAAGAGACTTGTGTACGAGTAGCACGATGGGCATTGTTAATTGACGAATACGAGCATACGTTTGAACACAAACCAGGTCGATCGATGAAACACGCCGACGCCCTAAGCCGTAGCCCAGTATCCGTCTATTTGACAAGACGGGACCAATGCGCTTTAACTGAGCGAGTTCAGCGCGCGCAGAAAGACGATCCGGAGTTGGAAAGAATTCTCGTAGGACAAGGTACTGAGGACGATTTCGTAGTGCAACATGGTGTTGTTTACAAAAAAGACGACGGAGCCTTGCGATTAGTCGTTCCTAAGGCAATGCAGTACGACGTAATCAGACGAGCCCATGAGCGTGGTCACTTTGGGTTGAAAAAAGTCGAACACCTGCTGAAATCTGACTTCTGGTTCCCACACATGCAAGCACGTATCAAGAAGTTCATTGAGAATTGCGTGACGTGTATCCTGGCAGAGAGGAAGAAGGGAAAAGGAGAAGGATGGCTTAATCCTATTGATAAAGGCGATCGTCCGTTGGACACATACCACATCGATCACTTAGGACCGATGCCCTCAACGAGGAAAAATTATAAACATATTTTTGCAGTTACTGACGGTTTCACGAAGTTCCTATGGCTATATCCTACGAAGTCGACAACAGCTGAAGAAGTCATCACTAGACTTAAAAACCAGGCGACGGTTTTTGGAAACCCCAGACGAATCATTTCGGATCGAGGTTCAGCGTTTACCTCAAACGTCTTCAACGATTATTGTGAGAAGGAAGATATCCATCATGTTTTATTGACGACTGGAGTTCCACGAGGCAACGGACAAATCGAGCGAATGAATGGGATCATAGTTCCAGTATTGACGAAACTGTCTATTGACAACCCCGCCGAGTGGTTTAAGCATGTCGAGAGGCTGCAGCAATATGTCAACTCTTCGTATAGTCGCAGCATAGGTACTACTCCGTTTGAACTCTTAACAGGAACGAAGATGCGATTGACGAATGACTTGCCTTTGCGAGAAATCATCGAGGAAGAGACTGTAAGTCGTTTTGTCGAGGAACGATCGAGCCTACGAGACGAAGCAATGAGACACACCCAGCGGATTCAGGACGAGAATCGGAAGACGTTTAATCGAAAGCGCAAGCCAGCGAGCGCTTACGATATTGGAGATATCGTTGCTATCCGGAGGACGCAATTCGGAGGAGGCTTGAAGGTGCACAAAAAGTTCCTAGGCCCATATCGGGTCACAACTGTCAAACCAAATGATCGCTATGGTGTCGAAAGGATCGGATATGGTGAAGGGCCAGGCGAAACAACAACAGCAGCCGACTACATGAAGAGGTATCCAAGTCATCAAGATTCGGGTGCAGAAGACGAGCTACAGTGTGAGAGCGATATAAGCGATACCGACGGTAGTGCCGAGGACGGCACTTAGAACAGGATGGCCGAGTTGTGGGGCGAATTTACAACTTTTTGAATTCGCTTCACATGTCAAAAAACCAACCGAAGGAGAAGAAGAAGAAGAGACGTGAATACGACGCGAAGGCGAGAAGACGAACCACGACTCGAGAACCATTTTTCATTGTCATTACTCGTATATTTGAATTTTGCTTGAAATACAGTATTAAATTATAAAACTCGTGTTTCCGTTAAAACGAATCCCACATATATATACATACATACATAGATCACCTTTTAGAAACTTAACTAAGAGACAAAGATTTCTATTGGTTTTCAGTAAGCAAATTTTGTGCTTATTGTAGCGTGGAATTCATGATACCAAAGAGGATTGTATAGACTTCACAAGAAAGCTGACTCCGCCTCCGGTGGTAGATTTGTATGTATTGATTCTCTTGTGTATCTATACTATGTAGTTTATACTATGTTTATACAATTTGTCAATACATACAAATCTCCTGGCAGAGGCGAAAGTTCTACGGAGTGATAACTCTTGTGGAATCTATACTATTTGATGATACTTTTGCAAGTTCTCTATAAAAATACGAATGGAGTTGAAATTCATACCTGTATTATTGGTCTGATGCACTTTTTCGCAGTGGATTTTGTCGATTTGATAGTCAAATTTTCTCTGCGAAAGAAATTTTTCTGATCAAATGCTGTACAAAACTCCCAAAAAAAAACGAATCTCTCGCGAAATTTAGCATACATGTACATTTAATGTTCATCATGAATTAAATGTACTTTTTGCATAGAGTAGCTAATAGTGGCCTAAAATGTATTAAACACGTTCTTATTTTCTTGTCAGACCCTAAGAAATACAGTGAAGTCCGGCTATAACGAACTTCCAAGGGACTTTCAAAAAAGTTCGTTATATCCGGAGTTCGTTATAACCGATCGATTAAATTTCAAATATTTTAAAACAAACTAGTATCAGGTAGTTGTCAGTATTTACTTTATTTATGAAAAGAAGATACATATGTATATTTGTATACATGGTATAAAATTTACGTAAAAAAGTCTGTAATTTGTCTTTGTGTGCATCTTTTCTTTAATATGTCATTGTTTATTATATCTCCCAACTCATCAACTGCAGTCAGTAAGCGTTCCTTTTCAGGATAGTGGAACTGCTTGTACATTTTTACCATCTTTAAAGCAATTATGGCTTCACTGGTTGATGGAAGAATATCGTCATCCTCATTCACATCTTCGTCACCACTTTCTGAATCCGATTGAGAAACTATAGACTCTATGATTTCCATCTCACTTGGGCACTCAGCCGTTACAAGGTCATCGTCTATTCTATCATAATCGTTAAGATCAATACACGCAAAATCAGTAATAGCGTTATCTTCCGCCCATCTAGAGAGGGAGCATACTCGTTCAATTTCTTTTCTGGATGCGCGAACCAATGAAGCGAGGGGAAGATCGTCTTCCTCGGTAAACTCTGGATCATTTGTGAAGCCGGCATGCCGAAAGGAATTCTTAATTGTTTCCTGTGAAACCTTCCTCCAAGCGGTATTAATCATTAAAATCGCATCCAACAAAGTCACTTTTAACTCAGCTTTTCTATCGAGGGCGTCAACCAATTTAAGCAATAATTGCTTACGATAATGGGATTTCAAACATCGGATGACACCTAAAATTGAAAATTAGTAACGACAAAAATAAAATTCTAACATTTTCTTACCCTGATCCATAGGTTGTAGAACAGCAGTGGTATTAGGAGGAAGAAAAACGACTTCAATCCATGTAAAGTTCTGGATTCTGTGATGTGATGAACAGTTATCGATGACCAGCAGTATTTTCCTTTCTTTTCTTCCAAGTTCTCTGTCCCGGGACTGAAGAAGTTTTTGGAACACAGTTCCCGTCATCCAAGCTTTCCGATTAGCTCCATAGCTTACAGGAAGCTGGGGCTTATTTTTAAAGCATCTAGGTGACTTTAACTTTCCAATGACTAAAAGTTGCTGTTTTTCTGTTCCGTCCAGATTGGCGCAAACCCAAACTGTGATTCTTTCCTTTGAACGTTTACCTCCTGAACATTTTTCTCCTTTAAATTTCAAAGTTTTATCTGGTTTCATACGATAGAAGAGGCCAGTTTCATCTCCATTAAAGATATCTTTATCTGAGTAGCATCTCCGTATACCTAAGACATATTGATAGAGTTAGTATGCTAAATTGTGATGCATACACGATATGTGTTTTTTTATAAATAAAAAAAAACACAACTTATGTAACAAACGTACCTGGCCAAACATTCCTAATCCAATCTTCTGTCATTTCCTTCGAAACGGAAGCGCTTTCGCCGCTAATTTTCCCACTGCAAATGCTATGCCGTTTCTTGAAACGATTAATCCAGCTGGTTGTGCATGCAAAGGATTCGGTAGTTTCACCATTTGCGCTTCTTTGGAGTTGAGCAAAATCCTTCGCCTTCTTCTGCAATATTGGTCCAGAAAGCACCGCATTTTCACTACGTTTGATCGAGAACCACTTTAAAAGTGCCCGGTCCACTTCTTTCTTTTCTGATTGACGTAACTTCGAAGCAAGGGTTGTTTCAGATTGTGCTTCTAAGTATTTGTCCCTTTGGGACCAAATGGTAGAGACAGTAGACTTAGAAAGCCTGAAATCTCTGCAAATTTGGGCATTTGAACAGCCACTTTCCAATTTCCTTATGATTTTAATTTTATCTCCCAATGTGAAACACTTTCTTTTGGAGCTTTCCATCTCTAAAAACACTTAACTTCTTATTTTAGATGATATTGATAACTCTCGAATTATAAGTTGTCACTCTTGTCGTAGTAAACTGAGTTAACATGTGATATGTAAAAATACACAACTGCAACTGCCGAACGCCAGCAAGCCATAATGTTATGAAATTGGTTCGTTATATCCGACTGTTCGCTATAGCCGGGTTCGTTATAAGCAAACACAAATGTATGCCTATTTTAGGATTTGAAACGGGACTTATGAATTCGTTCGTTATAACCGAATGTTCGTTATAGCCGAATTTCACTGTACATTTAAAATGAAAATATCCAAAGTCACCAATGTATTGAAGAAATTAATTTCTGGTGCAATAATTGCTATAACCAAACAGTCGAAAAAGACGGCGGTTCTCTCAAGCTCTATTTTAAAGAACTTATAAGTGTTAAGTTAAGTTTGTTGCTCCCATAAGTAAATTATAATAACTTCTTCCTATTAAACTTTTCTTCAAAATTGCAATTAAACTATATCTTTCCCTACAACCTTCGCCTGACTTCTTTAAGTATCAGAGTGTATAGCTTTCTCAATTAAGGCCGTTCTACTCATCTCTATTTAAGCTAAAATATTACAACCCTGAAACAGGAATATATTCTTGATCAAGCTTATTATACAAGCAGTACGAGAGTTGACAAACGGCAATTATTCCCTATAATGGTTTAGTTAGACCTACACTGCATTAACACTTAGAATGGTCTAAAGCAAAAACTTTAAGAGGATCTTTTCTAATAACACACTTGCAAAAATTACTTTTAAGGCTATAATCTGAACAAAATGCCTTTAAAGTTTTCATCGAGCTTCCAATCTGCACCAAAGACTTTTTACACGTCTTTTCTTTTAAAAGTTACAACAGATTCAGGTATTAGTTTTACTTTTTAGCAGAATGCCTAATAAATATCTTTAACGTAATATTTCGTTCCGAAAGGTTTAATACCGATATTATAAGAGTTTTGGTTCTCACCTCAAGAGCAAATTGTTAGTTGGGAGTAATGTTCTTCTAGGCATTAAATTTAAAAGACAGAGCCTGTATTTATAAGATGGAACGTTTTGAAAATCTAGCGGGTCTTAAAGGTCTCTCAAAGCGAAAAGAGTTAATGGTTTTTGAATAGACTCGAATCTGTCGCAATGTAGCTCGAATGCTGGGTTCCAGACTACGGAAGCATATTCAAGCAGAGGCCGCACAAGTGTGGTAAATAAGAATTTAGTGACTCAAATATTTTTAAACTCCCTAGCGCGTCTCTTAATTAAGCCGAATTGTTTATTAGCCATAGTGTTACGCTATCGCTGTTGATTTCGCTGACCTGAAACGAGAAATTATATTTAGATCATATATTTAGATCATATAACCGGTGGCAACCAGGAGGTGACGGTAGGATGCTGATATGTACCTAGGTCGATGCCTGCCTGATGTGATCCCAAAGATATCGACTTTCTTCCTGAATAACGCGCTCCATATAAAATACTATCGACATGAATCCTGAAATGAAGTGAAAGATTTCACAGAGAATCGAGAAAATAATAAAATAAATACATGAAAATGGGAATACTTATCTAAGTTCAGCCAACACGAAACATCGTAACGACAGGTAAACAAACAACGCTAGTGACATGACTGTCATGTCTGTAAACGTCAACTGAGCTCTAACGTACAAGTCATAATGCTTAATTGGAGGATTCTCGTGTAGATCGGCTTAACCAATTCTCTGACGGAAGGGACCGTTTGTTTGTAAAAGTATTTAAGCCCTTGAAGAGGAACGGGACATCTTTTTGACCGATTTTTTCTCGACACGTAAGGTTGGTAATTTTTCCCAAAAGCAGAAAATTTCATATTAAACAACGCATCTCTCTTTGTCCGATTTTTTCTCGACACGTAAGATTGGCGTATCAAAGAAAGCGACGTAAGGCGACGGAGTAGAATCTGGATGAGAAGCTAGAAGCGGTTGGAAAGTTTGAAGATCGAGACGGAGAGTGCAGCCGACGTCAGCGTGGAGAAAAAGTATTTCTCTGTAAAGACGAGGAAATTGAATATAGTGACTGCGGTACTTTTTCCACTGTCTGCCCCGAAACACAAATTTTGCACTGTCTTCCTGGATCCAAGCTGAAGGACTTAGTTTTGGCAGCATTGATTTTAAGCCCCGCATTGCAGGGCATCCGTCGTTTGAACTAGATGATGAAATGGGCTGATGATATTGCCGACGGAAGCACTCGCGGTCCTTATGCACATTTGCGCAAAAACGGCTGCGACTGCTTCTGCCGGCAATGTAATTGGTCCATAATAAGCTCACTTGGTGGTTGTCCACGCTAAGCAAATGAGCGCCATTTTCGACTTGAACGAAGACGTCATCCGATAATTTCGAATAACGGAATTATCGGATGATGTCGTCGGTCTGGCCAATGAAAAGCGTCCATTTGTCAGGCTGACAACAAAGCCAAGCACGAGAGCGGAACAACGGAACCGGTCAAGAGTCATTCTGTATCTGACCACGAAGGCGGTTCGTCATAACTTTTCCCATATTTCAAGTGTCGTGTGGTCTGCTTGTGTCACTTTGCGGAAGTTTCGGTATATGTAATTTGCGCTTGATTCACATTTCGGGAAATTTGTTGCGACGCGCGGAATCCACAATTATTGTGTTAGTTTTGCCCCTATTAAAAGTTAATGTATTGTTTTGAGGTAAAAGTCACTGTAGTGCCTCTCCCGCTTGCGCAAGTGCCATCTTCGGTGTTCGCTCCCTTCGGAAAGTGAGGTTTTCCTTGCGTATTTTGCGGAAATCTCCACGTGAAGTGTTTTCCTTTATCATTTGGTGCTGAGGTGTTGCTGTTTTCGTCTTGGAATTTCCCAATTGGATTAGTGGGTCACATAGAAGGCGCGAGTTGACAGGCAGCGGTTGCTCGTAAGACATACGACGTCACAATCTGGTATATGGGAAAAGGCATTCCGCTGACTATTCGTATTCCGAGGTGTATGGCTATTTCGCTGGAACGACTGCGCTCATCCATATGGAGTGTCACCTAGACAGGGCGGAACAACCCCGGGGCGCCGAATCATTAGGCCCATCGTCGAGGGAGCAGCAGAGGGTGCTCCGCCACGGGCGTGGGGCACCGTGGTAACTTGGTTATTTCTAATTTTAGTGTTTGAAATGGTCAGGAAATAAGCCGGAGGGGAACGGTAACATGGTCGGGTACAGTAAGTGAAGTGGTGTGCAACTGAGGCGCAAAGATGGGCGGCATCCCCGTTTCCGTCCTTGCCATCGATGACATGGGTCATCCGTGCCAAGGAGGGAAACGAAGGATGATTTGCGTTCCCACTTCCGTGCTTGGTAGTGATGACATGGGTCATCGGTGCCAGGGATGGAAGTGTCAACGTGCCCATCTTTCCACTCCCAGTTCATACATATCTATAAAAACCGGACACAACACAAGAAGGGCGGCATCCCCGTTTCCGTCCTTGACATCGATGACATGGGGCATCAATGCCCACGAGGGAAACGGATGATGATTTGCGTTCCCACTTCCATCTTTGACACTGATGACATGGGTTATTAGTGCCCAGGATGGAAGCGAAGACGTGCCCATCTTTCCAAACTCCAAGTTTCGACATTTCTCCAACACCAGTACAACTCTCCCACACACCGAGGTCGTAGTGTACTAAAGAAATGGCTGGCAACGCCATCCTCCAATTGCCATTATACGTCACGCCAACTGATCGCTGTCTTGTTGTTTTCAACTTCCATTCAATTTCAAGGCGGATTACATGTAAACTTGACAGATGAGAAAAGTACCGCAAATTGTTGCAGATACATTTCTCCTCTTTCAAATAAACATGCGTTGTTGAAATGGAATGAAAGTTGAAGACAACAAAACAGCTGTTCGGTCGCCACAACGGTGGATTGTATTTGTGTCAAATGGAGTGAGCAGTGAGCTGTATTCAAGTTCCTGAAAAATATTGATTTCTAGGGATTTTGTATTATTAATAAGACGTTTTAAAGTAATTTAGTGTTCCGCTTTGCTGATGGGGCCGACTGAATTCCATCATGGAAGAAGTAGCCGGCAAAATTGAAGACTTCTATATGCTGTGTAGTCAAAATCCGGAACCGAAATATCGCAATCGAGTTTATATCGGTTTCACTGTCAATCCAAATCGTCGTATTAATCAACATAATCGCGGCAAAGATTTTGGTGGCGCCAAGAAAACCAGTAATTAGGGTCCGTGGAAAATGGTGATGAGTATTCATGGGTTTCCGAATAATATTTCGGCATTGCAGTTCGAATGGGCTTGGCAAAAGCCGAAAGAATCGTTACGCCTCAAACGGATTTCCGATTTAAATCGTAAGCGAAACGAGACTCATTTTCAATATAATTTTCGAATCTTAAGTGAAATGTTACGGGTGGGTCCGTGGAATCGTTTGCCGTTGGTCGTGCGATGGTTGGCCGCGAATTATGTATGCGATTTTATGCCGGATAAGTTACCGCCATTGCATATGCAAATTTGCCATGGCCAGGTTAATATAAAAAAAAAAATATTAAAAAAAAAGGAGAGAGATCCCAAAGCGAAGCGGCCAAAATGGAGCCCTTGACGCGGACTGACTCGACTTAAGGACGCCAGACTAACGGACTTGGGACAGACACCTCGCTCTTGGCGAATTGTACGCGGCAGGCGACACCAGGACTTATGATGTGGGTAAATGGCCACACGGACGGACGAGGCCTTTTCCCCCCCTTTGCATGCGGACCAACGCTGGCGGAAACGCATCACCACCTTGACGCTCCGACTACCTGGTGGTCACCGCCTTGGCTAACTGGCTAAGTTCCGCCCACTTAGCCAGGCCAAGACACAGCGGCATGCGACAATGACGGGCTTGACGGACCGTGGACAGAGGACGGTTTCTTTTTTAAGACCTGTGGACCCACGCGTGCTAGACAGAACACACTCCCTACGGACAGGACGACTTTACGGACTGATCTACGGGCCGATTGGCTTCGCCTTGCGCTACCGGAATCTTCTCTAACTTGAATTGAATTAATTTTTGTGATGACATCGATTCTCGCACGAATGAATTAAATTACACCGCGAACGAGTCATCGTTGAACTTCATTTGGTAAAAGGAAAATATTCCTACAATTTTTCTTTCTTCTTTTGTCTAAGTCAAGAACGACTGCATATTGGGTTCTTGAAGAATTAATTTTTTTTTTGTTTTATTTTGATGGGACGGAAAGCCTTCCTTCTCTTCCTCTCTCTCTATATCGCGCCGTGCATATTCATCTAATATAGGGGGTTTCTAACTTTTTAGGCGCCCGAAACCCATGGCTGGGAGGGCAAGGACGCGCCGGAGCCCACAACATCTGGGGCTCATATAGAGCCGATTAACACCCTAAGGCTCAACTGGCCTGTAGAAGTGAAGAATCTGTCCTGATCGGACGGTATTCCCGTCTTTAATGTATTTTAGGCCTTGTGCCTGTGTGTAGTTTGGCTGTTGCAGCCCTGTGTCCCTGCACGGGACTTCGCGTCTTTTGTTTCTTTATTTTTTTTTTTTTTTGGGAGTTTGACGTTCGTCGTCGCTATTAGGTTTTCTCTTTTTTGTACATTCATTTTTTCGATCTTGGTAGTTTATTTTGCGTTTTCTTTTGTGAGTAACGGGCAGACGTGCGATACCTTTTTTTGTTAATGATGGAGGAGGCCGGTGACTGCCGTGCATATCCCACCCCACTACTCCCGACAGCTGAGCTGGTCTGCCAGCGCACGTCACAGGTAGTTCTCCGGAGAGTGGTTCGTTGACACTTGGTGTCCTATAGGCCTTCACGGCCTTACCAACCCTCGTCCTCCGATCTCCATTTTTACAATGATCCGATCCATTTGAAAGAAGAAGAGAAATATCGTCAGCGTAATCCATGTCTTGAAGGTTTTCAAACAGCTTCCATCTTATACCTTTGCTCTGGTGTTCATGAAGCGCGCTCCGGGTTAATTCGTTAATGGCAATCAAAAACAATATAGGTGACAAAATTCAGCCTTGTCTCACTCCGCTATGTACCTCCAACGGATCTGAAAGCTTACCCTTGTGTAAGACGTGACATTGGGCTCCGCTATAGGACTCTGAACAGAGATCTTTGCAGGTCTCGAAGTAGAAGCTGCCCTGTAATGAACCATATTCTGGTCTGGTTGTGCTGCTTCCACCGGCAGACCTAGGGCAGCACCTGATGAGTGGTCTGTCAACAGTACGTAACCAGAGGCCAAGGGTTCCATTACACACGGACCCCTATGCGAGCCCGAGGGCATCTGTGCCATTCGCCAACCATTTCATCCTAATCGCCCAGTTCTTTATTTTTCCCTATTTTTGCCTCCCATGTTTGTGTTGTCTCCCCAGGCCTATGAATTTTTATTAAAACGTAACCCTCCCACGTTTCCCGAATTGAGCTACAGCAAGCATAGGCTGCTGCTTAGCTCGTTGAGGGGTCTTTTTCTTCGCCAGATGGCACGGTACAACCTTCACGGTCACTACCTTAGGCTCCGTCCCCACAGGCATTTTAGGATGCATTTGAGGTGGCGACCCTTAGTTTAGGAAACATAGCTTTGGAGAATGAAAAGTAAAAGGCTGTCGTCAAACGATAACAAGGTTGTTGTTGTAGTAGATAGATAGACAGATAGAAGAATGGAGCTACTTTCCCAGCAGGAAGGCACTGCGACCATAAAGATCTATTATGCCGTAGCTCATTGTAGTAGCAATGGTCAGAAGTTCGTTGTGTGAGTATGTTACATGCTATTATTCTTCGTGACATTGCGGTCAATGCGAGATGGGCAGGAGTTAAGACGCGAGCACCAGCCTGACCGAAGTTGGGCAAGTGTCGCTTTCGCTGCTTTTGGAAGTACACTGGACAGCAAATAAAGCGGGTCAACCGCCATCTTGGAACTCTAATCCAATTTTCTCAAACGATATAAAACTTACAACTATCAAAATTATACCTACAGAAAGAGCGTTTAATGGCAATTTAAATCACTATAAATTTAATCTAAAGTACCGTAAACTCACATTGGAATCAAGCAACAAACACAATGCTAACAATTTGATCTGTTTTGACTAGAGTTCTCGCTTACCGTTCTTTTCTTCTACAGTGAGGGTAGTCGGATATTTCTTATCGTTTCTTTAGTTTTTGTTCATTGTTTGCTTAGACGCGTGTATTTTTGCTACTTTTTTCAGCCAATAATGGATACGACACCTGAGGAAGCAGCTCAAGCTGTAGCACTACTTCAAGCAGGGCTGGGCAACGTGAGGTCGCTCGAAGACTTCGAATCAGCAGATCTTCGGTGTAACGAGCTTACAGACGATACTTAGAGACTGGAGCATTCGATCGCTGTCCAGGAACGGGCAGACCTAGGGCTACATCAGTAGCAGATGAACGTTAAATCATACTATCATATTCAGCGAAATCGCCGCCTCAACGCAGTTCAAGTCCAACAAAGTCTGCGTGACGAACGCCAAGTGGTCATAAGTTCAAATACCGTCAGAAGAAGACTTTCTGAACGGAACCTGACTCCAAAGAGAGCTGCAACAGGTCCAGCATTAACTGTAGCCCACCGTCGAGCACGACTTGGATTTGCTTGAGAGCATAAGGATTGGACGTTAGAACAGTGGGGTAATGTACTAATGAGGCCAGGGTGAGTCTATACGGAAGAGATCGACGTCAGAGAGTATATCGTCACCCTGGAGAACGTTATTCTCAGTATTGCATCGAGGAATCTGTTGCTTATGGAGGAGGACCTGTAATGGTCTGGGGCAGCATTTCGCTAACCGCACGTACAGCGTTAGTTTTCATCGAACCGACGGGCCGTACACGTGGATTGACTTCTCATCGCGACATCACTGAAATTCTCGCAGACCATATGGTTCCTTACGCAGGTTATATCGGGCAGGATATCCAGTTGATGCATAATAATGCACGGCCTCATGTTGCTCATGTGGTGACCCAGTATCTACACGACATTGGCATTCGTACTATGGACTAGCCAGCTCGAAACCCGGACTTGAATCCGATAGAACGCTTATGGGATGAGCTGAAATGTGGGATTCGAGCCCGGGTACCTGCTCCAGTAAGGCTTCCAGAACTGCGAATCGCAATTGAAGAGGAGTGGAATGCAATTCCTCAAGATTTTATCGTCAGTCTCGTGAGGTCTATGAGTACGAGGATGGTAGCAGTTATTCGAGCAAGGGGAGGGAACACTGAATACTGACCAAAAACTTTTTTTTTTCAATTTTTTCTTTGTTGTCGGCTTAAATTAAATTATTTTTTTTTTGCACTTGGTGATTACACGACTGGAAAATGACTATTCTTTGTAAAATCCTCAATAAACGCTTAATAAATTGATAAATCCCAATGCGTTTCCTTACATTTTAATCGTCACGAAACGCACTTTCTGTAGATATAACTTTGATAGTTGCAAGTTTTATACTTTTTGAGAAAATTGGATTAGAGTTCCAAGGTGGCGGGTGGCCCGGTTTATTTGCTGTCCAGTGTATTTTCTCTTCGGAAGAAATGGCTGGCGGTTGTGCCGCGAGAACTATGTTTGCACCTAGTCCTGCAATTGATGATTGCTCCTCCTCATGATGTATTGCTGCGATGGCTGATCTGTATGCGTTGTTGTCAAAGGGAACCCTTTTGTGCCTCTGGACGTCTATTTCGAGGTCCCTCAAATCACGCCTGACGTATCTTCTTGGTGGCGTCTTATCCATGAGGTCGATATTGGGATGTTCCCCCCTGTAATAACCCACCAGATATTGTTTCGCAAGAAACTTGTTGTGGTCTTTTAGAGGCATCATCTTAGTTTCCAAATGTAGATGGTCCTGGGATGACATCAGTAAGCAGCCAGTCACAGTACGGAGAGCGGCGTTTTGGCAAGCCTGAATATTCTTCTATTGTGTCACTGAGATTCTGTGAAAACACAGGAGCCAGATAGTTGGCTACTGATCTTCCAGTTGAGATCCCAAGTTGCATCTGGACTTCCTTCGTCCAGGTGGTAAATAATGTTGCCGAGGATTTAGGCGCAGATACGCTTAAATTCTTGCCTGCGAAGAAAGCGTTAAGTTCTTCCAGGTAATCCTTTATTCGTTCGCACATTTCCGTGATGTTGTTTCCTGTCGCCAGAATTGAGCAGTCATCGGCATAGGAGATAATTTCGATTCCTTCAGGTAGTGTTGGGATTCCAGATAAATAAAGGTTGAACAAGGAGGGAGACAGGACTCTTCCTTGAGGCACACCTTGTTTGATCTTCCTTAGCTTCGATTTCATGTTCCTAAATTCGATGTAGGACTGCCTGCCCGCAAGATAATTGGCAATCCATTGCGTTATTTGCGTTGGAAGCGATGCACAATATAAGTCAGACGAAAGTGGTGAGTGGCTGACTGTGTCGAAGGCTTTTGACAGGTGAAGTGCCACCTGAATTGTTCTGTGACATGGACGAGATTGATTCAGGCCATTGTGGATACGAGCTGTAATGGCATACAGGGAAGTCGTCGTACTGTGCATGCTTCTGAAGCCGTGCTGGTGTTTCGCAAGCTGGATGTAAGCCGCGAGAACAGGGCCAATTAGTGCTTTGAGCGTTTTGGCAACTGGTGATGGAGGTGTGATGGGACTATAGGACTCGCCGAGTGTGGTTTTTTTCCCAGGTTGATTGGGATTACTCTCAATTTCTTCCAGATTTTCGGACCGATCTGTGATGTGATGGATAGGTTGAATGTAGCCGTTAGATATTCGATAGCTGGTGAGTCGAGGTGTTTAAGCATTGCCGTTGGGATTCCATCAGGCTTTCGAGTTATTCACGTTCCTGATTGCTGCAGTCACTTCTTCCGCAGTGAAGACAGGTATGTTGCCTGCAGTGGGGTTATGGATCCTCCTACGGATTATGCGCTTTTGTCTGTCTGGTGGAGGATCTTCAATAAATTGCTTATTGAAGCGACTTGTGCAGTGGGTAGGGTCGCTGATTGAATTGTCTCCGAACTGGATGGCGATATTCCGTTTCTGTTTCGTTTTACTAGACTTTGAATTTCACAGTTCATTTTGTGAAATCTGCGATCGCCTGTGTTTGTGCTCCTGCCTATCTGGCGACTGAGGTAGGAAAGTTAGGCCTAATTTTCGGAATGCGTCCTGCAGAAATGAATTTTGCAGCCGCTTTATTAAGGACTTTCGTGATGTTGAATTCGACCTTACGTACGTCGGAACAGGCACCGGCAACACGGGCGGACGTGTCACCATTCAATGTACAGAAATCTGAAGTGTCGACTTGTTCTGCGATGGAGATACCTCTGGCGTCGTTGTTAAGATGTGCGTGCCAGAGTACATGGTGACCGTTAAAGTCACCAAGCAGGAGACGGTGTTGACCAGTGAGGAAAGTGTTGATATTTACATGGTAACCTGAGGGACAACTGGATACCGGTGGAATATACATATATTGTAAATTTCAATATCAACATTGCCTGATTTTATGGCGATTTCTTGCACTTCCATGGTGATATCGTTTTTGGTGACATCTATTCCCCGGTATTGCATGGAATGATGGATGATGAAGGCAAACCCTCCTCCTGCGTTGGTCAGCCTGTCTTTCCTGATGGTAACATAATCTCCATGAGCGTTGAGGGACGAATTGGGATGTAGTTTCGTCTCCTGGATGGCTCCAACTTGAAATAGGAGATGAACTGTCCTACTCTTGGAGATGCTTAACAATTCATGTTAAGACGATATTGCAAATAGCAAGTTTGCATAAAAAATATTGAAAATAAATTGTTTGAATAATTATTGAAAGTAGAGTCAGCGACCAGAATACCTCCCCCTCCCCCTTCCCCCTCCCACCTCTCCTACCAATCATTACTCTTTTGAAAATGGTTAACTCCGATTCGCTCGACGAAAAACAATATGTAAGTATACTACTATTTACTAGTACTAGTATGTAGTACAAGTGACCTGTTATGTGCATTTTTTGTATGGATGATATCAAAATGACCAAATCTAAATGAATACTAGTATTAAATATTACGTGATTATTACGAAATTTCGAGATATTATTGCACATGGTGTTGATTATCGTCGGCCATCAATATTTTCGAACTCGGATGAGTTTGAGAAATGCAGGGGTGTGCTAACTGTAACTATAGAAATATACTATTATAAACCTATTTTGAGAAGATATCAAAATTCCATAATTTTTTTGGAATGAATGAATGAATGAATTCCTGAATGTTTTCATATTTCTAAGTGTAACGGTCTCGAAATGGTAAGGGGGGTGGGACAAATTATGATCTCATAATTTCCCCCCTTGCCTCTTTTCCCCTTTCTTCAAATTTGATCATCATCATCGTGGCGCGACAGCCCGACGTCGGGCCTTGGCCGCCTGGATCATTGTCCTCCAATTATCTCGGTCACGTGACCGCGTCCTCCAATTTTGGGAGCCCAGCAGCTGCGCGGCGTCCACACCTACTGAGCTCTCCCAACGAGATCCCGGTCGTCCTCGCAGTCTCGCTCCGTCGACTCGTTCTGCATTCATTACTCTCTTAGGCATGCGATCATCGTCCATTCTTTGTGCATGCTCTGCCCATTGAAGTCGTTGTAGTTTGACGATTTTCGAGACTTGCAGCTCATCGTACATTTCATACAACTCATGGTTGTACCGGATGCGCCATCCATCTCGATCGCAAACAGCCCCGAAAATTCGCCGTAGAACCTTACGTTCAAAAGTGTCTAGCATGTTTTCGGAGGCTTGAGTTAGGGTCCATGCTTCGCAGCCATAGCATAGCACTGGTCGTATAATGGTTTCGTACACGCGGAGCTTCGTGTTTGTGTGCACATGCTTCGATTTAATTATGGGGAGAACCGAGAAAAAAGTCTTATTAGCTAACTGTATCCGTCGCTTGATTTCGTCAGTTTCGTTGGCGTCCCTTGACAAGTTGCAACCCAGGTAAATGAAGTTGTTCACGAACTCGTATTGAGGTCCCCCACATTGATGCTTGGTTGTGCAGGTGTCCTCGTCACCGATTGCATCATTATTTTAGTTTTACCCTCGTTAATACGTAATCCAACTTCCTTTGCTGCGGTATCGATCGTATGCAGAAGTTCTTCTGCGTCAGCCAATCTTCGGGACATGATGTTGATGTCGTCGGCGTACGCTGCTAATTGTGTCGACTTGATGAGTAGCGTCTTGCTGTTGTCCATATTCATAGCCCGAATAACGTATTCCAGTGCTAGGTTGAAGAGCGTCGGTGCCAGTCCATCGCCCTGTTTCAAACCATTGCGTGTTTCAAATAGATCAGTAAGTCTATTCTGGATCCTGACTTGTGAGACGGAGTTGGTCATCGTCATCTTTGCCCGTCGCACTAATTTGGCCGGTATACCAAATTGCAGCACGATGTTGTACAGTACTCCACGATCGATACTGTCGTATGCCTGCTTGAAGTCGACAAAGATTTGGTATACGTTTACGTTGTATTCCCAGCACCTCTGGAGTATCAGTTTGACTGAGAAGAGCTGATCGGTTGTGGAGCGCCCAGGTCTGAAACCGCTTTGATATTCGCCAATGACTCGTTCTGCGTACGGCTTTATTCTATTTTCCAGAATTTTCGTCAAAATTTTATAGGACGTACAAACTAGTGAGATGCCCCTGTAGTTCTCACCCTCAGTTTATCTCCCTTTTTATGAATTGGACAGATGATGCTTTTGCGCCAATCGTCTGGAATCTCCTCGTTCTTCCATACTCGCAGGAGTAATTGATGTATGGCATCAACTAGACTCGTTCCACCGAATTTTAGCAGTTCGGCTGGAATCTCGTTAGCACTCGGAGCTTTATTTCGTTTTAGTGACCGCAAGGCGAGATCAACTTCCCCTACTGTCGGGGGTTGAATGGGTGGGCCTAGATCAACAATATCGTCGAGAGCTTCCTGTGTGGGGATGTTAGATGGTCGGTTTAGAAGCTCTTCAAAATAAGAGGCCCATCGCTTGTTAATACCATCGGTGTCGCTGATGATGTTTCCATCCTTGTCCTTACAAAGGCTAGTCCTGGGTTGGTAGCCGTTCTTAATTGTATTTACTAGTTTGTACGCTTGTCTGGTGTTCCTATTAGCTAAGTTTTCGTTTATGTTCAGCAACTGCTCGTCAAAGTATTTACGTTTCTTACGTCTAATTATTCTATTCGATCGCGTCAAGTGAGTTTTTGCATTCTTCGTCGAACCAGTCATTTCGCGCTCTCCGGGCTTTATATCCCACGACCTTCTCTGCGACATCCTTGATGGTACCCTTGAGTTCTTCCCAGAACCCATTGACGCCTGTGTTACTGATGTTGTGTAGCATAGGTGATAGTTTTTCCTCAAGGGCGGTAGTATATGCCACCGCTGTAGCATCACTCAAAAGCTTATCAACCGCAAAGATTTTGGGAAGGCTGATTCTTGATTGGTGCACTGAGGAAATTCTACATCTGTAGGTCGTCTTCACCAAGTGATGATCTCAGTCGCAGTTTGCTCCTCGATAGTAGCGGACATCCATGACACTAGACGCCCATCTCCTGCAAATGAGGACGTGGTCAATTTGGTTGACGGTATGTGCGTCTGGAGACTTTCAGGTCTGCTTGTGAATGCGTCGATGCGGGAAACACGTAGAGCTTAAGACTAGATTCCTGCTGCAGGCAAAGTCGATAAGTCGCTGGCCGTTATCGTTACATTCTTCATGGAGGCTGTGGCCTCCAGTGGTCCCCCGGTGCCAACTTTCATTTCCGACTTTCGCGTTAAAGTCTCCCAGCAGCAATTTGACGTCGTTTGTTGAAAGTGAGTCGAAGAGAGTTTCAAGGCGGGCGTAGAACTCGTCTTTTACTGCGTCTTCTTTAACTTCAGTGGGGGCGTGCACATTGATGAGCCAGAGATTGAAGAATCGAGTCTTGATGCGAATCGCACACAGCCGTTCGTTTATGGGTTTGAAGTCAGTAATATGCGGTTTGAGGTGATTGTTCACTATAAATGCTACTCCAAACTCCTTGCGGCCCGCTGGTTTGCCACTTGTAAAAATTGTGTGCGATTTCTTGTCATTAATCTCGCTGCCAAGCCAATTTGTTTCCTGGACTGCAGTAATGCTCAGTTTGTACTTTTCGACCTGTTGAAGGAGGGCCTTCTCGGCCCCCGGTTTGTTCAGGGAGCGTACATTCCAGGATCCGAAAGAATAATCCCTTAGTCGTTTGCGTGGTCGTCGTTGTTGATCCGTCCAATCCGAGGCTCTTGTTCCAGGCTTCTTGACATGGAGTGGTTTTTGCAAGGACGAGTTGTCAGCACGTCGCTTGACCCCATTCAGGGGATGGCCTCGGAGATAGCTGCTTCAGATGGTTTAATAAACGTGCTGGAGCCCACACAACTATGTAGCAGGTCCAACTACGCAAGTCATTCCATCCTACTAAACCTGAGACGTTTAGGTGTTCGTCAGCCATTCAGGCTACAGCTATCTGCCTTTTCCAAACTGTCTTATCGCTAAGATATTGGCCGTCAGCGAATTGATACACTGCCGTTACCAGGGGGCGCCCACTCGGAGGACTATGGAAAAGGTCTTTGCCCCCCCCCCCTTCAAATTTGATGAAGACGCCAAGAATGGAATGTACTCGGTAGTACCTTTCTCTTGATACACCACTTGCCCATATCAGATGAAAAAAAAAATGTTGACCTTAATTTCCCCTCTATAGGGACCTCCCCTTAAAGCAGCAACCCACCTACCTCCCCCCTTAAACTTCTCTCCCTTACCACTCCTATACCACCAATCTCCACCCTTTCGGAAATGGTTAACTCCAATTCACTTTACGAAAAACAATAAACAATATTCAAGTATGCAGTACTAGTATGTAGCCGGCATATGTGCATTTTTTGTATGGATGGTATCAAAATGTCAAAATTTAAATGAATGTACTATTATTAAATATTATGTGATTGTAATGAAACTTGGAAATATTATTGCCTAGGATGTTGGTTATCATTGGCCATCAATATTTTAGACATCGGGTGCGTTTAGGGGGTGCAGGGGTGTGCTAACTGCATCCATAGAAATGTACTAAAATATTATTAACCTTTTGTGATGAAATTTCAAAATTCTATTAATTTAGGTTTTCTACGCTAGTAATATTGCGCTTTTTTGTAAATTTTCATATTTCTAAGTAAAACGGTCTCGAAATGCAAGGGGGGGGGGGGACAAACTCGGATGACACATTTTCCCCTCTCCCTCTTTTCCCGTTTCTTCAAATTTGAAAAAAATTCCAGAAACGGAATGTACTCGACGGTACCTTTCTTATGATACCCCACTTGCTTGAACCAAACGAAAAAAATTTCGACCTTCATTTCCCCTCTATGGGGACCTCCCCTTAAAGTTGACCTATTACGACGATTCGCTTTCTCCGGCGAATTGTAGTAATTCTACATATTCCTACAAAATTTCATGTATGTAGCTTCAGCGGTTCGTGAGATATTTCATGGACAGACGGACAGACGGACAGACAGACATTTGACCGATTTCATAAGGGTGTTGTTTTTACTACAAAACCCTAAAAATGGCGATTGGTGGTGCAGGCGTGAGGTTGTTTCGTTGGGGAATCCTACTGGGTATATTCGCAGGGGTCGTTATGGTTGACTGGAAGCTCGTATGGGTGCTCACTGGTGTAGGAAGGTGAGGCGTGTTTCACGAGCTCGCTGTTTGTAGACCTCCGTTCCTGCACTGACTGCCAGTAAATGATGGATTCCAGTGCCTGTGATGGTTTAGTCCGGAGCAGTTCCTCGGGTGACACCACTCCTCGCATCAGTTGCATCTCACTGACGTCGGATTGGGATGCAGCTCCCTATTGCATACTCAACAGATCCATGGGCTTGGGTTGCTTTCAATGCCGGCGCGGAGAAGTAGTATTGAGAGTAGTTGCGTCGAGAAGTGCTGCTCCCAATAAGCACAAAAAACGAATACAAGCATGTAACACATTGACACACATTCTTCTTGCATTGAAGGGGTTTGGCAGCTCTTGCCCGTTGTAAAAACGGGTCGCTCGGCGCGTAGAAGCGGCTGCTGCAGGAATGAACGATATTAATGGTACATAGTGCTATCACAGTCGCAAAATCTGGCTCATATCCCATCACAAACAAATTTGTTTTCACTATGGCTTTCAAAACTAAGTCACCAGGGAACAATACCTGTTAATTTATGCTTTCTTCCCTACATTGTAACCGCCTCGTAATGTTTGCAGTCCTAACGGTATCATAAACTGTTCTCAGATAAATAATAAAGATACTGAAATGGTAATTTCCAAACAATTAGTTTTAATTAATTTCCATTCATCCACATATGCAACGACTGGGTAACATTTTAATCGGCCAATCAACATTGGTGGTTACATTAAATATCATACTATATACTCGTAATTTAGATTTCAATCGTGTCAAAGATGCTGATAAATGTTTCGTTAGCATGCAAATGTATGGGATGCATATGCCTCGACTTCAAGTTCGCCGATTTTATGCGATGTTTAATGTATTATATAAATGTTGGATAGTGTAAATATGGAGCGTGTAGGTCAACAGGTTCGATAAAAGGAAGACTGTATCCTATGCCTAGAAGAAAAACTACAATAGATAACATAACACACTCGTTACTATTGACCTCCTCAACGCAATTGTTGTGGATGCGCTAACCTTTTCGATGCCATTTTAATATCATTTGATACATAAACAACAGAGTTCGGCATTAGTACGAATATCCTGAGTACCTATATATTATCTTAAATATTTGCAATTTAAATTGCAGTGTTGAATGCTATTTTGTTTTGACATGTCGTGCCTATTACTTAATTTGAACGACGCAATAAAAAAAGCAAAACTGCATCTTCACTTAACATGATCTTTTACAGTCAGACGGATCGCTTAACATATCATGCTAGGGTTGACAATCTAAATTTTGTATATACATACATACATAAATGTTGTACAAATATGTGTATATTGGGTTATTTTGGGCGATCGGTAGCGCAGTGTGTTGAGGCATCAGTCTCATGTTTGACTACCGGCGTTTCGGGCTCGAATCCCGTCCACGACGACGTTTGTGGCCATGGATGTGCAGGAGATGCATGCTGGCAACTGCATTCTCCGAAACAAGTTAATGCCAACGAAACGTCAACTGAGCCACATGGAACAGCTGACGCGCTATGCCCCACAAGGGGTTAGGGCAATTGAGTAGTAGTAGTATATTAGGTTAGGTTAGGTTGAAGGGACTGCTCTGACATGTAGAGCATACTTAGACCACCATAGGGTCCGTTGTTACAACTAATCATCCACCGACCAAAACCGACTCCGCAAACCATCCGGAGCTGACATTGAAACGATGTAGCTGACCTATACTAATTTCCTTCAGGGCACTAAAATCGGTGAAGTAGTAGGACACAGGGGTGGTCTTTCTACCACCAGCCAAGGCAGAATAGGCACAGAGCAAGTGAAAAGAGATCTCCTCCCCATCCTCGTCACCACAGCTTCTGCAATAATCATTGTGCGGGACTCGAAGCTTTCTGGCATGCTTTTAAAAATGGCAATGGCCAGTGATAGTTCCACACAACATTCCTAATGCGCTATCTACAGCAACCCTGAAGAGCGGTAAGGGTCCAGTGTAGGCCTGGTTACATGGCATGTGCTGCCAATACTCCAAATGGTGTTTGCTCTCTCAGCCGCAGCAGCTTTCAAGGCCAATTCACAAGTTTCTAGATACATTATATCACGGAAGCTTTCGCTGACCATAAAGATTGTACACCCACGAGCCACCCCATTCGCCTGCTGTTTCCGAGAAAGCCGCTATGACTGGGAATCCAACACAGGGTAAAATTAAAAAAAAAAAATACCCATCCCCTGAATTGAGTTACGGCAGTCCACTACTGATTTCGAATTGATCGCCGGCCGTAGCGTCAAGCGATTTAATCACCTATTGACTATCAGTATAACATCCCTAGCAGTCACGACATTGGTCGGTTGATTGGTTAGGGTGGCTGTTGTCGTAGAAAAAAAAAACAAAAAACATTTTGATGTCACGAAAATTCTCGCAACAGAAAGACCATTGAGATTGAAGTCTGTTAGGGGGATTAACCTGGGCGTTACCTTAAATCCAACCAGTGAAATAGAGAGAACAAAATGTCTCCCCTATTCCATTGCTGGCGATCTCTGATATATCTGTGAGGAACGCTCCGCAAAAAGCTCGATGGCGCGCATTGAATATTCCTGGGCATTCGTAAAGGAAGTGAGTTAGGGTGTCCTCAGCTCGATGGCGCGCATTGAATATTCCTGGGCATTCGTAAAGGAAGTGAGTTAGGGTGTCCTCCGCCCTATCCTTACAGCTACGGCAGAATTCATTGTAGACGATGCCAAGTCTGGGAGCATGCTCCCTCACTGGCCAGTGTCCCGTCGTAACCGCGACGACTCTGGCCACATCTGTACGGTTCCTATTCAGAAGGGCATTGGTCTTTAGTGTATTGTGAAGTGGCCATATATTCCCAGATGTAGTACTCGTCGTCAGCGCGCTCCATCTGTCGTTTGCTAATTTTGTGTAATAGTTGTATAAACTCCTCATAATAGCCCCAAGTGGCGCGTGGACTACCACCGCGTAAGATACGTCAAGGGCAGAGCATGGCTTTGCATGTTGGTCAGCCCGCTCGCTCCCGGCTAGATTACTGTGACCCGGAAGCCAAAGGAGGGGGATTCTGTGGATACTGGCCATGTCGTTCAACTCCGGCCGGAATTGCTTTACTATTTTAGATCGCATTGTCTCCGCCTCTATAGTCTTTATAGCAGCTTGGCTGTCCGAGAAAATGGCGCTATCCCTTCAGGCTACTGCGCTGCGCTTCAGCATCCGACAAGCCTTCCTTACTGCCAGCACTTCCGCCTGAAATCATCATCATCGTGGCGCGACAGGCCGACGTCAGGCCTTGGCCGCCTGGAATATACTCCCATAATCTGGAAGGCGGGGTGACTTCGAAATTTTCAGAGAAAATCCCTGCACAGATGCCACAAACCATTTTCGAGCCATCAGTAAAAATCTTCAGGTCATATTTCGACGTCACATCTTCCTCACACCATTCCATTCTAGCTGAATGGCGAACTGTTTTTGATGTTCTGTTTTGGCGACGATTTAGTCCTGCACTTCACTCGGAAAGGATGACAGTAGGTTACTGTGTCCAAATGGTTTCGCTGTCCAGTTATCAGACTCCCTGAGTCTGACCGCGCGACAAGCTGCGTAGAAGCTAATTTGTAGGTCACGAGAACATTTTTGGTTTAAGTCTCCAATTCCTGCTGCAGGTTCTCCTGCATAGTGAGCTGTATAGGATTTCTTAATGTGGTGTTCGCCGTTCAGTTTCCACGAGAGCTTCGAGTCGAGAATGACTCCCAGGCACTTCATATTAAGCCCGGGCCACATCTATCCGATCATACTCCGATCATGCAGTCGAACTAGTGTATGAGAAGGAAATGGTACTGGGTTTCGAACGGAGTATGATTGGACGCGTATCAGAAAAGTGTGAACTAAAGTCCGGGTCACAACGCGTCCGAAATCCCATATAATTTCCCTCTCATATACTCGTCCGACTGTATGATCGGAGTATGATCGGATAGGTGTGTCCCCGGCATTAGTCGATAGAGTCAGTGTGTGCCCATTTAGTACTGGGAGCACAAATACCTCAATTTCAGCTTTTGTGGTAAAAAGAAACAGGTCGGGTTTCTCTAGATTCACACTGAAGCAGCACTCTATTGCTCAAGTGCTGACCATCTTCAGGACGTCACTCATGATGTCACTCATCACGGGTAGAAACTTTCCTGAAATCAGGATTACAATGTCATCTGTGTATGCGATAATCTTAGCTCCAGACTTAGCTCCATTCTTCTGAGGAAGTCATCCATTGCTATATGCCAAATGCACAACAGAGGGGAAATGACCTCACCCTGCGGCGTCCCTCTGCGTACATTCTTGGTTATTCGGTTCTGGCCGAGATCGGACTGAATTATTTTTGTTTTCAGCATGGTTATTATCCAACTACTGTATTACATATGTTTCCATACCCAACTCGTTTAGGGCTTTCAGTATGCTTTCAGTTGTGTGTTGTCTATGAAAGCCGTCAGCGTATATTGATTGTAGTGCAAGTCATGCCCAATTGTGCGAACTACCTCTTGAAGAGTCGTTTCCGTCGACTTTCTTTATAGGTAGGCATGCTGATAATGGAGAGATCCTCAGAAATTGCCGACTGTGACTGTCACGACATTACGCCCCAGCCACAACAGGGCTTCATAAATCGCCGCGACCTCCTTCCGGATAACACTACTGTAACCTGGGAGACGGAAAGACAGGTAACTACCGACCATCTTCGAGTCAAGTTGTGAGTTCCTACGCTGCCGCTGAGCGACTTGCGTTTGCGACCGTGAAAAAACTATCATAACGGAGCACTATTCGTGTGCATTTTTAAGTTTAGCGGATCGTCGAATGCGGGCTGTAATTGTACGACTGCACTTCCGCCTAAAATACACACGAATTGTGCACCGATATGATTGCTTTTTTCACACTCGTAAACGCAAGTCGCTCAGTCACGGCCTAGGAACTCAAACTATAAATAACAACTCCAACACGTTCATCCGTAGCAATATTGCTTTCTTTTAAAAAAAGAATTCGTCATGGAAACGCGATGTTTCAATCTTAATCAATCTCAGCGAGAAAACTACCGCCCGAAGAAGTCATGTATTGAAAGTCCTACAGTATTTGTTGGGCAATTTCACAAAATGATGAATTTGGCTAAAACTTTGCCTTAACACCTGGAGGGGCATAGTGCGTCTGGGCAATGGGACGCAACCCCCCAAAAGACTTACCCAGCGCCCTACACTCATTTGCCACAGATGGACGCCATATGTGATTTTAGGAGCCCCACTTGGTCGGCCTTGCTTGAAAAAGGTGTTCCATTTCATGGCATGCAAAGCAATGCATTTATCATTCTTCCGCAATGTATGTCCTATCCATTGCCATTTTCGCCTGCGTATCAATTCGTCGATTGGCGTCTAACCCATACGCCGACTTAGCTCTACATTTGATATTGCTTCGGGCAAGAAAATTCTTATAATTCGACGAAGACATGAGTTGACGAAATCTTGCAGCTTTCTGGTAACTCTTACGGAAACTTTCTATGTACTGCTTCCATACAAAAGCACAGACAGTACCAGGGAGCGAAACAGGCCCAGCTTGGTTTTGATGCTGAGATAACTGCTTTGCCAAATTTTGGACAGCATGCCATATGGGCATTTAGCCTGGTTGATACGACGAGCGATGTGCTGTTCCGTACCATCATTTTCGGTAACAATGCTACTCAGGTAGACGAAGTTTTCAACCTTTTCCACAGGCTGCCCATTAATATTGATGGTAATAGGTGTAGAATTTCTTTTTCGCAATGCCGGCTATGAACCTTGATCTTGTTGGTTAATCTTTAGCCCAACCTTGCTTGCCTCCCTCTCGATATCTAACGCCATTGCGGACAGATCCATGATTTTCTGGGAGAGAAGGCATATGTCGTCAGCGTAGTCAAGATGTTGTAGGTAAACTGTCAAAGTCCATTGAATTCCTCTCTCTAGTCCGGATAGGGCTGCCACAAGCTTCTCAGGGATGCGTAGAATCCCGGTATCGAAAGCCTTTTCGAAATTTTAGGAAAAGCAAATAAAGCGGAGAATCGTAATACTCAGCGCGTTGCTAGATGATGACTCGCAAGGTGTTAATGTGATCGACACAGGTGAATCTGGATCGAAAACCAGCCTGCTCTTCATCAATTATGCTTTCTAAGTGGGCTTTTAGTCTTTCCTAGACGATTTTAGCTATTATCATGGCAACGGTAGGAAGCACAAAAATGCCTCTCCAATTATTACAGTTTGTGAGGCTACCCTTCTTCGGAAGTTTGATGATCAAACCTTCCTTCCACTCAGTAGGAATGGTCCATCAACAAGTGGGTGCAGAAAATTGGCAGTTACGCTTGGCGCTGCTTGACAAAGTTCGGCCGCCTTTCCTCGTTTTAGTGCAATAATGTGGATCGTATTCGCACATTTTGATGGCTAACTAAATTATTTATTGTACATGAGGGGGAACTTCACCAGAGCTTACACGATTCAAGACCGGCGAAGTGTTCTTTCCGCCGTCTCATTTGATCTTCTTCCAAGATAAGTAGCTTTCCATCACTATCCTACACCGGATGTTGGCAGGAGTCATGACCACTTGTAAACTCTTTGATGACACCGTATACGGCGTTTAAGTTGTTACTTCTTGCAGCTTCTTCTGCTGAGACTAAAAGAGAATCCGCGTAAACTCTATTATTGCGTCGCACAAACGAACCTTCAGTCCTTTTCTTTCAACAATCCGCTGCCATGAAGTGTCCGACATCCAGGGCTTATTCCGACAATCCGAGCTTGTGCTTAGGATGGTGTCTGGGCATTTTTCATGGTACTCCAGTTTTCATTATGTCACTATCTGGGTGACTAGTAATCTTAGCTGCTTTTTGCGCAAGATGGTCACTATATTGTTGTAAGACACCTGGATTTTTTGTCGAGCAGTGTTTAATTTGCGGCACCTGAATTTTTCGTCGCTAGGGCAGCGCACGGCTGCAATACGCAATCAAATATTAGCGATCACCGATCATAAGATAATGGTCTCTTCCCATCCTGATATCTGCACCCTTCTTGTTTTGCATGTCAAATAGGTTCGTCCAATAGGTTCTCGGTTCATCGCCATCCTGTTCAGAGTTCTGATAGTGCCTAACGTATCATAGTTCTCACAACTATGTTTTAATTCTGATTAAGCAGAGGCAATTCGTAGCACTCAAGTAGCAGCTCAGCCTTTTAGTCTACAAATTGTGACTACTCTTCTTTCACAATCGGGGTTGAAACCATCTATAGTGTAGTGGTGATAACGACGACGTGGTTAGCACTTATAAATTCTTGCCGATCAATATTCACTATGCAAAAATCCAACCCTACAGTAAGCAAACATCTAATCCTCTAACACCCGATTCATTCAGAAGATGTTCATTGGAAGACACTATTTAAACCGCATCTCCTTCAATATGTTCGATTACGTCTATGGAAAACTGGAAATTATTCCCACGCTACTAATAATGTGCTCATCTCATCTGCCTGCATGCATCACCTGAAAATGGTAACTACACATGTATTCGTATTACCTCGTAGTAAATATTGAAGATGAAGATGGTCGGTGCCATTGAAAGGTGAATTTATGACCATGAAATAATTGCTAATGGGTTAAAAGTCACATATATTTATTTACGTTGACTTTGATTCTTTTTATTGTGAGGACGAATTAGTTTTTCGAGATTTTTTCGGACGTTAGATATTGATAACTGTGTAAAACATTAAATTAAATTGAAAAATAACCGCGAAATAAAAAGAAAATGTATTATAAAAATAGTTCAAACTTTTATTTCTTACTTAACGAATGATTCTTCGTCGAGTTTTTGAACTTAAACCGAACTGAGCTGTGTTAAGACTAACTTAAACTTTTACTAATTTATTATTATGTATAAGGCAAAGGGATTTTCGCAAAAAAAAAGTAATCAAAACGATTCCATTCTAATGTTTACGCTTTTAAGATTTGCAATACTTATTCGTATTAACAGTTCTAAAGTAAATCCAAATTGTGTTTATATTTGAACTAATTAGTTCAAGCGATTCGAAATGAAATCAATTAGATGAAGTGATTATGATATACATACCAGTCATCACTTCGTTTAATTGCAAACGTTGGAGTGAAAAATTCTTCTATTATTGTCTCTAAATAATGGAAGATTTGTTGACGTAAATCGCCCTCCTTAAGAGAGATCGTGTCCTCGTGATCTTTATTTACTTTAATTGTAACGTTAGTTTTATATGAATAAGGTTGATAAGAATATACAACCTAAGTTGTTGTAGTTGCCGGAATCGATGAAATTTTCGTTTTGAAGTGTTGTTTTTCCTCTTACGATTTCCGAGTATTAAAAGGCTCAAGTTTTTTCCGTTTGACCAATATATTTCTTGCTATAAGCCCATTATCAGGGTTTTTTTCTACAGGAAATACAATGAGGTTTTATTTATTTATTTATTTATTTATTTAACCAATACAAGGTAACAGTATAACAATTACAATTACATACATTTCATTTAATTTATGAAGAGAGATTGGGGGAATGGGAATCTAGGAAGAATTGAGGGCTTTTATTAAGTTATGTTTAAAAGTAAATTTAGATATCCCAGGGGAATAATGGATGCTAATTGAATTGGAAACTCGACAGCACCTATTTATGGGTTCGTTGTAGCCATAAGCGGTTCGATGTTGATACTCTTTTAGGAGAGCAGTATGTCTGGTTCGTCTCAATTGATCATTGAAAGTTATTTTGTCAGATAGGAAATTTACATTAGCCGCGCCGCTAATAACGTCAAATGTAAAACATGCACTGAGTCGCGTTCTTGGAGAAGCGAGTGTCATTAGATTTAAAAGACCTAATCTGTATTGGTAAGAAGGGAGGTTACGGAAATCGGCAGGATTAAAAAGATTTCTTTGTGCAAAAAGGAGAAATTGTTTTTGAATTGACTCAAACCTGTTACTGTGTATTTCGTGTACAGGGTTCCAGATAACGCAAGCATATTCAAGAAGAGGTCGCACGAGTGTGGAATATAAAGATTTAGTGACCCAGAGATTCTGAAATTCTTTAGCCCGTCTTTTAATGAAGCCGAGTTGCTTATTAGCTGTGGACAGCGCCATGTCATATTGTAAATTGAAGCATAGTTTGTTGTCTAGCACTACACCTAAGTCTATTATATGGTCAACTCGATTCAATTTATCGTTAAGCAGCTGGTAAGAATGCGTTATAATTTCGCTTTTACGGGAGAAACTTATTACTTGGCACTTATTGGCGTTGAGGGATAAATTGTTTTGATTACACCATTCTTCGAGGGATTGAAGCTTCTGTTGAAGGAATGTTACATCAGAGTGTGTTTGTATGGTATGGTACAGTTTAAGGTCGTCGGCATAGAGAAGATGGGGAATATCAGATAAAGACTGTGATAGGTCGGAAATAAAAATGTTGAAGAGTAGGGGACCCAAATGGCTGCCCTGTGGTACACCAGAGGATACGGATATACTCTTGGATATACAACCTTGAAATTTCACGAACTGGGTACGATTAACAAGGTACGAGCCGAGCCAAATTAGAATGGACCCAGATATCCCAAATTCGTGTAATTTTTCAATTAGAATTTTGTGGTCAACTCTATCGAAGGCTTTACTAAAGTCAGTGTAAACTGCGTCAACTTGATTCCCCTTTTCCATTTCACATAGAACCTCGGAAACTAGGATTATGAGGTTGGTTGTGGTCGATCTGCCTTTGCGGAATCCATGTTGTTGTTCATTCAAAAGCGGGTCAACGACAGTGGTGAGTTTGTCACAAACCATTTTCTCAAATAACTTAGGGATTGCCGATAGAATTGCAATACCTCGATAGTTATCGACTAACCGTTTATCACCGCTCTTATGAATTGGAGTGATGTGGGAATATTTCCAACAAGAAGGAAAGACGCCTGATTGGAGGGAGTTATTGAAAATAATATAAAGGGGAACGAGCAATTGATCCAAGCACTGCTTCAAAAAATAGGGAGGGATTAAGTCAGGGCCAGGACCTTTATCTATACTTAGTTCATCAATTGCATTTGATATTTCCTCCGGTGTGATGTTAATCCCGTCAATAAGACATATTGGGTTAGAAAGGGTCAAGGGCAATGAGGATCTCGAGTTATTAACTAAGCAGAAAGTGTTTTGGAAATGGTCAGCGAAAAAGTTGCAAATTTCTTGTGGACTGGAAGAAGAAGCCGCACCATAGGACATGGAAACAGGAAAACCGGCAGTCTTACGTTTCATATTGACGAAGCTGAAGAATTTTTTAGGGTCGTTGAAGATTTTCTCACCCATTGAATTGACATACAGTTGATATGCTTCGCGGGACTTCAAGGCGAACTCATTTGCTAGTTCCGTGTACTTTGCTTTTACGTCAGGGCTAACATTGGGGTCGTTTTTAGTAAGCTTGTAGATTTTGTTTCTTTGGTTTCTAAGGGTCCTTAGATTTCTGTCGAGCCAGGGTTCGGAAAGCGGGTTGGGTTTTTTAATTTTGGGCACATACATATTAATTACATCGAGGATTATGCTGTTGAAGGAGGATACTGTGTCGTCTAGATTAAACTTCGATAATTTAGTTTCCCAGTCTATAGAATCTAGGTAATTTCTGATAGCCACGAAGTTCGCTTTTGAGAAGTCGTAAACAATTTCATTTTGATAGGATTGTTTAAAAGTTATACTAGTTGCTGAAAGTTCAACTGTAATCGCAAAATGGTGATAGGTGTTATAAAAAATATTTTCTGATTCTACAGTTGGACTAACAACCACCTCATCATAAAAATTGATGAAGATAAGATCTAACCAATTACCGTTCTGGTTAGAAGTCGGAACTACTTGCTGTAAGTCATTGCCGTAAAAAGTGCTGATTAGGTTGAAGTCAGAGTTTTCAGTAAGGTTCACTGGGAGGAAAAGTTTATCATTTTCATCTAGTATAAACTTGATGTTCGGGCAATTGAAATCACCAAGGACTATAATTTTGTCGTTATCGTTAAGCGAAGCGGTGATGGAGGTGATTATTTCACATACATCGTTAAAAGTATTTTCGTCAGAACGGGGAGGTATGTAAAAGACTCCTATGTAAATGTGGTGATTCTCTAGTGAAATTTTCACGAATATATGTTCAAATGTAGTATGGGAATGGGTTGTAATTAGCTCACTTGGAAGCGAATTCTGTATAGCAACTAGAGCACCGCCTCCCCTAGAGGTGCCGGTTAGATTATAGTTCCGATCGCATCTATAAATAGACCAGCTGGAGTCAAGGATTTCTTCATTTTTGAAGGTGTCATTTAGCCAAGTTTCCGTTATTATCAAAACATTAAAATGACAAGACTTGGCATCAAGGAAAAGAGAATTTACTTTACCCCGCATTCCGCTGTAGTTATGGTAATAAAATCTAGGGGTATTTAGGGCAGCTTTTTCATTAGGAATAAAACCTTCTAATCTGGGGATATTTTGGGCAACTGTCTCATCAGGAATAATACTTCTTGTGGTCTTCGCGAATTTTCTGCAGGCGGGACATGTGCTTAGAGCTTACGAAGGATCGATAGGTTTCGAGGTCACGTTTCACCTGTTCGTGGGACATTCCAAGACCTACATGATATCTGTTGAAAAAACTACGCAGCGAAGTAACATCAGTAGGCAGACCTTCTTGTTGAATTAGGACTTTCAGGTTAGTCTTAGTTTTCCCATCAATGCAAGTACTATCGGGAGCATCGTGCATATATGCGAGGAACAAACGAACGCTTTCATAGATTTTATGTTCCCGGAATCTTGAAAGTAAATACCTGCTATCAAGGTCAACGACTGAGTTCTTGGTCAGTTTAACAACCGGTGGTGTAAGTGGGTCAAGAAAAGTGGGTCCGGTTGGATGGCATATGGGGATCACCACGAACAAAATTGTTATAATTAGGAGCTGTCGAATTTTCGCCTGAGTCAGGCGGCTTCTTTGGGTCGCAAAGCTTTGTGTCAGAAGATTTTGATACAGAAGCTGATACTGCTTGACTGTCGCTTTTATTTCCAATTGGACGATAAGATTTACTAGACAGGGAATTGACACTAATATTCGCGGGGGTTGATTTATGTGGGATAGTTTCAGAGATAGGCATAGAAGCAGAGTTATAGCTTGGGGGACTATCTTTTTTTTAGTAAAGTGGGATTTAAGTTAGAGTTAGAACCAGATTTAGTCTTGGGAAGTTTGTTTGGTTTATATATTTTAGTATATTATTTCTAATATTCTTATCTATTATCGCTGTTTTAAATCTCGTTGACGTAGATAAGGATGCAAATTCCGTGTGCCAAATTCTAAATTGCATTCCCTTCCAAGTATACGCTTCATTACCTTTTGGTTCGTGGTTGCGTAGGAGCCAATCGTAGCGCGCCGGGATGGACAACTGAAGGCTTTAGCTTTTTTATTGTTAATGTGGCGGAGGTATACCAATTGACAAATGCATTCATCAATTAATAGTTCGCTCTTTAAAAGTCCACTTAACCAGGATTCGTCAGCGAAATTTGGAGCACCTCTTACAAAGAACGTTGTGTGAGATAAGTTATTGGTTTTTGCGCATTCTCGACATCTGCGGGCAGAGCTATCAAAGGCGTTTAATTAATATAATACATATATAGTTTAGATGACAAACATTAGCAATTAACTAAAGTTAACAAAACAATTGTCACCGGACGAAGACTTTGTGGTTAACAAAAAGTTAAATAAATGCTTGTATTCTAGATTGACATTTATTTAACTTTTTGTTAACCACAAAGTCTAAGGTCTAACTCCTCAATACACGTATCTTTTCTTTCTCCAGTCAAAAAAAAATCCAGCCTTTTTCTGCCTCATACAAAAACTCTCTCCAATCGACCCGAATTCCTCGGCGATCCAAACCAATCTCCCCGATCTATTTCGATCAAAAATCCTCCGACCCCCAATCTGGTAAAAAAAACCGCTCGTCGTCCAACAACAACGGCCATCGGCCTTCCCCCTGTCAATCAGCCGCCGCTCATACCATATCAAAGCTGACGACCCTTCGTCCGCCAGCACCGAGCCAACACACGGATGAAAAGTTCTCTCTGCACGTCACCATGTTGCACACAGGCAATTGCATCTATTCAGCATAGAAACAATTGCCTCCGTACAACAATAATGCTGCACACAGATGATCTCGCATCAGCTGTGCTAGCTCTTCGCTTGTTGCGGTATCACACCCTCATATAGAGATCCTCTCTGTACACCAGTGGGTATTGTACTCTGAAAAATTCATCAAGTTGTCAGGGATAGCCAGAGTGGAATATGTTGGGAATAATGATAAATAGAAAAGCTGTAATTCGGCTAATGGTTTATTATTGAATTCTTTACACGTCTTTTAACAAGTTCGGTCAACGATCGACTGCCTCGAGTTGGAGCTGTCACACCCCGTACTCTTTTCCCTATCCGTGTATGTGCGCGCTTACAGCACGACTCCTTACAAGCTTATAGTCGAAAAAAAAATTGCCCCCTCCCCCTTTTCGCCTTTTTCGGACCCTTCCGACCAATACATATTTTTTGTAGCAAAATTAGCTTTTGACTCCTGGACCAACGACCGCTAGTCTACAGTTTACAAAACCTAAAACATGACCTTAGAATAATTTTTCCTAGCACAAGCGTCTTATCGGATATTTTTATCGTACTATTAATCTTCTTAACTGATCCTTAAAGCTACTTACTTTTCTTTTCCCTTAAAACACTGAAGTCGATTTTGCCGAATTGTTCCCTCTTTTCACAGCTTAAATATAAAACTTTCACTTTGAAAAACTTAACGGATCTGGATGTTAGAAATTGAATTTTAAACCGTTATCTTAAATTTCAATGCGCGAAAAAGTACGCGCCTGTGCATATGCAGCCACTAACCTTTACTTCCTTAATCACGAACAACAACAACATGAACATCTCCACCTGCCGGGCTAGCATTTCTGAACTAGACTGTTGCTTTGTCAAAATTTTTCGTAATGTTTTCATTTTCATAAAGCCTGTGGATACGCAACACATGAAGCAAAGCACTGAAAATGGAGAAGAATCACAATCTATGAACCCTAAATTCCCTGAAGCAATTCCACCTCATTCCGTCTGCCAAACTCACATTCCCCAATTCCATCTCATTTCGTCGAAACACCCGCCCAGTCCATATAGTAGAAGAACCAGGCTAAAATAATGCTGCCGAAAAATTGCTTCGTTTCTCTCGGGTAATTTCATTTAGTTAGTTCTCTCTCTTCTCTGACTGAAAAAGACTTTTAACTTTTCCTCTTTCAATAACTTTATTTGCGACATCCGTTGGTAAGCTAATGGTTGCTATTTGGGTGCCGCCATATGCCTTTCTGATATATTTTACAGCTTCTGCTTGTAAATCCACTTCTAGCCGTTCGAGGAACGCTGCGCAAATTTACCCCTTCGTTGTGATCTCGTCAAGATCCTGGCACTCAATTCGAATGGCGAATGCAGTTGTGCTTTTTTCCTCTTTGGGGTTTGCAGTACAATTTGCTCCTCCATTTCTCTGTATTAAAATATGTAATCTGCTTTATGCAGAACACAAAATCAGATCGACCATTTTGCCATTAGTAAAAGATTCAAGAGTTGCCTCCTGGACGTGCGAAACAAGAAGGGTGCCGATATTGGGATGGGAAGAGACCATTATCTTATGATCGCTAATGTTCGATTGCGTATTGCAGCCGTGCGCCGCCCCAGCGACGAAAGATCCAGGCCCCGCAAATTCAACACCGCTCGACTAAAAAATCCAGCTGTCTTACAACAATATAATGACCATCTTGCGCAAAAAGCGGCTGAGATAACTAGTCACCCAGATAGTGACATAAACGAAAACTGGGATGCTATAAAAAATGCGTACATTGATAGCGCAAATACCATCCTTGGCCCAAACCCGGATTGCCGGAATAAGCCCTGGATGTCCGACGCTTCATGGCAGCGCATTGTTGAAAGAAAGTAGCTGAAAGTTCGTTTGGCTGCAGCATAAGACGACAATCGAAGCAGCATCGAGCTCCTTTACCGTCAGAAAGCTCGAGAAGTTCAGCGTAGTGTGCGACGCGATAAAAGAGTTTATGCCAATTCTCTTTTAGCGTCAGCAGAAGAAGCCGCTAGAAGTAACAACTTAAACGCCGTATACGGTGTCATAAAGGAGTTTGCAGGTGGTCGTAACTCCTGCCAACATCCGGTGAAAGATAGTGATGGAAAGCTACTTATCTTGGAAGAAGATCAAATGAGGCGGTGGAAAGAACACTTCGCCGCGGTCTTGAACCGTGTAACCTCTGGTGAAGTTCCCCCTCATATAGATAATTTAGCTAACCATCAAAATGTGCGTATACGGTCCACTGCCCCGACTAAAGAGGAAATAGTCACTGCAATTATTGCACTAAAACGAGGAAAGGCCAGCGGACTTGACGGCATCCCTGCCGAACTTTATCAAGAAGCGCCAAGCGTAACTGCCGATTTGCTGCACCCACTTGTTGATAAAGCGTGGAATACAGAGACCTTTCCCACTGAGTGGAAGGAAGGTTTGATCATCAAACTTCCAAAGAAGGGTAGCCTCACAGACTGTAATAATTGGAGAGGCATTTGTGTGCTTCCTGCCGTTGCCAAGATAATAGCTAAAATCGTCCTGGAAAGACTAAAGGCCCACTTAGAAAGCACAATTGATGAAGAGCAGGCTGGCTTTCGATCCGGATTCTCCTGTGTCGATCACATTAACACCTTGCGAATCATCATCGAGCAATGCGCTGAATACGATTCTCCGCTTCACTTGCTTTTCATCGATTTCGAAAAGGCTTTCGATAGTGTGAACCGGGATTCTATATGGGCGGCCTTGCGCAGGAGAGGCATCCCTGAGAAGCTTGTGGCTATTATTAAGGCAACCTATGACGGCGCGAAATGTCGCGTTCTGCACAAAGGTAAGGTGTCGGGGGACTTTGAGATTCGCAGTGGAGTTCGGCAGGGGTGCATCCTCTCACCGATCCTATTCCTCATTGTGATCGGCGATGTGTTGCATGCAGCCCTATCCGGACTCGACAGAGGAATTCAATGGACTTTGACATCTTATCTACAACATCATGACTACGCTGACGACATATGCCTACTCTCCCACAAAATCATGGATCTGTCGGCAATGGCGTTAGATCTCGAGAGGGAGGCAAGCAAGGTTGGGCTAAAGATTAATACCAACAAGACCAAGGTTCTTAGCCCGCCGTTGCGAAAAAGAAATCCGACACCTATTGCCATCAATATTAATGGGCAGCCTGTGCAGAAGGTGGACAACTTCGTCTACCTGGGTAGCATTGTTGCCGAAAATGGTGGTACGGAGCAGGACATCGCTCGTCGTATCAACCAGGCTAAACGTGCATACGGCATGCTGTCCAAAATCTGGCAGGGCAGTTATCTCAGCATCAAGACCAAGCTGGGCCTGTTTCGCTCCCTGGTACTATCAGTGCTTTTGTATGGGAGCAGTACATGGAAAGTTTCCGTAGGAGTTACCAGAAAGCTGCAAGTTTTCGTCAACTCATGTCTTCGTCGAATTTTAAGAATTTTCTGGCCCGAAACAATATCAAATGAAGAGCTAAGTCGGCGTACGGGTCAGATGCCAATCGACGAATTGATACGCAGGCGAAAATGGCAATGGATAGGTCACACATTGCGGAAGAGTGATAACTGCATTGCTATGCATGCCATGAAATGGAACCCCATTTCCAACCAAGGCCGACCAAGAGGGGGTCCTCGAATCACATGGCGTCGATCTGTGGCAAAGGAGTGTCAGGTACTGGGTAAGTCTTTTGGGGAGTTGCGCCCCATTGCCCAGAACAGAGTACGATGGCGCGCAGGAGTAGTTGACGCGCTATGCCCCGCTAGGGGTTAAGGCAAAGTAGTATATGTAGGCCGCGGTTGAGATCAGAATGTTGTACTGAAATTTGTAAAAACTTTCGTAAGAGTTTTTGCTTATATCATTTGAGAGTACTGTGGGGGCCCCATATAAATTGCGGGTCCCATTCATCTTATGGCCTCAATATTTGAAATTTTTAAAATATATACATCCATACCGCGGTCAAGGCGAGAATCTTGTATTGAAAATATGTAACCATTTTACAAGAATTTTTTCTCTACAGAAACTAAATGTAGTGTAAAATTCTTCGTGCTTTTGGGCAAATGTTGTCCCCCGTTTTGCAGAAAATGTTCGCCAAGGGCCCACTGGGCATTTACTCGGATACCCGTTGGTCCAGTCCGCCCCTACACCACACCTTGATTTCCGCGGTTGAATTGATTTCAAAGCCTTGTGTGAACCCAATATTATTACAACATAATCCAATATAAGCTTCAACGCTATTCTTGAAAATAAGCTGACATCAAGTTACTCGCATCAATCTTTTGTTTTTAATCGGCGGTTTTATTACTTTGCCTTGTGATATGGAAATTGTATGCCGAAGGTTTAACTTGTCAAAAATGTAGGTGTCGGTAATTTCGAAATGAATTTTATTCATAGAACTGAAGATAATTTTGATGCATTCAAGGCTTACTTTAACCATTTTCTTGCAATATGGCCGTTGGTAGTCATAAATCGAGTTTACCATAGCCATCGTCTCATGATGCGACGCGTAATTACTGTGTAATTTCTGGAGTCCAAACGACTCAATAAATTTTATGGTTTTAATGGCACTGTAAGTGGGCTAGTTTAGCAATGCTAATACTAACGTTCAATAAATAAGATCGTTCAATTCTGATCCTGGCGGGTCCATTTCGCTATATACGGCGTCAACCAGCCAAGAGTTAAACATATATTTCAATTTAATCTCACAGAATCAGAGATAGAGTTATTCAGCCTTTGGAATGCTCATGTGCTGTACAGCCGTTCAAATATCAGTTGCCGACGATGGTGGATACTCGTTATTTATGTATCGTTGAAATGGCTAAGTTTGTCATGTTGAGCGACACCGCCTCAGGGAAGCTCGAATCTTTGCATAATCAGATCAGTACTGTATCTAAAGCTAAGCCCATTTGGTAGCATCCAGTGCCATGACGACGCGTTTACTTTCTTCTAAAGATCGAGTTTACGATCAAACATTTGTCGACCAAGTCTAACTTAAGACGAACCACTTTTAAGCCGCCGTATCGGCCGGTTGCCCCGCCCGGCCAATGAATGGTTAATTGAACCAGCTTGACAATTTACTAGAATAAATATGTATGTCTCGACATTTGTGACCATCGTCGGTCCAAGACTTTGACTTACTGTCTGCAAGATTTAGCGCTGACGGAGGTGGCTCGAAGTTTTTGACTGTCTGCCTGCCATTTGCGAAAACATGATGCGAAATTGTTTCAAGTACATTTACTATGGCGAATCGCCATTTGATTGAATTATATAATGGCTTCGAGACCCAATTTGTGTAAAATGTTGTTGGGCGACACAACAAAGATCACTCGATCTCAATGCTGTTGATAGAGTGATCCACTTTTACTACTCATGCGGTAAAATCGTTTGGCTGTCTTATTGCAGCACGGGGCTCTTGGCGTGGTCGCTGATTTTTTTGACATGAAATCCAAATTAGTGCATTGAGCGTAGAATCGGATTGAATCGTTGAATGGATCTAGTGAGTAAACGTGATCTTTAAAACTTTTGCTACCATACGAGATTTCCTGCAAAATCTGCGCATGCAGTTAGTCCTCTTAGTATTTACAAAAGCCAATTGGTTGCCGGTTTTTGGTTGCTCGTAAGCAGCGTGGCGTAGTAAAATTGTACGGATGCTTTGCGACAAATATCCAATATCCAGATCAAGGTTTTTCTTCAGGGATAATTATTAATCGGATTGTGGTATAACGACTATCAGATGTCTGCGCATTTGCACCAATCAATCGAGTTGAAAGGTTTCTGAATCAAATTGAGAGATTATGCAATACTTAATAAATAATTGCACCATGACCTCCATGAGCGGTTCCTTGGGAAAACGCTGAAGTGGTGACGCGACGTGTTGTCACTGAAAGATTTTAAATCCACATCTGTTAACAGAAGTGATTTACCATAATATTCAAAAGCAGTTCCACACTTAGGACTTATGTCGAATGGTAAATAATTTTGCAACAAGTGCACGCTATTCTGAAAAGGGATTTCTGTTTAAATCTTCCCGCTGAGTAGATACCATAGTTGTACAATGTACTTGCATGTAACAGCATACATTCCCATTGCGCTCTGCAATTGTCTCAATTCAGAAAGTGAATTTCATTGCTGTTCGCCAAGGTTCTAAACCTTATATCCATTATTGCCCAGGCAATTTCCAGACAACTTAACAGCGAAATGTTTTGTGTTTGTTTGAAATTTTCCCGAGTTTCTTGTTTCAAGCATAGTTGTTTGGCTCGGCGAAACCATTTATTGTTCATGTTCGCCTCATTGCTAACAGTCGAATGGCAATTTTGTGAAGAAACTTTGTGCAAAGTTTGAATTTAATGAAAACAAATGAAAAACTTTTCCTGTCTCTGAATAGTGTACAAAGTTCAAGGGTTCAAAAGTTGAGTTGTAGGCTGAGATGATCGAATTGAATGTGAAGATGTGAGGATAAAAGACTACGACTATCAATTTGTGTTTATAGATTTGTAGGAAAGAAAAACGATACCCTTATAAAATCGATCAAATATCTGCCCATTTGTCTCTCTGTCCATAGAAAATCAGATCTTGGAAAGCATGCTCTATGCCCATTTAGCCTGGTAAACGCATTTAGCCGACAAGCGATATCCTGTTCCGTACCACCATTTTCGGAAACAATGCTACCCAGGTAGACGAAGTTGTCCACCTTCTTCACAGGCTGTCCATCAATATTGATGGCAATAGGTGTAAGATTTCTCTTTTGCAATGGCGGGCTAAGGACCTTGGTCGTGTTGGTGTTAATCTTAAGCCCAACCTTGCTTGTCTCCCTCTTAAGATCTAACGCCATTGCGAACAGATCCATGATTTTGTGGAGAGTAGGCATATGTACAAGTTTCTAATTTCCACTTTTAGCACAATGTTCTTGCGCAATTCGCACAAATAACACGGTAAAAACACGGACGAGAGTTAGCGCGATCGATTTCAACTGATTCCACGAATCTTCCGTCCGTAAGAATTGAAAAATCACTGAAAAACGGCGAGAGCTTGCAGGCCAAACAACACTCCGTATCGGCAACCGTTAGTGCACTTTTACACGAAGAGCCGCACGGCTCTCGCTAGCTAGTGAGAGCTTTTTCCGCTCCCACCTTCTATTCTTTCACACGAAGGCTCTCGCTCGCGAATGGGAGCGAGGCGCGTAAGACTGAAATGCGAAGAATACACTTCAGCTTTCACACAGGGAGCACGAGCTATTACGTCGCGCGAGTGACAGCCGGTACAACTCGTGCGTCTCGAGCCGTCGCGTCGGGCCTCTTGGTTTAAATGCACAGCGAGAAGTGCCGGCATTCACACGGGAAAAGCGACAACGGCTCTCGCTCCTCAGTCCCTCGCTACCCAGCGTCAAATCAACATGGATTTCGATGTAGAGTTATTGATCAATTCAATGCGTATTCGTCCCGACAAAAGTATTGAAACTTACAAGGACCGAAAGGAAGTGGCGAGGATTTGAAGTGAAGTGTGCGAAGTCCTCAACGGGGATTTTGGCGCATTGTTCGTGGCTGATCAAAAGAAGTGCGGTAAGTTGAAAATGTATTTATTCGGTAGGCACACTTTTTTTAAAAATACATTTTGAGTTATACATATAGTAAATACAAAACTAAGATTAATTGGTGGTAATGCAAAATAATTACGAAATTATTTCTTACATTGTTGCATCGCAGTGTTAAATTTTATTCATCTGCCACGGAACAGCACCAACAAGTGATATGAAATAATCATTGTTGGCACACAAGGTTCCTCGCACTCCTTGCTGTTGTTGTACATCCTCCAGTCCTGTAATTGCTTTTGTGTCTTCGAATGCATAACCATCTCTGTAACGAACAAAATTATGAAGTACAACACAACATTTTACAATGTCTACAGCGAAATCTGGTTGCACATTGATTGCTCGATGAAGTATTCGCCATTTGTTGGATAAGATTCCAAATGCACATTCTACAAAACGTCTTGCCCTACTCAAACGGTAGTTGAATACTCTCTTTTCAACTGAAAAGTTTCGTCCTCCAAAGAGTCTCGACTAATTTCTGTGCAGCCCACAAGCTTCATCAGTGAGGTAGTTGAGGTCCCATTGCACCGGGAGACATTTCTCAGTGGAAAGTTGAAGATTTTGGTTTTCGATTAATCTCCAAAGCCTCGAACGTTGCAAAACTGAAGAGTCGCAATCCTTTCCGTAACTGCCCAAGTCCACTTAGGCCTTCCGCAGACGACGAAACTGCTTTGCAGCTCGAGTTGCAAACCCGTTTGCAATACAACTGATTTGTGACATTGCCTGTATACAGCAATGGGCATTCGCACACGAGTCGACTAGTTGCAAACCGGTTTGCAACGAGTTTGGAACGCGTTGCGTGCGACTGGATTCACGAGTCGCAAAGAAGTTGCAGTTGGAAGTTACATATGTATTTTGTTGTTGCCCACAGACCACAAGAAATCTGGTCAGCTGTTCAGTCGGTCAAAATGTCTTAAGTGGTGTTCGCGATGGTTGAAATGCCTTGTGTTTCAAATATTTGTGTTTATTAACATAGTAAAAGGTGGCGGCTGGTGGCCGCAGTTAATTTGACAGGTATTTAGAGTATAAAAAGTTAAAAGTGCCAGTGTGATAAGTGTGATTCCAAATATAATGTGCAACTTGTTTGCAAATCGGGTTGCATATCAATCGCACCATGTGCGGCCGGGGGTCGCAAACTGGTTGCAACTGCGTTCGAAACTGGTTGCATTGCAAACTGGTTTCCAACTCGAGTTTCAAACGAGTTGTGTCATGTGCAACACAAAGCGGTACTCAGAATCCGCTATGGCCATGAGGACCACATAAAAATATTGCTTATTATTGCTTATAATTGTAGATTTGGCAGGGATAACGTCGAGTCCGGGGGCCTTTTCTCGTTTTAGTGCAATAATTGCAGCGACTTATTCCTCTTTGGTCGGGGCAGTGTGCCGTATACGCATATTTTCATGGTTAGCTAAATTACCAATATAAGGGGGAACTTCACACATTTCAAAACCGGGGCCAAGGATGGTATCTACGTTTCCAACGTACGCATTTTCTTTGGCGGCCCAGTTATGTCATTATCTGAGTGACCAGTTTTTCCAGCTACTTTTGCGCAAGATGGTCGTTATATACGTATTATTGTAAAACAGGTTGATTTTTAGTCGAGCGGTATTGAATTTGCGGCGCCTGGATCTTCCGTCACTAGGACATCGCACGGTTGCAATACGCAATCCAACATTACCGATAATAAGTTAATGGTCTCTTCCCATCCCCATATCAGCACCCTTTTTATTTCGCACTTCCAAAAGGCAACTCTTGAATCTTTTACTAGGTATGTAGGTTAAAGGGAGGCTGTGCCTAACACAGCACACATGGACCGCAGCAGGGTCCGTTGTGTTACCACCGGGGATTCAACACCCGACCATCCTAATCATTAAACCAGCCAGAACTGTAAATGAAACGATGGAGTTTGCCAATATCAACATTAGCCAGGTCGTCCAATTCAGCGAAGAAGTAGGCTCCCAAAAAAGTCCTTCTCCTTATTGACAAAGCAGGGCAGGTGCATAGAAAATGAAAGACGCACTCCTCCTCCTCCTCGTCACCGCAGCTCCTACAGAAGTCATTGTAGGGAAGGCGAAGCCTCCTGGCGTGCTCACTAATCACACAATGCCCAGTGATGACTCCCACCGCCGCTCTGATATGCTGCCTTCCGAGTGACAGCAATTTAGCTGATCGGCTAGAATCCAATCTGGGCCACAGCGACTTTGTTGAAAGACATGTGTTTCCATTTAAGCATATAGAGTTGGTCTTGATAATTGCTTCGGTTTTAATAGCTAGTTTGCAGGCAGCGATAGGCATGTAGATATTTCGACGAATTTCACCAGCTAAGTAGGTTGTACCCTGCCTGGCAAGTTCGTCTGCTTTGCAATTACCAGCGAAACCACTGTGGCCCGGAATCCAGCATAGGAAAATGGTAAAAAACTCACTCATCTCCGTAAGCAGAGAGCGACATTCTGCGATAGTCCTTGACGTGATCAAACCCCGTTCGACGCCCCAACCAGTACAGGGCTTCTGTAATCGCCGTAATCTCTGTCTGAAGAACACTACAGTAATATTTTACTAATGGCAAGCTGGCCGATCTGATTTTGTGCTCTGTGCAGAAACATACATAGTACCATCGATGAAGAAACTGCGAAAGTTGCAGAACTCTACAAATCTTTCACTGTTGTCATTACGATCCCCAAGCAGGCACGTAGCCAGGGGGGTCCATGGGGTCCGGACCCCCCCCCCCCCCCCCCCCCCAAATTTTTTCAACATGAATTACAGGAGCGGTTTAATACAAATGAAAATCTGTTAAATGCTTTTCAGATACTCCTTCCTGGTTTTGCATCCTCTGATTATGCCCAGAAGCTCCAAGTTCTGTCCCCATTCTTTGAAAACAAGTGTTCTTTGGCGGCTCTGACAGGAGAATATCGGATTTGGTGTCATAAAATAAAGGCGGTGAACAAAGACACTGAAGTTTTAGAGGTTTTAGAACTTTGTGAGGAAAGATTTTTCCCTAATATCAACAGCCTTCTCGTAATTTTGGCAACGATTCCAATCACAACATCCAGGTTTGAGCGCACATTTTGCACAATGAAGCGAGTGAAGACGATGCTCAGGAACAAGACCAGTAATGATAGGCTCAGTGCTCTTGCGCTCTTGTCGTGTCACTGGGATATCGCGGTTGACCCAGACCATGTTTTAAATATCATGGTAAAGAAAAAAGGCCTGAAGATTTTTTTATAATTCTTATATGGTGGTATTTAGTTATTTACTCAACCTGTTTATGCTTCTGTTTCAACTTTTGCTAATGTATAATTTTGAATCGATTTGAAATTGATTATAATGGACCCATTCTTCCATATGAAAAAGTTGTTACATGTCCATTTCGAAGCTTGACCACATGAAGCGTCGAAATGCAAAAGGTACAACTTTTTCATATGGAAGCATGTGCATGCATTATAAGCAATTACAAATTTTTGACCAAATGTGACTTGGATCACTCTTGCTCCAAGCCCTTCATATAGTGTTAATACGCCACTAATTTCTATAAACAGTCGCCGAAATTTAGTTCCTTTATTATTTTTTCACATTAAAACTCTACATAACATCAGATTAGCAACATACCCCCTTAGCCGTCAAATTCCCAGTACGACGGATCTTGTTATTTGCCTGTTCTCGCCGGAATCAGGAAGTCTGACTCTCGCCGAAGCTATATGAAATATTCGAAGATCCCTGTGTTTATAATACTTGACCACCAATGTCAAATCTATATCTGAAATACCTTGTCATGATTTTTCATAGAGTCTTGTACATTCCTATACGCCCTGTTTCTCCGAACTGTGCCATTAAGTTTGCATCAGTTCAAAATTTGATAATCCAGTTGATCCCTAACAATATATTTCTTTGGGTATGCGTCCTCCTTGAATTTATCAATAGTTTTATTAGATCGCAAAGACTAAGTAGATTTTGCTAGCACAAAATTTTGCGAAACAATCTAGCATCATGAGTAAACAAGAAGAGTCTGAAGGTATCCTCATCAAAGGTTGTCAATATGCCTATATTTCACTAATAACTATCATAAATTTGTCATGAATAACCTCAAATAATAACATATAATAAGTATTTACATTTACATTACATACATACATTACATTAGTATGTAAGATTAATGATAAGTAAAATTAATATTAAATTTATCAATAAATAAATTTATAAATTAATAAAAAGCAAAATTAATATTAACATTATATTACTGTATTAATAATTTTAGTCAGATGAATTTAACATGTACTCGTATAACTTAATATGTGATCTTGAAGTAAAATTTTTTTTATTTTATTCTCTAAGAAGATGCTTTTTTTTATACACCAAATTATATTTTCTTCTGTTATTTTACTTTAAATATTAATAATATATTTAATTATTAACATCAAAAATGATGACAATACAACTATCGAAACCAATTGTATTGAAAATCTTCGATTTGAATTTGTAAAACCTTAAGGGTTCCGTCAGACCAAATGCGAATCCGCAGCGATTTATTCGTCGCGATCATGTATTCAGTCGTGAATTCGCGTTGCCTCGGCTTGAATAACTTGATTAGACACGTACATATATGTATATAGCGTTGGCATCAATGAAGCCTAATACATTTATTAAATGCGATATATGTATAGTATATAGGTATATAAAATACATAAAATATGATTATTATAACATCCAAAAAGATTTTTTTTCATTAGAAATATATTTGATTTAATATTATGAATCTAGGCAATTTAAATAGGCGTATTTCAGCTGATTTTTTTTAGCTTTTTTATTAGAAAAATATTTTCGGTATCCAATGAGTGGACCCCCTCCCCCCCCGACACAAAATCCCGGCTACGTCACTGTCCCCAAGACATATATCTGAGTAGATGTTTACATTTTTTTTTGCACGGAAGCTATCGATATATTGGTATAATCCCTTTCAGCAAACATTCGCATAGTGTGGTTTAGTTGGTTTGCTTTAGAAATATGCGCGTGTTGAACAGTTATGCCAACCTACGCTACAAATTCCATTTGCTTATATCTCTCTCTCACTTTAGTGAATAAGTCTAAAAATGGGCTTGTATCTCAATCGAAAACGAAGCCTACTTTTCTGGAAACCTTGAAGGCACCTCAGTAGGTCACAAACATATTTTTTGGGGTCTAGGTATAACAAAAAATTAAAGACTTAAATAAATTTTCAAAGATAAATAACTTACTATTGAATTGAAAATCTTGTTTCATGTGACTAACAGCAAGGAAGAGGGAATTGTTAATTATTTTTGTTCCTGAACTGCAACGAATTTAACCATCCGCAATGCATTGATTCTTTCTACTATCATCTACCTTTCATCATAATCACGATCCCAAAGTCCATCTTTGCACCATTTAAAGTGCAAAGATGGCTCATCAGCATCGTTTGATCCCATCGTCGGTTACGTAATATTCCTCGAGACCTCAACGTAGGTAATTCATTTTGAATAACATGAACAATAATCAATTAATCTTTTCAAGTGTTCAAGTGCTGAATGGAGGAGAAGAACCATAAAATACCTATACTTACCTGGGACAGTAAAGATGAATCGAGCTCGTAAGGTCTAAACATTAGCAAGTACACACTCTGCTCTATTCATGGTGGCAGCTTAGAAGTACCCGTACTATACATACATAAGTAGTATGGGATCAGGTTTCACCTTTTGAACTACACATCAGTTGACCTTCTTCTAGGATTTATTGTGAAGCATGAATGCACAATTTTGTGCACATACTCATTTTACAATGAAACCATGTTGTGTGATCAAAAGCCGTAACATCAGACTGACATTTTAAAGCGTCTTTTTGTGCCTGGATTTCTTCTTGATCACAATATTCACTCATATGAATTTCGTTGGAGGAAAAGCGAAAAGTCTATTACAGATTCTTTTAGAAGTTTCCGTGAAGTTATAAATGGATAAAATGACAACTCGTGACAATCGTGAGACGAAATAGCAAGGAAGTAGCGCGTGTAACAGTGTTCTTCTAAGGACTTGGCTAATTATTTAGTGGATATATCTTCAAGTGATAATCTGGCACATCACAACACATGGATTTCTTGTCACATTTACTTTCAATTTTCGCTAATTTTCACTTCCAACGATAGGAAATTTGTTTCTTTTGCAGACGATGCTATTTCTCCGTTAATGTGTATGATTCGACAATTATTTTAAAAATACAAATCATAGAAATATACCATTGGAAGCCAACGCATTGGGACAACTTTTGTCAAATTTGCAGATTTTTCAGATCCAAGTATCGATCGTCGGCCTAATTCAAAAACCGGGTAATTTAACTTTTTTGCGAGATAGGGCTTTTATATTATTCTGAATGAAAATTACAAGCACATTGAACAAAACAAAAATTATCGAAAATGGTCGTTAAAATTTGCTTTAAATCGCCTCACAAAATTCGGTTAACTCCATCCACACAAATCATCAATACGCAGAGGTGCTGACTCCAGGACGCAGTCTAATTTATAGTATTAGGCCCGTTTTCTCAACGCATGGTTAACGCTTACTGGGAGTTTAATTTATCGAATCGATAAATTAAAACGGCTGATACGAATTCGTTAGGTAGAATTTTTGACGTTTGTACATTGAAATGAATTAATAATTGATTAGTCAACCCATTTTTAACGTTTGTACATTGAAATGAATTAATAATTGATTAGTCAACCCATTTGAATTTACAAACGTAAAAAACTCTAGCTGACTAATTCGTATTAGCCATTTTAGTTTATCGATTCGATAAATTAAACTACCGGTTAGCGTTAACCAGACATTGGGAAAACGGGCCATAGTCTTTCATAGTGTTGTTGTTGTAGTGGCACTTCGAGCTCAGATATAAATGTGCGTCAAAAACTTTGACAATCCATGTTAGTCTCCTCTGTGTCCAGGTGGAGAAAAGCAGCAGCCTCGATGAGTTCTCCCATAAAGCATTAGGAGTTAAGCGCGTGGGGGCTGCTGGGCAATTAAAGATGTGATCAACGTCGTGTGGAGCGGGGCCACATGCTGGGCAGGAGTTTTGAACTTCACTGTCGATGCGAGCACCACCCAGAACGGAGTTGAGCTAACGTGGTTCTGATTGCTCTTGGGATCCGGGCTTCATCTAGAGCTATGGCAGGTAGTTACGCATTTAGTACCTTGTTCGGTTTTAGTTCCGCGATCGAAAAAAGCATTTCTTCACTGTGCAGCGTTGTGATGGCCGACTTATAGGTGGCATTCCGATAACCGCCAACTAGATACTGCTTGCTGAGAATAGTGTTGTGGCTTTTTGAGGGCATTATTTTGGTCTCTTGATGCAGATGGTCTTGTGAAATCAGGAGGCAGAATGTGATAGTTCTAAGAGCAGTATTCTGACAGGTACATATGTATGTTTTTCCATTGTGTGTCGCCTAAATTGTCTGACGATATGGGAGCCGCATATTTGCCCACAGATCTCCCGATGAATTTGAATGTAGCGAGTAGGGTTTTCTTATCTTTCCCCCACGAACTGCCAGCTAAAACTTGGAGGACTTTGTCTCTACTTCTCATCCTGTTACAAATGGTTGACGCATGATCCGAAGTGGTGCCCATGCTGTCAACAGATAGTTTTTGGGTAGTTTATTGTGGGAATAGTTTAACCATCTACCGCAATATCAAGTTGTAGCCTCACTTCGTTGGTCCAGGTGGTCAAAAGAGTATCAGAAGACTTCGGCCCTGATAGAGTAAGATTCTTGCTGATGAAGAAATTGTTGAGCTCTTCAAGATATTCATTTATCAGCTCGTACATTTGGGCCATGTCATGGCCGTCGTCGTGGACGGGACTCGAATCCGAAACGCCGGTAGTCAAACATGAGACTGATGCCTACACACTGCGCTACGGGTCCCGAGTGGAAAAAAGTCTGACGCATCAAGTTGGTCAGGGATCGTTGTCGAGGTTAGAGTGCCACAATTCGTGATAAGCATTGAAATCACCAAGTAGGAGACGATATTGGCTAGTGAGCAGTGGGCTGATATTGACATTGTATCCTGAGGGACAGCTGGATACTCAATTGCTCTAACCCCTTGTGGGGCATAGCGCGTCAACTGTTCCATGTGGCCCAGTTGACGTTTCGTTGGCATAAACTGGTGTCGGAGAATGCAGTTGCCATCATGCACCTCCTGCACATCCATGGCCACGAACGTTGTCGTTGACGGGATTCGAGCACGAAACGCCGGTAATCAAACATGAGATTGATGCCTCAACATTATGCGCTACCGGTCGCCCCACCTGGATACAAGTGGTATGTATATGTTGTTGGGGGGCAAACATTTTTCTTCCATAGTCTCTCGCGTGGGCGCCCCCTGGAACGGCAGTGTTCACTGAACATTGCTAACCAACGTCAAGCCGCCAGTGATGGCGGTGCGATGGCCTTTCCCTTTGAGGGCCTGTCGTTAAAACCAACAATCAAAAGACAGGATGTGTATGCCAGCAACTTACACTTTCCGAAATCATTATATGCTAACGAAACATCAACTATGCCTCGGATAAGGACTGACCTACGAATTTTGGTTATCGTACAATGACAACGATTGGATTCTGGAATGTGCGTACTCTCCTGAACAATGGATCAGAAGGTCCCCAGAACGAACGATTTCTTCAATTAGAGAGCGAATTTCTGAGGTACAAATTAAACATCTTAGGAGTTAGTGAGATAAGATGGTGGAACAGCGGAGAATTTATTTCTCCAACGGGCAGCATTGTAATGTTGTTCCCGGTAAATCTACCGGTAGTCGTCGTGCGCCAGGTGTAGGGCTCCTCTTAACCAGAGCCGCGGGAAACTGTCCCTTATCATGGGAGCCGGTCTCTGACAGAATCTTGACCGCCAGGTTCCGGACCAAAATAAGGAACATCTCAATAATACAATGTTATGCCCCTACTGAACCCGACAATGTCTTGGCAAAAGACTCCTTCTACGAAGAACTAAACGCCGTTCAGAGCAGAACACCTAAAGGTGACATTATAATGGTTATGGGTGATTTGAATGCGAAAGTTGGCACTGATAACTATGGGCTCAGACACGTGATGGGGAGACACGTTCTTGATGATCGTAATGGCAACGGTGAAAGATTTGTAGAGTTCTGCAACATTCATAGTCTCTTCATCGGTGGTATTATGTTTGATCATAAGGACCATCACAAAATCCGTTGATCGGCGCAGAACACAAAATCAGATCGACCATTTTGCCATTAGTAAAAGATTCAAGAGTTGCCTCCTTTAAGTGCGAAACAAGAAGGTTGCCGATATTGGGTTGGGAAGAGACCATTATCTTATGATCGCTAATGTTCGATTGCGTATTGCAGCCGTGCGCTGCCCTAGCGACGAAAGGTACAGGGGCCGCAAGTTCAACAGCGCTCGATTAAAAAGGCCAGCTGTCTTACAACAATATAATGACCATCTTGCGCAAAAAGCAGCTGAAATAACTAGTCACCCAGAGAGTGACATAAACGAAAACTGGTATGCCATAAAAAATGCGTACATTGATTGCGCAGATACCATCCTTGGAACAAACACGGATTGCCGAAATAAGCGCTGGATGTCCAACGCTTCATGGCAGCGGATTGTTGAAAGAAAAGAGCTGATGGTTCGTTTAGCTGCAGCAGCAGACGACAATCAAAGCAGCATCGAACTCCTTTACCGTCAGAAAGCTCAAGAAGTTCATCGTATTGTGCGACGCAATAAAAGGGTTTATTCAAATTCTCTTTTAGCCTCAGCAGAAGAAGCTGCAAGAAGTAACAACTTAAACGCCGTATACGGTGTCATCAGGGAGTTTACAGTAACTCCTGCGAGCATCCGGTGAAGGATAGTGATGGAAAGCTACTTATATTGGAAGAAGATCAAATGAGGCGGTGGAAAGGACACTTCCCCGCGGTCTTGAACCGTGTAACCTCTGGTGAAGTGCCCCTTCATATAGATAATTTAGCTAACCATCAAAATGTGCGTATACGGTCCACTGCCCCGACTAAAGAGGAAATAGTCACTGCAATTATTGCACTAAAACGAGGAAAGGCCGCCGGATTCGACGGTGTCCCTGCCGAACTTTATCAAGCAGCGCCAAGCGTAACTGCCGATTTGCTGCACCCACTTGTTGATAAAGCGTGGAATACAGAGACCTTTCCCACTGAGTGGAAGGAAGGTTTGAGCATCAAACTTCCAAAGAAGGGTAGCCTCACAGACTGTAATAATTGGAGAGGCATTTGTGTGCTTCCCGGCGTTGCCAAGGTAACAGCTAAAATAGTCCTGGACAGACGAAAGATCCACTGAGAAAGCACAATTGATGAAGAGCAGGCTGGTTTTCGATCCGGGTTCTCCTGTGTCGATCACATTAACACCTTGCGAATCATCATCGAGCAATGCGCTGAATACGATTCTCCGCTTCACTTGCTTTTCCTCGATTTCGCAAAGGCTTTCGATAGTGTGAACCGGGATTCTATATGGGCGGCCTTGCGCAGAAGAGGCATCCCTACGACGGCGCAAAATGTCGCGTTCTGCATAAAGGTAAGGTGTCGGGGGACTTTGAGATTCGCAGTGGAGTTCGGCAGGGGTACATCCTCCCACCGATCCTATTCCCCATAGTGATCGCCGATGTGTTGCATGCAGCCCTATCCGGACTCGACAGAGGAGTTCAGTGGACTTTGACATCTTATCTACAACATCTTGACTACGCTGACGACATATGCCTACTCTCCCACAAAATCATGGATCTGTCCGCAATGGCGTTAGATCTCGAGAGGGAGGCAAGCAAGGTTGGGCTAAAGATTAATATCAACAAGGCCAAGGTTCTTAGCCCGCCATTGCGAAAAAGAAATCCTACACCTATTGCCATCAATATTAATGGGCAGCCTATGGAGAAGGTGGACAACTTCGTCTACTTGAGTAGCATTGTTGCCGAAAATGGTGGTACGGAGCAGGACATCGGTCGTCGTATCAACCAGGGAAAATGTGCATACTGCTTGTGTCCAAAATCTGGCAGAGCAATCCCTGGTACTGTCTGTGCTTTTGTATGGGAGCAGTACATGGAAAGTTTCCGTGGGAGTTACCAGAAAGCTGCAAGTTTTCGTCAACTCATGTCTTCGTCGAATTTTAAGAATATTCTGTTCCAAAATAATATTAAACGAAGAGCTAAATCGGCGTACGGGACAGATGTCAATCGACGAATTGATACGCATGCGAAAATTGGCTGTGGATAGGTCACAAATTGCGGAAGAGTGATAACTGCATTGCTTTGCATGCTATTAAATGGAACCCCATTTCCAACCAAGGCCGACCAGGAGGAGGTCCTCGGATCACATGGCGTCGATCTGTGGCAAAGGAGTGTGAGGCACTGGGTAAGTCTTTTGGGGAGTTGCGCCCGCCAGACCAGAGTACGATTGCGCGCAGGAGTAGCTGACGCGCTATGCCCCGCTAGGGGTTAAGGCAAAGTAGTAGTAGTAGTAGTAGTAGTGGTAGTGTTGCGCTTTGTGCATTGGATATCATTTGCTAAGTGATCTCCGTGACAATTGGCCCAATTAATTTCGGAGGTGTTTTTAGTGTTGTAGGAGTCTTTCTTTTGTTTTTGTTCACATATTAGGCATTTTGGTGGACAGTGAGAGGAGCCATAACCATAGGCCTGACAATTTCTGAACTTAGTCAATTGCTGATGTCGACGTTTTTTGTACTCCCATGACACAATCGTGTTCATAACAGAAAGAATATTTTTCAAGTCGGAAAGTTTTACTGTTCCTCGCTTAAAATACAGAAGATAAATAGTTTCTTCGTAGTATTTCTTTCTGTCAGTGCTAAGGTTGAACTTTTTGACAACCGAACAGGCTAAGTTGTGCACTTCAAACAAATTTCCGAGCAATCCATATCGTGCAAACCTTTGAGCACAAATTTAATGGGTCTCTGTTCTGTGTGTGCGAATGTAAAGAAGTGAACTTTTTTGGTGATTAGGTGGTTGCGGAAAGTGTAATATGACTCTTGTGGCATTAAAACTTTCTTACCGATCCCAAGAGATTGGATATCCAACTTCGGTATCTTCAAACTGTCCATGATTGCTGTTATGCTATCCCGGGCTAGTTTGGGAATGATCATTGGTGGCATTTTCGCTTTCTTCGTGTCATTTTGTTCATTTTGTCCCTGTCTGGCGGTAGTACAATATCTTGTTCACAAGCGACGTCGCTATCTGATGATGGTAAGTTTGCTAATGAAGCAAATTTATGTTGAGATGCCATTCTGAGGGAGTCTCCCGAATTTGGTTGAAATTGGACTACTCTATCATATAGCTGTCATAGAAGCAACTGTTTTTGATAGAAGCACTTTTTGATTTCTGAAGATATCTTTACCAAATTTCATATTATTCAATCATATTGACTGCCAAGCCACGTTCCTAAATTTGGTTGAAGTCGGCCCACTACTTCAGATACCTCTCATAGGAACAGTGAAATCGGAACAAGCTTTACTACTAATTTCAAAGTGGCAAATGCGCCATAAGTCACAACGGAGGTATGGTATCATACCTTCGGTAAGCTAGCCGAAGTCTAGCTTGTTTTTCTTATCCCCAGCCACGAAAATCTTTAATCATTTCCAGAAGAAGGAAATCAGGCAGCATTTCTTGAAATTCGTCAGGAAAAAATTTCTGAGAATAAAGCATGACTGATCTATTCAGATGTGTTTTACCGCCCGCGAACAGCCGTCCCCAAAAACGAGGTGCCCCGGGGAAATCCCCCTTCCCCTTTAAAGTTGGCTAATTACGACACATCGACCCCAACCAATCGGTACACTTTCAAAAATAGTTAATTAAGTAACTCCAATTCGCACTACAAAAAAACAGCAAATTTTCATATTTCTAAGTGTAACTGTCTGGAAATGTAAGAGAAGTAGGACACATTACGATCTTATATTTTCCCCCCTCTTTTTCTCTTTCTTACTACTACTACTCAGTTGCCCTAACGCCTTTTGGGGCATATCGCGTCAACTGTTCCACGTGGACCAGTTGACGTTTCGTTGGCGTAAACTGGTTTCGGAGAATGCAGTTTTCAGCATGGACCTCCTGCATATCCATGGCCTCGAACGTCGCCGTGGACGGGTTTCAAACCCGAAACGCCGGTAGTCAAACATGAGACTGATGCCTCAACACACCGTGTTACCGGTCGTCTTTCTTGAAATTTAAAGAAAATGCCAGAAATGGAGTGCGGTACCCTTTTTATGATACCCCACTTGCCTATAGGTATACCAAATGAAGAGAAAATGTTGACCATAATTTCCCTTCTATGGGAACCCCCCTTCAAGTTGGCCTATTACGACGCATCCCTGTCTCCGGCGAATTGGAATATTTCTACACATTTCCACCAAATTTCATGAATATAGCTTCAGCCGTTCGCGAGATATTCTATGGACAGGCAGACATTTGACCGATTTAATAAGAGTTTCATTTTTACTACGAAACCCTAAAAAAAGAAATATGAAAACCAGACGATTCCCAATCAACAGAATTTTCAATACAACATTTCTCAGCCAACCGTCTGAGGAGACTCTGCATACACGTATAAATTATTTTAGGTAGAGTGCCTCTATAAAACATAACACTTTAATATGGGTATCTTGAAGTCCTCGAACCGGTGAAGTGTGGCAGCAAATTAACGCGGTACTGCTTAATTATTTTCAACGTGATAAAACTACTTTCCTTCGAGTAGGATCAACACCACACTTTCAAGTGCAACTGCATCTTCCTGGGCGATACTTGTAGTGATGGGGGTGGTATCCTTTTCGCTCCTTTTGCTCTAAATCCTCTACTAAAGGTTTGTGATGAACGATGACAAGAATGGTGGCACCTTCAAACCGAGAGAATCTTATGTGCTGTGGATTTGAAAAATTTAATAAGCAATTGAATATTAGACGACGTTAATTAATGCGATACCCTAGCCAATAAGACTTGCCAGATAGACATGTCGGTTACACGAAAATGAAATAATTCTAAAAAGACCAGAGCTGCGAAATGTTGAAAAAGGAGGGAGGGTAAAGACTCTGCCATTTTTGAGCGCTGTGAAGTTGGCACCGTCACATTCGATTTTTCAAATTAAAATTGTGCAGTTCATTTGCCCATTGTAGGCCCACGTTTGCCCAGAAAATTTTTTCGTATGCCCACTCTTACAGAAAAGTTATTAAGAAAATACTTTTTTTTTTCAAATTGCAAAAAACCACGAAAATTTTTTTTCCAAAATTGGGAATTTTTTTTTCCAAAATGGTAATTTTTTTCTCTATTTCGTTTGACCAACGTTTGCCCAGGATTGCCCACCCAAAATTTTCGTTTGCCCACCCCTCAAATTTTTTTTATTCAAAAAATTATTTTTTTTATCCCACATTTGGCGCCACATCATACAACCCTCAAAACGATAATATTTAATTTTAATTGCCCAGCCCATTAGCTTATTATAAGCCGGCGTTTGGCCAGCAAAAATTTTTGGATGTCCACTCTTGCAGAACGAATTATCATCAGAATTTTTTTTTTAGGCTAGGAATACTTACTATATATCATTAATTTGGCTCCTTAAAGGACAATTTTGTAGTGTAAGCTGGGCAGTTCGTTTGCCCATCACGAATTATCGTTTGCCCAGGAAAAATTTCGTTTGCTCACCCTGGCAAAGAAACTTATTAGAGAATTATATTTTTTGGGTTGCGAATACGTATATCCTTATTTTGGATCCTTAAAGGATAATTTTGTAGTGCAAACTCATCAGTTCGATTGCCCATCGTGGATAATCGTTTGCCTAGGAAAAAGTTTCGTTTTCTGTATAGAAAAGTAAGTATTTTGATCCCACTTGGGCGCCACTTTCCACACTTTGGCTCCTTAAGGACAATTTGCTGTCTCAAGCTGGGCAGTTCTTTTGCTCATGGTGGAATATGGTTTGCCCAGGAAAAAGTTTCGTCTGCCCACCTTGGCGAACAAAGTTATTAGCAGACTAAATTTTCCTAGTTTGGGAATACTTAAATCGTTATCCTTAAAGGATAATTTCGTAGTCCGAACTCATCAGTTCAATTGTCCATCGTGCATTATTGTTTGCCCACCCTTGGAAAAAAGTTATTAGCAGACATCTTTTTTTTAGGTTGGTAACACTTATAGTACTGTTAATTTGGTCCCTTAAAGGATTATTTTGTAGTGCAAGCTGGGCAATTCGTGTGCCGAGCGCGGATTATCGTTTGCCAGGGACTCCCAGTCTAAAAATTTGTGAATAACTTTTCTTACAGGTGGTTGAACGAAACTTTTTCCAGTGCAAACGAAGGCCTCCTTTAAGGAGCCAAATTATAAAATATATACTAAGTATTCCCAGCCTAAAAAAAATTGGTCTGCTGATAATTTTTTCTGCAAGGGTGGACATCCGAAAATTTTTACTGGGCAAACGCGGGCTTAAAATAAGCTAATGGGCTGGGCAATTAAAATTAAATATTATCGTTTTGAGGGTGTATAATGTGGCGCCCAATGCGGGATAAAAAATTTTATTTTTGGAATAAAAAAAATTTGAGGGGTAGGTAAACGAAAATTTTTCCTGGGCAAACGTGGGAATACGATGGGCAAATGAACTGCATAATTTAAATTTGAAAAATCGAATGTGACGGTGCCAACTTAACAGAGCTCCATTTTTGGGTTTTTCGCATATAGCTCGCAAACCGTTCGTCGTAGCGAAAAAGTTAATAAGATAGAAAGGAACTAAATTTTCTAAAAGAATGCCTTATGAAATTTATTCTATAGTTTAAGAGATCTATGCATTTGAAAGTCGTACATTTTCAAAAAAAAAAAGAAAATATTTTGCATTACGTTTTTCCAAGTTTATTTCCTTTCGTTTTCTTTGTTGTTCATATAAGTGAAAACGTGCGAAGGAAAAAGTTGTAGAGAATAAAATTTACTACAAAACGAGCATAAAATTCATTATGGCATCTCGAAAAGGTGGCAAGTTAGAGCCATTTAATTATTCCCTTAAAATTACGTATTTTGCAGTTCTAGACCCCAGGTGAAGATTGTAAATAAAGTGAAAAATTTAAAGAAATTTTGAAACATGGCACGCAAATTTTGGTTGGTGCTTATACCAAAAGTTCCCGCCGCGAGTTTCCCCACCATGCGGGAGGGCAATAGGGGTTAAAGGTTTTTTTTTTCAGTTTTATACTTTTACCTTAGGGGGGCAAAGACCTTTTCCATAGTCCTCCACGTGGGCGCCCCCTGGTAACGGCAGTGTATCAATTCGCTGACGGCCAATGTCTTAGCGATAAGACAGTTTGGAAAAGGCAGATAGCTGTAGCCTGAATGGCTGACAAACACCTAAGCGTCTCAGGTCTAGTAGGATGGAATGACTTGCGTAGTTGGACCTGCTACATAGTTGTGTGGGCTCCAGCACGTTTATTAAACCATCTGAAGCAGCTATCTCCGAGGCCATCCCCCGAATGGGGTTAAGCGACGTGCTGACAACTCGTCCTTGTAAAAACCACTCCATGTCAAGAAACCTGGAACAAAAGCCTCGGATTGGACGGATCAACAACGACGACCACGCAAACGAATAAAAGATTATTCTTTCGGATCCTGGAATGTACGCTCCCTGAACAAACCGGGGGCCGAGAAGGCCCTCCTTCAACAGGTCGAAAAGTACAAACTGAGCATTACTGCAGTCCAGGAAACAAATTGGCTTGGCAGCGAGATTAATGACAAGAAATCGCACACAATTTTTACAAGTGGCAAACCATCGGGCCGCAAGGAGTTTGGAGTAGCATTTATAGTGGACAATCACCTCAAACCGCATATTACTGACTTCAAACCCATAAATGAACGGCTGTGTGCGATTCGCATCAAGACTCGATTCTTCAATCTCTGGCTCATCAATGTGCATGCCCCCACCGAAGTTAAAGAAGACGCAGTAAAAGACGAGTTCTACGCCCGCCTTGAAACTCTCTTCGACTCACTTCCAACAAATGACGTCAAATTGCTGCTGGGAGACTTTAACGCGAAAGTCGGGAATGAAAGTTGGCATCGGGGGACCTCTGGAGGCCACAGCCTCCATGAAGAATGTAACGATAACGGCCAGCGACTTATCGACTTCGCCTGCAGCAGGAACCTAGTCGTAAGCTCTACGTGTTTCCCGCATCGACGCATTCACAAGCAGACGTGGAAGTCTCCAGACGCACATACCGTCAACCAAATTGACCACGTCCTCATTTGCAGGAGATGGGCGTCTAGTGTCATGGATGTCCGCTCCTATCGAGGAGCAAACTGCGACTCAGATCATCACTTGGTGAAGACGACCTACAGATGTAGAATTTCCTCAGTGCACCAGTCAAGAATCAGCCCTCCCAAAATCTTTGCGGTTGATAAGCTCTTGAGTGATGCTACAGCGGTGGCGTATACTACCGCCCTTGAGGAAAAACTATCACCTATGCTACACAACATCAGCAACACAGGCGTCCATGGGTTCTGGGAAGAACTCAAGGGTACCATCAAGGATGTCGCAGAGAAGGTCGTGGGATATAAAGCCCGGCGAGCGCGAAATGACTGGTTCGACGAAGAATGCAAAAATTCACTTGACGCGAAAAACGAGGCCTACAGACAATGGATTCAACGGGGAACCAGAGCCAGAAGAGAAAAATATGACGAGCTACGGCGAATATCGAATAGAATAATTAGACGTAAGAAACGTAAATACTTTGACGAGCAGTTGCTGAACATAAACGAAAACTTAGCTAATAGGAACACCAGACAAGCGTACAAACTAGTAAATACAATTAAGAACGGCTACCAACCCAGGACTAGCCTTTGTAAGGACAAGGATGGAAACATCATCAGCGACACCGATGGTATTAACAAACGATGGGCCTCTTATTTTGAAGAGCTTCTAAACCGACCATCTAACATCCCCACACAGGAAGCTCTCGATGATATTGTTGATCTAGGCCCACCCATTCAACCCCCGACAGTAGAGGAAGTTGATCTCGCGTTGCGGTCACTAAAACGAAATAAAGCGCCGGGCGCTGACGAGATCCCAGCTGAACTGCTAAGATTCGGTGGAACGAGTCTAGTTGATGCCATACATCAATTACTCCTGCGAGTATGGGAGAACGAGGAGATCCCAGACGATTGGCGCAGAAGCATCATCTGTCCAATCCATAAAAAGGGAGATAAATTGCGATGTGAGAATTACAGGGGCATCTCACTAGTTTGTACGTCCTATAAAATTTTGACGAAAATTCTGGAAAATAGAATAAAACCGTACGCAGAACGAGTCATTGGCGAATATCAAAGCGGTTTCAGACCTGGTCGCTCCACAACCGATCAGCTCTTCTCAGTCAAACTGATACTCCAGAGGTGCTGGGAATACAACGTAAACGTATACCAAATCTTTGTCGACTTCAAGCAGGCATACGACAGTATCGATCGTGGAGTACTGTACAACATCATGCTGCAATTTGGTATACCAGCAAAATTAGTGCGACTGACAAAGATGACGATGACCAACTCCGTCTCACAAGTCAGGATCCAGAATAGACTTACTGATCTATTTGAAACACGCACTGGTTTGAAACAGGGCGATGGACTGGCACCGACGCTCTTCAACCTAGCACTGGAATACGTTATTCGGGCCATGAATATGGACAACAGCAAGACGCTGCTCATCAAGTCGACACAATTAGCAGCGTACGCCGACGACATCAACATCATGTCCCGAAGATTGACTGACGCAGAAGAACTTCTGCATACGCTCGATACCGCTGCAAAGGAAGTTGGATTACGTATTAACGAGGGTAAAACTAAAATAATGATGCAATCGGTGACAAGGACACCTGCACAACCAAGCATCAACGTGGGGGACCTCAACATCGAGTTCGTGAACAACTTCATCTACCTGGGTTGCAACCTGTCAAGGGACGCCAACGAAACTGACGAAATCAAGCGACGGATACAGTTAGCTAATAAGACTTTTTTCTCGGTTCTCCCCATAATGAAATCGAAGCATGTGCACAGAAACACGAAGCTCCGCGTGTACAAAACCATTATACGACCAGTGCTATGCTATGGCTGCGAAGCATGGACCCTAACTCAAGCCTCCGAAAACATGCTAGACACTTTCGAACGTAAGGTTCTACGGCGAATTTTCGGGGCTGTTTGCGATCGAGATGGATGGCGCATCCGGTACAACCATGAGTTGTATGAAATGTACGATGAGCTGCAAGTCTCGAAAATCGTCAAACTACAACGACTTCAATGGGCAGGGCATGTACAAAGAATGGACGATGATCGCATGCCTAAGAGAGTAATGAATGCAGAACGAGTCGACGGAGCGAGACTGCGAGGACGACCGAGATCTCGTTGGGAGAGCTCAGTAGGTGTGGACGCCGCGCAGCTGCTGGGCTCCCAAAATTGGAGGACGCGGTCACGTGACCGAGATAATTGGAGGACAATGATCCAGGCGGCCAAGGCCCGACGTCGGGCTGTCGCGCCACGATGATGATGATACTTTTACCTACTTAGCTGCTAACCCTAACAAAAAGCTTCCTGGAGAAAATTAAAAAGCACAAAAAATAGAAATAAAATAACAAACTTTTCCGCTTCTTAAATAGTTTTCGAGATAATCTTATTTTATAAACACTCCTCAAAAACAGTGAAAATGAGCCTCCTAATGTTGTTTCCCCCCTTAAGACTTAAGCTGGAGGGCAACCGAAACTTTTGTAATTTTTTTAGTCGAAAGCTACTTCTTGTATTTAGTGCTAATTTAGTGAAGACGAACAAAAAATTATTGCATTTGTTTTTCAAAAGCTACGATAGTGTCTGCCAACTTAAGACTTAAGCTGGCAGACAACTGAAAAACAAAACAAAAATTTAGTCACACTGCTTTTTGTATTTAGTGCTAATTTCGTATAGTCGGAAAAAATTGGTTACGCTTTTTTTCTAAAGTTATGGGTACTACTTTGCCTTAACCCCTAGCGGGGCATAGCGCGTCAACTACTCCTGCGCGCCATCGTACTCTGTTCTGGGCAATGGGGCGCAACTCCCCAAAAGACTTACCCAGTACCTGATTCGATTTAGCCATGTCTGTCTGTCTGCCGTTCGCACGATAACTTTCGATAGAATAAAGCTAGAGCCTTGGCCAAATGTTGTAAGTATGATCTACTTGATTGGAATTGAAAATGAACATGATTAGGCCAAGAGAACGCCTACCTGCCTTACATACTCATAATACATAAAAATAGCTATAACTCCCGATTAAATAAACATGAAAAGCTAGCTTTGGAAGATTGCTCGTGAGGATAATTTTATACTCTCTTGCAAAAATGAAATCGATCAGTTGGAAACTAACGGTAATTTTCTTACAAAGAGCCCCGTACTACCCTATTTTTTAAGTTTTTTGTTTATAACTCTTGAACCAATTGACCTAGACACCTGATTTTTGGCATGTAACCCTGAGGTGGGAAGCTGCTTGAGTTTCAGTAAGTTGGCCATAATCAGACCAAAGGAACGCCTACCTCCCCTACAAATAAAAAAAAAATAAATATACATTTAACTACGATACCTTTCGATAGAAATACACTAGCGAAGTGAACATTTGACAGAATGTTGGTAGTAAGATCTAATTAGTCGGCATTGAAAATGGGCATGATCCGAATAAAGGAATCCCTACCTCCCCTACAAATGAAGCTTCAAATAAGCGATAACTTTCGACAAAATGAAGCTAGTGACTTGAAGTTTTGGTCAAATGTTTGTACTAGTATGTTTTGGTTGGTTTTTTGTTGAAAATGCACAAGATCCGACAAACTAAACCTCTACCTCCTCTACATGAGAGACTTCAAATAAGTGATAACTTTCGATAAAATGGAGCTAGAGACTTGGAAAATTCGACAAATATTTGTAGTGTGTGTTTGTTGATTTTGAGAATGGTCAAGATCCTTCTGAATGATCGCCAACCTCCCCTATAAACTGGGCATATAGGAAACTCACTTTTAATGCATGTGGTCGTTGCCAATTGGTACTTTTGGTATCACCACTAGGTCTGTACTCCAGGGTATTGTAATGAACCACCTGTAACGAACCATATTATGGTCTGGCAGTGCTGCTCCCACCAGCAGATCGAAGCAGCACCTGATGAGTAGTGATCTGTTGGTGGTACGAAAGCAGAGGCCGAGGGTCCCAATACACCCGGACCCAGGTGCGAACGTGTGGGCGTCTGATCCGTTCGTCAACCATTCCATCCTTATCGACAATTTTTTTTTATTCCCCATTTTTACCTCCCCTGTTTATGTTGTCTTCCCCAGGCCTATGAATTTTTGTTAATACGTAAAGGACAGGGGCAACGAGCGGCGAAAACCCCGCCCACATCTCCCGAACTGAGCAACAGCAAGCATAGGCCGTTGCTTAGCTCGTTGAGGGGCCTTTTTCGTTGCCAGATGGCACGGCCCGACCTTCACGGTAACATGCTACCTTAGGCTCCGTTCCCACGGGCATCTTCGGATGCCCACCAAGCCGTCCGTTACAGTAAATACGCTTCGGAATAGTGACTTCGGACTATGAATAATTTAAGCCAAAAATAACAAAGTTACGCACTGATGTCCGCTCGGTGGCCGTGATCGTTCGGTCATCGCTTAACGATACTAATCTAGGGCTCGAAGAACAAATCTCGGTGCGATCAAACACTGCCTGTGAGTACTAATTGAACTCTCACAGTGCTTCGAACTTGTCAGTATAAAGACGGTACAGATAGGAGGTGCATGCTAGCAACTGCACTTCCGAAAAGTAGATATGCTATTGAAACGTCAACAAGGCATAGTAATGCTAGACATGTTGACGCACCCATGCCCCTGGAGGGGTCAAGGCAATTAGAGAGAGGCTGATTTCCGCTGAAGGCCGTAACTAGAGTTCTCCAATTGCGGGACGTGTAACGATTCCAATTTTTATCCGAAACCAAAAAGGTTTTAATTTTACATTACTAACTTATTTTCCAAGAATATGAGCCTCAATGCAGGTGAAAATTATGGAAATTAAAAGTTTGGCAGGTGTTGAAAAAAATTAATTTTCACCATTTTTTTCACTATTTGTGTAAAAAAAAACACCCTTAAAAATATAATATCACACCAAATGTTCATATTCTTCGTAATTTTATAAAGAATCATACTTTCAATTTTCGTAATGATCGGTTCATTACTTTTTGAGTTAGAAGTCCCTCAAATGAGAATAAAGTCATTTTAGGAAAAACGCTTTTGAAAAACAGAATATCACCGAAATAATCTCTTTTGTTGATGCTTCCAGTACCTTCTATACTGTTATTCGAAAACAAAAATGCAAAAGTGGGGTTCCGCTACGAGGCTACGTAAGTACATAAAGCGACTACCTGAGGTAGTGCTCCAACCTACCCCCTAGAGTGCGCTCAAGCCTGTGGACTATAACCGATGAGCACTAGGTTCTATGCTCATCAAATCTAAGCAAATGTGAATTTCGCTTTGAAATTTTTGGCAGCGTTATCTTGGATTGGTAAACTAACAATTTATGCAATAAAAAAATGATTTTTAGAACCTCTTAATGTGGTTGCCCCCCTTAAGCTGGCAGACACTACCGCAACTTGAAAAAAAGGGTAATTTTTTCCAGCTGAACTAAATTAGCACTAAATACAACAGGTAATTTTTGACGTGAAAAACAACATTTTTTCAATTCTTTGCCAGCTTAAGACTTAAGCAGACACTACCGTAACCACAATATAATATTTAGAAACAGATGTAATTATAATATATTTTTTCGACTGTACGAAATTAGCACTAAATATAACGAGAAATTATTGGCGAAAAAAAAATGTGTTTTTAAATGTATGCCAGCTTAAGTCTTAAGCTGGCAGACGCTGACGAATTTTGAAAAGTAAAGTGTATTAATTTTTTTCGATTGTACGAAATTAGCACTAAATAAGCCCAAATTTAGTACTCTTCTTTCAATTATATTTGCTACTTTTGCTCTACCAGCTTAAGAGAAGTGCCCAAAATATATTACTGCGAACTGCGATACAAGATTAAGAAAATCCGAGCTATCCAGCTTTCGTCGGAACAAAACAGTAAGTACATGAGCTGCATTGAAGCATGCATGGAATTTAGTGCCCTTTAATTTTGCTTTAGTAACTTTTTTGCTACGCACGGTTTTCGAGATATTTTGGAAAACCCGAAAAATGGCACCTTCTTCGTCCTCCCTCACTTTCCACACCTCGTATGTCGAGGCACTTTTAGTATGTTTACCTCCTAACTACTCCAAATAAAACGTCGTAGTGCATTTTTGCGTAACCAGCATTTCTATTCAGTCCCCCTTGTGAGTATTCATTTACTGAACTAATATCACCCGAGTATACGTAAGTTTTGAAAAGAAGATTTTCATATGTACGAGTATATTATAAAGACTGTCGATCGTAGGTTGTTTTATAAATTACAGGAATCTCTTGGACGTTTTAATAGATCAAGTATGAGTGTAATGTAATTACGTACTGTGTACCTATATGTTAGCAATTGACTATATTTATCAATTTTCACTGCAAAGGAATTACGATTATAGCTTTGGGTCAAATCAAAAGACAAACTTTTAAAAAATTACAATAAATTATATTATCTCATCGTCACAGTAAAACAATAATTTCTCTTTTTTTTTACAAAATGGCACGAGTCCACTTCCTGCGTAGTCCCATATTTTACACTTCGTCCTAAGTTACCAAAACAAAATTCGTGCGCTTAACAAAATCCCTTGTGAAAACTCCTGCACTTCTTCCTTTTTAATGATGATAGTAAGCAGCTGGAGCATGATAAGCGCCTGGATAAGCAGCTGGGTAGGCAGCAGGATAGGCAGCGGAATAGGGAGCGGCAATCTTGGCTACGGGAGCAGCGTAGGCAACAGGGGCGGCATATTTGGCAACTGGGGCAGCAACAACGGCTTTTTGGACGAGTGGTTCTTTGTGGACGACAGCGTTGAATCCGTTATGTGGGTCAGCAGTGTATTCGACAGTACGCTTGGTACCGTCTGGGTCAACGAGAGAGTAGCTTCCCTGAACAACATCACCGTTACGGGTTTCATGTTGGCTCTTTGAATCTCCAGTCAGACCGTCTTGGATGTCATAGGCGAACGAATATTGTGGATTTGGATCGTAGTCATCGACCTTAGCTGTAAGTTTATGTTATTATTAGATGTTACTGCAACGAAAATCAGCAGGAACATAAAAGATACCTGGGGCAGCGTAGGCGACCGGGGCAGCGACCTTGGCATAAGCTGGAGCGGCATAAGCAACTGGACCGGCAACCTTAGCTACAGCTGGATAAGCGGCATATGGAGCAGCAGCATAGTGAGCAGCTACTGGTGCAGCATAGTGAGCAGCAACTGGTGCAGCATAGTGAGCGGCGACCGGGCCACCATAATGAGCAATGGGAGCGGCTGGAAGAAGTCCAGCACGTGCTACGGCGATCAAGGTAGCGAAAGTAACGAACTGCAAGTAATCCAAAAATGTAATGGTTAATCCATGATTCGATATAACATCCCATCTGATCGTATCCTCGTTAGCAACTTTGTAATCCTTGTCGATTGATCAATTTACAAACACAATACACACACACCTTGAATCCCATTTCTTATCAGCTGTGGGTTTTACCAAACTTGAGTACTTAAAAACGATTCAACGACTGTGCCAATTCGTAGTTCAACCTCAGCTTTTATAGTTGTTACCTCTTGTCGCAAATTGCAATGTATCTTAGGTGTACCGACTTATCTTAACTAGTCACTATGTCGCGTTGTTCATATACCCCCCATTCAGCCAATGGAGCTGGCGGCATCTTGAATCGGTCTCGTGGGCAAGTGCGTTTTTGTTTAAGAATTGGTGCGTGGTACTCTGTATCTAAATTTATTGCATCAGAAAGGGAAGAAATAACATAAAACCTTCCTTTTTTCCTCTTTTCCTTGAATATTGAGAAAACTATGAGTTCTACGAAAAAAATGATCCAAGGACAAATCAAAGGAAAGTACATTAAATTTCATACGAAATGATATATGATACATCAGACCATGAAATGGTAGACTATACGGATACTTTAGGGTAGGTATAAGCATAATTAGATATATTGATTGATTTGATTGAAATTTAACATATACGAGTAGGTACGCTTAATTCAAGTTGATGATCTGCGGCACATTATTATTAGGCCAGTGAAATTAAGATAATTTTGGGGCTTTTTAATAATAATTAGGGAAAGATCTGGAAATAATTTTAATCCCTTCTATATATACTGAATACATGGAAACTGAGTTTTCACGGTCGTAGAAGGTGAGCTTAACTTTTGGAGGGCGAAAATCCGAGAAATTTGAGCCCTTTTTATACCCTTCACGGATGTGATAGGGTATATTAACTTTGTCATGAAGTTTGCAACGCACAGAAGGAAGCATCTCCGACCATATAAACTATATATATTCTTGGTCAGTATGATGAGACGAGTCAATTAAGCTTTGCCCGTCTGTCCGTCTGGTTCTATGCAAACTAGTCCTTCAGTTTTAAAGCTATCAAGCTGAAATTTTGTACAAAGCCTTCTTTCTATTGCACCCAGTATATATGTCGGAACCAACGGAATCGGACTACTACGTCATATAGCTGCCATAGGAACGACCGGTCCAAAAATTCGTCTTTGTGAGAAAAACTTTTTTATTTCTAAAGGTATCTTTTTCAAATTTCACAGGAATCAATAGTATCTATAGCTAAATAATCTTTACAAATTTTGTTGAAATCGCACCACTACGTCATATAGCTGCCATAGGAACGACTGGTCCAAAAATTCACTCTTTGTGAGAAAAACTTTTTTATTTCAAACGATATCGTTTTCAGATTTCACACTAATAAATAGTATCTTTATATAAATCACATTCCTGAATTTGGTTTAAATCGGACCACGACGTCATATAGCTGCCATGGGAACGACCGGCCCAAAAATTCGTCTTTGTGAGAAAAACTTTTTTATTTCTAAAGATATAGTTTTCAAAATTTTAGTGAAATCATATTTCCGAATTTGGTTAAAATCGGACTACTCTATCATATAGCTGTCATAGGAATGACCGTCCCAAAACTAAGTTTTTGTCAGAAAAACTTTTTTTATTTCTGAAGATAACTTTACGAAATTGCATATTATTCAATCGTATTGACTGCTAAGCCAGGTTCCTGAATTTGGTTGAAATCGGCCCACTATTTCATATACCTCTTATAGGAACAGTGAAATCGGAACAAGCTTTACTACTAATTTCAAAAATGCAAATGTACATACCACAAAACATAACGAAGGTATGATACCCTTCACGCGAAGCCTTCGGCTAGCTTGTTTTAATAATATTATTATTATTATCATTATAACTCCTAAACAATGCCTCGGATCGAAAAAAAAACTTGCAGGATTAGATTAAAGACCGTTAAATTCTGCGTTCAATGCACTCCTCAACGTTGAAATTCAGTAGCGTAGTCAAAACCGATAGTCAAAAAATGATAATTTTCTAGGCTTCGGAGAAAAATCACACTTTATCACTATTTAAGCTCACAGATTTTTGCAACGGAAGCTCCAATTGGAAAAGCTTATCTGTAAAAGTTGGGGATAATTTGATTGTTAGCCTAATGTGGCCAGTATTTTTCAATTCGGGCCATTTGTAGAGTAGTTATGAGCAAAAATTCAAAAATGCCTGCGCGTCGATTTATGCCTTAAAAGCTCTATCTCGGTAAGTATAACAGCTAGAAGTTTTATTTTAGTCTCAAATTGTAGATAAATCACTCTTGTTTAATAGAGTTTTGCAAGATTTCTTGCAAGACCAATTTAGGAGATACTATAAAGAAATAGGGAAAGCCAAAAAACTAGGCACATTTTCAACATGCTGGCGGGGTCCGCGGTGTTGGGGGGAAATAGAAAACTCGCATTTTGAAACAATGTACCAACTCAAACAATATATCAAAAATCGAAACTACCTTAATTAAAGCAACCAGTGTTATAACAATTGAATGACCAAAGTAATTTGACCTTTGCAAAACCACCGACTTTTTTTTATTAAAACGCCATAACTCAAAAACTATACCCGGTAGTACATTTTCGTAAAAACTAAATCGTAGGTAATATCCTACCCTAAACATTGAAAATAGCCCGTAGAAATCAGATGCTTTGTTTACTAGATTTGGCTCGAAAAAATAAGAAGGATTTGTAGCCCACGATCAACATGTTGCTGTTTTATCTTATTTTTCTCGAGTTTTCACCTACATATTATACTAATTTTGTTAAAAATAAAAACTTCCTATTTTATTGTAAACAATTTGTGTAAACTTTATATAATACTAATTTTTAAATTTCGGGTCATTATTTTTTTTTAATTAAAGGGCTGTACCCTTTAATTAAAAAAAAAATAATTTGTTCACACTTTTTTATTTTATCTTATATATATATCTACCTGCGATTCACATTATTTACCAGAATATACTAGCGGGTATAGTTTTTGAGTTATTGCGTTTTTATTAAAAAAAGTCAGTTGTTTTGCAAAGGTTAAATTACTTTGGTCAGTCAAATTTTTATAACACTGGTTGCTTTAATTAAGGTAGTTTCAATTTTTGATATATTGTTTGAGTTGGTACATGTTAAAAAATTCGAGTTTTCTATTTCCACCCCCAATACCACGGACCCCGCCACCATGTTGAAAATGTGCCTAATTTTTTGACTGGCCCTATTTCTTTATAGTATCTCCTAAATTGGTCTTATAAGAAATCTTGCAAAACTTTGTTTAATTAGAGTAATTTATCTACAATTTGAGACTAAAATAAAACTTCTAGCTTTTATACTTACCGAGATAGAGCTTTTAAGGCATAAATCGACGCCCAGGCATTTTTGAATTTTTGCTCATAACTACTCTAAAAACGGTCCGAATTGAAAAATACGAGCCATACTAGATGTATCAAATGGTTCACCGATGGGTCTAAAACGGAACAGGGTGTTGGTGCAGGTGTCTTTGGACCCAACACCAGGATTTCGATCGCAATGGGAGTCTCGCCCAGCGTTTTTCAAGCTGAGATCCACGCCATTGAGGTCTGCGCCAGAGTAATCTTGGAAACTGGACTTTGCGGCGCTCACATTGCTATCTATTTAGACAGCCAAGCAGCTATAAAAGCGCTCTCCTTATTTAAGGTCTCTTCAAAACCGGTGAAGGAGTGTTACAATCTCCTTCAACTCTTGGCAACCAAAAACCGAGTCTTCTTGTGTTGGGTGCCAGGCCATCAGGGCATTGAGGGGAACGAGTCTGCGGATGAACTTGCTAGACAAGGATCATCCAGTCGTTTTCATGAACCTGAGCCTTACTGTGGCTTTGGACTGGCCTCGGCCAACCTGCGGATCACAGATTGGTTTGCACGATTGCGTCAACAGTACTGGAACAACCTTCCAGGGCATCGTCAATCAATGGAGCTGATATTGCCCTTCAGTTACAAGGGTACTACTCAAATGAGTAGAACCCACCTAAGACTCCTAGTGGGGTACTTATCTGGCCATCACCTGGTCAGATATCACCTGAACAAGATGGGTCTGTCAAGCGAGACTGAATGCTGTCTTTGTCTGGAGGACATAGAAACGACCAAACACATCTTGTGCGAATGTCCCGCCATCGCGCGTTTTAGGATGTCACTCCTTGGGCAGGCTACTATCAGCACTGCAGAATTCAGGTTGATTCCTGCTAAGGACTTACTGCCCTTTATTAGAAGGGTGGACGGTCTTTTGGATTAATGAGCTACGGCACAATAGATCTTTATGGTCGCAGTGCCTTCCTGCTGGGAAAGTAGCTCGATTCTTCTATCTATCTATCTAGCCACATTAGGCTAACAATCAAATTATCCTCAACTTTTGCAGACGAGCTTTTTCAATTGGAGCTTCCGTTGCAAAGATCTGTGAGCTTGAATAGTGATAAAGTGTGTTTCTCTCCGAAGCCTCGAAAATTGTCATTTTTCGACTATCGATTTTGACTACGCTACTGAACAGAATTTCAACTTTGAGGAGTGCATTGAACGCAGAATTTAACGGTTTTTAATATACTCTTGCAAGTTTTTTTTCGATCCGAGGCTCCGTTTAGGAGTCATAATGATATTTTAATATTTAAAAAGGGCTCAAATTTCTCGGATTTTCACTCTTCAAAAGTTAAGCTCACCTTCTACGACCGTGCAAACTCAGTTTCCATGTAATCATTATCTATAGAAGGGATTAAAATTATTTCCAGATCTCTCCCTAATTATTGTTAATAAAATTTAATTTTACTGGCCTACATACCCATCTGTAAAAATCAGTTCAATCGATTGAAAACTAAAGATGCTTTTCATACCAGGTACTTTCAAGGTTTCTAAGCTTAGGCAGCGACGAAAAAATAGGAAAATAAAATGGAATAGTTTTGAAATTTGGCAAATTGATGGAAACAACGGTCGTAGTCATTTTCACAGAGAAGTTTTGTACGGTTCTTGGTATTCATCCGCCAAAATTTGATGTGTACATTTATAGTGGATGGGGTGGTATTGATAGTTTTGCAAAAACAATATTTGTGGAGGAGGTAGATGGATCGCACTTATTTGCTGTACCAACCAATTAGATCTTGCTACTACTACTCGTATTACTAACTTGCCTTTGCCCCTAGTGAGGCATAGCGCTTCAACTATTCCTGCGCGCCATCGTACTCGATTCTGGGCAACGAGACGCATCTGTCCCCGGGACTTACTCAGCGACGCACACTCGTCGGCAAAGATGGGCGTCATGAGTTTCTAGGACGCCTCCTTGATCGTCCTTTACTGGGAATAGGGTCGCACTTCATGGCATGCCCATCAATGCAGTTATCAAGATTCCGCAACGTTTGACAAATCTACTGCCATTTTCGCCTGCCTATCAGTTCGGCGATTGGCATCGCACCCAAGCGCTGATTAAGCTCTTCATTTAATATTGCTTCGAGCTGGAAAATCCTTAAAATTCAACGACAACAAAAATTTACGGAAAGTTCCCCCTTGCTGGTAACACTTACGGAAACTTTTAATGTGCTGCTCCCGTACAACAGCAACCAACCATACCAGGGAGCGGAGCAGCGTGGTCTTATAGTTGGGACGGTAAGCGATTTGACCTTGCAAAATATGATAGAGAAATGGAGTTTGGTATGATTGTTGGTGGTCCACATACATTCATTTTAAGAGATGGAGCCACGTTGGACCCCGCGCAGAGCGGTTGTGTGAGCGAATAACCGAAAAATTTGAGCCCTTTTTTAATATTCTCCTCATAATTTCTAAACGGTACCTTGGATCGGAGAACTTTATCGGCTTCAGAGATATGTTAGCTTGAAATGCCTCGAAAGGTGACGTTTTTTGACTATCGGTTTTGACTATACTACTAAACCAAATTGGATGTAAAATTTGACGCTCTTTAATTTAAATGCTAGTAAGTTTTTCGGTCCGAAAAGAACCACATTTTACCAATTTTCCAGCTCACAGAATTTAGAAACGGACGCTCCAAGTGAAAATTAAATAAAAGTTGAAGTTTTGAAGTCTATCGTGGGCAGTAGTTGGCCCAGTTTTATTGTGATTGTAATCAAATATGCAAAAATGTTTGTTTAGCGGTTTCAACTTTAATAGCTGTGTTTCGGCAAGTATAACAGCTAGAAGAAAATTTACTCGAGTTTAAAAAAGCTAAATTTTTTAACAGACTAATTTGGCTGATATTAAAAAGCAATTATAATACGTCAAACGTCAAAGTGTCGACACGAACTTTTTGCGGAGTTACTTTATAAAATTTAAATATCACATAAAGTCGATTAATTAGCACAACAACCAGCAAGCACTTCAATTTACTTAACATCCCGGACACGATTCCTACGGAGTATTTCAACCATCATACGTGTAAGTCGCAATTATCGAAATTGTATTCTTACGAGTTTCTGTGACACATCACCCTGAATATCCCAACGCGCGATTAGTAAATATTACGAGTATGGATTGCACTGTATGTCACCAAAATATCATCGACAAGAATGAAACATTAAATTGCATTACCTGTAAGAAGAATACTCATTTCTATTGTGCATCGTTGACGGAAAGTGGTTTCCGAAGGATGAACAAAGACCGACGAAATGCTTGGCAATGTCAAATGTGTCGGACTGGACCGATGGAGACTGCGTTGGTGCCTACACTTGTTAATGAAATAAAAGAGAGCATAGCTGCCCTCAGAAAGCAGACTGAGACTGAGTTCGCAGCAATTAAACAACTATTTATGAGTGAAATGGCTGAATACAAAAAGTCTCTTGACTATTGTTGCGATAAAATCGACGATTTTGATGGCAAGATAACTAAATACGAAGAAGCTTGTTTACAATTACAGAAAACTTGTAATAAATTAACTGAAGAAAATTCAACATTGAAGTCCCAAGTCAAGCAATTGACACAACATGTTAATCTCATAGAGCAACAACAATTATGTTCAGAATTGGAAATTTCTGGGATACCGGAGACTCCTAATGAAAATACAGCTGAAGTTGTGAGAAAGATTGCGGAGTTAATAAACTTGAAAACTGATGATCTTACACCGATATCTATAAAACGATTGGTTTCTGGAAATTCTAAGCGATCGGAGCCACGAAATATTATCGTCAAGTTTAAAGATATTGAACATAGGAGCAAATGGATAGAAGTCTCGAAAAATAATAAAAGGCATTTGAAATGTAATAAGGTTCATGAGAGTTTTCCCGACACTCCTTTTTACGTCAATGTCCACTTGACAAAAAGTAACAAGAAACTTCTTTATTTGGCTAAACAATTTAGTAAAGACCATAATTATAAATATGTTTGGGTCAAGGATGATTTCATTTTTATAAGAAAAGCTGACAATTCAAAAATTTATAAAATTACTTGTGAGATGGATCTTGATAGTTCAGCTTTGAATTAAGTTTTTAATAAATGTAACAAAATCAATTAGCGCAATGGCAGATACAATAAATAATTTATTGTTATTTGATCATAATAAAAACACAGTAATACTTAATGATAATAGACAATGTAAACACTTTTTTAACGATCCACTAGATTTTAAAATTTTTCATTTGAATATATTTTAAGAATTATTTCAAAAAACTTTAATGAATTATGTCTGCTGTTATCTGTAATTAGAGTAGATTTTGAAATTATAATTCTGACTGAGGCATGGCTATCACAAGACAATATAAACTATCAACTACCGGGATTTAAGAAAATAGTCAAACCTAACAAACTTAATAAATGCGATGGATTAGTTGTTTACTTAAAAGAAGGAATTAGTTATAACATAATGAATTTTGACCTAAATGAAGTTAATTCTATTATTTTAATACTTAAAATAGGAACAAACCAAATATTAGTTACTGCACTATACCTATATAGATCACCTAATGACTCTATCTTAAATATTTTCCTTGACGGTCTAGAATTATTCTTAGAAAACAATAAGATATTTCCAAACCATTTATTAGTTGGGGATATTAATATTGACATATTACAAAGTAACATGAGCCTACTTCAACATAAATACATGGACATTTTACATGGGTACGGTTTTACGAACTATCTGTATGGATGCACTAGAAGTTCACCCACGCGCGACTCATGTGTAGATCATTTATTTCTAAAATGTCAAAGACAATATACTTTTCATACAGCAGTGTATACCGCAAATATTACTGTCCACTATTTAACTGTTGGAAAGATTGTTCAGTCTCATGTCAATAGTTCACCAGACAAGCCAAAACACCAAACTGAAAAAGTACTAAATTCCTTGCAGCTTAGCCATAAATTGGAGGCGGAAACATGGGAAGCGGTGTATAACAAATCAAACCCTCAAACTTCTTTCACCACTTTTTACAATACACTACTAAACATCTATAATAGTTGTTTCTATACTAAAAAAAAAACCTAGTAGTAGGTTAAAGCAGCTAAAACCATGGATAACAAATGCTCTGGTTCGAGCAATCAGAACTAGAGATAAATTAGCTATCCGAGCACGAAAAGAGCCGTTTAATATCAACTTAAATAAAGAATATAAGAAATACAGAAATACTTTGAAATTACTAATCAGATCTGCCAAAGATAACTATTATAAAATTAAAATTAACAACTGTGGCAATGATATAAAAAAAATCTGGAATGTAATAAATGAGGCGACAGATTCAAAGAGAAGCAAAAGCGAACTTACCAACGACATAAGAAGTGCATCAGGTGAATTGATAAGCTGTGACCGAATAGAAGACGTGGCTGATATATTTAACGCGCATTTTGTTAATATTGGTCATGAAATATCTAACCGTGTCCGAACAAGCTATTCTTCAAATTCGCAACCAGCATTTTCCAACCCAAGTACACAATGCAGTTCACTGTTTTTTAGCCCGGTTTCTGAAAGTGAAATAATTCAAGTGATAAACGAGCTAAAACCTTGCGTAAGCCCTGGTTCTGATGGTCTTCATTCCAAATATTTGATGGAAAATGCTTCACATATTTCTAAACCTTTAGCATTTTTAGTAAATAATTGCTTGAGCCACGGATATTTTCCGACAGAACTTAAACAAGCCGTAGTGATACCACTCCATAAATGTAATGATAAGGAAAATCTTAATAATTATCGGCCAATTTCACTTCTGCCCAGCATTTCCAAAATATTTGAAAAGACCATTAAAACTAGATTAGTAAAATTTCTAGAAGAAAGAAATATCATATCTGATTCCCAATATGGTTTCAGATACTCTAGGAGCACCGAGGATGCAATTTATGCGGTTACCAAAAAAGTTGTATCCAACTTGGATAATGGTCAAGCATGTCTAGGAATATTCTTGGATTTTCAGAAAGCCTTTGATACTGTGAATCACAAAATGCTGCTTATGAAAATGTATAATATTGGAATAAGGGGCCTGGCTTTAGATCTTTTCAGATCTTATTTAAATGGGAGAAAACAATCAGTGCGCCTAAATCAGCATACAAGCTCAGCACTCGACATAACAATTGGAGTTCCACAAGGAACTATTTTAGGGCCAATCCTGTTCCTTATATATATAAATGACCTTTTGAAATTAAATTTGCAAAATTGTTCTGTGTTTGCGTTCGCAGATGACACCGTAGCCATTTTTAATGGAGAAAACTGGGAGAAAACATTCGAATATGCAAGAAAGGGCATGCAAGATATCAACACCTGGCTTAAAGCTAATTTAGTTTCTATAAATACTCAGAAAACAATTTTGGTTCCTTTTTGTCTTACTACCAATAGATCACCTCCTGTGCATCTTCAAATAATATTGCATGGAAATACCTGCACGGGTAGAAATTGTAATTGTACATATATAGAAATAAAGAATAGCGTTAAATATCTTGGTATAATAATTGATAAACATCTACGTTGGAGTGAACACATTTCATATATATGGAGTCGATTGCGAAAAACAATCTATAAATTTGTCGAATTGAGGTCGATTCTATCTATTGCCAGAATAAGAATGATCTTTATTGCTTTGGTTCAATCCATAATAGACTACGGAATTTTAACCTGGGGTGGTCTTTCACAAAGTTATTTAAAACTATTAGAATTACTACATAAAAAGATTATTAAAATTTGTTTGAGGAAACCAATTTTATATCCAACACAGCATTTATATAGAGAGTTTGAAGTTTTGACTATAGCGAATATGCATAAATTAAAGATTCTAAAATTTGTGTATAAACACCCTAATGAATTTCCACTCGAAGAGGAAACCAGATACTTAACACGTAGGCAAATTAGAAGAGTACTCAAACAACCAAGATATAATACATGCGTTGCACAACACCATGCTTTTTATTATGGACCACGTTTGTTTAACAGTTTACCAGAAATCATTTCTAGACGTACTAATTTTTACTGTTTTTCGAAATCAATTAAAAAATATTTGTTAGATTCCAGTATATAACCAATTTAACAAGCTTTTAGAGTTTAAATTATAACTAACATGAAAAAAAAAATTTACTCTCAAATTTATTAACGTGAATAAACCACTTTGATAAATATATAAAATATTCTAATTGAACAATCTCACACCACGAGCTATGCTCATTGTGAGATGACCAAAATCAGTCAGAATTACACATTTCATTATCCTAAATCCTAACTATTTCTATCTTTATTTTATATTTGTATTTTAGAACCTAATCAATTTAATTTTTTGTAATATATGTATTCAAACAGAATCAAATAAATCAAATCTATCAAAAAAAAAAAAAATTAAGTGATTTTTTTAAGATAGTGGCCTCCGCGGTGGTGGGAGGATTAGAAAATTTTAATTTTTCAGCAATGTGCCAACTCATGCAACATAACAAAAATTCGAAACTTCCCTAATTAATACAACCATTGTTGTAACAATAGGACACAGGCAATTTAGTCTTTGCAAAATAGCCGACCAGAGTTCATGTTCACACTGCGGCTAAAGCACTCGATCTCTGCTCAATAAATATAACATTAATAAAAAGGAATAGCTCAAAAACTATATCAGATAGAACATTGCACTTAATATTGAATCGTAGCTAATATGTTATTATAAAAATAGCCCGTAGAAATGAGATTAATTGTTCAAAGATATTGGCTACTCACCCTAAATGTGGTCACTGCGACCGAAGGAGGTCTATTGGGCCGTAGCCTATTTTTCAAGCAAAAGACCTTTCGCCACTCTTACGAAGGCTTGCATGTATTTTCAAGGCGCGATTAAATCTCACTCTGGCCCGATAGGTAGCCCAGAAGTAGCCTAAAGTCGGCTCTACTCATGCGGGCGGTATCTACATAGTTAAAGTCTCATCAACTCCTTTGATTGCCGCAGTCCTGTATGGTTACCTTAGTAGTGCCGTCGTATCCTTTTACGCCAATTCGTTATGATTGCCCTGGCTGAAGCTAAGCCCAGACCACAAAATTTGGTGATCAGACTTGCCTTCCAAGTTCCGCTGCTTCATTTTCCCCAATGCCACAGTGGCACCCAATACAAAAATATTTGGTTGACGATCGCCAGACATCAGAGAAGTTGAAGAGAGCCTATGTGAAGAGAGAGTCTTAATGGCTGGCTGGGTATTGTTTTCCAGAATTATCCTGGTGCAGACCTCAATAGCATGGATCTCGGCTTGAAAAACTCTACGTCATGTGTTGGGTCCAAAGACGCCCGCACCAGCTCCTTGTTCAGTTTTAGACCCATCGGTGTCCACGTGAAACACCTGGGGTCTGCCCGAAGATTGTCATTTTCTCATTCCGAGCGAGATGGTATGAGAGCTTTGAATTTATTATCGAAGCATAGCTCCGTGGTCATCAAATCTGATCTCAAGGAAATCTTCATGCCAGGAATTTGTTTCTGAATACATATTCATGTGACCAATATTACCACCGCATACATCGGAGGTTAGATTTATCCTAAGAGCATTTAGAGCTGCTGTTTATTTCTTACTAAATATAGATTTGTTGTGGGTTGTGTGTTTTTTTTTCAATAAACTTAATTAAGATTACATAATGTTATCACAATTTATTTACAACAAAATAGGGATTTTTCCTTCTAGTAGAAGGAATATGATATCCAGGTGAAAAGCCGAAAAAAGTAAGATAAAACATTTTAATCTTGATTGGGCACACATTTTGATTTTATTTTTCGGAGTATATGTATATCTAGTACTCAATAAATTTATCTGATTTCCACGGACTATTTTTCGTTTTAAGTAGAAAATTAGATGCGATTCAGCGTTTACCGCAAAATTCTACCTGGTGTAGTTTTTGAGTCGCTGAGTTTTAATTAAAGTAAGGTCGAAGATTTTGCAAAGCTTACAATGCTGCTGCAGACGCAGGTCGGGTATACAGGCGTCCAGTCACTGGCATGTAGACACACTCTGGTCTGGTCGGTGAACAATACGGACCGCCATTGGTCGAGGGCCCAATTTAAGTGATTCCTGACAAACGTGAGTCGCGCTCGCCGGTGATGTGGGGTCAATTTTGGGCCTGTAGCGGGCCGCCTTGGAGTCAAATTCGCTTCCTTTAGTCGTCTTCTCACTGTCCACTCGCTTACAGCTACTCCGCGAACGTCCCTCAGATTCTGCTGCACGTCAACTCCCGTGAGGTGCCGATTTCGTAGCATACTTGTCACAATAAAACGATCGTCTCTATCGGAAGTGCACCTAGAGTGGCCGGGTCGGGGTCTCTGATTGTAGCTATGTACCTTCCCCCCGAAACACTCTTGACACAGTAGACTGACGCATTCCTAGCTGACGAGCGACTGTTCTCTGAGTAAGCCCTTCCGAAAATAGGGCGGCAACTTGAGCCGCTTGCTGAGGTGTAGTACTCATGAATGACAAAATTATGACTTTTAATGCTTTAAACTTATTCAATTGACCTTCCAGATTCAACTGACCATTGAAAACCCTTTGCGGATGCATTAGGGTTAGTTTGCCTTGTAATAACCTATTCATAAATATTCAATTTCCCGACTTTTTAGCTCCAGGTAGCGTTCATTCATAAAACACTCATTAAATGGTGATAAAAAAAAAGTATCATTGTAAAGTTAAGATCTCAAACTTTCAAATGACATACGATTTGTAGGGATACATAACGTACTTTTAAAAATATACATACAAACACACGCGCTTTCGGTTTGATTCAGAATTTTTGCTCGCAAGTGTAGATCCCAGTACAAACATTTGACCAAAATTTCGAGTCACTAGCTTTATTTCATCGAAAGTTATCGTTTATTTGAAGTCCATTTGTAGAGGAGGTATGGGCACCTTCGGTCGGACCCTGCTCATCATTACCACCAACCAATTAGATCATGCTACAAACATTTAAACAAAATTACAAGTCTCTAGCTTTATTTTATCGCAAGTTATCGCTTATTTGAAGTTCCCTTTGTAGCGGAGGTAGCGCTCCTTGGGTCGGATCTGGCCCATCTTTAATACCAACTAACTCAATTCTACTTCAAATATTTGATCTAAATTTCAAGTCGCGGGCTTCATTCTATCAAAAGTTATCGCTCATTTGAAGTTTCATTTTTATGGGAGGTAAAGGTTCCTTGGGTCGGATCTTGCCCATTTTCAATACCGACCAACCAGATCCTACTACGAACACTCGACCTATTTCAAGTCTCTAGCTTCATTCTATCGAAAGTTATCGTGGGAATGGTCAGACAGACAGATGGGCAGAAAGACAGATATGGCTAAATCGAATCAGGAGGTAACCCATATCATTTATATTTATTCAGTGCAATACTTCCGGAGCCTCCTTTAAGGTGTTACATATTTTCGTCGTGACAAAAGCAATAGTGAAACCTGTGTATGTTGACCATCCGCGGTTCCAGTCGTAAACGGTCAACATACGCAGGTGGTCAAGTTGTGAAGGGGTGCTTATTGAATTTTTTTTTCCGTTAGCCTTATGACAGTTATGCTGTAGGCAGTAACATTATGTACTTTTTCCATAATTTACTCATAATGTCCTAATTTGTTTAGAATTGACACTATGATTTGCAAATTCTACACAAATTAACTTTTGCGATATATGAATAGTACAATATGTATGTATATGTACATATAATAGCAGGAACTCCAAATTTGTATGCAATAAGGAGTTATTTTAAATAAAAAAAAATTAATTGTATGCATTTCAAAATTTTATTCCTCTTCTTAATCCGGTTTACATGTAAAGTAGTCGTACAGATTTGATTGTTTTTTTCGTGTAACATTTTGGAAAGAATTTTTTTCTATTTCGTTTTTTAACATAAATAAATGTTCAAGTAGAGCTGGTTGATTTGCTCCTGCGTACCGAATTAGAGAGTCTGTTAAATTTATGGCCTCCTGGTTACTTGGAATGGGAAAAGGGTCATCGGCGGTTTGATTTTCAGTAATGTTGCCTTCTTCTTCGGGAGGTTTCTCCACAATCTCAGCTAAAATTTCGTCGATGGTATCACCAAGGTCTTCGTGATGGACAATGTCAGCATCTATTGATTGAAATTCGTCAGGTTCCAATAAATCATTCTGAATACTTTTGGGTAAACTTGAAATAATGTCTTCCAAATCCAGTTCATTTGATTCAGATGATGATGTCAATGGTGATAATTCTTGTAAAAAATGAAACCCTGCTCGATGGAAACACTTTTTTATTGTTTCCACCGTAACAGCTTGCCATCCTGCATGAAGCCATCGTATGGCATCTAAAACATCTATTGTTCTGGCAATTTCAGTTGCAGAACCGGAGTCGGAATCAATCGTTGAAATCAAATATAAAAGCAGCTTTTTTCGATAATATAACTTCACATTTTTAATTATCCCCTGATCCAATGGCTGAAGCTCAGACGTAAGATTTGGGGGAAGAAATTTAATTTCAACGTTTGAAAGTTGATTACTCGTCTTATGGCTTGTGGCATTGTCCACCAAAATGATGATTTTCCTTTTCTGCCGTTTCATGTCCTTATTGACATCGAGCAACCATTCCTCAAAAACCGACGAAGTCATCCACGCTTTCGAATTGTATCGCCAAAACACTGGAAGATCTTTTACTTTGATTGAGTTTCTCTTAAAGTTCCGTGGATAGGCAGCATTACCAATCACCAATGGCTTAAGTTTCTCACCAGTTGCACTGCAGCATAGCAAGACACTCAATCTTTCTTTAGCCATTTTTCCTCCTTTACATTTTTCTCCCTTTAGCACAAGGCTTCTGATCGGAAGCTGCCTATAGAACAAACCCGTTTCATCGGCGTTGAATTGATTCTCAGGAGCATAGTCTTTTAATATGTCCGGTAATTTTCCAGTCTTCAGCTGCTTTAAAGTCGACATTGGCACCTTCTCCAGATAAGGCTCGGAATTGAATGTTATTGCGCGATCTAAAAGACTCAAGCCATCCATTGCTCGCATGAAAATCGTCAATTCCCAAAGATTTCGAAATTTCCAGAGCCTTTTCCTGCAGCAACGGACCGGTGATTGGAATATTTTTTGAACGGCATTTTTTAAAAAACTCTAAAGCTTTATTGTTTATAGGCTCGAAAACAGTCTTTTTTAATTTACGCTTTCGTTCTGGATCAACATTTTCTTGAAATGCTGCTAAAATGTTGTCTTTATTTTTGCAAATGTTGACGACAGTAGATTTGCAGATTTTGAATTTCTCTGCTAGGAAACGTTGGCTTTTTCTGGCATCAACTTCATGCAAAATTTCCTTTTTCGTAGCCATATTTAATTCCACTTGCCGTTTTCGCTTTTGCGCCATCATAACCTGACAAAACACATTCCATAAATCTAAAAACATACTACATATACACACATTATCAGATTTTATTACATACCGCACTTCTACCGGAAAAGCCCTAAAACACCTTTCAATATTATTAAATTGTACATATACAACTTGCAATTCCTACGAATTTTCACTTCACTGTGATCTTGAAAATTATGTACAAGAAAGTCCTACAGTAAAATGCGTTTCATCAGAAAAAAGTAAAAAGCTGCTTGTGCAGTTTCTAACGAAAGCTGAGACACATACATACATAAATTGTGTTCAGGAAATTCCAAAGTGGTCAAGTTAGAGGGTGAACTTTCAAGTGGCGGTCTTTGATTAGAAGGTCAAGTTACAAGTTAGACAGGTGGTCAAGTTGTAAGGGTGAAATTGTATGTGAGACGTAGTGATCTAGGAAAAATCGGTCAAGTTAGGCAGTTGGTCAACTTGTAGAGGTGGTCAAGTTCGTTTCACTGTACTTTATACGATAAGTCTAGGGTATAAAAAAACAACTAGAATCCTGAGCTAACTGGCAAATATTTTAGAGGAGAGGAGAAATAGCAAAGAGAAAAAAAAATGAATGTCCCATTATTCATATGATCAACAGGTTACAGAGAATCCTGCGACCAGCAGAGGCGCATTACTGCATTTCTTCATTCACTCATAAACTCTGTTAATTTCTGAGCACATGTACAATATAATACAAAAATGCAATACTAGGAAATCAGAAATTTAAAACTTACTTGAAAGGACAATTCTAGCTAACAGAAAGGTACCCAGGGCTCCTCCGCGCTTTGTCCGGATACCGACGACGCTCCAAATGCCGGGAATTCAAAGCCTTCATGAAGGCCTTAGGTACGTGGCTAAACCACAAAAGATAAACACAACACCAGAATTACCTTGTTAAACTGACTCTAAAAAATAATCTACACTTTAGGAATGATGGTACAGAGGAAAGCACAGCTACTTGAAGGGAAAATACGTGAAGTAAAGAGGCTATGTCCTAAGACTTAGAGCAAGTAGCCTTAATGTGCTTGTGGAGATGCAAATCGGTGGAAGGGTCTTTTTATTGCTGTTCTGTACCAGAACTGGGCCCCATGTTGGGCGTAAAATATGGAACGGATGGTTTGGTGGGCATCCGAAGATGCCCGTGGGGACGGGGCTTTAGGTAGCATAATGACCGTCAAGGTCGGGCCGTGCCATCTGGCGAAGAAAAAGGACCCTCAACGTGCTAAGCAATGGCCTATGCTTGCTGTAGCTCAGTTCGGGTTACGTGGGCTGGGTTTTCGCCGCTCGTTGCTCCTGTCCTTTACGTATTAACAAAAATGCATAGGCCTGGGGAAGACAACACAAACAGGGGAGGCGAAAATGAGGAATAAAACAAGCTAGCCTTCGGCTAGCTTGCCGTTGTAACTATTGGTGATTTTGCCACTTTGAAATTGGTAGTAAAACTTGTTCCGATTTCACTGTTCCTTTGAGAGGTACATGAAATAGGGGAGCGATTTCAACCAAATTTAGAAACGTGGTTTGCCAGTCAATATGATTGAATAATATGAAATTTCGTAAAGATATCTTCAGAAATAAAAAAGTTTTTCTAGCAAAAACTTGCTTTTGGAACAGTCGTTCCTATGACAGCTATATGATACAGTAGTCTGATTTCAACCAAATTCGGAAATATGATTTGGCTAAGGATACTATTTATTACTGTGAAATTTAAAAAAGATATCTTTAGAAATAAAAAAAGTTTTTCTCACAAAGACGAATTTTTGGACCGGTCGTTTCTATGGCAGCTATATGACGTGGTGGTCCGATTTCATTGGTTCCGACATATTTACAGCGTGCAATAGAAAGAAGGCTTTGCACAAAATTTCAGCTTGATAGCTTTAAAACTGAGGGACTAGTTTGCATAGAACCAGACGGACAGACGGATAAAGCTTTATCGACTCGTCTCATCATAGTGACCAAGAATATGTATAGTTTACATGGTCGGAGATGCTTCCTTCTGTGCGTTGCAAATTTCATTCACATCCGTGAAGGGTATAAAAATGAGGCAGTAAGGATGGAATGGTTGGTGGACGGCCTAGTTGCCCTCGTGCTCACATTGGGGTCCAGGTGTACTGGGATCCTCGGCCTCTGGCTTTGTACCACCAACAGATCCTTACTCATCAGGTGCTGCCATAGATATGCCGGTGGAAGCAGCACAACCAGACCAGAATATGGTTCTATATACATTCTCTTCAGCAGGATATACCAATCCTGGATAATCGTAAAGAGTTATTTTCTTTTGTAGATTCCAGGGAAGCGAGAAAACTTCAAAATCACTTTTTTAATAATTTTCACAGAAGTGCATTCTCATTGACTTATTTGCAAAAAGCTGATTCGAAAATCGATTTTTAAAATGTTGGTCCACTGTAACATTTTACGTGTTTGTTTGAACTAAACAGTTTGTATGTAAAAGTTGAGGATAATTTTATAGTGAATAATTGGATTTCTTCATTTTAGTTATGCGACTACTGTGGGCGGAGATAAAAGCAAAAAAAATAAAAGAAAACAAAACACCACATAGGTACCGTTAGAACATTTTTCAGGTGGTGCAAATTTGAATTTTTTCTGACTAAGCCTCTATCGATTTCTAAAATAATCTAAGAGTACCTGCCATGCGCTTTGAAACTACCATGGAGTATAAGGTTTAAGGAAAGGTACTCGTAGTATATGTACTTGTATCTAATTTAATGTTCCTAGCTTCAGCCGCTCAAAAGATACTTTCTAGGTTGATGTCAAATCGATTTTGAAAGAGATTTGTTTCTGACTGAAAAAAAATCTAAAATCTAAGATATACTCTTGTCCCTAGGGATTCCAAATAGGTCAATACTACTATGGAATGGATGTTGACGAGTACACTCGTAATTTGACCTAAAACAGATTAATGACCTTCTCTCTTGCATTCTTTGTCGTCGCCGTCAACATTTAGCTACCAGCAACAGTTATATCTTAGTAGATATAAATACATTACGCAGTCCATTAAAATAAACATGTTGTCGAGGTAACTTGCTAACAACTAGTGCTCGCATTTTTACCTTGTCTTTAATTTTCTTTGAATTTCTTTTATATAGATCAAATCGGGTGCGGTTTCAACCATTCGTGGAGTGAGTGAAAGGAGAGCAGTATATTGTACCTATATATAGTGGAGTTTATTGTATGTAAGTATATATCCAAATTATGCAGCTTGAGATTAAATGAAAAAGATATGGGAATGGACTATGACTCTGTCCACCTTGGCGGCAGAGTTCACACTTCATCAATTTCTGTATATTTTAGACAATTTTTTGAATGAATGGAATGGCGACGTAGCTTACAGTCGACTTGTTATTGAGTCTTTTTATCTTTGTAGGTCTAGTACCTCGGGCGTTTAATGTGCGCGAAGTTTCGAATAATCCAACTACATATTGTTTTTTGATAAACATTGGCAGAGCTTCTGGAAGACTTATTAGATTTTGGGCCGTTTCCACAGTGTCCTGTTAAAATTTATCGTAGCAACAAAGTGCCTATTAGCACAATTTCATTTTCTCAATGTCTCTTTAACGTCCATCCGATCGAAAACGCTAAAAGGGACCTCATCTGCTCTTTAAATTTTACAAATAAAGATAAGCTTCAAAAGTCCGACAGCAAGTCTTCGCTTAATCGTTTGTCCAAAACAAATCCCAATACCTTGCAATCACTCTAAAAGTTTATCCCAAACAAAATCCCAACACCTTGCAATCGCCATAGAGAAGGAAGGAAGGAGATGGAACCACCATATACTGAACACTAAATTCTAAATTCGCATGCGTAAGTAAACATTCGAGCTCTACTGTCAAATGAATATGTTTTAACTGCAATGCCCGTCCATAAGCAAGTGAAAAATGTCGACTCATCCCCCTCATACTTCACCATTGACCAAATTACTTAATTTCTCTCGGACAATTTCATTTCCTTTTATCTCCCTCTTCTGAGGCGATGGTTTAAAAGTTTATTCAAAACAAATACCCAACAGCGTGTCTCCGGTTGAAAGTTCAACCAGTTCAACCCAATACAATTTTAAGACACGTTCGTCAAGTTTTTCGCTTGTTGATTGATGAGAAAATGAAAATATTTATCGTGCAGTTTATCGCTGGAATAAGTTCATCTCCCTGTTAGCTATCGGGCAGTTTAAGGAGACATTGAGAAACGGGCCTTTGACTATTGAAAATAAGCTCTCCAAAACGGAAGCTTTAAAGTTCGTCATATGTATATTAGCGAAACGTTTCTTGGGACAAAATGGACGCCCTCCGAATGTCCCCTTCCAAATTTTGGGGATACACACTGCCTTCCAATTCAACGCGAGCCAGACGTCATTTTAAAAGTCAAGTTCGATGACAAACTTAATTTTAACTTATCCGATTTAATTTAACGCACCGTCAATTGCAAAAGTTTCGCATAAACATCTTGGTGGCCGCCAATACGTAAGAACGTTTTCTTTGTTGCCATTTTAACACTGACAACACAAAACAAAAACAAAATTTGACTCCATTAAGTTCGGATATCGTGGAGAAACGTCGGAGCAGCCGGGCTTTGGCTTGTGGATTTTGGGCAAGGTTGATATCCAACTTGGATTACGGTGGATTCACCATGAAACCCACATACACTACGGATTTGGGATTAAACGCGGGAAAATTTTGGATTTTGAACGCAAATGTGTGTGTTATCTTTAGGGCGGACAAATGGAGGTAAGACCCACCATAGACGAATCGATCGATCGGCAGATCCGTCGTCCGATGTCGATATCGTCCGATGGACCGACCTGTGTATGTGGAAATCGCACCAATTTTGCTCATCGGCCGATCAATTTTTGTATGCCGATATTTTAGTGCAATTTTCGTGCGATCCGTAGGTCTGATGATCGATTGTATGGTGTACTATGTGATTATCGGAAGTGAATGTCAAATTAGTAAATTATGAAATTCGACATATTCTGATGACTGAAATGGCTCTGGAATAGAATTATTAAATATGTGGTATATAAAAATTTCACACAAATTCAAATAGTTGACAAAAATTAATCTAGGTTATATTGGAAGTGAATCATAACTTATTTTTTTGAATTGTCATTCGTTCACATCGCACGAAAATCGGACAGTGTGTGTGCAGCGGAGATCGCCAGATATTTTGTGGCGATCCGTCCGATCGACCTGACGACGGATCGCACAGTCTATGGTATGGTGGTATTTGATTTTACAAAACCAAGGACAAAATGCTTAATTGTGTACTCCTATACTCGTATGTACACCGTTCAATGTCACTGTATTTTTTTAAAAATTCAGTATCATTTGGCTAATTTAATGTGAGATATCAAAATAACTCACACCACACACCGAATGATTTATTGCAAAGTTGTTTTTCGTGCCAAGCAAATTGTTGGGTGTCCACTCGATTTCGATTGGTATCATAAAAATAATTAATGGCATGCTAAATTCTTTCGGCCAACTTAAATATCAATTACTATGTTAGTACATGCTTTAAGTTTAAATCTTAAGGAGTACATTTATTTGCAGGAATAAAATAAGGTATTAATACATGAAAAACTGGCGAGAATCCGTAGGAAAATTGACTATAATCTCAAGTGCAGACGAGAATCTGTAGGAAAAACTACGGAGATAGATATTTCTGCGGGAAAATCTGAACACAATCGCTCAGATGTAATATTTTCCTGCATGTATGTATGTCGTAACTTTCTCCTACAGATCGTAGTCTTGCGATTATCCTTATTTTTCCCGAAAATTCTCTTCAGCACTTGAGATGATCAGAAGTTTTCCCTACAAGATTCTCTTTAGTTTATCATATAGATACTCGCCAGTTTATCCAAGATTTTCTTCGGGTTTTCTTGCTGGAATATTTTCAGTGATTCCCGTAACAGAATGGGTTATGAGATCATCATTTTTTTTCCGTTCCATATATTATATAATGGACGGGCATATGCAATGATCCGTGATGTGTGTTTGTCCGTTAGTCCGAACACTTCCCGTGGTTCGCTCTTAATCAAATTCGGTATGTAGGTTCTTTGACTCACCCTGATCTCGAAAAGGCGGTAGCAAATTCGATCATCAACTGGACTTGCTTGATATTCTGCTGTGATCAAACCAGAGTTACTCGCCTAAGTCTTTTCAAAAATCATCCTTCCAGGCTTTCCCGTGGTCCGATTTACATTTACATATACATAATTTGACACCTGGCTTCCTTGGATGATTATAAGTAATCATAGATATCTACATTAAAGGAGAGCAGCTGAAGTCTTGTACAAGGCTCAAATACCTGGGCTCGATGGTGAACAAGGAAGATACTTACGATAATGACATCAAACATCGCATCAGTGTCGGTCGGATGAAATGGCGAGAAAACTCTGGAGTTTTCTGCGACAAGAAGATGCTACGAAAGCTTAAGCGCAAGTTGTATAAAACGGTCGTACTTCCTGCACTCATGTATGCGTCTGAATGCTGGACTATGTATAAAAAATGACTGCGACTGAGATGAAAATTCTACGGATGTCAGCCGGTGTGACCAAAATCGTACCAGAAGTACCCACATCCGAAGCAGCTTGTTTGTTGAGCAACCGATCACTGAAAAGCTCGAAGATCGTCGTATGGATTGGTATTGCCACGTTCTAAGGGGTCCTGAGAACCCAGTCATGAAAGCAATATCAATGAATGTTCCATTTGCTGGACCCAAACGCCGAGGCAGACGGAAACACACGTGGATCGATCGGATTAAAAAGCAACAACAACGCGAGCGAGCTGCCTGCAGAAAGAAGCTGAGATTATACCGCCAAAATGGGCGAAGTGCCAACACCACAGGCAGAGCAACGTTCGTGAAGCCGCAGAGTGGTATGAAATGGCAAGGAGGAAAAAGATGATTGCGGGTGTTGAGGCGAATGCACTAGACCAGAGGTCGGCAAACTTTTTCTGAAAAGGGCCAGATATTTAAAGTTTTAAGCTCAGCGGGCCGGATAGGAAATTCGAAATGAAACTGCTTACCGTGTGCCAGCCGTATCGTATCTATTACGCACAAATCAAATGACGAAATCGATATGTGTTTCTGCAAATGACCGTAAACCTGTATCGATTTCGTCAGTTCGAAGTAACGAAACAGATAAGATATAATTTCTGATTTAACTAGATGCAGACGAAATTTATTCGAAATTATGAGCAATGTAACTGCTAGATAGAAGAAAAAAAAGCGGTTATTTTTTTTCCTGCCGAAATTAAAGAGAATTCAAGTAATTTCCTTATTTTTTGCATTGTTGTTATTGAGGGTGAGTCCTGAGTGAATTCCCCCTTAGTATGTAATATAGGTATAATATCTGCATCATAACGAAAAACCTTATTGCCTTACGTGAAAATCTATTTCAGCGATTGAAATTCTTGACAGAGGAGACCGCAGTAAAATGTGAATCTCTACAGGCTAATATCGCTAGACAAATTGAAAATATGCTGTGTTTAAATCTCCGTATACAGGGTGACGGAAGCGAAATGTTCCACCCGCATTGATATTTCAGGTTAACATGTTGTTGTTGAACTGTATTGCACTGGATAGTCATGTAAGAAAAAGTGAGCTACTACTATTCAATAAAGCTCATGAACATTTCCAGACCGATACTCAAATAATATCGTTTATTTCAGGAAACACTTTAGTTTCTCTTTAAACATTAAATTTATAACAAAAACTAATTACCAAAAACTATCACCAGTCCATCTAGCTAAAGCTGTCGAAATAGGCACAATTGAATTACTATTTTACACCGCAAATGCCATCGGAAAACGTATTTGCTTCGTTACCTGGAATTGACGAAATCGATGCGAGTTTAAATTCATTTAATCGCATCACACGCATCAATTTCGTCACCGGATCTGGAGTAGTGAATACATTAAATGCGTCACCCTGCAAGCAGTACAGTGTGGCCAGGTTGATATTCAAGTTTCTTGCAAAGAATTGTGTTTCATTGAAAATTGCAAGCTTGGCTGGTTTGGCTTCATTCTGCATACAAACTTAGTATGCGTGTGTAGATTAGCTTGACAGCGTGTCATTGTGTTGCCAATTGAAACACTGTGGACTCAAGTTCGCGCCCTTACGGGACAAATCCTTTTTGTCTCCTAAATTTCCTCTATTTTAATTAGTCTGAATTTATTGGACAAGTATATGTACCGTGAGAGGCGCGAACCACAGCCGGTACGCAGAATGAAACCAAGTGAACCAAACTTTCAGTGATCAAGTTGGTGCTCACCATATATTCAAGGACCTCGAAGCACTGTTTTAGTAGTCTCAATAAGATCTTTTGTTAAGAGTGTATACGTGCTCTAATGCCTACATCGTTTTCTGCACAGATAGCAATTAGCGCCACGAAGTCTCCGAATTAATATTTCCTTGGCGCAGGATGTAATGGCATGGAAATAGACTTAATATACGCTGGGCCAAACGTCCATAGCAAGATCCTAGTGTTTAGTTCAAATACCCCACCACAGACCCTGTGATCGGTTTTTACCTAGGACCTTGACAGGGACTGCTATTTGGATTAGTTATTATTCCAATTGAGTCTCCAATGTAACAAATAAATTTGTTTTGAATTCAACTCTAACACACTTCGTTGTGATAAACAAAAATCGATTTTAAATTATGTGTTTGTATAAATTCGATTTTGTCATGTCAAAAATGATATTAGCTCGCGGGCCGGATGAGAACCAGAGGCGGGCCGGATTTGGCCCGCGATCCGGAGTTTGCCGACCCCTGCACTAGACTACTGGTGAAGGTATTTTGAGTTCTTTGGTGGGAAAAAAGGGACATGTATCTGTTGCTCAATAGATGCTATATGTGTTCGTCTGTTGATACCGTATCTGTTGCTCAGTAGATGCAGAATCTGTCAATCAATGTTATTTCCAATTTATGTCCGCATAAATTTATAATAAAGCATCATCATTACAAAAAAATTTTTGGTTTAAATATGTCCATTTAAAATAAAATATTACGGCAAGATTTTGCCTATATTTCAACCCATTCCAATACCAAATCATGCTACCACTTCTGCACCTCAGAAGTAAAAGGGTAAAAATCCAAAATCACCGATTTTAAGCTAGGCTCTCCATAAGTGTCATATCTCTCCATAGTACCATAAATGGATAATGAGAATACTGCAGATAGGTTATGGTACTTTTTGAGATTTTTTTGTATCCAAAACTGTCTAGCCCATAAAAGCTGCACAAACGGAAACTTTGTCACGCTAGTGACATACTAGCACTTCCGTACAAACAACTTTATCCTTGGAAGTCTGCAGAACCAATAAATTCCAGAAAGAAGTAACGAATTAGCAAATATTTATTGTTTTCATTATGCATCAACTTTTTGTTAGATTTGCGCCAGTCGGGATAGTACAGGGGGGTACAAATGTGGTGTCCCTCCCATATATAAGCTGGAGTCCTGGCGAATCGGCAGGAGCAGTAAATTCGGGAATAGAGCAATAAATTATTAATTAATTATCTCTTTAATTATACATTGAATTTGAGTAAAATACATACATATATGCCGCATTCAGAAGGTGTGCTCAGGTTACGTCGTACTTACTCTACCATACAAAAAACGTTATCCTGGCAAGTCAGCAGGAGCAATAAATTTGGGAATAGAACAAAAAATTAGAAAATAGTTATTGCTTTCATTATGCATAGAGTTTTTGTTAGATTTGTGCCAGTGGGGATAGTACAGGGGGCACAAATGTGGTCTCCCTCCCACATCTAAGCTGGAGTCCTGGCGAATCGGCAGGAGCAATAATTTCAGGAATAGAGCAATTAATTATCTCTTTAATTACATTGAATTTGAGTAAAATATATGCCGCATTCAGAAGGGGGTGCTCAGGTGACGTCGTACTTGCTCTACCATACAAAAAACGTTATCCTGACAAATCAGCAGGAGCAATAAATTCCGGAAGAGAGTAACAAATTAGGAAATATTTATTGCTTTTATTATGCATCAAGTTTTTGTTAGATTTGTGCCGGTGGGGATAGTACAAGGGGGTACAAATGTGGTGTCCCTCTCATATATAAGCTGAAATCCTGGTGAATCGGCAGGAGCGATAAATTCGAGAATAAAGCAGCAAATTAGCAATTAATTATGGCTTCCATTTTGCATTGAGTTTGGAGACGATAAATGCCGTATTAAAAAGTGGGGGTCCTAGCGTAACGTTACGCTAACACCACCATGCATAAAACATTATCCTGGCAATTCGTTAGGAGCAATAAATTCCGGAATAGAGCAAAAAATTAGCAATTAATTATGGCTTTCATTTTGTATCAAATTAGGGTGCGATAGATGTTGGATAAAAAAGTGGGGGTGCTAGCGTAACGTTACGCCACATAAAATCGTCAATTCTGACGAATCGGCAGGAGCAATAAATTCGGGAAAAGAGCAACTAATTAGCACCTAATTATGCACCATGCCTGACGCCGATACTTAGTGGTGGTGGTGCCAGCGTAACCGACGTCGGAAATTCTGGAAAACAGAATAAAACCCTAAAATTGAACTATGAATCAACGAGGCAGTTGCAAAACCAGAATCTTGTTTTGGGCAAATGCTGAGGACATTCATACTCGTGGACACAAATATTATTGGTTTTCTGGGAAAGCCAATCATTCCTTCTCCCCTTTCTGTTCGACAACCTACTCACCCCGAAAATGATCTGCAAGGCAGGCGTCACATTTATTTTCGTTAGCACGAATCAAACGCTGCTTATTGTCAATCATAATGAGATCATAATAAAATGAATGTCACCGAATAACTGGATAATGTCTAAATAGCACTTCCAAACAATTTATTGTACCATTCACTTCAGTGAATTAATCCACAAATGTGATTGTGTATCTGCAACTGTAATGTCTTAACTTAACTGTCTTACATGCGTTTCACTTTACCAATAAATTCCGCTTGGGGCAACTCAATAAAATAAACTTCTAATGATCAAATATCAATTAAAATTCCACACATATATTACTCCGCCTTCAAAATTTATTGATAATTTGCCCTATCCATGTGCGAATACATACGTCGAGAGAATGTAGTATGTGTATAGTCTATGCTCTCATGACCAGACACTATCGGGCCCAACAATTTTGTCAGGTTATGCGGGGGGGTCTCCGCTTTAAGACAACGCGAACATTTCTTTTAAAGCAGCTTTCCAATTTAAAAAAATCAAATAACCAAATTTGAACCGGTAGCAAAATTGAAAAATGTTAATCACATGCTAATCCCAGGGTTGGCAATCACTGGTTTTATTAGGGGGGGGGGGCCAAAACGCTACCAAAGCCCAACAAACCGCCGCGCCGGACGAACCAAATTCATATTATCCTATTTGCCTGATAGGCACTGCGTGGAAGGTGCTGGCTCGAAAAGAAAACCAGTCCGGAGGCGGAAACATAACTATACACCCTAGACTTGTACAGCGCTAGTGGCGATACCAAAAGTATCAATTGACAACGACCATATGCATTAAAAATGAGTTTCCCATATTGCCAGTTTATTGGGAAGGTTGGCGCTCTTTCAAAAGGATCTCGACCATTCACAAAATCAACTAACTAACCCACACCTATCGATCTATCGCTTATTTGAAGTCTCATTTGTAGGGGAGGTAGAGGTTTTTTTTGTCGGATCTTGCGCGTTTTCAATAACAACCAATTAGATCCTAGTACAAATATTTGGCCGAGATTTCAAGTCACTAGCATCATTTTATCCAAAGCTAACGCTTATTTGAAGTCTCATTTGTAGGTAGGGGTTCCTTAGGTCGGATCTTGTCTATTGTCAAAACCAACCAATTAGATAATGCTAAAAACGTTTGACTAAAATTTCAAGTTTCTCGCTTCATTCTATCGAAATTTTCGTGCGAACGGACAGACAGGCGGACAGACAGGCAGGCAGACAGACATGGCTAAATGGAATCAGGAGGTGGCCCTGATCATTTATATATATATATATATAATACAATGCTATTCCTCCAGAGCATAAGGTGTTACATATTTTCGTCGTGACAAAAACAATACACCCTATACTTAATAAAGTCTAGGGTATAACACGACTACCTGCCATCGGAGAGGAAAAAGGCGGCTTTTAGTTAGACCCTAGACAGAGAGTACAATTATAAAAGTAGGCGTTCCATAAGGATCTGCACTCGGCCATATACTACTTTGCCTTAACCCTTAAGTGGAGCTTCGTCAACTACTCCTGCACGCCATCGTACTCTGTTCTGGGCATTGGTGCGCAACTTCTCAAAAGACTTACCCAGCGCGCTACGCTCCTTTGCCACAGATCGTCGCCATGTGATTCTAGGACCCTCTCTTGGTCGGCCTTGGTTGGAAATGAGGTTCCATTTCAAAAGGCAGTAAACATGCCGACTTTCCACCTCGTCCTGTTGACCGCAATCGCCTTCAGCTCTCTCCACGATTTGCCTATAAAGGCGCCCTCGCTTTCAACTGAACTTCTTCACGTGTTTCTCGGCCGTCAAACATGTCGTCTTGCGTTAGCTCCTTGTGGGTTCCAATCGAGGGTCTGTCGAGCGATGTTGTTCGGCCGTTTACGGAGGGTGTCACCTATTTATTACCACTTTCTTGTTTTGATCGAAGAGTCTATCCTATCCTGGCGAGTAATTGTAAGGAGATCGTTGTTAGAATGTGTAGGATGCGCTGTAGACAGTGGTTCACGAATGTGTGCAACTTAGTAGTTATATCGTTGGTCACCTTCCAAGTTGAACAATCATATAAAAGCACTGATTTTACGTTGGTTTCGAAGATCCGGAGTTTGGTGCGTCTGGAAATGTTGTTGTTTTGCCATAAAGGAGTCAAACTGAAAAAAGCTGCTCGAGTCTTGTTGATGCGAGACAGTACACCAGCACCCGCTGCACCTTCTGCTGTAACTACACTTCCGAGGTTGCAAAAATTGTCAATTTTTGACATGGATATGTCTTATAGCTGGGGGTCATCCTAAAAATTTGTCCGTCACACGAAATGTCTGTTTTTCTACTCGGGGGTCAGAAGAGGAAACAAGCCCATTGAAAATTTTTCCGAGTTCTATGAACGTAGTGGCCGATTGGTTGGAGTATTTCCAATCAGTTTCCAACCAGGCTCTCAGAATTATCAAGCCAGTCTAGTTTTATTTAAATGGACTTGCAAATTTGGACAATTTCGATCAGTTCGATATTTCCAAACGAACTTGCAACGTCTGTGCAAAGACAACTGTACAATTGCAAAAAAAAAGTGGAAAATTAGTGCGAAAAATACAATTTGTTGTATTAGCTTGTGTAAATTTGTGAAAAACTTTTAGAAATTGTGTTCGTTAGTTTCATTATATTGTAGTTTTGTTTGTTGTATTTTATTTAAGAGCGTAAGTAAGAAATTTTTTCATTAATTATGGCCCCCAAATCTGCCGCAGAGCAAAAACGCGATTCGCGTGAGCGTAAACGGATAAGAGAATTACGCTACAGCAACGAATTTTTGGTATTTGTTCGTGATAATGCCTTTAGTTCGAGGACCACTGAGGCGGAAAAGTTTGAAGCCTTTCTCCGATCGCGTACTTCAAACACGCCGCCACGGATGAGTGATGCCGAACGTGCGAAAAAATATCGCGCCTCGAAAGCCAACGACAAATCGAAACGGCAAGCCGATCAGAAACGTAAGCGGAACGTTCAATCAATATTCCAAGTGGAGGAAGGTCAAGCCGCCGATGAAGAGGTCGAAATGAATGTTATTCCCGTGCCGCCGCGAAAAGTCTTTATCGACGAGCGATTAGTGGCCGATCTCGAATTCGATACTCGTTTCATGCAAAACCAATTCGGCGTGTCGTGCGGCGTCTGCGATCGCTTGTGGTTTCAACGAGACTTAAGACCGGTGCCGATGAAGGCTATTGATATGATCCGCGAAAAATTTCCGGACGACAACCCGTTGCAGATGCGCGTTTGTGACAGCTGTTACAAAAGTTTATGCGCCGGAAAATTGCCCATTATGGCGACGATAAACGGCTTTCGTTATCCGCCGTACCCGACAGATTTGCCTTCCTTGGATCCCGTCACCGAACGGCTCGTTTCACCTCGCTTGCCGTTTATGCAAATTCGTCGACTGCGTTTTGTGCACGGATCGAAAGAGATAACAGGTCAAGTTATAAACATTCCTGTGGACGTGAATTGTATGGTGTCCGAACTGCCACGTCAACTCGACGACGACTACGCGTTCAACGTTCACATCAAACGCCACCTCATTCACAAGTCGTCATATCTGTCGGGCTACGTTCAGAAATCCGTCGTGAAAGCGTGGCTTCGTTTCCTCGTCTCGAAACCGCTTTACAAAATGAACGGAATTCGCATCGACGAGTCTTTGATGGAAGCTCACCCAAGTTCGTCCGCGCTACAACCCGTACAAGAGACGGAAGCCGAAGCAGCAGGCGAACCGTTTGTGGAACCGATTTCAGAGGATCCCGCAAACGTCAACGATCTTTTGCTGGCCAAACAACATACGTTGATGTGGAGCGAGAAAAAGTACCTCGAATTAGCACCCGGCATGAACAAGCGCCAGTTGTCGTTGTTGTTCGACGAGCATGCCGAAGAGCTGTCGTTTCCTTCAATTTATCTCGGCGAACCACGTTCATTTACGCTCGACAAAGTGACACCGTATCAAATGGCCAACAGCGAAATTCGCCGCACCGATCGACGCGGAGTGAAGCCAGAACACGTCCTCTACATGGCGATGAAAGTTATGCGAATGCGATTGACCGACGATATGTACTGCACGTTCAAGGCAAGCGATAACTTGAAACAACTGACCCGCGAAAACGTCCAGGACAAAAGGTTTGTAGACAATATGATTGAGCAGAATCTCTCTTTTCTGAAATCGGTTCCAAATAGCGTGTCATATTGGATGGCGCGCAAAAAAGATCTGTTTGCGATGATTCGCCAGCTGGGAAAGCCGACCATCTTTCTCACACTAAGCGCTAGCGAATACAGCTGGTCCGACTTACTGCGTCTATTGTACCGCTTAGAGATGGGAAAAGAATGGACCGGCGTGGGAGACCCAGTTACATCGATGAGCAGTGATTTGCGGACGACGCTCGTTAACGAGGATCCGGTAACGTGTTGCTTATACTTTGACAAGCTGATCGATACGATAATGTTTCTGCTAAAGTCCAAGTCGTACTCTCCATTTGGTAGGTACCACGTTGTCGATTACTTTAAGCGCATCGAATTCCAGCAACGCGGTAGTCCGCACGCGCACATATTGCTGTGGCTCGCCGAAGATCCAAAAGAGCCGGTCGACGAAAAGATGCCAGCTACCATTCGATTAATCGACTCGCTAATCACCGTCGACGAAACGCGTATCGAACGAGAGAAGCTGCAAACGCACAAGCATACGTTTACGTGCTACAAACGGGCCAAAGACGAAAAGAACAAACACTGTCGTTTCGGAGCCCCGTTCTGGCCGATGGACCATACGGTGGTGCTTCTGCCAATAGCGAAAGATGACGGTCGTCGTGAACGGTTACGACAAAAGTGCGCCGATATGCACCGCTCGCTCGAGTTCGAAGAGTTCGATTCCTTAGACGCCTTCCTCCAGCATCACCGTGTCGACACGTACGGCTACTACCTCGACATCCTCCGCGCAGGCATCACTCGTCCGAAAGTTTTTGTGAAGCGAAGTATCACGCAACGATGGATCAACAACTTCAACCCCTGGATTGCGAAAGTTTTGCGCTCGAATTGCGATATACAGTTCATTCTGGAAGAGTACTCGTGCGCCACGTACGTCGTCGAGTATGTTAACAAAACGAACCGCGGAATGAGTAATTTGCAGCGCGAACTGATTAAACTACGCGACGAATATCCCGATAAAGACTACAGCGCTTTGTTGACCGAAGTCGGGTTGAAAATGCTGAACGCGGTCGAGATTTCGTCGCAAGAGGCCGCCTGGTACTTGCTCAACCTACACATGAGCGAGTGTAGCCGTAAAGTTGAGTACGTTCCAACGACTTGGCCACACGAACGACATCGCGTTCGCAAGACGAAGAAGCAAATGGACGACGAGGAGCTGGGAGTAGAATCAACCGATATTTGGAAGGAAAGCGTTATGGAAAAGTACGAATCTCGTCCGGAAACGATGGCGACGGTATCGCTCGCGCAGTTTGTAGCCAATTTCTACCAAGACCGCAAAGGCGACTACAAATTATGACGAGTATCTACACTGCCACCAGATACATCGGTACATGGATATGTCTTATGCCTACCGAAAGCGTGCGAAGTGTTTTGTCGAATGATTTCATCCAGTATAACTATACTGGGATCTTTATAAAGCTTACGTCGATATCTTCAACACAACAGGCTCCACGCAGTCGGTAGCCAAAGACATATCCATGTTCCGATGAATCTGCATGCAGTGTAGATACTTTGTATCATTTTCTACTGCCTGCCCCGAACCTCAAATTTCGCTCTGCCTTCTTGGACCAAAGCTCATGTACTTAGTCTTGGCAGAGTTGATTTTAAGCACCGCATTACGGCTTTAACAATGCAGATCAACTGACATTTGAGCTAGTTGATCCGATTTATTTGATACAAGACAAATATCATGAGCATAGTCTAAGTGTTGAGCGTATGTATTTGAACAATTTCCATCTTATACCTTTGTTCTGGTGTTCTTAATTAAATACAGTATAGGTGACAAAATTAAGCCTTATCTCACTCCGCTATGCGCACCTAAAGTATCTGATAGCTTAACCTTGTGTAAGACGTGATATTGGGCTCCCTGGTTGGACTCCTTGATGATATAAATTATTTTACCTGCTATGCCTCTCCTACGTAAAGCCCTCCAGATGTATTCCCGGTCAACGCTGTCAAACACCTTCTCGAAATCGATGAACATGAGATGTAATGGGGATCTCCACTCTGCGGATTGTTCAATGATAATTCGGAGGGTGTTGATGTGGTCGCTACATGAGAAGCCCTCGCGAAAGCCGGCTTGTTCATCATGCAATGTGCGGCCAACTGATTGTTTGATCCGGTTCAAGATTATTTTTGCCATCAGTTTGGATACTGCTGGGAGAAAACGGATCCAACGTCAATTATTGCAATCCTTCTGCTCGCTTTTTTCGGGATTTCGATAATGACGCCTTTCTTCCACTCTTTAGGGAGAGTTTCGGTTTCCCAACACTCTTGAATAAGGGGGAAAAGAATATCCGCAGTAGCATTGGCATCCGCTTTAAAAAGTTCTAACGAATTCCATTTAACCCAGGGGCTTTACCAGCATCCATCGATTTAATAGCCGCAGTTACTTTCAGCTGAGGTGGTGGGCTGATATCAACTCTGGCTATTTGAGAATATCTTCTGCTACTAATGAAGATGCATTCGAAGTTCCAAAGGTGTTGTTGAGGACCTCAATGAATGTTCGCCCCATCTCCGCAGTTGGTCACTTGAGAACGTGACCCTTAGAGATCCATCTTTATCTTTCACAGGATTTTCTGTTGCAAAATATTTGTCAGTTAATGGCTTGATAAGTTTAAAAAGGGTTCCACTGTCATTGCGATAAGCCACTTCCTCTGCCACACGAAATAAATGAGTCCTTAGTAACGTTCCATCTATCATAAATTTTAGGATTCTCAAAAGGTGGTGGTGCATTAGCTCTCTCGTGCAAGGCGGTGGAATATGCACGTCTTATATATGGGTCTTTAAGCTTTGGCACATTAAAATGTGGCAAGATTCATGCATTTTGATGACGCTGGATTGCTGCCGTTCGTAAGCGTATTTTTGAAATAACATGTTGGTGATGGCTGCCAACATCAGCACCCCGCTTCAACCTGGCGTCCAAGAGATAATTCCTCCATGCTTTCGAAACGGCTATATGGCCAATCTGGTTTTTATTTCTGCCATCCGGAGAGGTCCAGGTTGTTAACTGGCAGCGTTTGTGTTTAAAGAGGGTACCACTGATGACGAGTTGACGCGAGTTGCAAAACTCCGCGAATATTTCGTCATTTTTGTTCTTGTTGCCAAGTCCATGATTGCCCATTAGGTGTTCTAAGCCTACGTTGTCAGACCCAACTTTGGCGTTGAGATCCCTCATGATAGTTTTTATGTCACTTTTAGGAGCCTTGTCGAAAGTGTCGCCAAGCCGTTGATAAAAAGTGTCTTTGGCTGAGTGATCCCCTAATTCAGTCGGGGCGTAGCACTGAATTATTGTGATGTTTCTTACTATGGATTTGAATTTGGCGTCAGAGATGGGCTTCCAGTTAGTTAAAGGTAGGCGTGCACCCCTAGTCAATAGGATTCCTACGCCTGCCGGTCGAGGCGAGGTATCGTCTTCACTTTCAGAGTAGTGCAGTGCTCTTTGGAAGCTTGGTGATAAAGTTGTTCCCGATCCAGGCCATCCTGTTTCACTCAGTCCTATTATAGCGAGGTTGTATGCGGTCATTTCACGTTCGACTTCAGTGAGCTTTGCACTATTGAAGTCGCCCCATATCGTTCGAACTTCCCAAAAACCGATCGTGGTGTAAATTAATTTCAGATATGCAGGTTAGAAGCCTGCACGCTCAATCTTAGGGGAAGGGTTGCTTCCTTACGTGTCCTAATAGTCGCCGGGAGCTATTTTTTTATATAGCGCAGATGTAGCTCTCCAATGTTGTTTTTGATCGCGCGTTCTTTTGATGATCTTTCAGCTGAGTGTTACGTGTAGTGTTGTTGTTGAGACTCACTGGTGTTTTTGGCCATTCCGGATGATGATGAGGCTCTCACTAGGAAATATTTTCTATTTTTATTATTTTTATTTATTTGTTTGTTACAGTATTTACGAGGCTATAATGGAACTTCAGCCCAGCAACTTACTTACTTACTTAAACTTGAATATGAAGCTCCTTGATAATTTATAACGAAGAACAAGTCAATCATTAATTTAAATTTTTAAAGCAATAGAATACTATAATATTTTTAAATTTTCAGGCATCAAAATGCCAACAATACAATATTTAGCAATGGTTGAAACTGATAGCACAATAATAAAATACATTCATCTATTTGTCTGCACTTAATACAAAAACTGGGCAAGTACTAACACTCAGTACTCATTATAAAAGAAGTTACTAGCATACAATCTCCCAAGTTCATGTAGTCTTTTCCAGTGTGGTGTCACTTCGAAGTCGGATTTGCAAAGTAAAACCCGTGACAGACGATCGTCGTTAAACATGTTTGCGTCAATGATCATTAAGTCCAAACGTGTTTATCGTTGACTAGTGACACACGTGAAAAACATAATTACGTTCGAACTGTCAAAGTATCGAATGTGGGAAAAGAAAATTTGCAGAACAAAAACACACAAAAACATCTTCTAACACACTCCATACGGTCGACACCAATAATGGGACTAGCACTAGCGGGAACCAGAACAAGATTTGTGTGGTTTTGGACGTGAACGGATGACATTGCCGTGCAAACAATTGCAAATGACAACTGGAAACCAGCTGTTCTTTCCATTTTTTCCAAAGAATGGCGCGGCGAGCGGTTGAAAGTGAACGTAATTAAGTCGTAATGACGTTATGTTAATGACGATCGAAATGATGTCTTTCAATTATCATTAGGTGAAACAGCACATGACAGACGTGCTTCGCAAACATAATTATCTGATAATGATAATTATCGCGTATCGTCTGTCTAGGGTTTAAACCAATGCTTTATAGCTCTCTCTAATCTTCCCAATGAAATTCTTTCTGATTAATCACACATAAGCCCATAAATACCTTTTTAGGGTTTTGTAGTAAAACAAAACCCTTATGAAATCGGTCATGCGTCCGTCTGTCTGTCTGTCTGTCTGTCCATGAAATATCTCACGAACCGCTGAAGCTACATGCATGAAATTTGGTGAAAATATGTGGAAGTACTATAATTCTCTGGAGAAAGTGATGCGTCGTAATAGGTCAACTTTAAGGGGGGGGGTTCCCATAGAGGGGAAATGAAGGTCGAAATTTTTTTCGTCTGGTATAGGCAAGTGGGGTATCGTAAGAAAGGTATTGTCGAGTACATTCCATTTCTGGAATTTTTTTCTAATTTGAAGAAACGAGAAAAGAGGGAGAGGGGAAAATATGTGGTCCGAGTTTGTCCCCCCCTTGCATTTCGAGACCGTTACACTTAGAAATATGAAAATTTACAGAAAAGCGGCATTTCACTAACATAGAAAACTGAAAATAATAGAATTTCAAAATCTCATCAAAAAAGGTTAATAATAGTGCATTTCTATTGTTGCAGTTAGCACACCCCTGCACCCTTTAGGCACACCCGAGACCAAAAATATTGATGGCCAATGATAACGAACACCATAGGCCATAACGTCTCTAAGTTTCATTACAATCGTGTAATATTTAATAATAGTAAAATACACTCACTTAAAGTTAGGCATTTTTACACTATTCATACAAAAAATACAACTACCGGCTTCGAAGGTGCGAGCACTACTTGCATGTTGTTTTTCGTAGGGCGAATTGCAGTTATTGTTACATATTATGGTTAATTACATTTATGAAAGGGTAAAGATTGGTAGGGGGCGATGTGTTATAATTGGCCAACTATAACGAGCGGGGGAGGGGGTGGGGCGAAATTAAGGTCAAATTTTGTTTATTGACTGGTATAGGCAAGTCGGGTGTTGTGAGAAAGGTAATGTTGAGTACATTTTATTTTTGGCATTTCGAGACCGTTACACTTAGAAAAATGAAAACTTTCAGGAAGGTGGGTTCCGAATAGCATATAAAACGGGAAATAGAATTTGTATATCTCCTCAAAATAGGTTAATAATAGTTTATTTCCATAGTTACTGTTAGCGCACCCTTGCACCCCTTAACCACGTCCGAGATAAAAAGTACAGATGGCCAAGGATAACCAACATCAATATGTTCTAAGTTTCATTGCAATCGCCTAATATGAATGGGCATGTAAGATACTACCGACCACACAAGAAAATCAGTCATTACCCAAGTAGCACAATCCAACCTTGGTTAGAAATCTAACTCATTTTACGGTTGTAATTCAGTCCAGAAATAACGAATTTGGTTAAGTTATAGAACTATTTTAAAACAGTTTTGTTCGGTATCCAACTTAATATTTTATCTAAGTTTGTCATTAATATTACTAAATTGATTTATTTTGGACCAAATTGTCGAAAGAATACCCATTTTATAACGTTCAGAACAATATTGTATTTCATGAACTATATTGTTGTACCTATTACAAATTCATTGTGGTTAAAACTGTTTCTGTATATGCCAAATCATATTGTTTTGAACACAACCATTTCATTTTTGAATGCACCCCATTTGTCAACATACAGATCAGTCGTTCCAGCATCCTCGTCGCGTCCGTACACAAAATACGTATTCGGGTCTTCGGGTCATTTTTTTTAAACGATAACGAGCATTTTCCAAACAGGCAGAGTTGCGTTGCGCTCAACGCGGCAGCTGGTTCTTCGTACCGGAACGACTCGTTTTTTGGCGGCCAAAAGCTGCCACACCCCCTCGATGTAAGAAGAACCGCAGTATTCGAAGCATCGCTACCACGACAACAACAAGGCAGCCCTTTTGCAGAAAACATGGATATGCGAAACTGATCGTCTTAAGGTGGACACACACATGCGTTCAAAATCCAATTTGTCCCGCGTCCATTCCAAAATTTTCCCGATCGATGTATGGATTTGACTGGGAAATTTTGGATTCGCCCGAGGAAAACTTGGATTTTGAACGCAAGTGTGTGCCGGCTTTTACACGGTTTTATTTCGTCGTCTCCACGGTTATATTTTGGTTATAAATCTGAAATATTTTTGTCTTATATAGGCGAAAAATCTAACAATGATGTTATATTCAAAGCATAATTAGGCAAGGAATCGAACAATATGGTTATATTTAAGACATGTTTAAAACTACAACGTTACGATTATGTTATATACTGGTCATTGGACAGTTACATAAAAGACAATACTGCTAATATTTAGCAATATAACAGTTGTAAACTTAACGATTTTGCAGGAAACGGGTCACAGACATGACTGTCTATAACAATGTCGTCAATTAAAGACCTGAAATATAGCTATGTAGTTTCACTGAAATTCATGGTCATAAACCAGGCAAAAACGGTAAAATTACCATTTGACAAACGTTTAAAAAACGTTATTTTGACCATTTATACAACAATGTCGTTATATGACCCTGGTTATATTTCAATCATAACAACCGTTTAATGACTGATTTGTGCTGCTTGGGTACAATAACATTTTTCAATAATTAACATATATTTGGATGGGGGTCGAATAAAACAAGCATATATTAAAAAACAATCGTAATTTAACAATAAAAATTTGCATTAATCAACATGTTTTCCGTAAATTATTAACCAACTTTATTTTTCATAACTTTTCCGATAGTGTGTACTAAAAAACTAAAAAAAAATGTTATTCTTAAGTAAACTGAAACAAACAACTTACAATATAATGGCATTTCTTATACCTTTCTAATGACAAAAAGAAATATCTCGTACGAAATTAACTTATAACTAAAAAAGGACAACCAAAACTCAAACATATTCTCTGGTGTCGTGGGTCAAATTTGACTCAGTCGGAATCATACCTCAGTTGCTACGCAAGTCACAAAGTTGCACTTCCGCTCCCCGCGACAGCTTGCACAGTACTGAGAATACGTGGGAGTGCGTTATTGTATCTTGAACATTAAAAGAGTTAGAGCCGAAATAGTTCAGCAGTGGGTCAATTTTGACCCACGATCCCAGTTAAGGGTTAAGACAGGTATTTATGCGCTTATTAGTGATTAATCAGAAAGATTTTCATTGAAATGCAATCCATACCCGTGTACACTATAGATATCGTAGCGTTTGTATCCAGTTCTGTATTCCAATTTAGCTCGGAATACCAACCACCTGGCCCGGTCGAGCAGCTTCCCCGATATTATTGTAATGTTTCCTCTGTTGAGCGAAACCACGAAACCAAAGCAGGTTCGTTAGATATTCTTATGCTGAATAATGAAACACTTCGATTGAAAAACACACACTTTATTTATAAAACGAACTAACTATATACACGCGTACTAACAACAAACGTTAAAACTAGCAATACAACAACGACGGCACTACTTCCCGGACGGATACTGTATAACGATCCGCTTTGTAGCGATCCAACCGCCACTGAGTGTCGAGTCCGACGACTACCTCTTCACGACTGCTGCTTCGTTCGGTGACATCTGCCTTTTATAGGTGGAGATCCATGCTTTCGTCAATTAGCGAAGACTCTAGATTTTTCGAGATGTTCGAGTCTCGGGTTTCACTACTCAACGAAGATTCGAGAATCCAATTCATTATCTGGTTCTGTTTGTCTAGACTACAGATGGCTCGAGAATCGTCTAGTGTCTTTTCAATTTGTAAAATACTTGTCATCGATCATTCGAGATTATGATGAAACTTACTACAGTGCGTGTCGTAAGAGAGACGTACTTCGAACATACAACACTGCCTCCTCCTTAGACCTGTTCGTCCCGAACAGAAGTCACCATGACGCCGCTCACGCGGTGCCATCCGATCCAGATACTCAATTGCCCTAACCCCTTGTGGGGCATAGCGCGTCAACTGTTCCATGAGGCCCAGTTGACGTTTCGTTGGCATAAATTGGTTTCAGAGAATGCAGTTGCCAGCATGCATCTCCTGCACATCCATGGCCACGAACGTCCTCGTGGACGGGATTCGAACCCGAAACGCCGGCAGTCAAACATGAGACTGATGCCTCAACACACTGCGCTACCGGTCGCCCCGCACGGCCTTCATTTTCACTGTTGGCCTCCATCGCTTCGGAACGCGACGCACTACATTATCAACCCAGGCAACAATCTCATCCGCTACCTTCCAGGTCTGTCGTACCCACGAGCTTGCATGTTTTCTCCGATGAGCGCTGAACAACCATGCGAAGCCACAGTCGCTGACACCAATCGAGCGAGCTTTCACGTTGAACTTCCTTACGCGATCAACCCTCCACTGAGGTCGTCCTTGCATCAGGCGACGTACGCCATCCAACCGGCGTCCAAAGTCGGCGACCGAAGTTGACTGCTCCATACACGAATCATTCCGTGGGGTTGGAATGCTCTGCAACACCTCCGTAGTCAGACATCGCAATGCCTCATTGACAGCAGCAGTACACTCGTTGTCGCTCTTGCTGTCCATCATCACAGCGGCCTCAAACTGCGTGCAGGAATATACCACGTCGTCGAGAACTGGTTCCCTTGAAACCTTCGCGGACAGTTCGGCCCTAACGAATCCCGACGTCTCCACACGTTCCAGATCGTTCCTCGAGTTTCCAGCATTCTCGAGTCCATCACACACGTTTACGATCTGGGCGCCCACCCGCATCCGTTTAAACTTCATGGAGTCTCTACGAAGCTTCTCGCCATTAAGCTTCCAGACTCCCGCAGACCGCTCCTCCAATTGTGGGTTCAAGCTGTTGTTCTTCTGCGGTTGCAACTGTTTTGTCACTCTCCGTGGTGACTTCTCCAACCTCACCAACCGCTCGTTCAACTTTTCCGATTGTTCGGCCATCTTCGTTGTCGGTCCGTTCAACGCCGTTGTAGTTTCATTCAGCGACTCCTCAAAACTCGCTGACCGCTCGTTCATCTGCGATGTCATATTACTCGGCAACTTCTCCAATCTCGGTGACTGTTCGCTATCGGTCCGGCTGTTCATTACCGCAGCGGCCTCGAGCTGTGTCTGCGATTCGATCTTGATGACTCCAGATGTTTCGACGCGCTCCGGTTCGCTTTGCAATCCTCCGACCACCTCTGCAACCATATTGAAGCCGCCTCGAACTCCTTGGAGGTTTCTCGTTGCCTCTCGTCGAGCAATCTCGATATTTCCGACGACTGTTTCTGCAATTGCTCGTCTAACCGCACGGAATGCTCATGAAATCGCTTCTCAAACCGGTCAAACCGCTCAGATTGTTGCTCTGCTTGTTGCTTGGATTGCTCTGCTTGTTGCTTGAACATCGACAGTAGCTGCTGGATGCCAGTTTCCCCAGTTGAAACCTGTTCCGCTCCCGATTCGTCGAGATTTCTTGTCGACTCATCCGGAAATTCGAACGTAAACGGATCCTGTCCTTCGGCTCTTATCGCTTGTGCTAAACGAATATACAGAGCGGACGTATTTCCTGTCGTTAACAATTTCCGTCGTGCTAGTTCGTTTCTTATCTCCGCGATTGTCAATTCGCAAAGAGTACCCGGCATATTAGTTCGTTTTTCACTTCAAAAGTTCACAACAGTCAGTCGTGCAAATTCTACCCGCGTAGAATATTCCCGCACTTCACTACGAAGTTTCTCAAACACACAATCGCGCAACTTCCCGGCGCTTCACTTCAAAGTTTTTTGAAACTTCCCGTGCTTATTTACACCACCGTAAATATCCCGCACGACTTTCACAAAATCCACAATCGCGCAAGTTCTATACTCTCAGAACTTCCCGGCGCTTCACTCTAAATTTTCTCGAAACTTTCCGTTTATTTACACTTCCGTAAATATCACGCACGACTTTCACTTTTCAAACGAACGTCCACTACACGCACGCGAATATCCCACTTCTGACACCAATTGTAATGTTTCCTCTGTTGAGCGAAACCACGAAACCAAAGCAGGTTCGTTAGATATTCTTGTGCTGAATAATGAAACACTTCGATTGAAAAACACACACTTTATTTATAAAACGAACTAACTATATACACGCGTACTAACAACAAACGTTAAAACTAGCAATACAATAACGACGGCACTACTTCCCGGACGGATACTGTATAACGATCCGCTTTGTAGCGATCCAACCGCCACTGAGTGTCGAGTCCGACGACTACCTCTTCACTACTGCTGCTTCGTTCGGTGACATCTGCCTTTTATATGTGGAGATCCATGCTTTCGTCAATTAGCGAAGACTCTAGATTTTTCGAGATGTTCGAGTCTCGGGTTTCACTACTCAACGAAGATTCGAGAATCCAATTCATTATCAATGGTTCTGTTTGTCTAGACTACAGATAGCTCGAGAATCGTCTAGTGTCTTTTCAATTTGTACTTGTCATCGATCATTCGAGATTATGATGAAACTTACTACAGTGCGTGTCGTAAGAGAGACGTATTTCGAACATACAACATTATTAAGGCCGCTTCTGAAGGAGTACAATCCGTCGTGTGGACGAAACCAGGGGCAGTGGAAGTGTTGCCATAATGGTGATAATTTTTGTGGTAGTGGATAGCTAAACTAAGTCATAACGACTTAGACTCCACTCCACTTCATTCTCTCTAATCTTCATTCGATTGCCTCCTAGTCCGATAGCACAAATTTTGTAAACCATCCATCCATCCACAGTAGTCATCTCAGTTGGACAACCTAGGCGCCCTTCATCAGAAATGGATGTTCGATCACGTTTAAATTTTAGCAAATATTTGGTGATTGTAATCGAAAGGACATAGTTTTTATAATCGGCTTATACTATTAAATTGCCCTAGCCCCTTGTGGGACAAAGCGCGTCAACTGCTCCATGTAGCCCAGTTGACGTTTCGTTGTCATAAACTAATTTCGGAGAAAGCAGTTGCTAGCATGCTATCGGGAGATATTGTGGCTTATTTTTACGCCCTGCACTAGGGGAAAGACAACACAAACATACATGGCCACGAACGCTTCACTTCGCTTCGGTCTGGAGGCCGAAGCGTATATAATCTAGCCTTGTGTAGACCTAGTGGTGATACCAAAAGTACCAATTGACAACGATCATATGCATTAAAAGCGAGTTTCCTATATGGACACTTTATAATGGAGGTTGGCGATCCTTCAGAAGGATCTTGACCATTCTCAAAATCGACTAACTAACCCACACTACAAATATTTGTCGAATTTTTCAAGTCGCTAGCTGCATTCTATCGAAAGTTATCGCTTATGAAATATCACAGGTTTCTCTTGTCAGATCTTGCGCATTTTCAATAGCAACCAATAAGATGCTAGCACATATGTATATGTATTTTACCAAAATTCCAAGTCAGTAGCTTCATTTTATCGAAAGCTATCTCTTACTTTAAGTTTCGTTTGTAGGGGAGGTAGGGGTTCTCTGGGGCGGATCTGGCCCATCTTTAAAATAAATAACTGGCTCAACAGTCCAATTGGAACCATGGAATCGAAAGCCTAGCATCATCTCATTTTCTAGACCGTGACGGTCTTGTTGAGAGGTGTGTGATCAGCAACACGCTCAACCGAGTTATTTACCCCATAAATGTGTACTCATTTAACAGCTCAGTAGGCTCATAGTCCGACATGTGCATCGAAAACTACCGCATTCAGTAGGAATCGAACCGGGGCCCAGTGCGTAGAAGGCGAATGTGCTAACCGTTGCGCCGTCCGGACTACGCATCTTTAATACTAACTAACTAAATCTCACTTCAAACATTTGACCAAAATTTCAAGTCATTCTGTCATAAGTTATCGCTTATTTGAAGTTTCATTTGTAGAGGAGGTAGGGGTTCCTTGGGTCGGATCTTGCCCATTTTCAATTTTAACTAACCAGATCTTACTATCAACATTCTACTGATTCAACTCGCTAGTGTCATTCCATCGAAAGTTATCGTAATTAAAGGAATATTTAATTTTTTTTTTAATTTGTAGGGGAGTTTGGCGTTCCTTTAATCTGATTATGCCCAACTAACTAAAACTCAATCAGCTTCTGACTTCGGAGTTACATACATGCCAAAAAGCAGGAGCTTACGTCAATCGGTTCAAGAGGTATTTTATAAACAAAAAACATGAAAAATAGAGTAGTACGATGCTTTTTGTAAGAAAATTACCGTTAGTTTTCAACTGATCGATTTTGATTTTCCAGGTGAGTATAAGATTCAGCTTGCGAGTAATCTACCTAGGCTAGAGCTATTCATGTTTTTTAAATCGGGAGTCATAGTTGCATTTAATTATTTTACATATGTAGGGGAGGGAGGTCGGCGTTCTATTGGCCTGAGCATGCCCATTTTCAATACCAACCAACTAGATCATACTGCCAACATTTGACCAAAATTTTAAGGCTCTATCATTCTATCGAAAGTTATCGTGCGAAGGGACAAACAGACAAACATGCCTAGATCGGATCAGGAGTTGATCCTGATCATTTATATACATTGCTATACCTCCGGAGCCTCCTTTAAGGGGTTACATATTTTCGTCGGGACAAAAACAATATACCCTATACTTATAAAGTCTAAGGTATAAACAGAATTACGAACCGATGTTATTTTTTTTTTTTTTGAAATTTACGGCAAAGTACAAGCTTGTAAACTGTCAACTGCTATAAAAAAACATATACTTAATTAATCTGAAATTCTAACATTCGGTCTAGAATAAGGTACATTATTCGAAAGTGTTAAAAGTTTTTGTGTGTGATCCCACTTGTCAACCACCTGTCTTCCTTGTCAAATAACCCTCGTACTTATGAACGAATTTCTTTCTTGACAAAATTAATGGACCGCAATATGAAAGAAAATGAAACCGGAATATATAGAGGGCTACGCCCGCAACCCGTAAGTTTTGTAGCAAGTGTTTATTTTGGTATGTAAATATCGGCTCTTTGCTCTTCTTGCTACCACTCAGATGCTTAAAAAAACCATAATTAAAATGTCTTATCCATAATGATGCTACAGACAATGGCCCATCCCCGGCCATTTGAAGCCATCGCCATCGTGTATCTAAGCGTACAGCGGTTAGCGGCGCTGGCGTCTGGCAGAAAATTGTTTTGAAAGCCTTTATGACCCAATTTTTGGCAGCCATCATCACCATAAACCGATTTCTGCAAAGATTCACGATAGCAACTAATAGCGATGGGTCGTTGTCTGTAGGAGCCATGATATAGTATCTTTCATGCCAATTTATAAAAACAAGATTTCATCTTTAAGCTCTCAAAGTAATAATTTTAAAAGCTTTGCTGTAGATCTCTCTCTAATTGCCTTGACTCCTCCAGGGGCATGGGCGCGTCAACATCTCTAGCATTTCTACGCTTTGTTGACGTATCAATAGCATATCTACTTTTCGGAAGTGCAGTTGCTAGTATGCACCTCCTATCCGCGCCGTCTTTATACTGACAAGCTCGGAGCACTGTGAGAGTTCTATTAGCATTCACAGGCAAATTTTGATGGCGCCGAGATTTGATCTCCGAGCTCTATAGGTAGATTAGTATCGTAGAGCGGTGATCGAACGATCACGGCCACCGAGCGCGACTATGTAGATGGATTATGTACATGTGTATAGGAGATGAACTGTCCTATTCTTCGAGATGCTGAACCATTCATATTAGGTTAGGTTAAAAAGGCTGCTTCGTAGAACACAGTACACATAGACCACCAATGGGTCCGTTGCGATACCTCATCGCCATCAGAGCCTAGTCGTCAAACCACCCGGATCTTTCAATAAAGCAATAAAGCGATGTAGATGACCAGCACTTACGTCTTTCAAGTCATCCAGGTCAAGAAAGTAAAGGGAACCTTCAGTATACCATTCATGTTAAGGCGACATTGCAAATTGCAAAGTTGCATACAAAAATTAAAATATTTTTTTTTGTGCTTAATAATTAAAGGGGTTAGGGCAATTGAGAGATCAATATTTTTGACCTGGTACGAGCTTAATGTATCCAGGTGTCCGCTAACTGTAACTATAGAAATGTACTATTATTAACCTTTTTTGATGAGATTTCAAAATTCTACTATTTTTAGTTTTCTGTGCCAATAAAATGTCGCTCTCCTGTAAATTCCCATATTTCTAAAATAAGTAAACGGTTTCGAAATGCAAGGGGGGGGCGACAAACTTTGATCACATATTTTCCCCTCTCCCTCTTTTGTCCTTTCCTGAAATTTGAAGAAAATGCCAAAAATGAAATGAACTCGACGGTACCTTTCTTAGGATACCCCACTTGCTTAAAAAAAAATAACTGGCGCAACAGTCCAATTTGAACCATGGCCTCGAGATGAGTTAGCATCATCTCATTTTCTAGATCGTGACGGTATGTTTTGTGCAGAGGTGTGTGATCAGCAACATGCTCAACCGAGTTATTTACCTCATAAATGGGTACTCATTTAACAGCTGAGTGGGCTCATAGTCCGACACGTAAGTCCCCTTTTTTATCAAAAACTACCGCATTCAGTAGGAATTGAACCGGGGCCCAGTGCGTAGAAAGCGAACATCATAGCCGTTGCGCCATCCGGACTACCACTTGCTTACATCAAACAAAATTTTTTTTGTGCTTCATTTCCCTTCTATGCGGAACCCCCCTTAAAGTTGTCCTATTACAAAGCATCGATTTCTTCAAAGAATTGTAATACTATTGTACATACATATTTCCACTAAATTTCATGCATGTAGCTTCAGCGGTTCGTGAGATATTTCATGGACAGACGGACGTTTGAGCGATATTTTAAGGGTGTTGTTTTTACTACAAAACCCTTAAAATGGGAAAAGCTACTTTTTATACCCTAGACTTTTAGTATAGGGTATATTGTTTTTGTCACGACGGAAATATGCAACACCTTAAAGGAGGCTCCGGAGGTATAGCAATGTATATATATAAATGATCAGGATCACCTCCTGATTCGATTAAGCCATGTCTGTCTGTCTGTCTGTCTGTTCTATCCGTTCGCACGATAACTTTCGATAGAATGAAGCTAGAGACTTGCAATTTTGGTCAAATGTTGGAAGTATAATCTAGTTGGTTGGTATTGAAAATGGGCATGATCAGGCCAAGGGAACACCTACCTCCCCTATATATGTAAAATAATTAAATGTATCTATAACCCCCGATTAAATAAACATGAAAAGCTCTAGCTTTGGTAGATTGCTCGCGAGGATAATCTTCTACTTCTCTGGAAAAATTAAATCAATCAGTGGAAAACGAACGGTAATTTCCTTACAAAGAGCCCCCTACTACCCTACTTTTCGGGTTTTTTGTCTATAACTCTTGAACCAATTGACGTAGACACCTGATTTTTGGCATGTAACCCTGGGGTAAAAAGATGCTTAAGTTTTAGTAAGTTGGGCATAATCGGATAAAAGGAACGACTACCTCCACTACAAATTTCAAAAAATTATTTGGTCTACAACTTAATAATGAGACTTTACAACTTAATAATGAGATTTTTTTTTGGAATTTTGGGCATTTATTCATAGATTGGCTTGCTGAGTCACTTCCAACGAAATTGCCAACTCTTTTTGAGTTTGGCACGAATCTTCTTCGAGTAATTTCGTCAATTCTTCGTCTTCAAACTTTTTTGGCTGGCCAGGTCGCTCTTCGTCGGTAATGTCGAAATTATCATTTTTGAACCGATGAAACCACCGAAAACACTGTGCACGCGAAAAAGCATCGTCACCGTAAACTTCCACGAGCAATTTATGACTCTGAGCTGCAGTCTTCTTAGCAAAATAATGTCCAAGTAAAACTTCCCGCAAATGTTGTTTTTTTCGTGAATTTTCGAAACTTTCCATGGTCCGGTAAAATACGTTGTCAACAATCAACACGAAATGTTTATACTGTCATTGACAGCTTATGAATACAAACTTCAAATGGTATGTTTGTCAAAGATGGACTACCATTGGTTTATCGGTGTTGCCATCTCTAAAAAAAGTCTCATTATTAAGTTGTAGACCAAATAAATATTGGTTTAATTACGATAACTTTCGATAGATTGACTAGCGAGTTGAAAATTTGACAAAATGTTGTTAGTAGGATCTTATTGGTTGGTATTGAAAATGGGTAAGATCCGACCCAAGCAACCCCTACCTCCCCTACAAATGCAACTTCAAATAAGCGATAACTTTTGACAGAATGAAGCCAGCGACTTGAAATTTTGGTCAAATGTTTGAAGTGAGGTCGGGTTAGTTGGTATTCAAGATGGGTTAGATCCGACCTAAGAAACCCCTACCTCCCCTAGAAATGATACTTAAAGTAAGCAATACCTTACGACAAAATAATGCTGGCGACTTATTTTAAAATTTTAGTCAAATGTTTGTAATAGGATCCAGTTGGCTAATATTGAAAATACGTAAAATCCGACCAACGAAATCCCTACTTCCCCTACAAATCATTTCTAATAATCGATAACTTTCGATGGAGTGAAGCTAGAGACTTGAAATTTTATTTAAATGTTTGAAACATGATTTTATTTATTTGTGGCAATAATGAGCAAGATCTGACCCAAGGAACCCCTACCTCCCCTACAAGTGAAACTTCAAATAAGCAATAACTTTCGATAGAATGAAGCTAGCGACTTGAAAAATTCGGCAAATATTTGTAGAACGGGTTAGTTAATTGATTTTGATAATGGTCAAGATCCTCCTGAATGATTGCCGCAACCTCCTCTATAAACTGGCCATATGGGAAACTTACTTTTAATGCATATGGTCGTTACCAATTGGTACTTTTGGTATCACCACTAGGTCTGTACAAGTCTAGGGTATATACGCTTCGGCCTGGTTTTTATATGCGTTTCGCCGGCCTTGCCAAGGTTTATAAAAGTAAGGTAATAATACAGTGGGCTCCGCTAATTGTGATCACGTTTGTACTGAACAGAAGTGATAATAATAAACGGAACATAATATTAAGCGTAAAGACACAAAAATCATGAAATTCCTCCCAAATTAGATAAAATATTCAAACAAATAGTCGTTACACCAGAATTAATTAGATAGAAATACATAACTCATTTATTTAATGTTATTCGAGTTCGTATTCGACAGTGTGTGAAGCCTGTCCAAGTTTCTTCCTCAGTTGGTACGACTGCTACTCGAGCTGATCACTAAGAGATCGAAACAGAATATAAGGGCAAGCTTATCATTGACTGTGAAGTTACAAATTGCTCTCCAAATTTAAATTTGTTGGCAATATTCAATATTCAATAAAAATGGTTGGTGCCCTCAAAACGGGACAGAATGCAGCAGCAGATTTACAATCTGCGTTTTTTTTTTTGTACAGAGGGGAGTAGAGCAGGGCAAGTGGCATGAAAAAAAACTATCGCGAGCAAATTGGGGTAGCGAATATGAAAACGGGGCATGTCATTGGTGGGAGTGTGTCTCGGTTTAGTTAGAATTCAAATGTCAACTTAAATTTCAAGAAAAAACTTAAATCCTTAGAACATATACAATCGGACAAATTTGCTTTAGGCAGCAAAATTATTTTGTATGTTTACTATTCCAAATAATTACACAAAACGAACATTTTGTTGACAGGAAATTAGCTGTAAACTGTTAGAAAACTGCGCCGCTTGCATTTCAAAACGCAGACTACTTACCGGAGCCTCATCCTTGCACTGACATTTTATCCAAATCAGCTCAGATCAAATTGTTAGTGTAATTATGCTCTGCTCTGAACAAAAGCGCCTATTGACTGCGAAACTAAACGAACAATGGGCGCTAAATTATGTAAGGGAAGAACACAACGTACAGGTAAAACAATTATTTGCCCGAATTTTGTTTTGTTTTTCAGTTTCAGTTCTAGTTTTTGAGCTCTAGCATAGGCGACTTGATAACATTAACCGGAATATCGATTACAATAGGCAATATATTTAGTATGCATTGTCAAAAGACTGGTTTGATTTTCAAATCCACTTTCAAATGCATTGTCATAAGACTGGTTTGGTTTTCGAATCGTGATAACAATAAACGGTTGATAACACTAACCGGGTCCACTGTAATATAAATAGCAATAATTTCTATAATTTCAGTTAATACTCGGCTGCGCTTCCTTGATTGAACCTGCGAGGAATGTATATCCGTCAAATTATGAATAACTTCATGGATAATATTTATGCTAAGTTTTATATCAATCGTTTAATACTTAACGATGCTACCTGCATTTTTTTTTACATTTTGTCTGCCTATTTCGCTCCTCACTCCGTCGTAACTACAACAAATTGAACAAAAATATCAGAAATGGAGTATTCATTATCATATTTGATATGACACCCAACACGCCTATAGTCGAAGAAAAAACATTTGGCCCCATTTTTTGTACTTTTCGGGATCTTCTGATCAATATTTTTTTGTAGAAAACTTAGTTTTTAGACTTCTCGATTACCACAGATTACGAGAACAACAAAATTGGCCTTAGGATAATTTTTTCTACCTTCTTAAATCTAATTTTACCGTACTATATCTATTAAGACGATTAATTCGCGTGTAATGCCATAGTCGAACCATCGTAATTTTCACATTTTATTTGTTTTGAGTTTGTCGCTGAGCTGATGTTTATTGGCATCTTATAAAAGCTTCATAAGTCACACATTAACGTTAGGCAAACTATTGTAGATCGGGAAATTGAAGTTGTTACATTAAAGCGTGTTTAGTCTCATATCTGATGACTTTGCGCTGATCGTTTTCCATGTAATTTACACGAGAAATCTTACTGTAAATGCTCCACACTTAATAATCTTAAATCTTGAGTGAATAGGATTGCCAGCACTTTGATTCTACAATATAATGTATTTTTCTTTTGAAACCTTAAATATAGCTATTGGTTGTGGGTTACGCGTGTACGGGTATATAGTTCGATTGTTACATAAAGTGTGTGTGTTTTTTAATCGCAGTGTTTTCATTATTAAGTGTAAGTGTAATCCAACGAACCCGGCTTCGGTCAAACATTACAATATATTTTACTTTTTTTTTAAATAATACTATATATTTTTCCTTATATTCAATTCATTGTATTCAATGTTCTTACAATGTGCAAGTGCGGATTATTTTTCAGGGAAATTGGAATTTTTGTGACACTTGGTTTCATTCTGCACACCAACTCAGTATGCGTCTGCAGCTTAGCTCGGTAATGCACTGGGCATTTTCTCCTACTCGAAACACGGTCGTCTGTGGTTCAAGCCCCACAACGAGAGAAATAATTTTTTATTCTGAAACTCCCTCTATTTAATTTCTCCAAGCTTAGTGGTTTCGTACGGATAGAAACACTCATCAGGTCTTGAATCTTTGCAGCTATCCGTGTGCAAGACGACCAGGAAAGTGTTTGAAATGGACGCAGGAGCATGTGGTATGAATTTGGAACATGAAAAACACTACAATAATTCCGAGGTAGTTGAAATTTAAGCAACATGTTGGCGGCGGAAGATTTTGTGTCCGGCGGAAAATTTGAGGAAAGCCAGTGGCTGAGAATGCCTAACGCACAAGACTCCAATTCATTTTCCAGTATTAGCAAGTAAACTGTTGCTGTTTGTTTTGAGCTGGGAAAGCATATTCCAACATCTTCGTGACCGGGAAATTATCCCCACACCTTAAACCTTTTAGATTTCGGAGGGAATCTTCAAAGGCATTCACTGCTGAGCGTTTCTCGAGGTTTCCGCTGCACGCAGATTTATCATTTGCCAACATGTTGTTTAAATATGGACACAAAAGAAAGATGACAATGTAATAAATCTTCTGAGTTCACACTACATGCTTAAGAGCTCTGTACACTTCACCGTGTACGTGAAAATGAGAAAACCTTTTCATGGAAAATATCTATGAAAATAAATTTTTAGTACGGCGATTATAATGGAATAAATGGAGAATTCGACAAACTAAAATACATTTTGAATATATTTTCACAATTTTACATTGAGATTTCATATACTTTTTTTTACATTCCCCGTACATTTCACCGTGAGAAAAAAAAAGTTCGTCGTGGAATGTACGGGGAATTTAAAAAAAAAAAGATACAAAGTATCTACACTGCATGCAGATACATCGGAACATGGATATGTCTATGACTACCGACTGCGTGGAACCTGTTGTGTTGAAGATATCGACGTAAGTTTTATAAAGATCCCAGTATAGTTATACTGGATGAAATCATTCGAAAAAACACGTCCCATGCTTTCGGTATTCATAAGACATATCCATGTACCGATGTATCTAGTGGCAGTGTAGATACTCGTCATAAATTCTGCTTTGCTTTCTCCTGTCCGCTCGGGCTCCTTTCTCTCGCGGGATCGTTTCGTTTTCGTTTGCATCGCGTGTGTGCAATATTCACCTCCTCTCGTGCACCCTGTTCCATCTACCCGTTCGGTACAGTTTGCAGACTGCAGCCTATCGACATTTCTCTGAGCAAGTTTCTGCTAATCGCAATCACGCTTCCCACCATCTTTTCCCAATCGGACGTGTATTGTGTTTGTGTATCTATTGCAAAATCGCTCCCACACTATCCGCCTCAACCCGCCCCTTTAATCAACAGTCCGGGTCCGGCACACACAATCCGTTTCTTAAGTAACGCGTGCGACTCTATGCGATTGTGTCCGGCAAACAGAAAGGGAAACTAACAAAAGTAAACAAAACATTCCAACACACGCACAAAGAGAATGCACTAGAAAATTTTTGGAATTTTTGCAGAAGGGGGGGGGGGGGGCATTTGATCTTCTGCAGACCTCTGAATGTACATCATGTCACGATGAGCTGCCCGGAACTATAACATCCTGCGACGAATATTTCTGTATTTCGGGGCTTGGGAGATTTTAACTCGCGCAGTACGAATCCTCCATTTAGTTTTATGATATGTTTATTGCACGTGTGGTGGGGGCCCACATTGTGGGCCAGTCAGACCTCAAATCGCCGCCATTGCAAATGCACAACCACAGTTGCTGGATCACCCGATTTGGATAAAAAGAACTTCATCCGCGATAGCTCTCGCTCTCTATCTTCGGGGGGCGGGAGCTATGTAATGTACACACTCTCAAATTGCGTCTGCGCATGTCCAAATGTTAGTCGAACTGACTACTTGCTACTTGTTCTGGGACCCTATTGATTCAGACATGTAGTACAACGCGCGCTATTTTATTTGTTTGGATTCCAGCCATTTTAAACATTCTGGAATTTTTGCGGAGGGGGGGCATTTGATCTTCTGCAGACCTCTGAATGTACATCATAACATATAACATCCTGCGACGAATATTTCTTTATTTCTGTGCTTGAGAGATTCTAACTCGCCTAGTATAAATCCGCCATTTTGTACTATATGTTTATTGCACGTGTGGTGGGGGCCCACATTGTGGACCAGTCAGACCTCAAATCGCCGCCATTGCAAATGCACAAACACAGTCGCTGGATCACCCGATTTGGCTCGAATGAACTTCATCCGCTCTCGCTCATCTTCGGGGGGCGGGAACTATGTACACTCTCTCAAATTGCGTCTCCGCATGTCCAAATGTTAGTCGCACTGACTACTTGCTACTTTTTCTGGGACCCTAGTGATTCAGATAGTACAACACGGGCTATTTTATTAAATGATGAATGGGAATTGGCGGAAATTGAAGGTCATTGAAAGTCCTTGGACGTCCTTGACCTAAATAATGAGTAAAAATGGAATTTCATTCATTGTGACCTCAGATTAGGTCTATGCATGTGCATGTCGGGAGTGCACAATTTGTTTAATGAAATGGTGAGAATGAGAATGATATGAATGAATGAGAGGAGGAGGTCCACTGCCCTGAGCGAAATTTCGCATACATTCAGAGACCATAAATTGCGTGTGAGCATGTCGAGCGAGTAGAGTAGACGACTTCTTGCGACGTGTTCTGGGGGCCTAGTCAAATTAGGTAGTACGGAGCGTACTATATATTTTTGAGTATTTTGAATGTATGGTATGGTGTGTATGCAGGAGTTTTGATTATGGCGTCGCGTTGACTGAGAGCGTGGGACAGAGAGCACCTGTTCACCCGTACACTATGTTATTTCTTGCCGTCCACAACGTCAACTTTTATCGCTATCAAATCAACATCCCAACATGTACACACAGGATCCCCGCAAGCGCGCCGCCCGCGCGGATCTACAAGCAACAGCCATGCACAATGACCACTTCATTCAAACGACATGCACAACCAGAAAAGAAAAATTTTCAATGGGCTTGTTTCCTCTTCTGACCCCCGAGTAGAAAAACAGACATTTCGTGTGACGGACAGATTTTTAGGATGACCCCCAGCTATAAGACATATCCATGTCAAAAAAGTATATGAAATCTCAATGTAAAATTGTGAAAATATATTCAAAATGTAGTTTGTCGAATTCTCCATTTATTCCAATATAGTCTCCATATGTAACAAATCACTTTCACGGATATTTTCCAAGAAAACATTTTTTCATTTTCTCGTTTACGATAAAGTGTACAGAGTCCTTTACAGGCTCATTTCAAACATTTTAGCCTGATTTTTTTTACGGAAAGTCTTGCTTATGGACTGGTTCCAACGCACGTAAGCCAGCTTTTACGAGCTTTTTTCTCATCAAACTTGACGAAATTTTCAACACATTACTAGAACTATAGTAGGTCGTTTATACTCGTAACGTCAGATGAAGTTTTAAACCAGTTCGGATGGCTTTGTAACTGCAAGAAGCGATCCTGATCGTTTAAAGCCATGTTCGGTGAGGCTAGTTTCCCGAAACTTCTTCGAATATCATTGCACATTACACTGACGAACATCCAGTCTTTCCCTTCTTTCGCAAAAAGTTCGATTGTCTCGCGCTAAATCCAAAATATTGCTTTTCGTTTTCGCACTCACTTTTTCCTATTTTTTTCACCCAAATTGCACTTTTCTGCTTATCACGATCACCAATTGAGTGAACTTCTTTCAAAATTTTTCACCATTTCTAGATAGGATACATTTAATTTCTTATAGCCTGAACCAATAAAACACCGTAACTCTAATGACTACGAAGAATTTTTGGGAAAAAGGGAATAAAATATTTCGACTTTTTCAACTTTTTTTTCCAGCACTGTATCTCGGGTGTTTTTCATTGAATCGACTTGTTTTTCTGAAAACGTCATCAAGGAACAGGCAAGAATGTATTCACAAATTTTTAACCCCTGGGTCCCCGGCTCCCGAACTACAGAATGTTGAAAAAAAAAAGCAAAAAACGCGAAATCGTTCGCGTAAACAGTATTTCATGGTCGTTTTTCGTTTTAGGGTTTTGTATTTAAAACAAAACCCTTATGAAATCGGTCAAATGTCTGTCCGTCTGTCCATGAAATATCTCACGAATGGCTGAAGCTACATACATGAAATTTTGTGGGAGTATGTAGAATTATTATAATTTGCCGGAGAAAGCGATTCGTTGTAATAGGCTGACTTTAAGGGGATGTCCCCATAGAGGGGAAATGAAGGTCAAAAAATTTTTTTCATCTGGTGTAGTCAAGTGGGGCATCATGAGAAAGGTAACACCAAGTACATTTCATTTCCGGTATTTTCATCAAATTTGAAAAAAGGGGAAAAGAGATAGAGGGGAAAATATATGATCCGAGTTTGTCCCCCCCCCCCCCTTGCATTTCGATACCGTTATACTTAGAAATATGAAAATTTGCAGAAAGGCGGCATTTTACTAGTATAGAAAACCGAAAATCGTAGAATTTTGATATCTCATCAAAAAAGGTTAATAATAGTACATTTCTATAGTTGCAGTTAGCATACCCCTGCACGCCTCAAGCACACTCAAGGTCAAAAATATTGATGGCCAATGATAACCAACATCATAGGCAATAACATCTTTAAGTTTCATTACAATCACATAATATTTAATAATAGTACATTCATTTAAAGTTAGGCATTTTGACACTATCCACACAAAAATTACACCTACCGGCCTCATAGGTGTGAGTACTATTGTACATTCATGTTGTTTTTCGTAGTGCGAATTGCAGTTATTTAATTAATTATTTCTGAAAGGGTAAAGATTAGTTGGGGGCGCTGCGTCGTAATTGGCAAACTTTACCGGCTGGAAGGGGGAGGGGTCCACATAGAGGTGAAATTAAGGTCAAATTTTTTTTTATCGACTGGTATAGGCAAGTGAGGTGTCGTGAGAAAGGTATAATGTTGAGTACATTCCATTTTTTCGCATTTTCTTGAAATTTGTAGAAAGGTGAATAGTGGGGGAGGAGAAAATATTAGTTCGTAATTCACCCCCCCCCCCCCCCCCGTGACATTTCGAGACTGTTAGAATTATGAAAACTTACAGGAAGGTGGGTTCCGAATAGCATATAAAATGGAAAATAATGGAATCTGTATATCTTCTCAGAATAGGTAAATAATAGTTTATTTCTGTAGTTACAGTTAGCACACCCCTGCATGCCTTAAACACTCTCGAGGTCAAAAGTACTGATGGCCAACGATAACCAACACCTTAGGCAATACTATGTTCTAAGTTTTGTTACAATTACGTAATGTGAATTGGCATGTAAAATGTAAATGAGTAAGACATTTTAATTATGTTTTTTTTTTTGTCCATCTGAGTGGTATCAAGAAGAGCAAAGAGCCGATATTTATATACCAAAATAAGCGCTTGCTACAAAACCCTCGGATTGCGGGCGTAGCCCTCTATATTCCGGTTTCATTTTTTCATGGCCGACGGAACACTTCTGCGTCCCTAAACTGCTTATAAAATTGCATTGGTTGCAACCAATTCTGGAAATTTAAAGCGTCGTTAGTGTAATGTGACTTCAATTATTTTCTACCACCAACCATAACACTGATCAAATCCGATCGAGCTTTTAACAATGCTTTATATATTTTCATAAACATATCATTCGAATCATTCGAATTAGTTAGAGCTGCATAAATTCAGGCGTTAAAAATAGAAAATACATATATGAAATGTTGATGTAGCCGAATCATCTCGTGCTTATAGGAGCTGACTGAGAGCAAATTGTGGTGTAGCTCCGATTTTTTTCATTTTTTTTTGCGCTAATTACGATTCTGAGGTTTGCTACCAAATTTTATCTGAGGTTTGCCACCAATTTTTTTTGTGGGATTTGGGTTATAACATAAAAACATAAACCACTTTTTTTTGTTTTTTTAAATATTTTGAAAATTGTCGACCCTAGCAAAAAAAAAAAACTTTATGAGGCACTCAAAGATCATGAACAGCTCAATAAAAACGACTAAATCTACTGTTTCCGTTTCCTTGATAGTTTTCGAGATATTCTCACTTGAAAAATACAATACATCAGATAACGCAGATTTTCCCTTTTTCGCCTTTTTCAAGTGCGAATATCTCCAGAACTATTGAAAGTACGGAAAAAGTAGCATTAACCTTTTTTATTTACCTGTTCGAGGTTTTTCATTTTGTATTAGCGAAAAACTTCGCTAAATTTAGATATTTTTAAAAACAAGAAAAGTGATTTTTTTCTGTTGTTTTTTTTTTGGCTAGATCTCCAAGTCCACAAAAAAAATGGCGGCAAACCTCAGATTCGTAATTAGCACCCCAAAATAGATGAACGGAAAAAAATCGAAACTACACCACAATTTGTTTTAGGCAAATTGGACACCAAAACGAAGATTTTTCATTTTTTTCGAAAAGATCCCAATGTTTAGAGAGCTATTTTTTTTTTTTTTCAGAAAAACCTAGACGTGCGAAGCTGACTTTTACATTAAATTTCAGGTAATCTTATTGAACTTTCAAAAAGATTTAAGTTATTTGTCTGCAGGACACAAACTTTACGATTTATTAAATGATGTTTAGATTTATGATGTGTAAACAGCTTCTCGCTCGGTACGGGATAAAACCATAGAAACTGCGGAATGCGTAAACATTCTTTGAATTCCCAACTTTATGTGCTACATGGGCTGAAAAAAACCAAACCGAAATTTCAATGCAAATCAAAATTCCGCTAGCCACGCGCAAAGAATTTTGAAAATTGGAAATATGGAAAGCGCCAGCCGACGTTATTAAATTCGCGAATAAATGACCGAAGTCAAGTTATTTGTATAATAGGCGTTTTTTTTGAAAATTTATCGGGTGTAGGGTAAAATAACACACGCGTTACACCAACAACATTAAAATGGATAGCTTAGTAGAGTGGCTGCCCTACCCTCGATAACCCCTCAATAACTTCCACATGCATAACACATAGTTTCGTGTGGAATCTAATATGTTGATGTTGGCACGCTTGTGTTTTTGCCAATGAGCCAAGTTCATTGGTAAACTAATATTACGTCTTGCTCTGATAGGCCTATGCCTATTATTAAATAATACATTTTCAATTGGATTACTAAAAATATAAATAGAACAAAATAGAAAGGAAAAAAAGATAAAGATTTGCTGGGGATCGAAACCGCGGCCCATTTGGATAGAGTTGCACTTGTAGCTGTCACTGATAAATAAATAACTCATTTGAATGATGTTTTTAAGTTAGAGCGGTACGCCAAGTTTATAAACTACCGCCGTCGCAATAAATAAACGATCCGATAATCAAACTGATATTTCATCCGAATTTATAATTTATTTTCGCCACATATGAGCCGCACCACTTGACGTCAGTGTAGACAACTTTACGATTCGGAATTTGGCCTGGATGCTACCCTAGGTCGTTTTTTTGCGCAACCAGGGCAGGGACCCTACACGGTTACGCAGAAAAAAACACGCCTAGTGTTAATTCGAACGGCATTTAATATAGGACGCTCCCCAGCGGTGCCAGATAGTACGTTTTATTGTATTCTGTGCGATTTTCAGCATCTAATACGGTTTTACGATTTTAAAAGAGCTCTAGCACAAAATTTTGCGATTTTGAAAAATTGAAAATACGATTTACGATCTGTTTTTCCATGCTGCCCTTTTCGATAAATCGACTGAGACGGCCAGTTTTAATCAAGGCTACGTACTCAGCAATACTGAAGCATTCATTCTTCTTTAGCATCACTGGCGCTTCCATGGGTTCCAGTTGAAAAAGACAGGTTGAAATTCTTTTGAAGAACACAGCAAAACCTACTCACAGCACAAAATTCGTATGTCCAAATATCCGATTCTCATATTCAGAGCAATATTGGCAACGGAATTTTGGTTTTGCCTTTTAGCACAGACACTTGTGGAAGTGTTCCGCATTGAATGCCATTCGAATTAAGACTGTGTACTTGAGTAGGGTTGATTCGCGATTTGGATGATATCTACCGTTTTCGAAATATCAAAATAACCCATTTATCTGTTTTTTATTTTAAAATTTAAACTTGCAGGAGTATCCTGAACCGTCTTGGCAAAAGACTCCTTCTACGAAGAACTAAACGCCGTTCAGAGCAGAACACCTAAAGGTGACATTATAATGGTTATGGGTGATTTGAATGCGAAAGTTGGCGCCGATAACTATGGGCTCAGACATGTGATGGGGAGACACGGTCTTGGTGATCGTAATGACAACGGTGAAAGATTTGTAGAGTTCTGCAACTTTCACAGTCTCTTCATCGGTGGTACTATGTTTGAGCATAAGGACCACCACAAAATCAGTTGGTCCTCTGTTGATCGGCGCAGAACACAAAATCAGATCGACCATTTTGCCATTAGTAAAAGATTCAAGAGTTGCCTCCTGGACGTGCGAAACAAGAAGGGTGCCGATATTGGGATGGGAAGAGACCATTATCTTATGATCGCTAATGTTCGATTGCGTATTGCAGCCGTGCGCCGCCCCAGAGACGAAAGATCCAGGCCCCGCAAATTCAACACCGCTCGACTAAAAAATCCAGCTGTCTTACAACAATATAATGACCATCTTGCGCAAAAAGCGGCTGAGATAACTAGTCACCCAGATAGTGACATAAACGAAAACTGGGATGCCATAAAAAATGCGTACATTGATAGCGCAAATACCATCCTTGGCCCAAACCCGGATTGCCGGAATAAGCCCTGGATGTCCGACGCTTCATGGCAGCGGATTGTTGAAAGAAAGGAGCTGAAAGTTCGTTTGGCTGCAGCATCAGACGACAATCGAAGCAGCATCGAACTCCTTTACCGTCAGAAAGCTCGAGAAGTTCAGCGTAGTGTGCGACGCGATAAAAGAGTTTATGCCAATTCTCTTTTAGCGTCAGCAGAAGAAGCCGCTAGAAGTAACAACTTAAACGCCGTATACGGTGTCATCAAGGAGTTTACAGGTGGTCGTAACTCCTGCCAACATCCGGTGAAAGATAGTGATGGAAAGCTACTTATCTTGGAAGAAGATCAAATGAGGCGGTGGAAAGAACACTTCGCCGCGGTCTTGAACCGTGTAACCTCTGGTGAAGTTCCCCCTCATATAGATAATTTAGCTAGCCATCAAAATGTGCGTATACGGTCCACTGCCCCGACTAAAGAGGAAATAGTCACTGCAATTATTGCACTAAAACGAGGAAAGGCCGCCGGACTTGACGGCATCCCTGCCGAACTTTATCAAGCAGCGCCCAGCGTAACTGCCGATTTGCTGCATCCACTTGTTGATAAAGCGTGGAATACAGAGACCTTTCCCACTGAGTGGAAGGAAGGTTTGATCATCAAACTTCCAAAGAAGGGTAGCCTCACAGACTGTAATAATTGGAGAGGCATTTGTGTGCTTCCTGCCGTTGCCAAGATAATAGCTAAAATCGTCCTGGAAAGACTAAAGGCCCACTTAGAAAGCACAATTGATGAAGAGCAGGCTGGCTTTCGATCCGGATTCTCCTGTGTCGATCACATTAACACCTTGCGAATCATCATCGAGCAATGCGCTGAATACGATTCTCCGCTTCACTTGCTTTTCATCGATTTCGAAAAGGCTTTCGATAGTGTGAACCGGGATTCTATATGGGCGGCCTTGCGCAGGAGAGGCATCCCTGAGAAGCTTGTGGCTATTATTAAGGCAACCTATGACGGCGCGAAATGTCGCGTTCTGCATAAAGGTAAGGTGTCGGGGGACTTTGAGATTCGCAGTGGAGTTCGGCAGGGGTGCATCCTCTCACCGATCCTATTCCTCATTGTGATCGGCGATGTGTTGCATGCAGCCCTATCCGGACTCGACAGAGGAATTCAATGGACTTTGACATCTTATCTACAACATCTTGACTACGCTGACGACATATGCCTACTCTCCCACAAAATCATGGATCTGTCCGCAATGGCGTTAGATCTCGAGAGGGAGGCAAGCAAGGTTGGGCTAAAGATTAATACCAACAAGACCAAGGTTCTTAGCCCGCCGTTGCGAAAAAGAAATCCGACACCTATTGCCATCAATATTAATGGGCAGCCTGTGGAGAAGGTGGACAACTTCGTCTACCTGGGTAGCATTGTTGCCGAAAATGGTGGTACGGAGCAGGACATCGCTCGTCGTATCAACCAGGCTAAACGCGCATACGGCATGCTGTCCAAAATCTGGCAGAGCAGTTATCTCAGCATCAAGACCAAGCTGGGCCTGTTTCGCTCCCTGGTGCTATCGGTGCTTTTGTATGGGAGCAGTACATGGAAAGTTTCCGTAGGAGTTACCAGAAAGCTGCAAGTTTTCGTCAACTCATGTCTTCGTCGAATTTTGGGAGTTTTCTGGCCCGAAACAATATCAAATGAAGAGCTAAGTCGGCGTACGGGTCAGATGCCAATCGACGAATTGATACGCAGGCGAAAATGGCAGTGGATAGGTCACACATTGCGGAAGAGTGATAACTGCATTGCTATGCATGCCATGAAATGGAACCCCATTTCCAACCAAGGCCGACCAAGAGGGGGTCCTCGAATCACATGGCGTCGATCTGTGGCAAAGGAGTGTCAGGTACTGGGTAAGTCTTTTGGGGAGTTGCGCCCCATTGCCCAGAACAGAGTACGATGGCGCGCAGGAGTAGTTGACGCGCTATGCCCCGCTAGGGGTTAAGGCAAAGTAGTATCCTGAACCGAATGGAGTTAAGTGCATCCATTAATTCGTGCTTTTGATGATAGCTGTTAGCGCTTCAGTAATGCCCAAACGGTCTGTTTTTACCTTTCTTGGCGGACTATTAGCTACTACCACACAAAGACCGAGCATTGAGCATATGAGTTGACTTGCTTCCATTTTTATTATATTTAGGTTAATTTATACACCCCTTATCAACAGACAGTAGATATAGATAGATACATCAGACTTTTCATGCCTAACCAATCGAGCGCTATTTGTGGTTATGTATTACGAGTATACAACTTTTTTTTCAAGTTCTATCATGGACTTCACATATTTCTCAAACCTTGTGCGCATTCACACCTTGTTCTCGTTTTACAGTTCCTAACTTAAAGTACATAATTGATTATTTCCTCGAGGGCCGCCAAAAATGTCGGGCCACTGGTTGCCGACCCCTGAATTATGGGATTAAAAAATAAATGGTCGTTTAGTTTACATAGGTCATTTGCATTGTTTTGCATTTATTTGCTTAATTATCAGTACATATTCAATTTGGTTTGTCAATGTCAGTTTCTCTTAAGGACTGCGTTGAAACTGTTCTCCTTTTCTCGAAACATGAAAAAAATAAAACTGGTTCATCACGTCCAAACTGTTCTCCATCAGCCAATGTACATGGAAGGGTTCTAAAACAGGTTATATTAGATACACATCCGCACCATTTCAGTATGAAACTTACCTATTAAGTGTTTCCGGTAAAAATAAACAAAGACCCGCTCCCATCAAAGACAATGCACCTAAAATCAGTGATGGCAACGGTTTGAAAATTGTTGAGAGAAGCAGAATGTACGAACTGAAGAAAGTAAATGCATATCCTGCAACATGTACTGATGCGACACCTTGACCCCGAACACTGGTTGGAATTAGTTCCGTAGCGAACTGCGCTGCTGAATTGTATGCCACGGTCACACCAAATCTGCCAATAATAGCTAAAGTTGCGACTAGTACTGGTCCTGCAAATGAGTGGGTATTACTTTTAGCTATAATAGTTGTAATAGAAAGACGTGGGGCTCACCAGCTTCTGCGCTTCGATAAACCAGAATAATCCCAGTTAACGATGTGAATATGCCACTAATTAGGAGAGATGCTGAGGCCATTGCTTTTCTACCGATTCGATCTTGGAGTAAAATCAGGACCATACATGCTGGAAAAATCGCCGAGGCACTTAGCGAAAACATTGTGAACGGAGTGATGCCTAATCCTTCGACGTTCCTGGAGATTGCGTCGTAGCACAATGTGATGACCATTCTGTAATACACGTAAAAATACAAAATTATCAGCAGCCTCGCCAGGATTTAATTACTTTAAGGATGGAATAATGTTTTCTAATGTATGTCCAACTTACTTACGATTTAAAGAACAATATCAGTGTATTACGCCTCAAGCGTGGCGTTCTAAATAGGCCCAACATATTTTCCTCGGTTTTTTGCGCCTCCATACTTTGAACACACTTCCTTCTGAATTCCTCGAAAACTTGTTCGTCTACTACTTTGCCATTGACCTTAGCTACGATTTTCAAACACTGTAAGGCTTTGTCGTATTGTTTCTTGGTAATAAGCCATTGTGCGCTTTCAGGAACGATAAAGTAGAAAAGTGGAATAAGGAGCAGCGGTAGAGCGGTGATTAGTAAAAACAATTTCCATGTTCCACAGAAAACGGCTACCCATGGTGTAATTGCGGAGCCGAGACAGTAAAAGATTCCAATGCAGATACTTAGACCCAATGTGCGCATTGATGGACGTATGTATTCCATGACTGAAAAATCACAAATACATGTTCAAAAATTGTCTATTTAAGATACTGCGGGACACTAAGGTAGTATAGATTGAATCCTCGGTGGGTCAATAAAAACTACCTGTGGGTATTACTAGACTCCGAGTTCCGAGCTTGTCAGTAAAAGAAGGCTCGGATAGAAAGTGCAACTGCACAATCCGAAAAAAATATGCAATCGAAACGTCGGCAAGGCATAACTATGCAAAAGATGTTGACGCGCCCATGCCCTTGAGGGGCCCAGGCGATTAATAAACAAACAGAGGAAGTGTCCCTGTAAAAATGATAATCAATTTGTCGTTACGATCCTCTCCATCGCTTCCATCTTACGAAATGAATACGGGTTTCATATCGACAAGAAAGCTTAGCATGATTGTTAGCAAAATCGATCAGAACCACATGGTGAGAAAGAGGGGCGGCGAAATGTTATTGTTGAAAAATGGGTATAAAGTCATTGACTGGAGCCTATACCGCTCCAGATGCTGAGTCTTAACCATCGACTTCTCTCTTTTTATACCCTTCACGGATGTGATAGGGTATATTAACTTTGTCGTGAAGTTTGCAATGCATAGAAGGAAGCATCTCCGACCATTTAAACTATATATATTCTTGGTCAGTATGATGAGACGAGTCGATTAAGCTTTGTCCGTCTACCCGTCTGTCTGTCTGTTTCTATGCAAACTAGTCCCTCAGTTTTAAAGCTATCGAGCTGAAATTTTGAACAAAGCCTTCTTTCTGTTGCACGCTGTAAATATGTCGGAACCAAGGGAATCGGACCATTACGTCATATAGCTGCCATAGGAACGACCGGTCCAAAAATTCGTCTTTGTGAGAAAAACTTTTTTATTTCTAAAGATATCGTTTTCGGATTTCATACTAATCAATAATATCTTAAGTCAAATTACACTCCCGAATTTGGTTTAAATCAGACTACTACGTCATATAGCTGTCATAGGAGAGATCGTTCCAAAAGCAAGTTTTTGTCAGAAAAACTTTTTTTATTTCTGAAGATATCTTTACGAAATTACATACTATTCCATCATATTGACTGCTAAGCCACTTTTTCAAATTTGGTTGAAATCGGCCCACTATTTCATATACCTCTCATAGGAACAGTGGAATCGGAACAAGTTTTACTACTAATTCCAAAGTGGCAAATGTATCATAGGATACAAGCTAGTCGAAGGCTAGCTTGTTTTTTTACCAAAAGCTTTGGGAACGTTTTTATTACTATTTTATTCACGCTCTCTATCGCAAATATTTTTTTTTGTACAACGGGTGGTAAAGAGCAAAAAAATGATCGAGGGCAGTTATGCAGGTAAAATTTTAAAATGACATGTTGCCTACCCTAATTGGCTTCAAAATTGACAGTTGATTTCAAATCTCGTTCGTTTCTGTTTATGTGACAAGCAATTATATTGAACAATTGTACCATCACAAAAAAAAAAAAAACAAGAAAACGAGAGTATTGGTATTAAATTAAATAACTGGCGCAACAGTCCAATTTGAACCACGGCCTCGAGATGAGTTAGCATCATCTCATTTTCTAGATCGTGAAGGTTTTTGTGCAGAGGTATGTGATGTGAACACGCTCAACCGAGTTATTTACCCCATAATGGGTACTCATTTAACAGCTGAGTGGGCTCATAGTCCGACACGTAAATCCCCGGAATCGAACCGGGGCCCAGTGCGTTGAAGGCGAACGTGCTAACCGTTGCGCCATCCGGACTAGAGTATTGGTATGCTTGTCGTTAAATTGACAATTGATGTCAAGTTCCGACAATGATGCCTTAATCAATTCATACAGTTCAATAGTAATTTAGGTGGCCGTATTCATAATTGCTTGTCTGCTACAGAAAATGGCCCATCGATGCCTGTTGCTATCGTGAATCTCGGTAAAAGCGGTTTGTGGCCCTGAAGGCTGCCAGCGGAGGCGCCGACTGTTGCGGGGGCACAACTTTTTATATTGTTTGTGACACTTGGTTTCATTCTGCACACCAACTTAGTATGCGTCTGTAGCTTAGCTCGGTAACGCACCGGGCATTTTTTGCTACTCGAAACACGGTCTCTGCGGTTCGCGCCCCGCAACGGGACCAACTATTTTTTATTCTCAACTCTGAATTAATTTCTCCGAGCTTAGTGGTTTCGTATGGATAGTAGCTCTCATCAGGTCTTGCATCTTTGCAGCTATCCATGTGCAAGACGACCACGAAAGTGTGAGAATTCTGTTTGTTTAAGCCGCGAAGGCGTGATTTTTACTTGAAAACTCGACCGTGGAGGTCTAGATGGTGTGAAGCACTTACATATATTAACTCACTAGAGGGGGCGGAGAGAGGGTGAGAAGTACAGATATTTGTTCTCTGGCAATTTTACTTTATGTATTAATGTTCTTGCAAATGTACAAGTGCGAATCATTTCAGTTAAAATCGGAATTGTTTGTGACACTTGGTTTCATTCTGCACACCAACTTGCCAGCCAGGGAACAAATATCTCCACTTCTCACCCCCTCTAGTGAGTTAATATATGTAAGTGCTTCACACCATCTAGACCTCCACAGTCGAGTTTTCAAGTAAAAATCACGCCTTCACGGCTTATATTGTACAAACGGAATTCTCACACTTTCGTGGTCGTCTTGCACATGGATAGCTGCAAAGATGCAAGACCTGCTGAGTGCTACTATCCATACGAAACCACTAAGCTCGGAGAAATTAATTCAGAGGGAATTTGAGAATAAAAAATAGTTGGTCCCGTTGCGGGGCGCGAACCGCAGAGACCGTGTTTCGAGTAGCAAAAAATGCCCGGTGCGTTACTGAGCTAAGCTACAGACGCATACTAAGTTGGTGTGCAGAATGAAACCAAGTGTCACAAACAATTCCGATTTTCACTGAAATGATTCGCACTTGTACATTTGCAAGAACATTAATACATAAAGTAACTTTTTATAGATTTAAAGATTGACTGTCGGATTGCCTTGTTGTGCGATTTTTTTGGGATGGTATCTTCACAATAAACTGACCCATTTTTGAAAAAAAAATTAACGTATCTCTTGCACTTTAAAAAAAATTTACTGATGATAGGTCCACGAACAGAACGGCCCAATAGTCCTAGCTAAGAAAGTCGTCGTCTTAAAGCGGGTAAATATTTGATATCGTTACGAATGTATAGTCTCATAGAGTCAACCAAAATGGTCTGATGATTTAGGGGAACCAATTTAGAACTAACTTTTCGTCAAGTCTCGAATTGTAAGGTCCCCACCATGTAAATCATCAGCGTTGTATGTATGTTGGTTGTTTGTATTTAAGAATGAAGTTAATTTTTCAAGCATTTATAATGGAACCATAATGCTTTTTTGCTTGATAACACAAAATAATGAATTAAATTTTAATTAAATTCAAGCTCAAATATTTTCACCGTCCACGTCTTTAAAATAATGATCATTAGCACAAAAGTTTTGACGGCATCTTGCATCATAACCAAATTGAACACGAAGTTTTAATAGTTTAGTCCAGTTCCGACATAGTCCCAATTTTTTTAGTCCAGTTCCGCATCGCAAGTGGAGATAAAACTAACTAAACCGATACATTTATATCGTCGAGAGTTAGATCGATTTAGTTAGATCTCGAAGATAGTCCCGCGGTATAAACGTAGTGATTGTGGTTAGAGCTAATATCAGACGGATTCTCATGAATCGAGGCCCGGGAAATTGACGGCACTTATGTAAGCATTGTTAAAGGTGCGTTACGGTTAGTGTCACCATACACTGTCGAACTCGAGCACGAACCTGGTATAAATGTCCTCTGACTCACACATACACTTCCCATAGGTGTGAAGAAAACCGGTCCACTTGTACTAGGTTCGTGTCCGAGTTCGACAGTGTATGGTGACACTTAGGCACACATTCGTCGTACATTATTCGCGATTAGCGATCAAGCCATAGAGTACGGAACACTATTTGTATGTATCTTTTTGATCGTCGCCTGCGATCGACGCAGGGTGGTGCCTAGCAAAATGCACCTTGAAGCACAGGATTCAATGGTACAATCCTCATGGGCCATATACTCGTACATGTCTCCGTAGAAGCTCCTTCCTTCTTTCCCTATTTGTCATAGCTACGTGTTTGATTGTTTGAACGAAGAAGTCGAGTGAGGATCGCTTTTCTTGCAAAACGATATTTGTGCCTGAAATATTGGAGGGGCGTTGCTCCCCCCCCCCCAATATTTGGATTGAGGGGGCAAAAAGTGCCTTGGCCCCCATAGTCGGCGCCTATGGCTGCCAGCAATTGGCTCATAATGGCTTTCAAAGCAAATTTCTGACAAACGCTACCTCCACTAACCGCTTTATGCATAGATACACGATGGCAATGGCTTCCAATTGCCTGCCATGGCCCATTGTCTCTAGCAGCCATCACATGAACGGACGAATTCTGAAAGCAACTGTCAATTTGAAAAAAAAAAAACTGCGGAAAGTAATCGACCGGAATCCATCGAACTTCTGGGTGTGGTAGAAATTTTTCTAACCCTGATTTTTTTTACTAGGGACGTGTGAGCATGCTTGTGTTTGGAAGTATGAGGCAGAGTCCTTCTTCTGGTGTTGGTGATAGTACTTATTCTAAGGATATTGCATTGAATAGTGACGCGGTATTAATTGGTCATTGTGGTTCTGGGTTTTGAGATAACTCAAAAGCCTCCAGCCACATCCAATCCTTTGTTATTTAGCGAAGGATATAACTATACGGGTAGTATACCCGGTGCAATGGCCGCGGCGCCACAGCCCGACGTCGGGCGTTGGCCGCCTGGAACGTTGTCCTTCAATTATTGGAATTAGTGGAAGCCCAGTAGTTGCCCGGTGTCTGCATATACTGAGCCCTCCCAACGAGCTCTCGGTCGTCCTTGCAGTTTCGCTCCGTCGACTCGTTGTCCGTTCATTACTCTCCTTGGCATGCAATCATCGTTCATTCGTTGTACATGCCCTGCCCATTGAAGTCGTTGTAGTTTGATGATTGTCGAAACTTCCAGCTCATCGTACAGTTAATACAACTCATGGCTGTAGCGGATGCGCCATCCATCTCGATCTTACTACTTTGCCTTAACCCCTAGCGGGGCATAGCGCGTCAACTACTCCTGCGCGCCATCGTACTCTGTTCTGGGCAATGGGGCGCAACTCCCCAAAAGACTTACCCAGTACCTGACACTCCTTTGCCACTGATCGACGCCATGTGATTCGAGGACCCCCTCTTGGTCGGCCTTGGTTGGAAATGGGGTTCCATTTCATGGCATGCATAGCAATGCAGTTATCACTCTTCCGCAATGTGTGACCTATCCACTGCCATTTTCGCCTGCGTATCAATTCGTCGATTGGCATCTGACCCGTACGCCGACTTAGCTCTTCATTTGATATTGTTTCGGGCCAGAAAATTCTTAAAATTCGACGAAGACATGAGTTGACAAAAACTTGCAGCTTTCTGGTAACTCCTACGGAAACTTTCCATGTACTGCTCCCATACAAAAGCACTGATAGTACCAGGGAGCGAAACAGGCCCAGCTTGGTTTTAATGCTGAGATAACTGCTCTGCCAGATTTTGGACAGCATGCCGTATGCGCGTTTAGCCTGGTTGATACGACGAGCGATGTCCTGCTCCGTACCACCATTTTCGGCAACAATGCTACCCAGGTAGACGAAGTTTTCCACCTTTTCCACAGGCTGCCCATTAATATTGATGGCAATAGGTGTCCGATTTCTTTTTCGCAACGGCGGGCTAAGAACCTTGGTCTTGTTGGTATTAATCTTTAGCCCAACCTTGCTTGCCTCCCTCTCGAGATCTAACGCCATTGCGGACAGATCCATGATTTTGTGGGAGAGTAGGCATATGTCGTCAGCGTAGTCAAGATGTTGTAGATAAGATGTCAAAGTCCATTGAATTCCTCTGTCGAGTCCGGATAGGGCTGCATGCAACACATCGCCGATCACAATGAGGAATAGGATCGGTGAGAGGATGCACCCCTGCCGAACTCCACTGCGAATCTCAAAGTCCCCCGACACCTTACCTTTATGCAGAACGCGACATTTCGCGCCGTCATAGGTTGCCTTAATAATAGCCACAAGCTTCTCAGGGATGCCTCTCCTGCGCAAGGCCGCCCATATAGAATCCCGGTTCACACTATCGAAAGCCTTTTCGAAATCGATGAAAAGCAAGTGAAGCGGAGAATCGTATTCAGCGCATTGCTCGATGATGATTCGCAAGGTGTTAATGTGATCGACACAGGAGAATCCGGATCGAAAGCCAGCCTGCTCTTCATCAATTGTGCTTTCTAAGTGGGCCTTTAGGCCCGTATTCATAGTCGTCCCTTAAATATTCCTTAGCTTAAGTTAAGTTTTCCCTTAAGTATTTCTTAAGTTTTTTTTGTATTCATAGTCGACCCTCAAATTTTCCTTAACTTTAAATTAAGTTTTTTTTAAGGGTTAAATCGTCCCTTAAGATTTACTTAAGTTAAAGTTAAAGAAAATTTAAGGGTCGACTATGAATACAAAAAAACTTAAGAAATACTTAAGGGAACACACACACAGCACGTCGCTGCTTGAGTAAACACTCTCATTGGAAAGCATGTATTTGTTTTTCAGACAACTCATGGTTTTTATCTAAACATATCGAGGATCCCAAAACCATGCCACATGTATCTTATCATATGACATGATCCATTGATCCTCATAAAAACTGAATTTATGGTTACATATGAATACATTCGTCCTCGCCACTCAAAAAATTCCTCTTCAGAAGAGGTGTCGTCAAACAACATTTTCGGACTTTATTTATTTATCATTTCACGAATGTAATATAAATCGAAACGAATGTGCACTGCCAGCAAAGATAGACTGATTAGGTGTGAGAGTTTTGGATAAAAAAGGTTCCTCAAGCTAAAAAAATTCTTAAGTGCGGTCTTTGCCAACCTTAAATTTTCCTAAGATATTACTGAAGTTTACCCCTTAATTCTGTCTATGAATACAAAAAACCTTAACTTAAACTTAACTATGATACCCTTAAGTTTTACTTAAGGGAACCCTTAAGTAAAACTTAAGGGAGTACTATGAATACGGCCCTAAGATATTACTTAAGTTTACCCCTTAATTCTGTCTATGAATACAAAAAACCTTAACTTAAACTTAACTTTAGTTTTCCCTTAAGTAAAACTTAAGGGACGACTCTGAATACAAAATCGGCCCTTAAGGGTAGCTTAAGTTAAGTTTTTTGCTAAGGGAGGACTATGAATACGGCCCTTAGTCTTTCCAGGACGATTTTAGCTATTATCTTGGCAACGGCAGGAAGCACACAAATGCCTCTCCAATTATTACAGTCTGTGAGGCTACCCTTCTTTGGAAGTTTGATGATCAAACCTTCCTTCCACTCAGTGGGAAAGGTCTCTGTATTCCACGCTTTATCAACAAGTGGGTGCAGCAAATCGGCAGTTACGCTTGGCGCTGCTTGATAAAGTTCGGCAGGGATGCCGTCAAGTCCGGCGGCCTTTCCTCGTTTTAGTGCAATAATTGCAGTGACTATTTCCTCTTTAGTCGGGGCAGTGGACCGTATACGCACATTTTGATGGTTAGCTAAATTATCTATTTTATATGAGGGGGAACTTCACCAGAGGTTACACGGTTCAAGACCGCAGCGAAGTGTTCTTTCCATCGCCTCATTTGATCTTCTTCCAAGATAAGTAGCTTTCCATCACTATCTTTCACCGGATGTTGGCAGGAGTTACGACCACCTGTAAACTCCTTGATGACACCGTATACGGCGTTTAAGTTGTTACTTCTAGCGGCTTCTTCTGCTGACGCTAAAAGAGAATTCGCATAAACTCTTTTATCGCGTCGCACACTACGCTGAACTTCTCGAGCTTTCTGACGGTAAAGGAGTTCGATGCTGCTTCGATTGTCGTCTGCTGCTGCAGCCAAACGAACTTTCAGCTCCTTTCTTTCAACAATCCGCTGCCATGAAGCGTCGGGCATCCAGGGCTTATTCCGGCAATCCGGGTTTGGGCCAAGGATGGTATTTGCGCTATCAATGTACGCATTTTTTATGGCATCCCAGTTTTCGTTTATGTCACTATCTGGGTGACTAGTTATCTCAGCCGCTTTTTGCGCAAGATGGTCATTATATTGTTGTAAGACAGCTGGATTTTTTAGTCGAGCGGTGTTGAATTTGCGGGGCCTGGATCTTTCGTCGCTGGGGCGGCGCACGGCTGCAATCCGCAATCGAACATTAGCGATCATAAGATAATGGTCTCTTCCCATCCCAATATCGGCACCCTTCTTGTTTCGCACGTCCAGGAGGCAACTCTTGAATCTTTTACTAATGGCAAAATGGTCGATCTGATTTTGTGTTCTGCGCCGATCAACAGAGGACCAACTGATTTTGTGGTGATCCTTATGCTCAAACATAGTACCACCGATGAAGAGACTGTGAAAGTTGCAGAACTCTACAAATCTTTCACCGTTGTCATTAGGATCACCAAGACCGTGTCTCCCCATCACATGTCTGAGCCCATAGTTATCAGCGCCAACTTTCGCATTCAAATCACCCATAACCATTATAATGTCACCTTTAGGTGTTCTGCTCTGAACGGCGTTTAGTTCTTCGTAGAAGGAGTCTTTTGCCAAGACATTGTCGGGTTCAGTAGGGGCATAACATTGTATTATTGAGATGTTCCTCATTTTGGTCCGGAACCTGGCGGTCAAGACCCTGTCAGAGACCGGTTCCCAGGATAAGAGACAGTTTCGCGCGGCTCTGGTTAAAAGGAGCCCCACACCTGACTCACGACGACTACCGGTAGCTTTACTGGAGTACAACATTACAGTGCTGCCCGTTGGAGAGATGAATTCTCCGCTGCTCCACCATCTTATCTCACTAACTCCTAAGATATTTAATTTGTACCTCAGAAATTCACTCTCTAATTGAAGAAATCGTGCGTTCTGGGGACCTTCTGATCCATTGTCCAGGAGAGTACGCACATTCCAGAATCCAATCTTTGTCATTGTACGATAGCTAAAAGTCGTAACCGTTGAGTCAGTCCTTATCCGAGGCATAGTTGACGTTTCGTTAGCATATAAAGATTTCGGATAGTGCAAGTTGCTAGCATACACATCCTGTCCTTTGATTGTCGGTTTTAACGACAGGCCCTCAAAGGGAAAGGCCGTGGTATTTTTTTTCACACCCCACACCACAGGGGTACCTCAACCAAATCATCGCACCGCCATCACTGGCGGCTTGACGTTGGTTGGCAATGGTCTGTGACCACTGCCGTTCCAGGGGGCGCCCACGCGGAGGACTATGGAAGAGGAGTTTTTGCCCCCCATCTTAAACAGCCCCGAAAATTCGCCGTAGAACCTTACTCTCAAATGTGTCTAGCATGTTTCCGGAGGCGTGAGTTAGGGTCCGTGCTTCGCAGCCATAGCATAGCACTGGTCGTATAATGGTTTTGAACACGCGGCGCTTCGTGTTTCTGTGCACATGCTTCGATTTCATTATGAGGAGAACCGAGAAAAAAGTCTTGTTAGCTAACTGTATCCGTCGCTTGATTTCGTCAGTTTCGTTGGCGTTTCAACCAAGGTATATGAAGTCCTTCACGAACTCGATGTTGAGGTCTTCCACATTGATGCTCGATGCAGACGTCCTTGTCCTCGAATGAATCATTATTTTAGTTTCACCCTCGTTGATACGTAGTCCAACTTCTTCTGCAGCGGTGTTGTTCATATTCATAGCTCGAATGACGTATTCCAGTGCTAGGTTGAAGGGCGTCGGCGCCAGTCCGTCGCTGCCTTGTTCACCACATGGACCAAAGAAGTGAACCAGTAGCTGAATATCGCAGTAGATAGTCCAACTATTCCCACCATCAATCATCTAAACATTCTCGATGTCACCCTTGATAGCATGGTCACTTGATCGGCCCAAGCGTCAACCATTAGTAACAAGATGAGGAGCAGGAATAAAGTCCTCAAAGCATTACCTAGCAGCTCCTGGGGAAAAGATAAGCAGACCCTACTAGCGACATATAAATTAATCGGGAGATCTGTGGCCAACTATGCGGCTCCTATCTAGTCTGAGAACCTGAGCGACACCACAATGGAAAAATATCCGGTCCTGTTAGAATGCTGCTCTTCGGACTGTGACTGGCTGTTATCGGAATGACCATCCAAACCATAATCTTATGGACAAGACCCCACCGCCGCGTCACGCTAGACGCAATTTGAGGGACCGCGAGAGGGAAGTCCAAAGATTCAAAAGAGTTCCCTTCAATATTGCCAGCTACAAATCAGCTATATCAACACTCCACAGAGAAGAAGTGCTTTCTTCGATAGGGGACCTCAAACCAAACAGAGTACTTAATGCACAACCACCTGCCGTATGTTCAGACGAAATTCGACTACCTAGAGAGACCAGGACTACCATAGCTCAATTGCACTCAGGGTAGTGCTCACGTCTGAACTCGTACCTGTCCCGTATCGATGACAACATTCAGAACTCTTGTCCAGCCTGTGGTCTCACTCCGCATGATGTTCAGCACATCTTCAACTGTCCTGCAGCTCCTACTCGCCTAACACCTATCGCACTATGGGATAACGCTATTGAGGCTGCTGCTTTTCTCCACCTGGACTTAGAGGAGAACAACAACAATACCGAGAGTCAGAATCTATGAGACACACATGGAGCAGAATTCTGAAATTGCTGCTATAACAACAACAACCACAGCCTTTCCGGGGGACACCCACGAGGAGGACTATGGAAGAGGATTTTTGTCCCACCTTTCACTTCTGTCACAAATGTCCCAGTCAAAATTCTGTTTCTCTTGCATGTTAGATTAAATTAGATTAATTTCTGTTCTGTTTCTGTTTCAGTTGTATGCGAACTCGCGGTTTTAAAATGCTGAACATTTCTATTCAAATTAGCGGTTTCTACAGAATAAACGAATTGAGTGGAAACCAGGCCGAAGCGGATATACCCTAAACTTGTACACACTTAGTGGTGACACCAAAAGTAATAATTGGCAACGACCATGCATTAAAAGTGAGTTTCCTATATAGCCAGTTTATAGGGGAGGTTGGCACTCCTTCAGGGAGATCTTGACCATTCTCAAACTGAATTAACTAACCCATTCTACAAATATTTGTTGAATTTTTCAAGTTGCTAGCTTCATTCCATCGAAAGTTATTGCTTATTTGAAGTCCCACTTGTAGGGGAGGTAAGGGTTCCTTGGGTCGGATCTTGCCCATCATTGCCACCAACCAATAAGATCACCCTACAAACATACAAACAAAATTTTAAGTCTCCAGCTTCACTCTATCGAAAGATATCGCTTATTTGAAGTTTCGTTTGTAGGGGAAGTAGGGGTTTCGTTGGTCGGATTTTACGCATTTTCAATATTAGCCGACTGGATCCTACTACAAACATTTGGCCAAAATTTCAAGTCGATAGCTTTATTTTGTCGTAAGTTATCGCTTGTTTTAAGTGTCATCTCTAGAGGAGGTAGGGGTTCCTTAGGTCGGATCTAACCCGTCCTTAATGCCAACTAACTCAATCTCACTTCAAACATTTGACAAAAATTTCAAGCTGCTGGCTTCATTGTATCAAAAGTAATCGCTTATTCGAAGTTTCATTTGAAGGGGAGGTAGGGGTTCCTTGGGTCGAATCTTACCCATTTTCAATAACAACTAACTAGCTTACTAAAACTCAAGCAGCTTCTCATCTAAGATTTACATGCCAAAAATCAGATGGCTACGTCAATTGGTTCAAGAGTTATAGACAAAAAACCTGAAAAGTAGGGTAGTACGGGAATCTTTGTAAGAAAGTTACTGAACAAAGTGCTTTTACTTTGTTAGTCGAGTCACTTTATTTAACTATCCAAGTTCTTGTACTTGGATATTTAATTTGTTAACTTGTTGCAAACGGTTCATGTACCGCTGCAACTATTTTATGTTATATGTAACGTATTAAATTGATGCTGGGTCTCGTAATGAAAAACGAGTGTTCACCTCCAGGTTCAATGTCGAACTGACTGCTTTATTACAAATCATAGTTCTTTGCCAACAAATTCAAAACAGTTAATTTTTAAAACAGTAAGGATTACATAGTACTAGATTATGTGGAACTCATTTAAATAGGCATTGCCAGATTCAATTCATTTTTAAGTAAAACTACATATAATAATAAAATGCGAATTAATTTAAAGGAAATTACAATACTAAAAAATCAATCAAATCAAAAGTCAAATCATCAAGCTTCAACATTCTCCCCGCCGTTGAGCGAGGTCGATCAACAATTTACGATATGCTACGGTTGAAGTTTCTTGCGATGTCGGAGGCCTTATGCTTATCGGCGACATCTTTTCGAAGGCGTTTGTTGATGATCCGATGTAGATGGACGGCTTCCTCTATCATTAACACTAGCGCGAGCTTCATCTTCCAGGGCTGCAACGTCGTCCTCCATCGGGAGAGGGGCTAGCCTGTGTATAGGCCTGCGTACCACATTCGAAGCTGTGCGTATATCTGCTACTCGCACCAATCCGTCTTCTCCTCGAAAGACACGTTCGATTCTACCCAATGACCACTGTAAAGGGGGACGATTGTCTTCCTTTATTATGACCATCGTTCCTGGTTCGACATTTTGGCAGTCGGTTTTCCACTTATACCTATGTTGGAGGTGATTGAGGTATTCGTGCGTCCATCGCCTCCAGAACTCAGCCTTTAGGTGCGCAACTAGCTTCCACCTAGCTAAAAGCCCTGAATTATTTGGTGCTGCGTGCGGGTCAACCGCTGATACCAAAGGCTCTCCAATGAGCAGATGACCGGGAGTGAGCGGCGTCATGTCGTTCGGGTCGTTCGACATCGGTGTCAATGGTCGCGAATTCATGATAGCCTCTGCTTCCGCGAGTAACGTTTGCATCTCTTCATATGTCAGCGATGCTGATGATATCGTCGTTCTAAGAAGGTGTTTGGCCGACTTGACTGCAGCTTCCCACAATCCTCCAAAATGTGGAGCTCGAGGTGGAATGAATGAGAAGTCGATGTTCCTCCGGCTGCACTCTCCGATGATTTTGTGTTGAGCCTTGTCGTCATGAATTGCTTGTTGGAGCTCTTGCATCTGATTATTCGCTCCCACAAAGTTGGTCGCATTGTCGCAAAATATCTTCCGGCACTGTCCTCGTCTGGCCATAAATCTTTTCAGTGCTCCCAAAAATGCGTCGGTGGAAAGATCACTGACCAACTCCATGTGTACAGCCTTTGTAGCGAAGCAACAAAAAACCGCGACGTAGGATTTTTGTGGACGTTTTCCTCGTATTTTAAAATGGGTCCAGACCGGGCCAAGGAAGTCCACGCCTGCGTTCACAAATGGCCGACCTGGTTGCACTCGTTCGGCCGGTAGATTTCCCATCAGTTGTTGTAGTAGTTTCGGATTGGCCCTGGTACACTTGATACAATTCTTGACGACGGAGCGAACTATTGTTTTCCCCTTAACAGGCCAAAAACGTTGTCTCACAATTGATAGTAATGCTTGGGGACCAGCATGAAGATGCTCCTTGTGAAGCTCACTGATAAGTAGCTTGGTGACTGGGTGGTTGTAAGGTAGGAGCATGGGGTGTTTGGCGTCATAGCTTAAGAGTGACGAATCCAAGCGACCGCCCACTCTCAGGATTCCGTGCTTCTTGTCTATTATTGGTGCTAAACTGCTAAGAGTATTATGATTGTCGACGATCGTATACTTTTCTATCTGCTTGAGTTCGTCCACAAATTCATGTTTCTGTACCATTTTGATGATGCTGATCAAGGATTCCTCCATTTCATCTGCTATTGGAGATACCGATAGTACTCCCTTTTGCTTGATTCGCCGTGCAAGATTAATGAAACGGAGAACGTAAGACATGATCCTTTGAAGTCGTCTGAAGGAATTCTTATGGTTTATATTGTCCAAGATGTTGCCGCTTATTAGGATGTTGGTTGCCAAAACTGTACGCTTCTTCTGCCTCAATTCCAAGAGACATTCCTCATAAGGCTCTTGCTCAGTTGTCCATCTGAGGTCTGATCCGTGCAGAAATAACGGCCCGTAAAACCAAAAGTTGTTGTTGACTAATCTTCCTGGTGTTAGACCTCTTGAAATTGGATCGGCCGGATTTTCGAAGGTGTTAACAAAATGCCACTGCTGCGGGTTGGTTATTTGCTGGATGGCTGAAACTCGATTAGCCACAAATGTATAATAATTAGAACATTGTGCACTGATCCATCCAAGAACTGATGTAGAGTCTGACCACATGTGGAATTGGTCATCCTTGAAGTCCAAGTCTTTCTGTATGCGACGCTTCATGTCAGCTCCTAATTTGGCTGCACACAACTCAAGTCGGGGTATTGGTTCCTGCTTTGGCGGTGCAACCCGAGATTTTGCACATAGAAAACGGACTATGACTGTATTGTCCTCGTCGACTGTGCGGAAATATGCCACAGCTCCATAGGCCTCCTCTGACGCATCAGTAAAGATGTGGATCTGTGGATTCCTTGACGACCGATTGCCAAAAACATGTCGTGGAATGTTTATATTTTGGAGTAGCCCGAGCTCTTCCCTGAAGTTACACCAAACGGTATGCAGTTCTTGCGGAAGTGCTGCGTCCCAGTCGAGGTTGAGCTTCCACAAAGTTCGCAGAAATATTTTAGCTGCAGATACCACGGGTGCAAAAAATCCAAGTGGATCAAATAAACGCGCTATATCGGAACACGCTATCCGTTTCGTAACTGCTTCGTGACCTCCAATGTTCGCGACTTTTGTTGTGAAAACGTCTGTTTTTGGATTCCACGTTAGCCCCATCGTCTTCACTTCCCCGGGTTGTGGGCTATTGAAATTCAGCTCAATTTCTTGATCAGCAATTGGGATGTTTTTTAGTAACCGTGGGTCGTTTGCGCACCATTTCCTTAAATGGAATCTGCCCTTTTGAAGTATTTCGCGCAGCTGCGATTGAGTTTTGAGCGCAACGTTTATTTTGTCGGCTCCTGCGAGGACGTCATCGACGTAAAAATTATGCTTCAGGCATTGGGCACCCAGCGGAAATGTATTCTCTTCTTCTTCAGCCAGTTTAAGGAGGCAGCGAGTGGCCAGATATGGAGCTGAAGTCGTGCCAAAGGTGACCGTCGTTAGCTGAAAGCACATCAGTGGATCAACTGGGTCCTCTCGCCACCAGAGTAGAAGATATTGACGATCTTCTGAATATATCTGAATCTGCGGGTACATTTGTTCGATATCTGCCGCAAATGCATAAAGAGGTAATCGAAATCTGAGAAGCGTGGTGAAAACGTCATTCTGGATGGTGGGTCCGGTCGCCAAGATGTCATTTAGCGATAGATTTGTTGACGTTTTGGCCGATGCGTCGAACACTACTCTCAGTTTTGTCGTTGAACTAGTCGGCTTAATGACACAATGATGTGGTAGAAAATAATGTGGACCTACGATGTCGTCAAGATCAACTGGTTCCATGTAACCCCGAACGATGAAATTCCTCATGAAATTCACATATTGCTTCTTAAGTTCCGGGTTCTTCATAAGCTTTCGTTCAATTGACTTGAATCGTTGAAGAGCAATATCTTTCGATTCACCAAGGTGACGCGGATCGCCTTGGAAAGGTAATTTTACGACGAATCGCCCCTCATGATTTCGACGCACGTTTGCGATGAAATGATCTTCAACGCGTTGCTCAGCTGCAGTGAAATTATTTGTTGATTGATCGCATTCTTCCAACATCCAGAATTTTTCGATCATAGCATTCAGCGACTCTTCGGACGTAGTACTCACACCACACGTAATCTTATCCGAATCCATTCGATCGTCATTGTACTCTCCGCCAACAATCCAGCCGAAAAGGGTATTTTGTAGGATAGGCATATGTTCTCCGAGTTTGATTTGCCCCACAGATAAAATCGAGTAGAACAATCCTGTGCCTATAAGCAAATCAATCTTCCTCGGCTCATAAAACGCTGGATCTGCCAGTTTGATATTGCTTGGAATACGCCAGTTACTAGTATTTATTCGTGTTGCTGGTTGGTCGGAGACGATACTCGGAAGTATGTAAGCATTAATATGAGCTGAAAACCCGGTACACCTTGAGCCAAACAGTATATTCACCCGTTCCGCAATTCGACTCGGAGTTTGACCAATTCCTTCGACGCCAATTGAGGAAGGCGTCCTTCGTAGTCCAAGCTTTCGTGCTAGCCGTTGGGTTATAAAGTTTGCTTGCGATCCATTATCCAGCAACGCCCGACATTCTACTATATTGCCGGACTTGTCTGTAACATTGACAAGAGCCGTGCTCAGTATCGCCGTGTGGCCTGGCTTCGTTGGAGCGGCTAACAACGAAACTTCAGTAGAAGCTGCCACTGCTTTTGTGTTGTTTGATGATTCCGGAAAGTGTAGAAGCGTGTTATGTTTTTTGTTGCATTTTAGACAATTTCTATATTTGCATTCCGTCGCACGATGACCATATCTCAAGCAATTCGCACAGCGCTTGAACTCTTGCACCAGATTAAATCGATTCTTGGGATTCATTTCCAGGAACTTCGGACATTTGAACAGCGGGTGCTCTTCTTTGCATGCAATGCATTGCGTTGAGTTAACTAATGTGCTCAGCGCTTTAATTGTGTCATGTTTTTTCTCTCCGGTTACTATTATTTGCTTAAATCCAAGTGCCTCTAGCGACTGGAAACGAGTTTCTATGAACTGCAAGAAACTTTCCAAAGAAGGCAAAAGTCTCGGCCGCTGCAACGATTGTTCCCAAAGAGAGTGGGTGGTCTTATGCAATCGTTGCACCAAAATATGAAGTAGTAGCGGGTCCCAAGTAATTGTATCGACCTCCAAGCTTTTCAATCCAAGCAAGCATTCTCTGGTGGTGTCGTGTAGCGATTTGAGTGAAGCCGAACTTTCAGCAGATGCAACTGGCTGTGACAATAGTCTGTTGATTATTGCACTGACAATTAGACGTTTATTGTCATATCGATTGTTAATGATGGTCCATGCGATATCATAATTGTCGTTTGATATGGACAAATGGCGAATCAAAACCTCTGCCTCGTCAGTCATGCTTGTCTTAAGATACCACATTTTTTGACATGATGGTATGTTCTGATTGTGTACCAATTCTACAAACAAATCGCGAAACTGACGCCATTTCAAATATTCCCCATTGAATTTGGGAATTTGGATCTTTGGCAATTGGAATTGGCTTACGTTATGTTCTCTCGGCGAGAGTTGTACTTGAGATGCTGTTGTAGGCGACGCATGGCAGCGCTCCTGAATTTCCAGCATCATATTCTGAATTTGCTCCTCAGTCTCGAAGAAATTGTCCAAATCGTAGGTGGTCGACTCAATGTCCGACATGTTGTCTACAATTTGACGATGAATGCCTTGTACCGATTCCCAATGAAGCTCGATAGATTTTAGCTTCATGTTATAATATGGAACAGTTCGAGGTGTTTCATCGGCTAAAAGTTGTGATAAAGAGTTGTATACTCTGTCGATGATTTTAGCCTGTTTCATTTTCATAGCTTGCAGTTGAATGTCGTGAATTGGTGCTTGACTAGGTGCAATGGCCGGATTTTGAAACTTTGGTTCGATTGGCTGAGTATCGCTGATCTTGGCAATTCCGATGTCTGCTATCATTGTCTCGCGACTAGCGACATATTTCGCACGAGTCGTCCCATACACGTCCTCCACAAAATACGTATGATCTGCCTCATCCCCGTAAGTAGAACGGATGATTGAGTCCCGTTCCTCAAATTTCGACCATAGGTCCTCCAATGAATCCAATTTGCTTTTCACATGTTCCACCGTTCTTCTATCCCGTGGTGTTTTTTTGTAATTCGACACGAGCTTTGATATGTCGGCGGCGAGATCGCCTTGCTCCGTGCATAATTCAACCAAGCTCATTTTGCCCAGAAGGAGAGATATTATTAGCGATGAACGGCAGATCACGTCGGGGTCACCAAAATGAACAAAGTGCTTTTACTTTGTTAGTCGAGTCACTTTATTTAACTATCCAAGTTCTTGTACTTGGATATTTAATTTGTTAACTTGTTGCAAACGGTTCATGTACCGCTGCAACTATTTTATGTTATATGTAACGTATTAAATTGATGCTGGGTCTCGCAATGAAAAACGAGTGTTCACCTCCAGGTTCAATGTCGAACTGACTGCTTTATTACAAATCATAGTTCTTTGCCAACAAATTCAAAACAGTTAATTTTTAAAACAGTAAGGATTACATAGTACTAGATTATGTGGAACTCATTTAAATAGGCATTGCCAGATTCAATTCATTTTTAAGTAAAACTACATATAATAATAAAATGCGAATTAATTTAAAGGAAATTACAATACTAAAAAATCAATCAAATCAAAAGTCAAATCATCAAGCTTCAACAGTTACCGTTAGCTTTCAACTGATCGATTTTATTTTTTTAGGAGAGTATAAGATAATCCTCACGAGCAATCTACCAAAGTAAGAGCTTTTCAAGTTTTTTTAATCGGGAGTTATAAATAGATTTAATTATTTTACATATATAGGAGAGGCAGGCTTTCTATTGGCCTGATCATGCCCATTTTCAATACCAACTAGACCACACTTCCAGCATTTGACTAAAATTTCAAGGGTCTAGCTTTATTCTATCGAAAGTTATCGTGCGAACGGACAGACAGACGGACAGACAGACAGGCAGACAGACAGACGGACAGACAGACAGACAGACATGGCTAAATCGAATCAGGAAGTGACCCTGATCATTTATATATATACATTGCTATACCTCCGGAGCCTCCTTTAAGGTGCTACATATTTCCGTCGTGACAAAAACAATATACCCTATACTAAAAGTCTAGGGTATAAAGATTGCGAGTAGAGAGACAGTAGCATGCATTCTCATGGTCAATAAGAGCCTTATTTTTAAAAACAATTTGTATCGTATTTCACATGTAAAATAAATAAATAAATCAAACTCACCTAATATGTACATCATCACAAAATTACTATCCGTTGCCAGACCGGACACAAACCGACATACTGCAAATGTCGGCACATTCAATGCAAAAATGGTTGCTGTATTCCCGATGAACGCCGTCAGATTTGATAGAATTAAAACGGGAAGTCGTCCTGGAATTTTAATAAAATCGCTTGTAAAAATGTAGGCACTAAAATGCTCATATACACAAACTCATTCGCTAAACTATAAAACGGCACAGATCCCCGTAAATCTCATTAGGCTGATCCCAATCTACGGTTACATGGCGAGCGATATGAATTTTACATCCCCGATACATGGAGAATACAAAATACCAATTGCATACATACCAATTTTATCGGCGTAGATACCGAAAACGAGTGTCCCTAGAACGGAACCAATAAAGAACATGGATTGTCCCAATGTCGATTTCCAGGCCCACTGGCACACCCAGTTCAACTGAAAATTTCCGACAATTTATTTTGGGTTTTTGTGAAATGCTAATGTTTTGGATGGGAATGATGGCCGTGGATAGGGATGCGATTGGTGCCCTATCGTAGGAGGGATCAGGTGGCAACATTGTCCGCTCTTGTCTAGGATAAATTGAAAACAGCCACGAATTATATTTCCAGTAAATTAAATTATGATTTACGACTTCGTACGATAATTTATTGATGAATTCAAAATTGTATCCTATTTGAATGGCTTCTCCTGGACAATGATGCGTTCAAAAAACAGACATTTTATATGGAAACTGAACGTGTTTGTGTATATATGGATTATGAATGAGGAAAAATGAATGCGACGAGAATGATGTACTAGATAGTATGTCATCTATTGAGCAGTTGAGCTGAATTTAAAAAAAAGGACGGGAGTATGTTAAGCTTTTGACTCGCTAAAAGTCAATCGATCAATTTATCTCACCTCGCTTGTCATACTCTGATATTGAAAATCGAGCTTATATATCCACCTGCTGCATTCTGTGACGGTTTGGTCTTCAGCATTCAGTAGCGAACAAGCCCCATTGCCATGGACGTCATAATACTCCCTCATATCACCAGATGTGAGATTTCCGAATTGCGAATCGAAGCACCTGCAGAAAATTGCAAAACGTTAATTAAGCCATTGCGAGTGGCTAAGGTCGAAAAATTCAATTAGAAGAAAGTGTTCTACACGAAAAACTTATATTAGTCAGTCAGTCCAGGCTAGGTACGAAATATAGGAAAAATAAATCGTGTGGTTCTCAAATTTTAAACAATTTATTCTTGATTTCCCAAGGCCGAATCAAAGTATGCATATAAAATTCCTTACAAAATATTATTACCCCAGGTGACGAGTGCCAATATTTGGTGATAGAAGGAAATAAATGAAGGAAGTTTGAAACCTGGTCCCATTTGTTGGTTGATACTATTGTAGGAGTATATCATATTAAAACTCCCCGCCTGTGGAATGTGAGCTTCCGCAGCGGGAGGGGGTTAAAGAGGAGCTTTTTCGTGTTTTTTTTAGAAATATCTCTGCAACTATCACTCTCAGCGATTAATGTTGTAAGAACAGAATAAAGTAGACAAAATTTTCTAGAACCAGACCGAAGCTTTGTTTCGGTCCGGAGTCCGAAGCATATATACCCTAGACTTGTACAGACCTAGGGATGATACCAGAAGTATCAGTTGGTAACGACCATATGTAAGTATTAAAAGTGAGTTTCCTATATGGTCAGCTTGGACTGTGTGTGTGAATCCAATGAGAAGTTTCATCGTTTATCCATTCGGATGTACATATATGTATATTTAAACCAACGTTCGTAGGAGAGTTTGGAGCTCATTCAGTAGTATCTTGCCCATTCTCAAAATCAACTAACTAACCCACAATACGAATATTCGAAAAATTTTTCATGTGCCCAGTATCATTGTATCGAAAGTTATCGCTTATTTGAAGATTCATTTTTAGGGGAAGTAGGGATTTCTTTGGTCGGATTTTGCATATTTTCAATATCAACCATAGTCCTCCGCGTGGGCGCCCCCTGGAACGGCAGTGGTCACTGACAATTGCTAACGAACATCAAGCCGCCAGTGATGGCGGTGCGGTGATTTGGTTGAGGTCTTCCCGTGGTGTGGGGTGTAAAAAAGAATACCACGGCCTGTCCCTTTGAGGGCCTGTCGTTAAAACCGACAATCAAAGGACAGGATGTGTATGCCAGCAACTTGCACTATCCGAAATCTTTATATGCTAACGAAACGTCAACTATGCCTCGGATAAGGACTGACTCAACGGTTACGACTTTTGGCTATCGTACAATGACAAAGATTGGATTCTGGAATGTGCGTACTCTCCTGGACAATGGATCAGAAGGTCCCCAGAACGCACGATTTCTTCAATTAGAGAGTGAATTTCTGAGGTACAAATTAAATATCTTAGGAGTTAGTGAGATAAGATGGTGGAATAGCGGAGAATTTATCTCTCCAACGGGCAGCACTGTAATGTTGTACTCCGGTAAAGCTACCGGTAGTCGTCGTGAGTCAGGTGTGGGGCTCCTTTTAACCAGAGCCGCGCGAAACTGTCTCTTATCCTGGGAGCCGGTCTCTGACAAGAGTCTTGACCGCCAGGCTCCGGACTAAAATGAGGAACATCTCAATTATACAATGTTATGCCCCTACTGAACCCGACAATGTCTTGGCAAAAGACTCCTTCTACGAAGAACTTAACGCCGTTCAGAGCAGAACACCTAAAGGTGACATTATAATGGTTATGGGTGATTTGAATGCGAAAGTTGGCGCTGATAACTATGGGCTCAGACATGTGATGGGGAGACACGTTCTTGGTGATCGTAATGACAACGGTGAAAGATTTGTAGAGTTCTGCAACTTTCACAGTCTCTTCATCGGTGGTACTATGTTTGAGCATAAGGACCATCACAAAATCAGTTGGTCCTCTGTTGATCGGCGCAGAACACAAAATCAGATCCACCATTTTGCCATTAGTAAAAGATTCAGGAGTTGCCTCCTGGACGTGCGAAACAAGAAGGGTGCCGATATTGGGATGGGAAGAGACCATTATCTTATGATCGCTAATGTTCGATTGCGTATTGCAGCCGTGCGCCGCCCCAGCGACGAAAGATTCAGGCGCCGTAAATTCAACACCGCTCGATTAAAAAATCCAGCTGTCTTACAACAATATAATGACCATCTTGCGCAAAAAGCAGCTGAGATAACTAGTTACCCAGAGAGTGACATAAACGAAAACTGGGATGCCATAAAAAATGCGTACATTGATAGCGCAGATACCATCCTTGGCACAAACCCGGATTGCCGAAATAAGCCGTGGATGTCCGACGCTTCATGGCAGCGGATTGTTGAAAGAAAGGAGCTGAAAGTTCGTTTGGCTGCCTCATCAGGCGACAATCGAAGCAGCATCGAACTCCTTTACCGTCAGAAAGCTCAAGAAGTTAGTTCAGCGTAGTGTGCGACGCGATGAAAGAGTTTATGTGAATTCTCTTTTAGCCTTAGCAGAAGAAGCCGCAAGAAGTAACAACTTAAACGCCGTATACAGTGTCATCAAGGAGTTTACAGGTGGTCGTAACTCCTGCCAACATCCGGTAAAGGATAGTGATGGAAAGTTACTTATCTTGGAAGAAGATCAAATGAGGCGGTGGAAAGAACACTTCGCCGCGGTCTTGAACCGTGTAACCTCTGGTGAAGTTCCCCCTCATATAGATAATTTAGCTAACCATCAAAATGTGCGTATACGGTCCACTGCCCCGACTAAAGAGGAAATAGTCACTGCAATTATTGCAGTGAAACGAGGAAAGGCCGCTGGACTCGACGGTGTCCCTGCCGGACTTTATCAAGCAGCGCCAAGCGTAACTGCCGATTTGCTGCACCCACTTGTTGATAAAGCGTGGAAAACAGAGACCTTTCCCACTGAGTGGAAGGAAGGTTTGATCATCAAACTTCCAAACAAGGGTAGCCTCACAGACTGTAATAATTGGAGAGGCATTTGTGTGCTTCCTGCCGTTGCCAAGATAATAGCTAAAATCGTCCTGGAAAGACTAAAGACCCACTTAGAAAGCATTGATGATTGATGAAGAGCAGGCTGGTTTTCGATCCGGATTTTCCTGTGTCGATCACATTAACACCTTGCGTATCATAATCGAGCAATGCGCTGAATACGATTCTCCGCTTCACTTGCTTTTCATCGATTTCGAAAAGGCTTTCGATAGTGTGAACCGGGATTCTATATGGGCGGCCTTGCGCAGGAGAGGCATCCCTGAGAAGCTTGTTGCTATTATTAAGGCAACCTATGACGGCGCGAAATGTCGCGTTCTGCATAAAGGTAAGGTGTCGGGGGACTTCGAGATTCGCAGTGGGGTTCGGCAGGGGTGCATCCTCTCATCGATCCTATTCCTCATTGTGATCGGCGATGTGTTGCATGCAGCCCTATCCGGACTCGACAGAGGAATTCAATGGACTTTGACATCTTATCTACAATATCTTGACTACGCTGATGACATATGTATGCCTACTCTCCCATAAAATCATGGATCTGTCCGCAATGGCGTTAGATCTCGAGAGGGAGGCAAGCAAGGTTGGGCTAAAGATTTATACCAACAAGACCAAGGTTCTTAGCCCGCCGTTGCGAAAAAGAAATCGGACACCTATTGCCATCAATATTGATGGGCAGCCTGTGGAGAAGGTCGACAAGCAGGACATCGCTCGTCATAATATCCAGGCTAAACGCGCATACGGCATAATGTCCAAAATCTGGCAGAGCAGTTATCTCAGCACCAAGACCAAGCTGGGCCTGTTTCGCTCCCTGGTACTGTCAGTGCTTTTGTATGGGAGCAGTACATGGAAAGTTTCCGTAGGAGTTACCAGAAAGCTGCAAGTTTTCGTCAACTCATGTCTTCGTCGAATTTTAAGAATTTTCTGGCCCGAAACAATATCAAATGAAGAGCTAAGTCGGCGTACGGGTCAGATGCCAATCGACGAATTGATACGCAGGCGAAAATGGCAGTGGATAGGTCACACATTGCGGAAGAGTGATTACTGCATTGCTTTGTATGCCATGAAATGGAACCCCATTTCTAACCGAGGCCGACCAAGAGGGGGTCCTCGAATCACATGGCGTCGATCTGTGGCAAAGGAGTGTCAGGCACTGGGAGTTGCGCCCCATTGCCCAGAACAGAGTACGATGGCGCGCAGGAGTAGTTGACGCGCTATCCCCCGCTAGAGGTTAAAGCAAAGTAGTAACAAGATCTAAAGATCAACACTAAAAGCATTTGACCAAAATTTCCCGTCGTTAGCTTCACTTTGTCGAAGATTATCGCTCATTTGATGTTTCATTGGTAAGGGAGATAGGACTTCCTTGGGTCGGATCTTAACTATTTTCAACACCGACAAACTGGATTCTACTAGAAACATTTGGCCTAAATTTTCAGTCGCTAGCTTCATTCTAACGAAAGTTGTCGCTTATTTTAAGATTCATTTGTAGAGGAGATTGCAGTTTCTTGAGTCAGATTATGCCCATTTTCAACACCAACTAGCTAGATATTACTAGCAACATTCTACCAAATTTTCAACATGCTAGTGGCATTCTATCCGAAGTTATCATAATTAAAGGAATATTTATTTTTTTCTGATATTTGTAGGGGAGGCAGACGTTCCTTTGATCTGATTATGCTCACCTTACTAAAACTTAAGCAGCTTCGCACCTTAGGATTACGTGCCAAAAATCAGGTATCTACGTCAATTGGTTCAAGAGTTATACACAAAAAACCTGAAAAGAAGGGTAGTACGGGGGTCTTTGTATGAAAATTACCGTTGATTTTCAATTGATCGATTTGATTTTTACAGGAGAGTATAAGATTTCCCTCACGAGCAACCTACTAAAGCTAGAGCGTTTTATGTTTATTTGATCGGGAGTTATAAAATAGATACATTTATTTATTTTACATATGTAGAGGAGGTAGGAGTTCTCTTTACCTGATCATGTCCATTTTCAATAATAACCGACCAAATCACACTGCTAACATTTGACCAAAATTTCAAGACTCTAGCGTCATTCTGTCGAAAGTTATCGTGCGAATGGACAGACAGACATGGCTAAATCGAATCAGGAGGTGACCCTCTAGCTGCTCTCATCTAGTGCTCGCTTCGCTCACAACTTGACACTAACCTTGAATGTTTTTTTCATACATAATTAATTTGTTTTCCGCTTGCCCAACACCACGACGATAAAGCTAAACTTCAGCTAAGTTAAAAGTAACTTCACTTTCAGTCGGGTACCTTTACATAGTTTCGGCGGTTCAAATTTCTAAGCAGAATTACAGGGACCCCGCCTAGGTGCGCTTAGGGAATTTAAAAACCGGATAATGGGTAGCATCATCTTGATCCATTACTCGGTTGATTGAGCTGTATTCAACACATTCCCCAGGAACGCATTTTAATATTTCTGCGTTTATTGCAGATGCCTGGTCGTTTTTTAAATACACAACATCAATTATTTAGGAAAATAACCTTCCCTTCTTCGTCCGGATACGTACCGTCACCAATTTTCAGTAATAAATCTGAAAACTCTTGGGCATTTTGATTACTCCCAATTCGCGCCCGCATATTGGTTGACAAATGCATGGGTATGACAATGCGCCATAGATGTGAGCTTTTTAGACATGCCTTAATTTCATCAGCACTCATCCCTCCGGGTTTTACTGGTAAAGTTTGCCTAAAGTCGCCACAGACAAGTAATATAATACTGCCCATAGGACGGTCGTTTTGTTTGATGTCACGTGTCTATCTATTGATTCAACCACTTTTCGATACGCCTTAGTGCACTCCTCCCATATTATTAACAAACAATCGCGCAAAACCCTGGCTTTGTTACTGTTTATTGGCTGTGGTTTTTCTGCTATACCAGTGCAAATATTCATACAAAATTGCACTGGATAAGTTGAGTGGAGAAATTTTAATTGAAAAAGCAATTATAATATTGCCACTTTTGCAAAAAAACACAGCCAATAATAGAATAATTTCATAGCAACGAACTTTTGCTCGTAGCAACTACATTGAATTCATAGCAACAATCTTTCGCTCGTGGCAATTAGAACAATTTCATTTGTTTTTCTATATATATGTATATATATATATATTTTTTTTTTTTTTACTCAGTGACCTTCTTTGGTTCATGCACAACAACTTTGCTAAAGATCATCACATGATCAAATGCATAGTTTACGATCCTATAAAGGACATACAAACAAACATTCATTTTTATATAGAAATGTATGCATTGCTATACCTCCGGAACTTCCTTTAAGGTGTTACATATTTTTGTCGTGACAAAAACAATATACCCTATACTATGAGTCTAGGGTATAAAAATAGTCCAAATCGTTTTTGCCGTAGGACTAATGCTTTAAAAGATATATAGGAATTTTACAACAGTTTTTTTCTTGTTCAGATAAGTCATTTAAAATTAAAAGTACATTGAAGTTCATTAGGGATGGTAACTTTGAAAGATGATAATACCTTATTAGGTATGTTGTCCTTGGTAAGCTTCTTGCAAATTAACAGTGACGGTTCAAATCCAATTTTGCCGATGACATAGTCTTTAACAGGGCCGGATTAAAAACGGGGCCACCATCCGCAATGAAAAGTTGACAATTATATCACATGGATTTCTACGCAATTTCTACTTTACCTACAAATGTGTTAACGACACAAACGATGATTCTATACATGTGTTACCAAATAAATTCAAATTTGAATATTGTGTTATATGTATATTGTTATATTCTTTGTATATATGCTACCAGGTTGGCAATGTACGGCAAAAACCCCGTGCACCACTGTACATGTTTGGATACTTACACGTCGCCTGCTGTCTATGTATGTTTGAGTAGATAAAATATAGTTAATGCATCTTTCATTTTAATTAATTGTAGTTCATGTCTATTATATTTTACTGAAGCAGCTTTCTATTGGCGGTAAGTTCTTGAAAGAATAGTATCTACGACAAAGTTTCTATCAGAGCGAGGACTGGCTTTTAGAGGTTCCGATGAAAACATTAATCATCATAATCATCGTGGCGCGACAGTCCGATGTCGGGCCTTGGCCGCCTGGATCGTTGTCCTATAACCATCTCGGTCACGTGACTGCGTCCTCCAATTTTAGAAAGCCCAGTAGTTGCGCGGCGTTCACACCTACTGAGCTTTCCCAACGAGATCTCGGTCGTCTAGGCAGTCTCGCTCCGTCGACTCGTTCTGCATTCATTACTCTCTTTGGCATGCGATCATCGTCCATTCTTTGTACTTGCCCTGCCCATTGAAGTCGCTGTATTTTGACGATTGGCGAAACTTCCAGCTCACCGTACAGTTCATACAAACAACTCATGGTTGTACCGGATGCGCCGCCATCCATCTCGATCGCAAACATCCCCGAAAATTCGCCGTAGAACCTTACGTTCAAATGTGTCTAGCATGTTTCTGGAGGCTTGAGTTAGGGTCCATGCTTCGTAGCCATAGCATACCACTGATCGTATAATGGTTTTGTACACGCGGAGCTTCGTGTTTCTGTGCACATGCGTCGATTTCATTATAGGGAGAACCGAGAAAAAAATTAGCTAGCTGTATCCGTCGCTTGATTTCGTCAGTTTCGTTGGTGTCCCTTGACAAGTTGCACCCCAGGTACATGAAGTTGTTCGCGAACTCGATGTTGAGGTCCCCCACATTGATGCTCGGTAGTGCAGGTGTCCTTGTCGTCGATTGCATCACTATTTTAGTTTTACCCTCGTTGATGAAAACATTAATTCACTTAATAATGGTAACTGTCTCGGATTACTCGAATTAATAGCGAACTACGACCAATTCCTGGCCAAACATTTCGAAGAACATGGCAACAAAGGAAGTGGGCATGTGAATTATTTATCATCCACGGTTTGTGACGAGCTGATCGAAATCATGGCGAAAGAAGTACTGGAATAAGTTTGTGCGCGAATGAAAAAAGCAAAGTATTTTTCCGTGTCAGTTGATTCGACTCCTGATGAAGAACATATAGACCAGTTGACAGTAGTTGTCAGGTACATTGAAGGAACACGTCCAGTGGAGCGTTTCTTGATACTGATACCAAATTGTGGACATACTGGGCTGTAGATGCTCTTGTTAGGTTACTGCAAGGCCTAGGGATAGACATAAAAATCTGTAGAGGTCAATCCTACGACAATACACCCGGTATGTCTGGGAAATATCAAGGTATGCAAGCTTTGATTTCGGAGTTGAATCATCACGCTGTCTTTTGTCCCTACATTTTGTTCACAGAATCTACCGCGTGATGCGAGATTCTCAATAAAAAATTGACCAAATTAAACATCTGTAGTGTTTATACTTTGAAGAGCCTGAGTGGAACTCGCTGGTCATGCGCTTCTGATGTAGTCAAAGCACTTACTTATGGTTATAAAGAGATAGAAGAAACGTTAACTGAAATCAGGACTGACCAAGAACAGAAGGCCGTCATGAGAAATGAAACTTTGGGACTTTTTCGTATCATGGCTCGTCTGGAAACTGCCAGGTAGATTTGACGCTACTGGCAAAATTTTACAAAGTTCTACAATGGTACTCAGTACTGCTGTTAAGTCACAAAAATCTTTCGTCGCATCAAGAAGAGATTATTTCGAAGAGTACGGATACGACGCTAAGGGAAAGAAATTGGCTATAACTGACGAGTATGACTCCAAATCTAGAACTAAAAAACAAAACGTACGACTGCAGCCTCTTGATTTGGAAAAACAAATTCTGTCCAAATGTCACCGAGGGTCAAGTTCCGCATTGAATCAATTTTACCAGTAGTAGACTCGCTCATCTTGGCATTATCACAACGGCTTTCAGCTTACGAAGTTCTCTACGACAGATTTGGATTTTTGAGTGAGCACATGACAATTACACCTGAAGAATTAAATATCAAAGCGGAAAATCTTGTTAATTGCTACCCAGAAGATGTGGAAGACTCTTTATATGCCGAATTATTGCAACTTTCTGCATTATCAAAGCTCTTCACACAGCTGAATGAAGAGTCAATAGAACTATGTATTTCTTTATCGTATTATCATAGAAAACAATCTTCGCTCAACTTTTGTGAATGTGGAAATAGTGCTTCATATGTACTTATCAATGATGGTATCCAATTGTAGTGGAGAAAGATCATTTTCAAAAATGAAACTCATCAAAAACATATTACACACAAGTATGGGACAAGATCGTCTTAATTGTTTGATGATTTTCAGTGTTGAAAGTGATATTCTTCGGAATTTATCATTTGATGATTTAATCGACGTTTTGCTACGAAAAAATCACGTTAGTCACGTATCTTAAACATCATGTGACTTTGTACGTAATAAATTAATAAATACATTGTTATACCTTTGTTTAATAGTCATTCGCATTTTACCATAAAAAAAAGGGCCCCCTCCATTGTGTGGCCCCGGGCTTCTACAATCTTAATCTGGCCCTGGTCTTTAATATCGGCTTCCGTAGTGCCGTAAGAAAGCCTAGATAAGAACAGTTGCTTAGGAGGACAACAAATTCGCAGAGAACTAGAGCGCTCAGTAGTCGGTGCCGACATATCGACGACAGAGAGACTGGTAACATTCTTGTAGGTTGGTTGGTGAGAAGAATGGTTTGCGGATTGTTTGTCGGGCTCATTAAGCGTCGATGTGTCTGTAGAGTTGCTGCTAGTAGGTGCGGATGAAGGTATTGAAGAAGAAATTGACGCTGATGTTGAAGTTGACGGAATGTTAATCACTTTCAAAGATGTAGTATTATGCATCCGTTCGGTAAGCGCATCAGATTGTGATTTTGCTCTTAATCTGGAGCGAGTGATAACACCATTAGATAACGGACCTTGGCTAGGCGAAGACAACGTAACACCAGTTTCCACGTTGTTAATTGGCGGCCAAGGCTTATGAGCAAAATCAGTAAATCTTGCCTGCAGTTGATTGAGTTCACGCTGGAAGTCACTGATTGTGAGAGATGACGGTTGAGGCGGTATTAAGTTACTCGAAGCTTCATAAAGTTCACATTCAGTAGAATCAGAGAATTGAATTCGTCAAGGATCGAGCGAAGTTTCGATTGGACACATAGATGTGAAGAAAACCGGTCCACTTGTACTAGGTTCGTGTTCGATTTCGAGTTGGACAGTCTGTGGTGACACTAATGGACATTGTCATGGAACATAATCAATAAAAGTCCTATCATTAATGACGTAACATTTCATTTAAAATTGAAATAGTTACATTGAAGCATTATTTATTGTTTGAATAGGCGTATGGTTTCGAAAACGTCGATTGACTTCAAACAATTTGTATGCATGTATGTATCTCCCAAAAACAACCCTATTGTAAAAAACTACACGCCAAGAAAAATTCCTAAGCCGCAAAAAGTATTGATATGAACACAATACTCGTAGCTTCGCACCTGACTATAGAGTATGCCTATTTAACTCTGATTGAATTAGTTAATTTCTTTCAACGCTGATTGGCGGGGAGTTTCCCAGCCTAATGCACCATCCACACGCAACGACTTATCCGTCATTTTATCGCAACGACATCATTATTGTTGTCATTTTGTCATAAATCCCTTCGGCGGTGAGTCGAAGAGTTTTCACTAGTAAATTTGAGCGATGATTTCAGTGCCGACGGACAGAAAAATTAAAATTAGCTCTTTGTGCGCCTGGTGGAGTGGATTGGAACTATCATTCCATTTTTTATTAACAAAGAGTAAAAATATATCATATCATATATCCAATTTTTTCGTTCAATTTGTATGAACTGTGTGATACCTATTGTATGTACATGGTATTAGTACATAGTGCTTGCTAAGGTGTCTCTTGGATACCCCACCTGGTACACAGAGGGTTAATTTAATTATTCTGTCGGTCGGGACTGAAATCATCGCTACGCTACGCCCGCAGTAGGAGGGTTTTGTAGCTGTTGCTTATTCTGGTGTGTAAATATCGGCTTCGACTCCTTGCTCCTCTTGGTACCATTCAGATGGATAAAAACACGATAATTAACCCATTAGTGACCAACGTTACATATATGTAACGCCCACGCACCTTTTTGTTTTGACACAGGTAAAAAACAGGATCATTAGAAACTGTTTTTTTTTGCCCGCGGCGATTCAAAGGATTGTGTGTATGAAATCACACAGTCGAAACAGTATACAGTCAAGAGTGAAAACAAATATTCAAAAGACGTGTTTTGTGATTGAGATTTTCAGATTTCTTGGAAAATTGATAAACATGATGAAGAGAAAAAGGTGAGTAATGATTTTTGTACTTTTTTATGCAAGTTTAAGTGAAAATTTTGTGCAGTGTTTTTTATTAATGTGATTAGAAGAACTTTTGGTGAAAAAAAAGTGATTATTTTTTATCTTGGGGTGTGCTTTGGAGATCAATTACCGGCGTTACATATACATATGCAACGTTGGTCACTTATACGTAGTTTCTAATATATATGTATATTTTTTTTCAATTTAGTAAAGTTTTATCAACTGCTGACATTATTGAGCAGCTAGAATGTGTTGGGGAGGATGAGGAGCTAATCGACATGATTTATTTGGAACCACCGAATGAAGAATTTCTGTCAGATGATGATAATGCTGATGAGGATGACGGAGGAACATTGAAAAACTTATAAAGAAAACAGAAGTTGGCTGATTGTGAAGTAGTCTACAGTGTTGCAGACGAAAAAGAAGACGAGCAACAGCAAATTGCAGCTGACGACGTACTGTCAGAATATATAAAAGAAGTGTTGGAGCATTCTTTCAGAAATGTGGAAACTAATTTGCTTGAGTCTACGCCACCTCATTTGGAAAAAGGATTGCCAACAATTCGTTTTTATGGGTCATCATTGCCGACAGCTTTTCAGAAAATAACACCCCCGGATTCTACGTCCCAGGTATTAATTTAATTAAATAACCAATTCATAATTAATTCACTAGATTTAGATTTTTACAATATGTGTTTACTTTACAGCTTGGCTCATGAGAAGACGAATCAGCAGATGATTCTGTCAAAGATCCCGATTTTGTACCGGATGATACAACACCAGACGTGACTCCAGTAAAACTTCCTGGAGCTTATGAACAGTTGACTCCGCTGAAGTTACCACTTCATACACCACCGTACTACCGTACACCATTTCGTACCCCACCAGAAGTAGAACAACCACCAGCAAAACGAAAAAAGTCTCAACCAGTACCAGCTGCTGCAAGAAAACGTTTACGATCAGGTGCTGGAAATAAGGATATACAATGGGCTGCACAAGAAGAAAGTGGCAAATCATTGAAGATTTTTCCTGATCTGGTGTATCCATCCTCATATGAAGTCCCAACACACTTATTTTTGGAAAAGTTCTTCGATGACGAAGTAGTGCAAATGCTTTGTGATAGAACAAATGAATACGCTGTATATAAAAACCAGCCTAACCCAAATATCACAATAGCAGAAATGCGAGTATTTCTAGGTATTATAATCGTGTCTGGTTATCATCCTGCTCCAGCCAAAAGAGATCACTGGTCTGAGGAAAATGATATGGGCAACGCTATGATACAAAATGCCATGAGACGGAATAGATTCGAAACAATTTATAGTAACCTTCATTTTGCGGATTCGAAGGAATATGATGAGAAAGATAAAATATGGAAACTACGCCCACTCACCGATAAACTGAAAGAACTTTTCATCAAGAATTTTGTTCCTGAGCAAAATCTGTCGTACGACGAAAGCATGGTGGAGTATTACGGACCGAATTACAACCAGAGTAAGAAAATGGTGGTCATCAATTTTTACATGGCTCGTAGATATGTCCATTCAAAATGCATGGATATTTATCGAAAAGGTGGTGAAAGTGCAGTGCCGCAGTTGACTTTCCGACAATCAATTGCAAGACATTATTGTCGTTCTCTTGGTACTCCAAAACCACCCGGTGGATATCGTCGACCAAAGAAAGATAATGAAAATGTTAATTCAAGATACGATTGTGTTGCGCACTTCATAGCAAAGCTTCCACCTGGAAAAAGACGACATTGCCAAGGAGAGAAATCTTCAACCAAATGTAAAAGAGTCGTTACAACAGAATGTTCAAAATGCAACGTTGGATTATGTGTCGAATGTTTCCAGGAGTATCACTTCATATCTGTTAACTAGAATATATTTTCCTTTTTTCTTCTTTTTTTTGTAACCTTAATTCCATTAATTTATTTATCTGCCTCATGCCTTTTCCTTATTTTTTTATAACGCAAATAAAACTATTTTTTCTAATAATATGAACAAAAAAAACAACTTTCTTTTCATTGTCTTTTTTTTTGCCTTGCACTACTTGTGACCAACGTTACATATGTAACACCCTGGTTCTACCGCACCAGCCTCAACATTTTTTTTTTCGTTTGTAATCAATTTCTGTGCCCAAATGTAGGTCCTACACAAAATTTCAGCAAAATCTGTCAACTTTTAGGCTTCTGTCACTAATGGGTTAAAATGTCTTTAACATGATATATGCCGATTCATAAAACAAACATCAATCTGTTACCTCTCAAAGAAATCATTTTAAAAGGAGAAGCTGGACTGTATATTGATAGGTATGTAAATATATAAGACGAACTCTCCTACTCTTCGAGATGCTTAGCTATTCATGTTCAGACGACATTTCAAATTGTAAACTTAAACAAAATAAAAATTGACTGAATAATTATTATAGAAAGTAGAGTCAGCGATCAGCCTACCCCCTCCTCACCCACCAAACTTTACCCTTTCATAAATGGTTAAACTACAATTCGTTCTACAAAAAAATAAAATATATGCAAGGCCGATAGGCCTTTCTCACGGCACCCCACCTGCCAATGCCAGTCCCTAAAAAAAATTACCATCACCTTACAGTTGGCCAATTATGACACATCGCTTTCTTCAGCGAATTATGGCATTTCTACACATTCTCACCGAATTTGATATATGAAGCTTCAGCCGTTCGCAAAATACTCTATGGAGAGACGGACTGACAGACATTTGACCGATTTTATAAGATTTAAGATATAAAGCCCTAAAACAAGAAGGAATTTTATGAAAAATTATTGTTAGAATCACCGCCCCCGACCAATTTCTACCCCTTTCAAAAATGGTTAACTGCAATTCGCACTATACGAAAAACAATATGCAAGGAGTACTCGCATCTATGCATGAGGCCAGTAGGTGTATTTTTTGTATGGATAGTGTCAAAATGCCTAATTTTAAATTAATGTACTATTATTAAATATTATGTGATTGTAATAAAACTTGGATATATTATTACCTATGGTGTTAGTTATAACAGGCTATAAAATTTTTTAAGCTGTGTTGTGCTTAAGGGGTGCAGGGGTCTTTTAACTGCAACTATAGAAATGTAATATTTTTAACCTTTTTGATTTAAAAATTCTACGATTTTTAGTGTTCTATGCTAGTAAAACGCCGCCTTTCTGTAAATTTTCATATTTCTAAGTGTAACGGTCTGGAAATGCAAGGGAGGGTGGGACAAATCATGATCTCATATTTTCCCCTCTCCCTCTTTACTTCTTTCCTTAAATTTGAAGAAAATTTAAAAACTGGAATATACTCGATGGTACCTTTCTTATGATACCCCACTTGCCTATACCACACGAAAAAAAAAATGTTGTTCTTCATTTCCTCTCTATGGTAACCCCCTATTAAGACGCATCCTATTCTCCTGCGAATTATGATATTTCTACATATTCCCACCGAATCTCATGGATGTAGCTTCAGCCGTTCGCGAGATATTCTATGGACAGACGGACAAACAGACATTTGACCGATTCCATAAGGGTTTTGTTTTTACTACAAAACCCTAAAATGAACTTCAGGCTAGAAGTGATTAATGGACTATTCCTACTGAATGCGGTAGTTTTCCATAAAAAAGGGGGTTTACGTGTCGGACTAATATGATGCAGAGGGATGGTGTGAGGTAGGTAATAGGCGGTTTTGAAAATTTTTATGTCATGTGAGATTTTGATATATATGGTAGATAATAGGGGTTGTATGATGCATGATATTAATAATGGCTACGGGGATGTCAATTGTGTTTAAAAACACACCCGTACAATAGCTACATAGCAGTAGTTGCATTACAAATAATATTAGATTGAACTGTTCCATGTGGCCCAGTTGACGTTTCTCGGCATAAACTGGTTTCGGAGAATGCAGTTGCCAGCATGCACCTCCTGCACGTCGTCGTGGACGGGATTCGAACCCAAAACGCCGGTAGTCAAACATGATACTGATGCCTCAACACACTGCGCTACCGGTCGCCCTGCCAAATACACTATACATACAAAATTATCAATGAGAGCCCCAAAGCTATGCAATTAAAATTTAAGTAAAAACGACGATTATCCACACACGAAAATTCATTAAACAGAGTGACGGGACCGCACGCCATTATAGGATTCGCAACCTTTCTAACTTTCATCCAACATACGGTGTCCGAAACTCGGGTGAACTGGCGTCAAAGCTGAGTACTCTCCCTCTCACGGGTGAACGCTTCAAACTTGTGTCCTTCGACGTTTCAAATATGTTTTCACACATTCCCTCAAAAGAATGTCCAGCATTAGTTGAAACAATCCTGAATGGAGAAAGTATTTGTCCGCGTGAGAGGGAAGATGTTCTGCTCCTTCTTGAGACTTGCCTTCGGCAAATTTATTTCGAATTCAAAGGCAATACTTACATACAACGGGAAGGCCTGCCTATGGGCTCGCCACTCAGCCCACTTCTAGCTGAAATCTATATGCACTTCTTCGAGACTGACATTTTGTCGTCCTCCCTTGCCAAAATACATATTACATTTTGGTACAGGTATGTCGACGATATTATTGTGGGTTTCAAAGGTACAGATAGACAGCTGGACAAATTCCTCACATTCCTGAATGCGGTGAACACTAATATCCAATTCACCCTTGAAATGAAACCGGAATATAGAGGGCTACGCCCGCAATCCGAGGGTTTTGTAGCAAGCACTTATTTTGGTATGTAAGTATCGGTTCCTTGCTCTTCTTGGTACCACTTAAATGGATAAAAAAAATGATAATAAAAATGTCTGACCCATCCTGTAGTATCTTAAATGCCCATTCATATTACGTGATTGTAATGAAACTTAGAACATATTATTGTCTATGGTGTTGGTTATCCTTGGACATCAGTACTTTTGATATCGGTCGTGTTTAAGAGATGCAGGGGTGCGCTAACTGTAACTATGGAAATAAGCTATTATTAACCTATTTTGAGGAGATATACAAATTCCATTATTTCCCGTTTTATATGCTATTCGGAACCCACCTTCCTGAAAGTTTTCATTTTTCAAAGTAAAACGGTCTCGAAATGCAAGGGGGGACAAATTACGATCTAATATTTTCTCCTCCCTCATTTTTTCCGCTTTCTTCAAATTTAAAGTAAATGCCAAAAATAAAATGTACTCAACATTACCTCTCTCACAACACCCGACTTGCCTATACCAGTCGATAAACAAAATTTGACCTTAATTTCGCCCCACCCCCCTCCTCTGCCCGTTATAGTTGGCCAACTAGAACACATCGCCCCCTACCAATCTTTACCCTTTCATGAATGTAATTAACCCTAATATGTAACAATAACTGCAGTCCGCACTACGAAAAACAACATGCAAGTAGTACTCGCACCTTCGAAGCCGGTAGGTGTATTTTTTGTATGAATAGTGTAAAAATGCCTAACTTTAAGTGAATGTACTATTATTAAATATAACATGATTGTAACGAAACTTAGAGACATTATTGCTTATGGTGTTGATTATCATTGGCCATCAATATTTTTGACCCCGGGTGTGTCTAAGGGGTGCAGGGGTGTGCTAACTGAAACAATAGAAATGTACTATTATTAACCTTTTTTGATGAGATTTCAAAATTCTAATATTTTTAGTTTTCTCTGTTAGTGAAATGCCGCTTTTCTGTAAATTTTCATATTTCTAAGTGTAACGGTTTCGAAATGCAAGGGGGGGGGGGACAAACTCGGATGACATATTTTCCCCTCTCCCTCTTTTCCCGTTTCTTCAAATTTGAAAAAAATTCCAGAAATGGAATGTACTCGACGGTACCTTTCTTACGATACCCCACTTGCCTATACCAGACGAAAAAAAAATTTCGACCCTCATTTCCCCTCTATGGGGACCCCCCCTTAAAGTTGACCTATTACGACGTATCACATTCTCCAGAGAATTATAGTACTTCTACATATTTTCACTAAATTTCATGCGTGTAGCTTCAGTGGTTCGTGAGATATTTCATGGACAGACAGACAGACAGACAGACAGACGGACGCATGACCGATTTCATAAGGGTTTTGTTTTACTACAAAACCCTAAAAAGCGTCAACAACATCATGAACTTTCTGGACCTAACTATCTCGTTTTCAGACAACGCTTTCGATTTCAAAATATTCAGGAAGCCAACCTTTTCGGATGTGACAATCCCTGCGAATTCCGCTTGGACATGGTCGCATAAAGTAGCAGCTTACAGATCCATGGTTCACCGCGCATTCGTTATCCCAATGACTGATACGAATAGGGATATTGAATTAGATCTGATAAGAAAGATCGCTACCAATAATGGCTTTGAACGGACTATTGTGGATAACCTAATAAAAAAGAAAAAGAGCGAAATGATTCGAAACTTAGTTTATCCCAGAGGTGCAGTTGAACGACAGCAAAACTATGTTTCGCTACCGTACATACCTGTTCTCTCAGAAAAAGTGGGGAGCTTGTTCAAGAGAAAAGACATGATTCCAGCTTTCCAAAGTGGCAACACACTTGGTAAAAAATTGCTTAACGCAAAACCCCGCGCAAACAAATATAAAAAACCGGGCGTATATACGCTGGAATGCCCCGAGTGCTCAGCTACATATGTGGGACAAACGGGCCGAACAATCGAGACCAGGTTTAAGGAGCATATGAATGAATCCAGTTTTTCAAATTTTTCCAACCATTTGACTGAAACCGGCCATAAAGTCGGAAACGACTTCAAACCCAAGATCCTTCATACCTGTTCTAAGGGACAAAAACTCAACCTCCTGGAAGCGCTTGAAGTAAATAGGGCCAACAGAATTCCAAGCAAAACTCTTCTTAATGACCATCGGGACCTGAACCATTCTCGACTGCTAAATTAATAACTCGATTGCTATCATACGAGTATGTTGAGTAATTTAAGGTAATATTTAAGTACACCAAATTGTAATCTTAGGCTAAGTTCTCTGAAGATGCTCGAAAGAGCGAAACGCGTCAGAACTAATAAAAATAGTGATAAAGACAAAGAAGTATCTTTCATTCATCAAATGGATTATCACAAAGTCGAAACATCGTCAATTGGAGTTATGAAAATTATAGATATTTATTTCTTGTATGTGTATTTTTGTTTTAAATTCTTAAAAATTAAGACAGTTAATAAGTAATACTTTGGTCTAATGGCTGGCCTCATAGTTGGTCTAACGGGGGGCTACCGTGTAAAAACAGCCTGCCTAACAATGGGCTCAAATGGAACTTTCCAGACGATCAACGTCTCATCGAATCAACTCATCACGAGCTTGAAACACTGTTTTTGATAATTTTACTTTTATTTTACAAATGATACGTTCGTAGTTCTATAAAGTAAAAAATTTGGTTTTGTTTATGTAACTTATACTTTTTACGGAATAAATTTCAGCTAATAACCATCTGTTTACCATATGAATAAACACGTTCTTTGGGAATTAATTATAGAATTTACTAATTTGGTGTACTTTTTCCTATTACGTACTGATTTGGTTCAGTGGAGGGTGACACTTCTCGTTTTTTCTGATGTGGGAACAATTTGTCAAATATTTATAGGGTTTTTTTTTTAGATGACAATTTTATGTTAGTTTAGTTTCATTTAAGTTTCAGTTTCATTTCAGACCGAGCCTACTCTTTCTAGACGATCATTTCAGATAATTTTGTTTGGCCAGAGTTACGACATAGCCTTGTTATTTTCAAACCACAGCAACGAGAAACCGTAACATGAGGACATTCGAATTCATTTCAGATTCGGGCAGATTGTCCGTTTTTCCTTAATCTAATCACAAATCTGTGATGGATAGAGAAATTAAACTGAAATGAAGCTGACGCGAATATTAACATAGCCAATACAGTTTCATTTCATTTAAATGGACAGTTCGGCTGAAACAACTGTAAACTGAAACGATCGTCTAAGAACAAAATAAGATTCTTATAGGAAATATCGGGGAAAGATCCGGGAATTTTAATCCAGTCTATAGTTCCTAAATAAAAACCTCAACAAAAAAGTGAATCTCTTCACTGAGATGGAATGCAGGCTTTGCCTGGACGACACTGAGTCAATCAAACATCTTTTCTGCGAATGCCCAGCGGTTGCTCGTTCCAGATTATTATTTCTTGGAGACTCCATTGTGAGCTCCACTATTGTTAAGAGCGCTCCTACAAGGACCCACTGGCTTTCATCAGGCTGGTTGAGGGTCTTCTGGATTAGTTTGAGGCTACTTTTTCTCATCTTCCCCTTTATCTCACGGTCAAAGTGCTCACCTTTGGGTATCTTTGCCCGTCCTTTTTTAGTACTATCCAGACGGTCAACGTCCGACGACGGATCGTCCCCTTGTGTCCCGCTATAATGATGATGAAAATCGCCCACCTTACTTAAATAAAAATACATTAACTCAAAAACCACACCAGGTCGAATATTGCAGTAAAGACTGAATTGCAGCTAGTAGCCGCATTCGTTTCACTTGGATTTCGTTCTCAGACCGAATACAGGCAAAAAGAACGACACTGATCTGCGGCGAGAAAGTTTAAACAACCACCATACAGATATTTCGCCGTCGTGGGGCGAATTGCGGACTCAGTAAACAGGGTGTTACTAGTACTGAGGCTCAAACGAAAATGGGAGATAGAGGAACTTGTCTTGAGTGGAAAATCGTTCCACACATACTTCCGTTTTTGCACCGTTAATGAGATAGCGCGATTTTAAGGACGAAGGATTTTCATCGTACATGTGATCACTCTTTGATCTCTAACTTCTGCTGTACTTAGCGTAACGTAATAATTCTGGGCTCGTTGGAAAGGACACAAATTGTTCTTTCTAATTGCTATCAACTGTGTCAATCAGTGTTATACTTTTTGAGAAAAATTAATTTAAATGACACAAAAATATTAAAAAAATAGAAAAAAATCCAAAAAAATCCGGTTTTCTCCAAAAAGGACCTGATTAACCACCAAATTTTATTACATTTTCGGAAAGCCCATAAAATTTCACTATAAGTTTGCAAACAGAATTTCTTCATAGGTTGAATTGTAAAGGAGCGGGGCTAACAGTTATCAAGCACGTTCCCTTCAAGTAAATCTGGTTTGACACCCGTCATTCGCCGAAGGAGTATAATTAATAATAGTGAGGACGAAACAAAAGAGTTGAAGTATGATTATTACGTTTATGTAGTTTATTACGTTTACAAATAATTTTAATCGGTCCGGTATTTCTTCCCCCATTTCTCAATTCCACCAATTATGCCGAATTTTTGGAGGAAACTTTTTCCAGACCTCATAGAGGATATACCACTCCGTGTACTGGTCAGATTTTGGTACCAGCACGATGGAGCGCCAGCGCATTATGGTGCTAATGTCCGTCGGTGGCTCGACGCGAATTTTCGGGATCGATGGATTGGTTGTGGCGGTCCCATTGCATGGCCTCCACGATCTCCCGACTTAACTTCCATGGACTTTTATGTCTGGGGGTATTTGAAAAGCATCGTCTACGTAAAGGAAATTCATACACGAGAACAGCTCATTTCCCGTATCACCGAAGCATGCGATTAGTTACGAGCCCAACTACTGCGTGTGAGCCCCACCAATGCCATTCATCGGCGATACCACTTGTGCTTGCTCCACAACGGCGGACATGTTGAGATTATTTGTAAACGTAATAAACTAAATAAACGTAATAAACATACTTCAACTCTTTTATTTCGTCCTCACTATTATTAATCATATTCCTTCGGCGAATGACGGGTGTCAAACCAGATTTACTTGAAGGGAACGTGCTTGATAACTGTTAGCCCCGCTCCTTTACAATTCAACCTATGAAGAAATTCTGTTTGCAAACTTATAGTGAAATTTTATGGGCTTTCCGAAAATGTAATAAAATTTGGTGGTTAATTAGGTCCTTTTTGAAGAAAACAGGATTTTTTTTTTGTATTTTTTTCTATTTTTTTATTATTTTTGTGTCATTTAAATTAATTTTTCTCAAAAAGTATAACACTGATTGACACAGTTGATAGCAATTAGAAAGAACAATTTGTGTCCTTTCCAACGAGCCCAGAATTATTACGTTATGCTAAGTGCAGCAGAAGTTAGAGATAAAACAGTGATCACAGGTACGATGAAAATCCTTCGTCCTTAAAATCGCGCTATCTCCTTAACGGTGCAAAAACGGAAGTATGTGTGGAACGATTTTCCACTCAAGACAAGTTCCTCTATCTCCCATTTTCGTTTGAGCCTCAGTACTAGTAACACCCTGTATATTTAGATAGAGGCGAAATAAGTTGACACTTAACCAATTGACTTTCAACTTTGATCCGATGAGATTCCATACGAGACCTGGATTAAAACCTATCTTTCGTTTTGCGTGAAAATGGTCGGAGATCCGGTGAATCGAAAGCGGCTAATCCTACCCTAAAAATGAAAATGGAAACCCTTCTCCATAGAGGCGTAGTGAAGTTCAATATTTGTATCGACTAGTATAAGCGGGCCAAGGCCCGACGTCGGGCTGTCGCGCCACGATGATGACGATGACTATAAGCGTGGGGAAGGTAACGTTGAGCATATTCCATTTTTGACATTTTATTTAAATTTGTAGAAAGGGGGAACACTGGAGGAGAAAATATGAGAACATATTTTGTCCCCCACTCCTCGAATTTCGAGACCGTTACACTTAGAAATATGAAAACTGAAGCAATGGAGACCGGAGGGCGAGGGTATGGATTGGGCGTAAGGGCCTATGTACACCTAAAGTGACAAAAACCCTCTCCGATGACCACCCGTGACGTGCGCTGGCAGACCAGCTCAGCTGTCGGGAGTAGTGGGGTGAATAGAACACGGCAGTCATCGGCCTCCTCCATTCACGTACAAAGAAGGAATCGCACGTCTGCCCGGTAAACAAAAGCAAGAAATAAAAGCGAAATAGACTACCAGTGAAAAGATATAGATAATAGAGAAAGCTAGTGGTGACGACGAACATCAAACTCCCAAACCACGAAATCGATACAAAATCCTGTGAAGGGATACAGGGCTGCATCAGCCAAACTACTAATTGGTACAGGGCCGAAAATATAAATGGAACGGGAATACCGTTCAATCATCATCATCGTGGCGCGACAGCCCGACGTCGGGCCTTGGCTGCCTGGATCATTGTCCTCCAACTATCTCGGTCACGTGACCGCATCCTCCAATTTTGGAAGTAGCTGCGTGGCGTCCACACCTACTGAGCTCTCCCAACGAGATCTCGGTCGTCCTGGCAGTGTCGCTCCGTCGACACTTTCCGCATTCATTACTCTCTTACGCATGCGATCATCGTCCATTCTTTGTACATGCCCTGCCCATTGAAGTCGTTGTAGTTTCACGATTTTCGAAACTTCCAGCTCATCATACAGTTCATACAACTCATGGTTGTACCGGGTGCGCATCCATCTCGGTCGCAAACATCCCCGAAAATTCGCCGTAGCACCTTACGTTCAAATGTATCTAGCATGTTTTCGGAGGCTTGAGTTAGGGTCCATGCTTCGCAGCCATAGCCTAGCACTGGTCGTATAATGGTTTTGTACACGCGGAGCTTCGTGTTTCTGTGCACATGCTTCGATTTCATTATGGGGAGAACCGAGAAAAAAGTCTTATTAGCTAACTGTATCCGTGGCTTGATTTCGACAGTTTCGTTGGCATCCCTTGACAAGTTTCAACCCGGGTAAATGAAGTCGTTCACGAACTCGATGTTGAGGTCCCCCACATTGATGCTCGGTTGTGCAGGTGTCCTTGTCGTCGATTGCATCATTATTTTAGTTTTACCCTCGTTAATACGTAGTCGAACTTCTTTTGCAGCGGTATCGAGTGTATGCAGAAGTTCTTCTGCATCGACCAATCTTCGGGACATGATGTTGATATCGTCGGCGTACGCTGCTAATTGTGTCGACTTGATGAGTAGCGTCTTGCTGTTGTCCATATTCATAGCCCGAACAACGTATTCCAGTGCTAGGTTGAAGAGCGTCGGTGCCAGTCCATCGCCCTGTTTCAAACCAGTGCGTGTTTCAAATAGATCAGTAAGTCTATTATGGATCTTGACTTGTGAGACGGAGTTGGTCATCGTCATCTTAGTCAGAGGTAGTCCAATTACACTATAGAGAAACTGAGGGTTGCAAGTTGGAATGTCGGATCCATGACGGGAAAGAGCGAAGAACTGGAGGACCTCATTAAGCGGAGAAGGATAGACATTATGTGCGTGAAAGAGACCAAGTGGCGAAATGACCAAGTCGACCGAGCTCGTGTTTTGACGAATTCCAAAAAGTACAAATTGTACTATTATGGAAACTCGAATGATAGAAACGGGGTTGGCGTTATTCTGGCATCGGCTTTATTTGGCAGCATCGTGAGTATCTCGAAGATAAGCGACCGTTTGATGAGTATCAAATTGGTTATTTGCGGAAGAGTGTGGAACGTCATAAGTGCCTATGCTCCCCAAGTGGGTTTGCAACAAAGCGAAAAAAAGCATTTTTTAGGGACGTTGACACACTGCTTCAAACTATACCAGATACCGAGCTGGTTTTCTTTTTGAGGGGATTTCAATGGTCATGTGGAAGAATCGAATTGTGATTACGAGGATTGCCATGGTGAGAAGGGTAGCCAATCTATAGCCAGAAATGATGAAGGTGAGGCTATCCTGACACACGGTCTGGTCATCCTCAACACATGGTTCATTAAGAAACAAAAGCACCTGATTACATATAGCAGTGGAGCTCATGCGACGCAGATAGACTATCATCTGTGTCTAAATTTCATGAGACGTTGCATGAAAGACTGCAAAGTGATTTTGGGTGAATCTGCGGTCACACAGCACCGGTTAATCCTGACAGATTTTATTTTGAAAGGAGGAACAAGACGGCAAGCAATCCCCAAGCTAGTCGAGAAAATCAAGTGGCATAATCTCAACAACGAAAGCTTTGAATCTGTTGTAACTCCACTCATTGTTAAAATGCAGGAGAAGCTTCAAAACAATACCAACTGCCACGAGCAAAGTCCAACACAAATGTGGAATGCTTTGGATGCAATGTTAGTAGGTGAGGCTTCAAAGACACTGGGAGTTTCAAAAGGCCCACTTCATACGAACAAGGAGACGTGGCGCTGAAATAATGAAACTAAAGAAGCAGTGCAGGCCAAATTGAACACATTCAACGCCTGGACAATATGCAAGACAAGCAGTGAATCCGAGAAGGTTCAACTTCGGGAGAAATATGATAAATGCCGGATGGAAGTAAAGCGAAAGGTGGCTCAAGCAAAGGCGATTGCAGCCGAGAAGTTCTATCAAGAACTAGACGATCTGAATGCGGATAAGAGATCGTCATTGCAAGAGAAACCTAAAGACAATGCCAGAATTTATAACGTCGCAGCCCAAAATAGAAGAAACGCTCGAGAGATTCAGGCGCCAAGGTACATTGAACATTCCCAAGGAGTGCTGATGGTTTAAGACACTGCAATCTGTAGCAGAATGCGTGAGCACTTTGACGAACTTTTGAACGAAGAATTTTCGCGAGATGTTTTTTAAGCTGTGGAGAGAAACACCACTGATATCGCTGATTTTTCAGTAGAGGAGGTGATGAAGACAATACTGCAGATGAAACGCAAAAAGGCAGTCGGACCGGACAAAATACCCTTGGAATTTTGGTTGAAGATGCATCATATCGGGCTTAGATGGCTCACTGTTCTTTTCAACAAAATTAAAAGAGGGCAACCTATGCCTGACGCTTTCAAAAAAAAGCATCCTTCTCCCATTTTATAAGAACAAGGGTGACTCACGCAAGCTCAACAACTATAGGGCAATCAAGTTAAGATCTCACACATTGAAGACTTACGAGCGGATTTTCTGCAATCGATTTAAAGAGATTGTACGGTTGGGTGAAAATCAGTGTAGCTTTGTGGAAGGTCGGTCCACAATCGATGCTATTCAGTGCATACGTGTTACGATGGAAAAGCATCGTGATGCACGGAAGGGCTTGCACTTTGTGTTCATCGATTTTGAAAAAGCCCTCGACAGAGTTCTTCGTGATTTGATATGGGTGGCCCTAAGAGTACTTAAGGTCCCCGAGGCATATGTCAAGATGATACAAGACATGTATGATGGGGCAACCACTAAAGTTAGATGCACAGTTAAAGTAGGAGTTCACCAAGGTAGTGTATTGAGTCCCTTAAAAATAATAAATAGCTGGTGCAACAGTCCAATTTGAACCATGCCCTCCAGATGAGTTAACATCATGTCATTTTCTAGATCGTGACGGAATGTCTTGTGCAGAGGTGTGAGGAGTGGGCTCATAGTCCGACACGTAAATCCCCTTTTTTATCAAAAACTACTGCATTCAGTAGGAATCGAACCGGATCCCAGTGCGTAGAAGGCGAACGTGCTAACCGTTGCGCCATCCGGACTACAAGTCCCTTGCTCTTCAACATCATCATGCTCTATTTATTAACACTCATTTCTGACGGCTTGGAAATATCCCTTCTCTTCGCCGATGACATTGTCCTGGGTAGCAAAGACATCGTTACTTTGCAGGCTGCACTGACCAAGTGTTGTAAGATACTGGAGGATCATGGACTAAGGATTAGCATACCAAAGACAGAGTATCTTTGCTGTCCTTTTTTAAATCCAGAGAGACCGATACCAGATATCTACATTAAAGGAGAGCAGCTGAAGTCCTGTACAAGGTTCAAGTACCTGGGCTCGATGGTCAACAAGGAAATTTTAATTAGATTGAAATAGGTGTTGGTGTAATGTTTTTTTATCGGTTTTATCGTTACAAGCTGTGCTTTCATGTCTAATAATCTGGTTCACTTCATGTATTTGAAGTTTCGTTTTATTCTCCTGGTTTTTAAGGATTTTAGCTTCATCAAAGTTAAATGTATTTCAAATAAATTAGCCTTAAAGTATACTATTTAACAAATATATCGACAAAAAATTGACACTTGTGATATTCTATGTTTACATTTTTACATTTGACACCTGTAACTTGAGCCTTTTAATACTCGGAAATCGTAAGAGGAAAAACAACACTTCAAAACGAATTAATATCTTGTGCTGCATTCCAAAAGTTTTTGAAAGTATCGTCCATGATTTTATAACGCCTCTTGTTCGGCCTCTTATTATACCCAACCAGCACGGGTTTTATTTCGGAAAATCTACAGCTACCAATCTGATTTCGTATCAATATTATACTTACAAATCCTTCGCGAGTTCCTTTCAAGTCCATTCTATTTACACAGATTTAACAAAAGCATTTGATAAAATTAACTACGAATTGCTAATAAAAAAACTAAGAAATTTTGGCTTCTGTGGACATATTATTAGCTGGTTAGATGACTACATCAGGAGCCGATCACTGATTGTAAAATTCGGTGACCATTGCTCGCTACCATTCTTTCCATCGTCTGGTGTTCCACAAGGCTCTCACTTAGGTCTACTTCTATTTTTGTTATTCATAAATGATGTATTTCATAACGTGGAATTCTTGCTTTTTGCAGACGATTGCAACATTTATAAGACTATTACTAGCGGTGATGACATCGCAGCCCTTCAGTCTAATTTGAATAATTTCCATACGTACTGCATTTGTAATAAGTTAGATATTAACTTATTGAAATGCCAATACATTGCATTTAATGGAAGTCGAACAAATTGTCAGCCTAATTATTTTATCGACAACTTTCCGCTTACACAAGTTTATACAATAAATGATCTTGGAATTCTATTTGACACAACTTTAAGTTTCACTGACAATGTTAATGATATTTTCGAACAAGCCCGTCGAATGTTGGGATTCAAAATTCGCCCGACTTTAAGAATATACACGCCCTTAAATTTTTATATTTTTCTCATATTAGAAGTAAATTAGAATATTTGTCAGTTGTATGGAAACCACATTACACTGAAAAAAATATCACTCATCATATTTATGAAATGCGTTCATCAACAAAAAATCGTAATATTAATGTCAAAAACATCTATATTACTTAACTTTTCATCAAATAAATTTACACTTTAATGTACAGTACTTCAATCCTATGAACCAATGGGTATCAAATTATATTTACCCAATTTTACTGTGAACTCACTACCGCATACTTAAAAAGCTGCAGTGTGTTGATGAAAGGGTTCATCAAAATTGATAAACGAATAAATCGAAAATACAAGTTCATAATATTAATGAACAAATTCATAAACGATAATTTATTTTATTTTATAATGTACAATTACATACAATTGATAAACGAATTCATCAAAGGGACACTTGATGTACAAATCCATATTTTGATGAACGAATTCTTCAAACTTTCGGCATTCTATGAACATGTTCTTATTTATGATGAACGAATTCATCAAACTTACGAAATTGTATGCACAATTTCATATTTTTGATGAACGAATTCATTAATAACAGGAATAATGCAAAGCTAGCGGTAAAATTCATTTTAAACGAAAACATTTGTTCTTGCCACACGTTTCCAAACGTTTTCCGACTCAGTGCCAAAATAAAAAATTTCAAACTACTTAAAGAGATTTCAAATTGTGCAGTGGAAAGGCGATTTAGTGTGCTGAGTGATTTCAGTTAATAATATAATAATAATAATTCAATTCTGCGACAAAGTGCCGAAATAAAAAACTTGAAATTAATATATGTACTTAAAAAAATTTGTTTTTCGTATTCTTATATTATCTGTTTTTGTATTTAATAAAATATTTCTTTTTTGAAAAAAATGCATTTCGCTTTGAAAATTATTTGTGTTGTTGCATTGTTTGCATATGTACCAATGTTAGGTTGAGCTGGCATTTTCGATTCCTTTAATTCCTTTACAGGTAGAACTTTTTCTTAATGCATTATATATATATATACAAGTGTATATGAGATATATCTGTTCAGTATACATATGAAAAAGTTCGTCAATTTTGAAGAACTTTGTCATCAATAGTAAGAAAAACATTCGTTACAACAACGTAATGTTTCATAATTATGAAGCAGCACGTCGTACATCTTACGATTTATTTCGTTAATGGCATGGAAGAGTTCATTACTATCATTAAGTTAGTTTTTTAATATTATGAACTTCTGCATCAATAGTACAAACAATTTCATTGAAATTATCTTTGAATGTATTGGTAACTGGAGAATGATGCATACGTTTTCATAATATTGATGAAGCTTAGCGTTGGCTCGAAATTGATGATTTTTTCATCAATATGATAACGCTTTTCGTTGTATTTACGCCACTTTTTCGTTCAGTGTATAGAACACCAACGACTACCCTTGAGAAAGTTCAACACACAACAACATTTTGTAGATATACCTATAGCATATACAAGGTGTCCCAAACCCCAACGTCAACCCGGAAACCGGTGATAGGCCAAGTGGTGGCAGTTATCAGAAAAGTATTAAACAAAATTCTCCGTCAATTATTTTTTGACTTGTAGACATTCAAAAAAGAATTGGAAAAATTCATTCCCTGTGATGATTTTTTAAGTACTGTTATTACAAATTTTCATTTATTTTTTTTATGAAGCAATCCTGACTAACTGTTCTATAAATCACAATCTAAAAGTAAAAAATTACTGTATTGGTTCTAAATAAAATATGACTTTTTTCCCCAATTTTGTACTAAAATTTATCACTTATCCCAACTTCAACTGACTGCACTGTAAAAAAAATATACCACGCGGTTTTGGAAAGTAACTGTAAAAGATGGCGCATTTTGTCCAGATTCCAAAATGGTACGACATATGTAGCACATGTAATCTTATGAATGATTTAGTGATTCAGTAACAATTTGATTATAGGACGCATTTAACTGCCATTATGCCATACAGATACAGTGCGCGGGAATATGCTATCATGCATCTTATTTATGGGGAATGCAAATGCAATGCTAGTGCTGCAGCCAGACTTTATCGTGAGAGATATCCAAATGCTGAACGTTATCCGGATCACCGAATATTTATAAACGTACACCAGTCATTCTCAGAGGGTCGAATTCCACACCACATGACAGGAGAGCCAAATTCCATCATGCCGTACGAGGAGGAAGTCTTACAAGCAGTCGAACAAGACCCCAGTGCCTCAGTACGTGCAATTGAATGTAGCACAGGAGTACCCAAAAGTACAATACAACGAATTCTACGGAGGGTTTAATGAATCATTTACCCAATTTATTGGAAGACTTTTGCAAATATGTGGTATCAGCACGATGGCTGCCCAGCGCATTATGCCCGTACAGTAAGAGAGTTCCTCGATCGAGAATATCCCGAGAGGTGGATAGGGCGGTCTGGTACAATTTCGTGGCCGGCACGTTCACCTGACCTAAGTCCCCTCGATTTTTTTTTTTACTGGGGAGCGGTAAAAGAAAAGGTTTACACGAAAGAAATAGAAAATTTGGAGGAACTCCGCCGAAAAGTTGCGGAAGCCGCTGAAGCCATTAGTTCCGGAAGATTCGCCCGGCTTATAACTCGATCCTTTTTAAGAAGATGTCGTGCTTGCATTGCAGCTGAAGGCAAACATTTTGAACATTTGTTGTAAATTGAAGTTGTAACGTTTAATTGTAAATTGATTTTTTTGTTCAATAAATTACACTTTTGCCTAAATGAGATTATTACTTCTTTCCACCTCAATTAAGAGATAATATAGGAAATGTCGTACCATTTTGGAATCTGGACAAAATGCGCCATCTTTTACAGTTACTTGCCAAAACCGCGTGGTATATTTTTTTTACAGTGCAGTCAGTTGAAGTTGGGATAAGTGATAATTTTTAGTACAAAATTGGGGAAAAAAGTCATATTTTATATAAAACCAATACAGTAATTTTTTACTTTTAGATTGTGATTTATAGAACAGTTAGTCAGGGTTGCTTCATAAAAAAAAAATAAAAAAAAATGAAAATTTGTAATAACAGTACTTAAAAAATCATAACAGGGTATGAATTTTTCCAATTCTTTTTTGAATGTCTATAAGTCAAAAAATAATTGACGGAGACTTTTTTTTAATACTTTTCTGATAACTGCCACCACTTGGCCTATCACCGGTTTCCGGGTGGACGTTGGGGTTTGGGACACCCTGTATAGTAGAATACATATCGCACATGTATTACTAAAGTGACACAAGTCGAAAATTGGCATTTTTGAGTTATGGCCATCCAGTAATTAGAAAAACAGTCCTCCATTACATACCAAAAGTGTATGAAATTAGCTTCAAATGCAGCCCGTTGGAGGGCACTTGTGTCGTTCTTTTTGTTTCAAAGCTACTCCCACAAATTCGGGAATAGTGACACATTTGCAGTTGAGTACCCTTTCTTGTAGTGTATGGCCGTTAAGCACGTAATTAAAAACTGTGTTTTTTAGATTTGTGCCGCTTTTGCTCTTTGTAAGCTAGACAAGACATCGTCATATTTGGAGTTGTGTCGGTTTAGCTGATTCAAGGTAAATAAAAAGCTGTTATTATTTGAAGTTGTGTCACTGTTGAAAAATGATACTGAGTAATTTTGAGTTATGTCGCTTTTGATGGATGGGGGTATGTTTCATAGTATAACTGTTTTTTTTTTTAATAAAATCAATCGTCTAACTGTTGTATACTTGGTATTTAGAGTAAATTCAAATATCCGTCTTTGTCAAGATCCAATAGGACTTATTGTTAAGGTAATACAGTACGGTTTTCATTATTACATTAATTGAAATAAAAAACACGCTAAATACGTTTTAAAAAAATTAAACCAATTCTTAACACGTTTATGGACATGAATGCTACAACATTTATGTAGCATGGATGCGAAGTAACATGAACACTTTCTGACCGCGAGCGAGTTAATTGAATAATTTTTTATCGGATTTCATGTCAATTTCAATTATAAAATCGTGTGAGGAAGTTTATTGACGCTATTCGTAGAATTGAATCACATTACTTAAGAGCTCAAACTTCACGGGAATTTATAGACAGTGGTAAATGCTTGGCGAACCTCTATCGGGATTACAAAGGAGACAGGGAAAAAGAAAACTTACCATTTGCGAATGCAGCTATGTTCAATCGTATATTTCAAGGTGAATACAATATTTCCTTCTATATACCGAAAAAGGATCAATGCGATTTATGTGAATCCTTCAAAAATGCCGATGAAGCGGGAAAACAGGAAACTCAAGCAGTCTGTGATCTTCACCAAAAAGAAAAAGAGTTATCGCGCAGGGAAAAGGAAAACGACAAAAAAAATCTCAACGGAACACACCTTGCTGTATACGATTTACAGGCGGTAATGCCTGTACTCGGAGGCCAAGTTTCCGCATTTAACTACAAAAGTAAAATAAACTGCTTCAATTTCACTATAAGCGATCTGAATGCTCACAATGTCGAATGCTATTTTTGGAATGAGCTTGAAGGAAAACGCGGTGCTATTGAAATCGGAACCTGTGTTCTAAAATATATTAAAAAGGTTTTAGAAATTACCGAAAATATAAATCTGGACATTATTTTCTACTCAGATAACTGCTGTGGGCAGCAAAAAAAAAAAAACAAAAAAAAAAACAAATATATACTTCTGCATATTCTTATGCAGTGAACAACTTTCCAATGCTGCGCAGCATTACTCACAAATATCTCATACGTGGGCACTCACAAAATGAAGGTGATAACGTACACAGCGTAATTGAGAAGCAGATTAAGAGACACATGAAAGCCTGCCCAATCTATGTACCACAGCAGTTTGCGACTTTAATTACAGTGGCTAAAAAGAACGGCCCTCCATATTTCGTAAATGAGTTGACCCATAAGGATTTTTACGACTTGAAAATTCTGCAAGAGCAATGGGGTAACAATTTTACAATTGACACTAATAGGACTCAAGTCAAGTGGCATGATATCAAGATGCTTCGAGTTGAAAAAGAGCACCCTCATGCCTTTTTCTACAAAACGTCATACGAGGATACAACTTACAACAGGGTCAACATGAACAATACCAGAAAACGCAAGCGCTCAGAGGTGCTGCAAGATTCTCTACAGCTGGTTCAGGCATATTCAACAAGAATCCCATTAGCGGAAAATAAAAGAAAAGATATCCAGGAGCTCGTAGATAAGAACATTATTCCCCAAACATACTACCATTCATTTTTAGGGTTTTGTAGCAAAACAAAACCCTTATGAAATCGGTCATGCGTCCGTCTGTCCATGAAATATCTCATGAACCGCTGAAGCTACATATATGAAATTTTGTGGGAATATGTAGCATTATTATAATTCGTCGGAGAAAGCGATACGTTGTAATAGGCTGACTTTAAGGGGAGGTCCCCATAGAGGGGAAATGAAGGTCAAAATTTTTTTTCATCTGGTATAGGCAAGTGGGGTATCATGAGAAAGGTAACACCGAGTACATTCCATTTTTGGTATTTTCATCAAATTTTAAAAAAGGGGAAAAGCGGTAGAGGGGAAAATATGTGATCCGAGTTTGCCCCCCCCCCTTGCATTTCGAGACCGTTATACTTAGAAATATGAAAATTTGCAGGAAAGCGGCATTTCACTAGCATAGAAAAGCAAAAATCGTAGAATTTTGATATCTCATCAAAAAAGGTTAATAATAGTGCATTTCTATAGCTGCAGTTAACACACCCCTGCACCCCTTAAACACATCACAAGTCAAAAATATTGATGGTCAATGATAGCCAACACTATAGGCAATAATATCCCGAAGTTTCATTACAATCACATAATATTTAATAATAGTACATTCATTTAAAGTTAGACATTTTCACACTATCCCCACAAAAAATACACCTACCGGCTTCATAGGTGTGAGTACTACTTTTATGTTGTTTTTCGTAGTGCGAATTGCAGTTATTTAATTAATCATTTTTGAAAGGGTAAAGATTGGTTGGGGCGCTGACTAATACAACTTAACCGGGTGGAGGGGGGGGGGGGGCGGTGTCCAGAGGCGAAATTAAGGTTAATTTTTTTATCGACTGGTATAGGCAGGCAAGTGAGGTGTCGTAAGAAAGGTAATGTTGAGTACATTCCATTTTTTCGCATTTTCTTGAAATTTGTAGAAAGGGGAACATTGGGGGAGGAGAAAATATTAGTTCGTAACTTGTCCCCTTCCGCTTGTAAAATAGTTCGAGACCGTTATACTTACTGTAGAATTATAAAAGCTTACAGGAAGTTGGGTTCCGAAAAAACATGGAAAATAATGGAATCTGTATATCTTCTCAGAATAGGTCAATAATAGTTTATTTCTATATAGGTAGTTACAATTAGCACACCCCTGCATGCCTTAAACACGTTCGAGGTCAAAAGTACTGATGGCCAACGATAACCAACACCTTAGGCAATAATATGTTCTAAGTTTCGTTACAATCACGTAATATGAATTGGCATGTAAAATGTAAGCGAGTAAGACATTTTAATTATGTTTTTTTTTATCCATTATTTGGTACCAAGAAGAGCAAGGAGCCGATATTTACATACCAAAATAAGCGCTTGCTACAAAACCCTCGGATTGTGGGCGTAGCCCTCTATATTCCGGTTTCATTTAAAAGTGTTCTTAATGCATGCCAATAAGAATTTATTTTTTTGTACTTACATTCCCATATTATTCATACTAATAAACTGTTCATTTTCCTCATTTTTTGTTATTCGTTCAATTATTTTCATCTATTTATTTGCAAAAAAGAAGATATTTTACATTTTGAATTATGACAACTTTGAAGTGTACAATGGGATGTTATTCTAATTCCAAACCGAACACGAAAAATGTATGAAATCCAACAATTGAATACCAAAAGTGTCACAACCCAAAATAATTCACTCCTATGTCAGTTCAGTGAACAACAAAATCGTCACATCTCAAAAAGGACGCATATTCAAGGTTTGGCTTTAAAATATGCAATAATAATATTAAAAAACCCTTTTCTATTGCCTATATAAATGAAGCGAAAATTACTGGATTTGTAACTGTTTTTTGTTAAGCTCGCTAATCAGTTTTTTTTTGCATTTATCTCAAAACTATAAATTTTGGCTTGTGTCACTTTAGTAATACACGTGCGATATATGTACCTCACGAAAGCATAAATTATACTGATATTCAGGCTACATTAAATATCAACAGCCTTGAAGCTCGAAGACATTATTATGATTCTGTATTTTTATTAAATTTAGTTAACGGTGTCATTGATGCTTCCGATATCCTTTTTGAAGTAACTTTCAAAATTCCTTCTAGAAGCTCTAGAAATCAAGACCTATTCAGTTTGCATATATTCAGAACTAATTTATTTAAAAAACTCGCCAATTGAAAGACTGAAAGCAACTTTGAATTTAGTGGCTAAATGCATAGATTTGTTTAACGCAAATAAAGGTCGCCAAACAGCGAATTTTTATGTTTATATTTTAAGGACATAAGTGGAAAACGGGTAAGTGCAATCAATTTCGTTGCCCGAGGAGGTTCCACTTATCCGCACTTATACTTTCTTTTAGAAAGGATCCGTTTACTGTGAAAATACTTTCGCAGAAAGTTTACACAACTAGTCAATCCAACAGTCATTTAAAAATATCTGAAAAGATTTTGTGCCCCCGGCCTATATATTTTTTAACAGTCGGCGCCTTTGCTTGCGTCTATTTAAGATGTGGATTTAGATGGAAGATACGAGTGCCAAATTAAACATATCGACGTAGTAATGAGATAGAATTCATACAAAAAAATAATGCAAATTCTTAGCGTCATGGCATTATATATTCTATTATGAATTATGGTATTCAGACTTGAAATAATTATAAACTCACCAATGTTCGGGAACAAAACTGATAATTGTCTGGGAATAATAATGCATTGATGATAAGACGTTGACGAGACAAAAGAGTCCCAAGAGAAGAATTTGGTATCGATGAAAATCGCCACATTTTGCTAAGACGTTCTCAATTTCGATCATCATTAAACGTTCTTACTATTCTTATTAAGGGACACACAAAAGGAAAAACTATTTTCAGACATTACATATTTCACAGTTCTACTAGACAATACTACAAACATCAAAAATGAATCTAAACATAATTGTGTGATGTTTTAAGATATCGGAGACACTTTTTAAAACGAAAACTGAAAGTTATGTATTAACATACATATTACATTATCACATATTCTTATTTGATTCCGATCGGTCCTATCTCTAATGCTCAATCACAATACACGTACTATTATTCGCTTATTTTATACATCACCGGTAGAGGAAATAGCACTGAGAGCCACCTACGTTTCCGACCTTTATTTATAAATTTCAATGCAGAACCATTATAATCTTGCAGTATTATTGCTCTACAAAATTATTGTATATGAGTGCTGTTCTCTTCCCGAGAAGTAAAAACAATTTTGTGCAATTGATAATACTATACTACTCGTTAAGAACAAAATGCGCGCGCTTTCAAATAAGATAACATAATTGTGTATTGCAGAACAGAAATAAAATAATAGCCGTGTTTCTTTGTATCGAGAACAGAACAGAATAGCAAGAAACTATGCATTCGTGGTCATCTTGCACGGGGCACCGAAATAAGCCATAGCGAAATAAGGCATACGAAAAAATCCATATAGACACTTTCGTTTGGAAACGAAAGTATTCATCGGAAAATAAACGAAATAAGCTATGCAGGGTATTTCATTTTGTAAGGCAAAAAATAAATCGTAAAATTTTTGCAGACTTTGCCTACGCCTCGAGTCTCGCTGATGTAAAACATACATATATATGCCAAATTTTAAGAAGATTGAATAATATTTAAAGGTTGCACACATTGATTGATTTTTGTAAGTAGACAAAAAAAATGAGTTTTCAATATTAATTATTTTTATTGGGAAAACTACAGAGTTCACAAACTTAAAATAATATTAAAACTAGATACTAAGATTAATAGTTAGTATAATAGGCAAATATATTTTATGTTAACTTTAAGTTTAACTTTAAACGATGCAATATTTTGTTTTGTTCGCTTGGGGACAACTTTTCTGTGATGCTCGACTACCCTCAGCAAGAATTGTTTTTGTTGTTCGACTCTGACCAATTCGTTAAATTTTGTAATCAAAGCAATTCCTCTTTCTGCGGTATCATTGACTACCTTAAGAGCATTCACATGGCTTCTTAGAGAATCACTGCAGTATTCTGTCACGTCGTGGATCCCAAACAATTCAAAGAACGTCTTTGTTTTAGTAGTAACGAAATGGCTCAGATTCCTTCAAAAACTAAGTTTTTTCCCTCTAATCGTTTCATTTCCTTTGTCTTTGCAGGTTTGGTTTCTAAATGTTTAGTTATATTTTCCTTATCAGCCTGAGCAATACGTTCATCCAAAAAAACGAGTCCTGCGTTCGTTTCTGACAGATACCAAAGATGTCTCTTAGCAACTGTGAGAGCACTTTTTTTTACTTCTGCATCTGGGAAAATGCTCCGAAGCTGTAGCATATCTAAAGCATTCTTTGGTGCCCATCAACTTACAATTGCCTCATGCCAAAAGCGAACATATATGAGACTGACAAAATGTGCAACCCGTTTCATTCCTTTCAATTCTGTTTGTGGAATATTCATTGTTTAGAGAAGAGGACGATTTAAGCGCATATATTGCCTTTGCCATCCACTTTGCTTGATGTAGAGCTCCTGGGATCCTGAAATTGAAGTCGTTTTCTGGCCAACCGCCTAGATACAGGAGTGAGAGCAGTAATAGCTCTTTGTAGTCTTCTCTTGGATGGCTTCCATCTTTTAGAATATCTTGGAGGTAGTTCACCATTTTCCCGTCCACGACGACGTTCGTGGCCATGGCTGTGCAGGAGGTGCATGCTGGCAACTGCATTCTCCGAAACCAGTTTATGCCGAGAAACGTCAACTGGGCCACATGGAACAGTTGACGCGCTATGCCCCACAAGGGGTTAGGGCAATTGAGAGAGAGTTCACCATTTTCAGTCGCTGTTCTTCTAGAAAGCCTTGAAGGCGATTTTGTTCATCCAACATTGTCGTATAGGATTTCTTATCAAGTGAAGCCCACTGATTTTGAAACTTCCGGAAAATCTGGATGTCAGGACTACTAGATGGTATGCCACAACACTTCTCAAAAACTCCTTTCAATATAAGTTCATGGGTGTGATGACGGCAAGCTAACCACAACAATGTTCGTCCGAACTCCGCTTCAATTCTGGTACAAGCCCTTTGGAGTAGTCCGGTGTTAGATGCTGTAGTATCAAAAGATATACCGATGATATTGTCACGTAGCCCAAATCGGTCCACTTCCCGAATGACTTCACTCATCTGCTCACCCGTGCCTTTGGAGGCAATAGGTACGCCAAGCAAATGCTTAAAATCTTTGCCAGTAACCAGAACTGCAACTCTATCTTCCAAAGTTTTAACACTTCCATGAGGAACTGATGGCAACAGTTTACAATCCCAATGCAAGACCAAATAAGGAGGATTTTCGAAAAGTGACTTTTCGATTTTCTTTGCCATTTTACATCTGTTGATCGCCCGAGCTCGATAAACGGTAGCTGGAGATACGGAAATTTTTGAAACATCGTGGCCAAGGTTTTTTTTTTTTTTTTTTTTTTATGTTTATACCAAAGCTTAGGGGGTAACCCTTTGATGCGAGAGCACAGCATTGGCGGTAAGGGATTAAGGTAGTGGGGAGATGGGTTGAGTTTGAATAAGGTGACGGTGTACATTCCGTTTAAATTTTTGTAGGTCATAGTTGCGGGGGAAAACAAAAGATGGTAGATCGTTCCACATTCGTGTTGTCCTAGATACAAACGAGTCATGGAATTTGGCGGTGCGACTATTGCTGAGTTCTAGAAGATGAGGATGGACACGACTGGCTAGTCGGGTGTTACATAAAGGAAAAGTACGCTCAGGAATGAGGTTGGCTATTTCATCAGAGCAACGGCGGTTGTAGTAGCGATAGAAGAGTGAGAGACAGCCGACACTTCGCCGGTGTTCAAGCGGTTCGATTTTAGATGTTATGGGTTCCTCGCCAATAAGCTTGAAGGCTTTCCGTTGAACTTTGTCTAACGCGGATAATGCGGTTCTACCTGCGCCTGCCCATATGTGGGAATTAAATTCAAGTCTCGGTCTTATATGAGCCTTGTAAATTTGAGCCAGATCAGATGGTGAAAAGTATCTTTTACAGCGATTCAGAAAGCCCAGACACTTCATTGCGTTTTTTGCAACGCAAAAAATGTGGTCGGACCAATTTAGTTTACTGGAGATGTTAATACCTAGTATGTTCAGTATGGGCGAATCGGGAATGCTGACCCCATCGACAAGAATGGGTTGGGCGGTAGGTGGAGCACATCGCTTATTGGAAAGTAGACAACATTGAGTTTTTGAGGCGTTAAACTCTACTCGATTCGCTTTCCCCCATGCAATAATTTTTGAAATGTCTTCATTTAGTGAGTCAAACATGCGATCTCTGTTGATAGATGTTGAATTTCGGCGAGAGTCAGCTACAGAGTTGAAAGAGTAAGTGTAGTCAAGGGTGCTATCGTCTGCAAAGCTATGGATTGAGTTGGAAGTCACGCTGAGAAGATCGTTGATGAAGAGAAGGAAGAGTGTTGGCGAAAGGACCGTACCTTGGGGGACCCCTGCGTTGGTGGTATGGCAATTTGATTTAACTCCATCAAGGACGACCTGAAGCGAACGGTCGTGAAGGAAACTTTCGATCCATTTAACTAATTTTGGGTCCAAACCAAAAGCCTGGAGCTTAGCTAGAAGAGCCGGATGCCAGACTCTATCAAAAGCTTTCGAAATGTCGAGGGCAATGATTTTAGCTTCGCCAAATTGGTGGATACAGGGATTCCATCTTTCGGTGAGGTATGTCATTAGGTCGCCGGTGGAGCGCGAAGACCGGAAACCATATTGCCGATCATTGATGAGATGATGTGAGTCAAGGTAGCTCATTAGTTGGTTGTTAACCAGGGTTTCGAAGACTTTTGATAGGGTCGAAGTTAGTGCTATTGGTCGGTAGTTAGATGGATCACATGCTTCTCCTTTCTTGGGGATTGGTTGGACATGAGCTAGTTTCCACGATGATGGGAACACTCCTGTTGCGTAGGACAGGTAAAAGAGTTTTCGGAGAGGTTTGGCTAGCGAGAAAGCGCAGTGTCTGAGAACTAAGGGGGAGATGCCATCAGGTCCAGCCGATTTTGATACATCGAGTTTTGAGAGTACTTTAAGTACTTCCCTAGTGCGGAAATGCAAAGGTCTCTGGTGTGAATCACATAAGGGTATGGCTGGTGGACTCTGAGTAGTGGGTAGTAGGCAAGAGTTTGCAACAAAAGTTTCGGCCAACAGGTTGGCCTTGTCTTGCGGTTCACTGTAAATTTTGCCATCATATACCAGTGGTGGAATAGAAGAGGAGGTGAAGTTATTCTTCACAGATTTGACGAGTGACCAGAAACCTTTGCTACCTTTCCGTTGAACGAACACTTTCTGCCTAATTTTGCTGTCAAACTGGAATTTAGCCTTATTTATGACTGATTTGCAGATGTTACGCGTAGAATTGTAAACTTCTCTCAGTTCGACAGAGGGGCATTGTTTGTATGCACGGTATGCCGCTTCTTTTCTCTTTATAGCCTCTTTGCAATCTCTGTTAAACCAAGAGTTGGTGGTTGGTTTGGTATTCCTAGAACTGTGTGGGATAAAGCAGTGCATTCCATACCAAATGATGTTACTAATTGACTCGCTTATATAATCGACGTTCTGCGTAGAGAAGCAGTCAGACCAGTTCAGTTCACTGATGAATTGATTAAATGCAACCCAGTCCGCCTTATCATAATGCCACAATAGTCTCTTGTTGGAAGATAGATTATTGACATTTAGTGACCTAGTTGTGAATTTGGTCGATATCAATTTATGATCGGAGTTTCCCAAAGGAGATGAAACAGATACTGAATATTTGTCGGGGTGTGAGGTTATAAACAGGTCCAATAAGTTGGCGTTTTGACCTTCTATATCAGGTATTCTGGTTGGGGAATCTACTAATTGGTGTAGGTTGTATGATTCACAGAATAGCTCAGCCAGTCTTCCTGCTTGGCTTGTAGATGAAGAATATTTAAGCCATTGTACATTGTGTACATTGAAGTCGCCTGCCAAGACGATTTCTGATGCAGGGTATTTATCTAAGAGCTCATCGACATTGGTGGAAAGTATATCGAAGTAACGTTCAGTATCAGGATCAGAAATCCCAGGGCTTCGATACAGAAAACACAGGAATAGAGTATGTTTATTGAAATTGAACCTAATCCAGGTGTATGTGAATTCTGGATTAGATAAAGTGAACTGGGGACTGATGGTGGAAAAGGCGATATTATTTCGAATGTACATTGCAATCCCCCTTTGGGTTGCAAAAACGGGCAAAAAACGATAACCTTGGATGTTAAATTGGCTTATTTCGCAATCGCTAAGGACTTTTGTTTCGCTTAACGCCATAACTGCTGGGTTGTGTAGCATGAGATGGGCATGTACCGCAGTATAATTCGCTCTAATTCCACGAATGTTGCAAAAATCAAATCTAAATTCTTGCATGTTTAGACGGAATGTACAAAGTTATGGGGGGTAGAATTGGTCACTCGATAACTGAACGCAGCAGCAATAATCCAATCACAGCTAACAGTAGTGTTATGCCTACTTGCTAGTTGTCGTTGAATTGAAAGCGGCCAGTATTCAATTATGGTTGCGATTAATGCAAATGCATTAAATTCAGAAGTTGGACAGGCTGTTAAGTCTAAAAGGAACGGACTCACCGGGACTTTGCTGTGCTGTCACTAGGGGGCCCTTCGCTATTGCACACAACACAAATACGCCCGCACACACGATTTTTTTTTTACGAACAAATGTGGCGCGCACATGTATCTTTAGCCCGGATGCACTTCGTTTCTATTTTTCTATTTTTAGATTTGTTTTTTTTTTTTTTTAGGAACGATGTCGCGCACGTCCGTTCCTCTGGACGGTCCGAACTCAACTCCAGTTCTTTGCAGTTGCTATAAATGAAGTACTTGCTTGTCGAATAGAGACCTGCTCTCGATCCCAAATTGACGTAAGGGTCTGATCAAGAGGATTTAATCTCGGGCTTGAACGTAGTTTTTTCGTTGCTGGAGGAGGGGAAAACTCGGCATTTTCGCCACTAGGTGCTGATGATGATGAAGATGAATCTTCAAGTATAACTGCTTTATTGAGTTGAGCAATAGCTTTGTAATGTTTATCCTTATATTAATCTTTTTTTCCTTTTTTTGTACACTTAGCTCTCATTTTCGAGGCGAAACTCTTGTCTACTCCACTCATTGATGAACTCATACCATCTTCTTTTTGTGACTTTAGAAATTGTGTATCTTCTTGTGATACGGTACTCATATTCATCATATTTCGCCGGGAAATGTCAAATAACTCGACGAAAAATCGTCCCTGGGCACTTTTTCTAGAAGCCAAATTCTTCGTTTGGTTCCCATTTTAAAGTTTAAATAACTGTAAAAGATTAAAGAAATACAAGAGAAGCCCGTTAGTTCAAAGTTCAAGTTCAATATTCGAAATTTCACTATAGTTTGAGATAAAAGTGATCAATGTGTGCAACCCCTAAATATCATCCAATCTTCTTGAAATTTGGCATACGAGTATATATCTTTTACATCACTCAGACTTGGGGCGTAAGCAAAGCCAATTGAAAATCAAATCTTTGGAAAAATGGAACACCCTAGACAATATCGGTTTCAAATCGAAATAATTCATGCGATAAAAACGAAAATAGCCATGCAGTGTCCAGAGCGAGCGAAGCGAGCGTTCATGTTTGTGCGATACTGAGGGTTGTGATCCCTTAAACGCGGAGCGAGGGTAGCGAGCAAAGCCCACACAAGCGACTGTTAATTCACAACCCGCAGTATCGCACAAGTGTGCATGGATAATTTCGGTTTGGAATGAGCTGGGCTAACTCCGCTCCTAGGGCGTTGCGAACCCCCGCATGTAGCCCCAGGTCGCCCGTTTCACTCTTTGTACATGTACCTGCATCCGTTTCGTCCTAGCACTTCTGGATCCAGCATTTTATTTTGCTATGCACAATTTCAAACTGAAATAAGGTATGCGAAGGAAAGCGAAAATAGCCATGTACATTCTCACCTTCGTTTTAAACGAAATTAAGCATTGAGTGTGAAACTGAAAAAATCTATTCATGGCTACTTTCGGTTTCAACTGAAATTATCCATTAACGCCTTATTTCCAAATGGCTTATTTCATGGTGCCGTCTTGCACACAGCTGACAAGATGACCTGAAGAGTGCTTCTGCATGTACACAACCACTAAGCTAGGAAAAATTCAATAAAAGATATCCGAGAAAAAAAAATGTCCCGAGGGGAGCGTGAACCTCTGATCGACAGTGTTTCGAATGGCAACAAAAATGCATAAGCTCCAGAAGCTAAATTGATGTTGGTAAGTATGTATGCAGAATGAAACCAAGTCAGCCAAATTTCAATTTTCACTCAAAAATGATTCGCACCTGCACTTTGCAGGGAATTTGAATTCATACAGTAAAAATTGACATGCGACTAAATATCCCCAGTTTTCACGCTCTCTCCACTTCCTCTGGTGAGTTATTAACTTGCTTTACATCGTCCAGACGTCCACGGTCGGGTTTTTAAGAAAAATCACGTCTTCACGGCTTATATTAACAGAATTCTCGTTCTTAGTCGTATTGCACACAGATAGCTGCTAATATGCAAACCCTGAAGAGTGCTTCTATCTGTACAAAACCACTAAGCTCGGAGATTTAATAATTAATTCGAGAATAAACAAGCTAGCTTTTGGCTATGGTGTCATGTCTTCAATAATGAGCGTGTGTGATAATTGTGATTCATTCTGTATTTGTCACTTTGAAATTAGCAGTATAGTTAGTTCCGATTCCACTGTTCCCATGGGAGGTATATGAAATAGTGAGCAACCAATTTCAACCAAACTGGGGTACATGGCTTGGCGATAGATTTAGATATGTTTGATTAATTTGAAATCGGTAAAGATGCATTTAGAAATAAAAAAGTTTTACTAACAAAAAGTTTACTAACAAAAAGTTGGTTCCGACATATATACAGCTGGCCAAAGGGAGCGACCGGTAGCGCAGTGTGTTGAGGCATCAGTCTCATGTTTGACTACCGGCGTTTCCGGTTCGAATCCCGTCCACGACGACGTTCATGGCCATGGATGTGCAGGAGGTGCATGCTGGCAATTGTATTCTCCGAAACCAGTTTATGCCGTCGAAACGTCAACTGGGCCACATGGAACAGTTGACGCGCTATGCGCCACAAGGGGTTAGGGCAATTGAGAGAAAGAAAGAAAAGAAGGAATAAAATTTTCAGCTCGTTAGCTTTTGAACTGAGAAAGTAGTTTGTATAGAACCAGACAGACAGACAGACAGACGGATAAAGCTTAATTCACATTCATCACACACACACAATTGTGAAGGGTATAAAAAGATTTATTCGGAAGGAGGCGCGAACCTCTGCCGGTCAGACAGCGTTTCAAGAGGCAATAAAAATGAATGTCGCGTTGTCGAGCTAACCTACAGACGCATATGCGTTGATAGGTTGATTGCTCTGCTCTATTCTGTACGCAAATAAACACGTCTGATATGTGTAGATATAAAAGCTAGACGAGGTAGCATTAAATAGCTCAACGTCAATAGCAGCATGAAAAGATTCGTTGCGTGTGAAGATGTCAACGTAGGACCATTTGTGTTGCTCAGCTGCGATATCGACGATAATACACGTATGGGATGGCAGTATGAAACAGAAGCTAATTTAGCAGATTTAGGGCCGTTTTCTCAATGTCCAGTTAAATCATATCCTGTAGATAAACGCTAAACAACACTCATCTTCCGGTTAAGAATTTATCGGACAATAATTCCAAACAGCTGATACGGGCTGCTGAGATTTTGACAGCTAGAACTGTTTACGTTTGCACATTCAAATGAGACAATTAAACTGGTCACAAGGAACAGAGTTCTGGATATTCCTTCGAAGGAAACGGATCTGAAACCAACTCAGCCGCAAAATAATGCTGAGAGGTGGCACAGACGTAGAATAGAACTGAACATGTGGGGAAACTCCGCCGAGAAAATCATCTGACTTTCTACTGCATTAGCTGCGCTGTGGACTGCATTATCATATTTTGAGCGTTGCATGCGCTAAGGTTAAATTTAGTGTCCCGGATAGCTAACTGGCAGTTTAATTAGACATTGAGAAAACGGGATTTAGGGCCGTGTGCACAATGTCCGATTAAAATTGATCTTAAAAATAAACTGCCATTAAGCACAATTTAGTTTTCTCAATCTGTGGTTAGTGTAATTAATCGGATAAACGCTAACCGTCCCCTACCCTACGATTAATCTTTTATCCGAAGCAAAACCCAACCCCTGGCTTCCGGTTTAAAATTTAAAATAAAACCCAACACCTGACACCGGATGATGAAATTTTGACAGCCGGAACTGCTCACTTTTGCAAATTCAAATGAAAACAAGGAAAGTGGGCATAATGAACAGAGTTCCTGGACATAGGCGCCGACTGTTAAAAAATATTGGAGGGGGGGGGGGGGAGCTTAACGTAGAGTTTTTTTTGACTGCCAGTAGCGCATTGTGTTGAGGCATCAGTCTCATGTTTGACTACCGGCGTTTCGGGTTCGAATCCCGTCCACGACGACGTTCCTGGCCATGGATGTGCTGGAGGTGCATGCTGGCAACTGCATCCTCCGAAACCAGCTTATGCCAACGAAACGTCTACTGGGCCACATGGAACAGTTGATGCGATATGCCCCACAAGGGTTTAGGGCAATTGAGTAAGTATAATGGTTTTGTACACGCGGAGCTTCGTGTTTCTGTGCACATACTTCGATTTCATTATGGGGAGAACCGAGAAAAAAAATCTTATTAGCTAACTGTAGCCGTTGCTTTATTTCGGCAGTTTCGTTGGCTTCTCTTGAAAAGGTGACACCCAGGTATATGAAGTTGTTCACGAGCTCGATGTTGAGGTCCCCCACATTGATGCTCGGTTGTGCTGGTGTCTTGTCGTCGATTGCATCATTATTTTAGTTTTACCCTCGTTGATACGTAGTCTAACTTCCTTTGCAGCGGTATCGAGCGTGTGCAAAAGTTCTTATGCGTCGGCCAATTTTTGGGACATGATGTTGATGTCATCGGAGTACGCTGATAATTGTGTCGATTGGATGAGTAGCGTTTTGCTGTTGTCCATATTCATAGCCCAATAGCGTATTCCAGCACTAGGTTGAAGAGCGTCGGTGCCAGTCCATCGCCCTGTTTCAGACGAGTGCGTGTTTCAAATAGTCTATTATGGATCCTAATTTGTGAGTCGAAGTTGGTGTCAGTCGCACCAATTTTGCCGGTAAATCAAATTGCGGTATGATATTGTACGTACAGTACTCCACGATCGATACTGTCGTATGCCTGGTTGAAGTCGACAAAGATTTGGTATACGTCTACGTTGTACTCCCAGCACTTCTGGAGTATCAGTTGGACCGTAAATAGCTGATCGGTTGTGCAGCGACCAGGTCGGAAACAGCTTTGATATTCGCCAATGATTCGTTCTACCTACGATTTTATTCTACAATATTTTCCAGAATTTTCGCCTTTTTGTGAATTGGACAGATGATGCTTCTGCGCCAATCGCCTGAGAGCACCTCGTCCACTTACACTCGCAGGAGTAATTAATTTCTAGAATTAACTAGACCCGTTCCACCGAATTTTAGCAGTTCAGCTGGAATCTCGTCAGCGCCCGACGCTTTTGTTAATGCCATGGGTGTCGCTGATTATGTTCCCGTCCTTGTTCTTACAAAGGCTAGTCCTGGGTTGATAGCCGCTCTTAGTTGTATTTACAAGTTTATACGCTTGTCTGGTGTTCCAATTAGCTAAGTTGTTGTTAATATTCAGCAACTACTCGTTAAAGTATTTACGTTTCTTACGTCTAATTATTCTATTCAATATTCGCCGTAGCTCGTCATATTTTTTTCTTTTGGCTCTGGTTTCTCGTTTTTCGCTTCAAGTGAATTTTTGTATTCTTCGTCGAGCCAGTCATTTCGCGCTCGCCTTGCTTTATATCCCACGACCTTATAGAAACAGACGGACAGACGGATGAAGCTTAATCGACTCGTCTCATCATACTGACCAAGAATATATATATATAGAATATAGTTTATATGGTCGGAGATGCTTCCTTTTGTGCGTTGCAAACTTCATGACAAAGTTAATAAACCCGATCACATCCGTGAAGGGTATAATTATATTTTTATACCCTAGGCTTATAGTATAGGGTATATTGTTTTTGTCACGACAGAAATATGTAACACCTTAAAGGAGGCTCCGGAGGTATAGCAATGTTTATATATAAATGATCAGGGTCACCTCCTGATTCGATTTAGCCATGTCTGTCTGTCTGTCTGTCTGTCTGTCTGTCTGTCTGTCTGTCCGTCTGTCTGTCTGTCTGTCCGTCTGTCTGTCCGTTCGCACGATAACTTTCGATAAAACAAAGCTAGAGTCTTGAAATTTTGGTCAAATGTTGGAAGTGTGATCTAGTTGGATGGTATTGAAAATGGGCATGATCAGGCCAAGAGAACGCCTACCTCCCCTACATATGTAAAATAACATAAATGTATGTATAACTCCCGATTAAAGAAACATGAAAAGCTCTAGCTTTGGTAGATTACTCACGAGGGTAATTTCATTCTCTCCTGGGAAAATAAAACTGATCAGTTGAAAACTAACGGTAATTTTCTTACAAAGAATCCCGTACTACCCTACTTTTCAGGTTTTTTGTCTATAACTCCTGAACCAATTGACGTAGACACCTCATTTTTGGCATGTAACCTTGAAGTGAGAAGCTGCTTAAGGTTTTGTAAGTTGGGCATAATCAGATCAAAGGAACGCCTACCTCTCCTACAAATTTCAAAAAATTAAATATTCCTTTAATTACGATAACTTTCGAAAAAAATGATACTAGCAAGTTGAAAATTTGAAAGGATGTTGCTAATAAGACCTACTTTGTTGGTATTGAAAATGGGCAAGATCCGACCCAAGGAACCCCCACCTCCCCTACAAATGAAACTTCAAATAAGCGATATCTTTTGATAGAATGAAGCCAGCAACTTGAAATTTTGGTCAAATGTTGAAAGTGAGATTGAGTTAGTTGGCATTAAAGATGGGCAAGATCCAACCTAAGGAACCCCTACCTCCCCTAGAAATGAAACTTAAAATAAGCGATAGCTTACAACAAAATAAAGCTAGCGATTTGAAATTTTGGTCAAATGTTTATAGTATGATCCAGTCGGCTAATGTTGAAAATACGTAAAATCCGACCAACGAAACCCCTACCTCCCCTACAAGTGAAACTTCAAATAAGCGTTAATTTTCGATAGAATGAAGCTAGCGACTTGAAAAATTGGATAAATATTTGTAGAATGGGTTAGTTAATTGATTTTGAGAATGGTCAAGATCCCACTGAATGAGTGCCAACCTCTCCTATGAACTGGCCATATAGGAGACCCACTTTTAATGCATATGGTCGTTGCCAATTGGGACTTTTGGTATCACCACTAGGTCTGTACAAGTCTAGGGTATATACGCTGCGGACTCCGGGCCTGGTTTACACTATTTGCATCATATTTGCGAGTTTGTCTTAGTAATGAGTAGCACCTATTTCGGTACTCCGAATAGTCCATACCGAAATTGTCCATACGAAATAATGCATTATGTACAATTGGTTTGAGCCGAAAGTGTGCATTGAAAAAATAGATAAAATTTAGCATGCATGGAAAATTTAGGTACTAAAAAACAGAAACCAAATTAAGCATTTCGGTCTAAAGTGAAATTTATTGTGCATGGACAAAAAAAGAGTGGTTGGAAAAGAACTAATGCGAATATAGGTGTACACTTGCGAGCAAAAATACTGAATCAAACCGAAAGCACGTGTATTTGTATGTATATTTTTAAAAGTACGTTATGTATCCCTACAAATCGTATGCCATTTGAAAGTTTGATATCTTAGCTTTACAATGATACTTTTTTTTATCACCATTTAATGAGTTTTTTTATGAATGAACGCTACCTGGAGCTAAAAAGTCGAAAAATTGAACATTTATGAATGGGTTATTACAAGGAAAACTAACCCTATAAATGCGTCTGCATCAATGGCCAGTTGAATCTGGAAGGTTGATTGAATAAGTTTAACGCAATAAAAGTCACAATTTTGTCATTCTTGAGTACAACGCCTCAGCAGGCGGCTCAAGTTGTCGCCCTATTATTAGAAGGACTTACTCAGAGAACAGTCGCTCGTCAGCTCGGAATGAGTCAGTATACTGTGTCAAAAGTTTACAGAGGATTTCGAGAGGAAGGTAGCTACAATCGGAGACCCCGACCCGGCCGCTCTAGGTGCACTTCCGATAGAGACGATCGTTTTATTGTGACAAGTATGCTACGAAATCGGAACCTCACGGGAGTTGACGTGCAGCCGAATCTGAGGAACGTTCGCGGAGTAGCTGTAAGCGACTGGACGGTGAGGAGACGACTAAAAGAAGTGAATTTGACTCCAAGCCCACCACAGGCCCAAAATTGACCCCACATCACCGACAAGCGCGACTCACGTTTGCCAGGAATCACTTAAATTGGACCCTCGAGCAATGGCTGTCCATATTGTTCACCGACGAGACCAGAGTGTGTCTACATGGCAGTGACAGAAGAGGTCGGGTATATAGGCGTCCAGATGAGCGATTTGCGTAATGCTGTATCACAGAAACGGTAGCATACGGGGGCGGTTCGTGTATGGTGTGGGCCGGTATCTCTGTCGATTCAAAAACGAGGAGGGCTGACAGCCAAACGGTATATTACCGGTATTCAACGAGGCCATGTTGTTCCCTACGCACCATCTATTGGCGACAACTTTACTTTAATGCACGACAATGCGCGATGTCACACATCGCGTCAAACACAGCAGTGCCTGAACGAAGCTAATATTGCGACAATTGACTGGCCTGCACGCAGACTTAAATCCCATTGAGCACTTGTGAGACGAGCTCAAAAAAAGAGTCCGACACAGAGATGCTGCGCCGTCGACTATCGACGAATTGAAGGAGGCCTTAATAGAGGGAGGAATGGAGCGGAATTCCTCAAGATACCATCAAAAAATTAATAATGTCAATTAAAAATCGATTACAAGCTGTGATTAGAGCAAGAGGTGGTAATACCAGAAATTCATAAATAAATAATTTTGTTATTTTTTTTTAAATTTTTTTGTTTTATTTAACAAAAACCTGAACACACTCCATTTTCTAACATCCTCATTTTTCCTACTTTTTAATTTCAAGCTCCACTCCTTTAAAATATATCTTTAAATATTGTTAAAAATGGTATTAATGTAAAGCTGAGATTTCAAGTTTTCAAATGATATAAGATTTGTAGGGATACATAATGTACTTTTCAAAATATGCATACAAATACACGTGCTTTCGGTTTGATTCAGTATTTTTGCTCGCAAGTGTACATATATACATAGCTACAGAGCGAGGCGAGCGTTCTAACTCACATACAGTGTTTTATTTTTCTCTTCTATATTTGTGATTCGAAAATGTTATATACTCAACGACATTATTCAATAACATATTTTCTCCGATCATATATCACCATCTCTGAAAATTTCAATTCTATACCATATGGCACATACGTAATTTTCAAAACAACCACCTATTACAGAAAGTTGATTAAGATTTTACTCGCGTGTCTTGAGTCAAACTTGCAGTTATTGTGCAATTTTAACTAACATGCAACTGCAGTGGATATAACGTACGTTATATATGTATGTTCATTAATTTTATCAAATTATTGTACAAACAGCAATTAAATTTCAAAAGTTATTTCAATTGCATGTTTTAGACACGAGTACTTAGTATAACATAATATTTACGTAAAGGGTGGAGGGACAAATAAATTATTCTTATACTATTGGAAAGGGAGGCGAGACTGTGAGTACAGTGAAATCTCTCATTAGCGGACACCCATGGGACTAAAGGTTTTTTTCCGCTAATTAGAGGTGTCCGCTATTGAGAGAGAACGTATTTTAATAATTTATTTTTTATTCTATACTGTCAACTAAAATATAAAAAGGATGAAAGGTTGGTGAAGCGAATTAGTGTAAAATAGCGCGATTGTTAAGAAATAAATGATTTTAATTCAATATGTGTAAAATAAAGTGTCGTACATAATTCGTATTCAGAAAATATATTTTTCATTAGGGTTTTGTATTTAAAACAAAACCCTTATGAAATCGGTCAAATGTCTGTCCGTCTGTCCATGAAATATCTCACGAACGGCTGAAGCTACATACATGAAATTTTGTGGGAGTATGTAGAATTATTATAATTTGCCGGAGAAAGCGATTCGTTGTAATAGGCTGACTTTAAGGGGATGTCCCCATAGAGGGGAAATGAAGGTCAAAATTTTTTTTTCATCTGGTATAGTCAAGTGGGGTATCATGAGAAAGGTAACACCAAGTACATTTCATTTCCGGTATTTTCATCAAATTTGAAAAAAGGGGAAAAGAGATAGAGGGGAAAATATATGATCCGAGTTTGTCCCCCCCCCCTTGCATTTCGATACCGTTATACTTAGAAATATGAAAATTTGCAGAAAGGCGGAATTTTACTAGTATAGAAAACCGAAAATCGTAGAATTTTGATATCTCATCAAAAAAGGTTAATAATAGTACATTTCTATAGTTGCAGTTAGCATACCCCTGCACGCCTCAAGCACACTCAAGGTCAAAAATATTGATGACCAATGATAACCAACATCATAGGCAATAACATCTTTAAGTTTCATTACAATCACATAATATTTAATAATAGTACATTCATTTAAAGTTAGGCATTTTGACACTATCCACACAAAAATTACTATGTTCTAAGTTTTGTTACAATCACGTAATATGAATTGGCATGTAAAATGTAAATGAGTAAGACATTTTAATTATGTTTTTTTTTTGTCCATCTGAGTGGTATCAAGAAGAGCAAAGAGCCGATATTTATATACCAAAATAAGCGCTTGCTACAAAACCCTCGGATTGCGGGCGTAGCCCTCTATATTCCGGTTTCATTTTTATTTGTATTGGAAAAAATCGGAAATTTTTGATTGGTGTAAATTTTTTGCCGAACGTGAATTCAAATGTATCTCCAGGTCCGACGAAAGCAGCAAACAATCATGGATCGCGTCGAAAGACGCCTCGTTTTTCCGAGATGGAGTCCGAAAATTTCCGGAGAGATGGGCGAAAGTTGTGGCTAGCGATGGACAGTACTTTGAACAATACATCTGTAAGTACTTTTCGACAATTAAGCTTTAAATTCCAGGAAAAAACGGCGGAAGCAGAGTTGTACACCCAATAATATAATTTTAGAATTTCATCAGAAAAGGTTAAAAATAGTACATTTCTATAGTTGCAGTTAGCACACCCGTGCATCCCTTAAGCACACCCGTGCACCCTTTAAGCACACCCGAGGTCAGAAATATTGATGGCCAGTGATAACCAACATCATAGGCATTAATATCTCTAAGTTTCATTACAAGCACGTAATATTTAATAGTAGTACATTTACATTTAGTAGTATAGTAGTATAAATATGAAGAAAATTAAGCATCATAAAGGGTGTTTTTTTAAGCCCGATAGAACTTGAAATTGTAAAAAATAACATAAAAAATGAAATTTTAATAAATCTATTTTTTTTTATTCGAAAGAGAAGTACGTGGCATTAACATTTGAAAATGATTTCCGGCATATGGCCACCGCGGCTGTTCTTGACGAAGCGCATTCTGGACGTCCAATTGTGGGCCACTTTTTCGAGCACTGCTGGCCGTATGTCACGAATAACACGAACAATGTTGACCTCCAAGGTGTCAATTGTTGCTGGTTTATCAGCATAAACCAGTGACTTCACGTAGCCCCACAGGAAATAATCGAGAGGTGTCAAATCGCACGACCTTGCAGGCCAATTGACAGGTCCATTTCTCGAAATCAACTTATCGCCAAATTGTGATTTCAATAAGTCGATGGTTTCGATCGCCGTATGGCACGTAGCGCCATCCTGCTGAAACCACATCTCGTCTGGATCAATGTCATCTATATTTTCAAACAGAAAATCATTGATCATGGTGCGGTAACGATCTCCATTGACCGTAACGCGAGCTCGGATGATGCCACCAGCGTGTAAACCGCACCAAAAGGTGCATTTTTCTGGATGTAATGGAGTCTGGAGGGTCTGTTGTGGATTGGTCTCACTCCATATGCGGCAATTTTGCTTATTAACAAACCCGTTAACCCGAAAATGAGCCTCATCGCTGAACACAATTTGGTGATAAAACAACGGGTCAGTTTCCAACTGCTCTAGAGCCCAATCGGCGAAAGAACGACGCGTATCATGGTCTCGTGGCTTTAATTCCTGCACCAGCTGGATCTTATACGCGTGTAGGCCAAGATCTTTGCGCAAAATTTTCCACGTAGTGGACGGGCAGAGCCCCAATTCCTGCGACCGACGACGAAGCGATAAATTTGGATCTTCTTCCACACTTCGTTTACAGCGGCGATATTCTCTTGAGTACGCACATTCCTTCGACGTGTTGGTCTTACTGCATCATGTAGAGAGTATGTGGTACGAAATCTATCCACAGTTCGACGGATGGCTTGCTCAGATGGACGATTATGTGCGCCATAAAAATCACGAAGTCGTCTATAAGTTGCGCGAATCGACGACTGATTTTCGAAGTAAATTTGGATAATTTGGTAGTAGAGGAAGGAAAGGGGGGGGGGGGGGTGGAGGTATACTGGTCGCTGACTCTACTTTCTATAATTATTAAAACAATTTATTTTCAATATTTTTTACGCAAGTTTCCAATTTGCAATATCGTCTTAACATGAATGGTAAAGCATCTCCAAGAGTAGGACAGTTCATCTCCTATTGGCATGGGATACTACAAAACCCTCGGATTGCGGTGTGAATGTGGTGCGAATGTGTTAATGAGTTATTTGTCTTTCATTTATTTATTTATATATGTACATTCATTTATATATTTATTTAATTATAAATTTTTGTATTGGGCCTGGTACGGGGCATGTTAGCCCACGCTCACCTCAAAATATCGTGTCGAATCCAACAGATGTTTTTTTTTTTAAAGAGAAAGAAAATTGGTTGTGCAGTTCCTTGGAGGGCAAAAGACCTCTTCCATAGCCTTCCTGGCATTTCGAGACTTAGATACTTAGAATTATTAAAACTTACAGGAATAGCGAATTAGCGAATAGCATGTAAAATGGAAAATAATGGAATCGGTATATCTTCTCAGAATAGAGGTCAATAATAGTTTATTTCTATAGTTACAGTTAGCACACCCCTGCATGCCTTAAACACGTTCGTGGTCAAAAGTACTGATGACCAACGATAACCAACACCTTAGGCAATAATTATGTTCTAAGTTTCGTTACAATCACGTAATATGAATTGGCATGTAAAATGTAAGTGGGTAAGACATTTTAATTATGTTTTTTTATCCATCTGAGTGGTATCAAGAAGAACAAGGAGCCGATATTTAAATACCAAAATAAGCGTTTGCTACAAAACCCTCGGATTGCGGTCGTAACCCTCTATATTACGATTTCATTTAGTTTTTGCAAGCATTTCGATGAGCGGATAAAAGCGGTTGGGGGGGGGGGGGGGGGGTGGGGGGGGTTGCGTAAACGAAAGGTTGAGCATTTCTGTGTTAACGATGGCAGACGAAACAGCGTGAAATAGTGCATAAATATGGACAATATTAAAATTTGTTTCCTTGCAACTCGCCTCAGAAAATTTGTTTTTTTTTTTTTTTATAAAGAAAAGAAAAAAAGTTCTAAGGGTGTTGGTGTTGAGACGCTGGATATACAAAAACCTTTTGACTCTGTCTGGCACAATGGGGTTCTATTCAAATTAATTAATTTTGGTATACCTACCTATTTAAATAAAATGATACAATCCTTCCTGTCAAACAGAACCTTTTCTGTCCAAATAGGAGAGTCATAGGCGCCGACTATGAGGGGCAAGGCACTTTCTGCCCCCTCAATCCAAATATTGGGGGGGGGGGGGGGGGGGGGGGGCAACTCCCCTCCAATATTTCAGGCACAAATATCGTTTTGCAAGAAAAGCTATGCTCGCTCGACTTCTTCGTTGTCATTTAAACAATCAAAGATGTAGCTATGACAAATAGGGAAGGAATGAAGGAGCTTCTACGGAGACATATACTATATATGGCCCATGAGGATTGTACCATTGAATCCTGTGCTTTAAGGTGCGTTTCACTAGGCACTACCCTTCGTCGATCACAGGCGACGATCAAAAAGATACATTCAAATAGTGTTCCGTGGTGTGGTTTGATCGCTAATCGCGAAAAATGTACGATGATCGTGTGCCTAACAGTAACGCACCTTTAACAATGCTTGACAGCCGTCAATCTCCCGGGCCCCGGTTCATGAGAATCCGTGTGATATTAGTTCTAACCATAATATCATATGAGGTATTAAACGTTTCGTTCAATTTGGTTATGATTCCTCAAGATGCTGTCAAAGCTTAATGGATCTTTTGTACTAATGATCATTATTTTAAAGACGTGGACGGTGAAAATGTTTGAGTTGGAATTTAATTAAAATTTAGTTCATTATTTTGTGTTATAAAACAAAAATCATTATGGTTCCATTTAATAAGAATAATAATAAATAAAGGCAGGCTAAGGTACCCAGCTGGTAGGCACTGCGACCATAAGATCTATTGTGCCATAGCCTTAACTAATCTAAAAGACCCTCAACCAACCCGATAAAGGCCAGTAGGTCCTTTGTAGCAGTACTCTTAATGACACCGGAGCTCACGATTCCATTCCATTTACAAATGCTTGAAAAATTGGCTTAATTCTTAAAAACAAACAACAAATGTCATTTCCATACAACGCTGATGATTTGCACGGTGGGGACCCTACAACTCGAGACTTGGCGAACAGATTAGTTCTAAATTGGTTCCCCTCAATCTTCAGACCTTTTTGGTTGACTGTATGAGAATATACATTCGTAACGTAATCAAATATTTACCCGCTTTAAGACATCGACTTTTTAGCTAGGGCTATTGGGCCGTTCTGTTCGTGGACCTATCATAAGTAAATTTTTTTTAAAGTGTAAGAGATACGTTAATTGTTATTTCAAAAATGGGTCAGTTTATTGTGAGGATACCATCACAAAAAAATCGCACAACAAGGCAATCCGACAGTCAATCAAAAATTTGTGAAAATTTGTTGTGCCCCCCCCCCCCCCAATCATTTCTAACAGTCGGCGCCTCTGAGGAGAGTCATATTCAGCCACGAAAACGATACCATCAGGTGTTCCTCAAGAATCATGTCTCAGTCCTGTCCTTTTGAATGTATTTACTGCTGACATACCGAAGGCCAACGACTGCCATATAGCATGTTTTGCTGATGATGTTTGTGTATTCTGTGATGGTGACGATCCCACCATTATATCTTCAAAACTCGAGTTTCAATTGGAAAGTTTGTACCAATTCTATTTCAGGTGGAAAATAAAACTCAACACCTCAAAGACTCAAGCGGCTTTCTTCACAAAGAAAAGAAAAAGAAGAAACCTTCTTAGTTCTCCCTTAAATTTTCTTGGCGATCCTATTAATTGGAATAAGGAAATAGTTTATCTAGGATGTCTTTGACAAAAAACTAACTGGTCTACCACATATCGAAAAAACTTCCGAGAAAATGGCCAAAACTTTCTGTTCCTTGTATCCACTCTTGAACAAGAAGTCGAAACTGTCTCTTGAAAATAAGCTTCTTATTTACAAGATGGTCATACAACCTAAGGCTGCATACGGCTCTCCTTTATGGGGTCTCTATGCGAAAACCATAAAAAATAAATTACAAACCACTCAAAACAAAATCCTCAAACATATTTCTAACAACCCTTTCTACTATTCGACTGTGAGATTGCACAACGAAACAAAAACTCGGACTATAAATGAAATAGTTAACAATAGTACACCTAAATTTATGGCAACCTGCTCTCAAATTAACAATAATATTATTAGATCATTAGTTAATACGTAACACAGTAAGTTAGTCATTCAAGCTTAGACTTAATTCGTAGGTTAAGATTTTTAAATGTATATATATTATATATATATATATTTTTTTTTTGTTATCATAAGGTTTTTATAGGGTTTTCCTTAATTGGCGCCTTATTTAGTCAACTGAACTAAATCAATTAAATTGATTACGCTTAATACTGAATAATATAGAGTTAAGGCCATAGCCGGTATCTAAATTAAGTTCTTGTAAATCAAATTGTAGTATAATACGAAATAATATATAATTGAATTGAAAGTTCTAAGGGTGGGCAAACATGGGCCTCCGATGGGCAAACGAATTGCAGAAACTGCGCGATTAAAATTATAAATTTGGGTTTTTTATTTTGATGTTTGAATAAAAAAAAGAGAGGTGGGCAAACGAAAGTTAAATTTGGGCAAACCTGGGCTAAGGATGGGCAAACGAAATAGCGTATAAAATCGCAGAAAATTGATATTTGGATTTTCAGTATATCCCAACCTTTAAAATAATACATTTGTTAATAACTTTTTTTCTAAAGGTAGGCAAACGAAAAACTTTCCTGGGCAAACGTGAGCTAACGATGGGCAAACGATTTATCTAGTTTGCATGCAAAAATGAAACCGGAGAATAGAGGGCTACGCCCGCAATCCGAGGGTTTTGTAGTGCCATGCCAATAGGAGATGAACTGTCCTACTCTTGGAGATGCTTTACCATTCATGTTAAGACGATATTGCAAATTGGAAACTTGCGTAAAAAATAATGAAAATAAATTGTTTTAATAATTATAGAAAGTAGAGTCGGCGACCAGCATACCTCCACCCCTTCTTTCCCTAATCCCTCCCCCGTCTTCCATCCTCTACTACCAATCATTACCCTTTTGATAATGGTTAACTCCAATTCGCTTCACGGGGGGTGTGCTAACTCCAACTATAAAAATGTACTATTATTAACCTTTTCTGATGAAATTTCTATAAATCTAGGTTTTCTACGCTAGTAAAATGCCGCTTTTCTGTAAATTTTCATATTTCTAAGTATAACGGTCTCGAAATGCAAGGGTGGGGGACAAACCCGGATGACATATTTTTCCCTCTCCCTCTTTTCCCCTTTCTTCAAATTTGAAAAAAATTCCAAAAATAGAATGTACTCGACAGTACCTTTCCTATGATACCCCACTTGCCTGTACCAAACGAAAAAAAAATTTCGACCTTCATTTCCCCTCTATGGGGACCTCCCCTTAAAGTTGACCTATTACGACGATTCGTTTTCTCCGGCGAATTATAGTAATTCTACACATTCCTACAAAATTTCATGTATGTAGCTTCAGCCGTTCGTGAGATATTCCATGGACAGACTGACAGACGGACAGACAGACATTTGACCGATTTCATAAGGGTTTTGTTTTTACTACAAAACCCTAAAAATCATTTCGAATTGCCAAATTCACAGAAATGCTCCAGTGGCTATTCGTTTTTATAAAATCCTTCATATTTCCACCAACTGACGTCAATAAGCTGGCAGCGTTACAAATTGAGAACCAATCACATTGTCGCCTTTCCATTATACTGAGAGCATCATTTCTTGTCAGTTTTTTGGCAAAATATATCCATTTTTTAAGTGCTCCCATCGATGCTCTCCTGTCCTATGACAAGGAAATGAAAAAAGTGTCAGCATGTAGAATACGAGTATGCATTATTTTGCACAAACACTATCAATTTTCCTCCTTTAGATAAAAGTCAATACGATGAAAATGCATTTAAGCGGAAATGCTACCGAGTGTGCAATGTATCTTTTTTCGGGCCCTATCTATTTCAAGTGCTTTTGATTGAAAAGAAAACTTTTTCTTTGCACTCAAAAAGTGAATATATACTTTTATCTTATGCTTTTTCAATAAAATGACGATGAATTGAAGGAATCTCCTTTTCATAGAGTTTTTAAAATTCTTCCCAGTGGAGAAAGAGAGATATTAAAGCTTCTTTCGTTTAAGAACGATTTTTTCCTCTTGTGTGGATTGAAAGTATGTTTGACATATGCAAGTATGCACATATTATACATATCTGGCACAATTCGTAAATATACAAGAAGAATTCGTCGGAATCCTACGAGAAAGAATTTTTCAGTTTTCTAGATTCTTCACATTTTAAATTTCTTATTTTATTGGAGAATCTCATACAATAACATTTAGATAAGGATTTTTTAACCTCTTACAAGCTTAAGGAGATTGAGACTTTCGTGAGGCTAGGAGGCTCTTTTCATCTCGAGATTAATTGAATGTGCATACAGGAATAATGATCTGTCTGAAAAAAACGGAAATTTAACACTCGAACGGCCATAACTCTGGTTACTAGCTTGCGAGGGGGTTGGGGTCACGTGTAGCTGGTTTTTAGGGGTTATGCTTCTGAAGTAGAAGTTTTGATTTAAGCCGTTATTCGGTTTTCGAGTTATTTTGAGTTTGTTGGTCGAAAGTTTTCATGAAGTAAATTTTTTTCAAGTATTCTTATAGAAAATTCATATATTTATTTTAGCAACATTGGAATTGTATTCGTTTCTGTTGTTGTTGGGGTAGCGATGTTTCAAATACTGCAGTTCTTGTTCGAGGAGGGTTTGGCAGCTCTTGGCCGTTGAAAAACGGGTCGTTCCGGTATGAAGAACCGGCTGCCGCAGGACTTATATAATTGCAATAAAAGTTGAATAGCGGTAATTTTTCTCAGTTTTATTTTTATACCCTAGACTTATAGTATAGGGTATATTGTTTTTGTCACGACGAAAATATGTAACACCTCAAAGGAGGTTCCGGAGGTATAACAATGCATAGATAATATGATTAGGGTCACCTCCTGATTCGATTTAGCCATGTCTGTCTGTCTGTCCTTCTATCTGCCTGTCTGTCCGTCCGTCTGTCTGCCCGTTCGCACGATAACTTTCGATAGAATGAAGCTAGAGCTTTGAAATTTTGGTCAAATGTTGGCAGTATGATCTTGTTGGCTGGTATTGAAAATGGGTATGATCAGGCCGAGAAAACGCCTACCTCCCCTACATATGTAAAATATTTAAATGTATCAATAACTCCCTATGAAATAAGCATGAAAAGCTCTAGCTTTGACATATTGCTCGCGAGGGTATTCTTATACATTTCTGAATAAATAAAATCGATCAGCTGAAAACTAACGGTAATTTTCTTACAAAGAACCCCGTACTACCCTACTTTTCAGGCTTTTTGTCTATAACTTTTGAACCAATTGACGTAGACACCTGATTTTTGCCAAGTAACCCTGAAGTGAGAAGCTGCTTGCGTTCTAGTAAGTTGCGCATAATCAGATTAAAGGAACGCTTATCTCCCCTACAAATTTCAAAAAAATTAATATTGCTTTAAATACGATAACTTTCGATAGAATAACACTAGCAAGTTAAAAACTTGACAAAATGTTGCTAGTAAGATCTATTTGGTTGGTATTGAAAATGGGCAAGAGCCGACCTAAGGAACCCCTACCTCCCCTACAATTAAACTTCAAATAAGCGATAACTTTTGATAGAATGAAGACTGAAACTTGAAATTTTGGTCAAATGTTTAAAGTAAAATTGAGTTAGTTGGTATTAAAGATAGGGCGGATCTGACCTAAGGAACCCCTACCTCCCCTACAAATGGAACTTAAAATAAGCGACAACTTACGATAAAATAAAGCTAGCAACTTGAAATTTTGGTCAAATCTTTGTAGTAGGATTCAGCTTTCTTATATTGAAAATACGTGAAATCCGACCAACCAAACCCTTACTTCCCCTACAAACGAAACTTTAAATAAGTGATAACTTTCGATAGGATGAAGCTAAAGATTTGATATTTTGCTTAAATGTTCATAGCATGATCTAATTGGTTAGTGGCAATGATGGGCAAGATCTGGCCCAAGGAACCCCTAACCCCCTGCAAATGAAACTTCAACTAAGCAATAATTTTCGATAGAATGAAGCTAGTGACTTGAAAAATTCGACAAATGTTTGTAGAATGGGTTAGTTAATTGATTTTGAGAATGGTCAAGATCGTCCTGAATGAGTGCCAACCTCCCCTGTAAACTGGTCATATTGGAAACTCACTTTTAGTGCAAATGGTCGTTGCCAATTGGTACTTTTGGTATCACCACTAGGTTTGTACAAGTCTAGGGTATATACGCTTCGGACGCTTCGTCCTAGTTTTTTTTAAATTGAGTATTTATTATTTTAAATTTTTTTTTTATATAAATTATTTATTATTTCAACGTCGTCAACGACGTCAAACTGCTGCTGAGAGACTTTAACGCGAAAGTCGGAAATGAAAGTTGGCACCGGGGTACCACTGGAGGCCACAGTCTCCATGAAGAATGTAACGACAACGGCCAGCGACTTCTCGACATAGCCTGCAGTAGGAATCAAGTCGTAAGCTCTACGTGTTTCCCGCATCGACGCATTCACAAGCAGACCTGAAAGTCTCCAGACGCACATACCGTCAACCAAATTGATCACGACCTCATTTCCAGGAGATGGGCGTCTAATATCCCCTCTTATCGAGGAGTAAACTGCGACTCAGATCATCGCTTGGTGAAGACGACCTACAGATGTGCACCAAACGAGAATCAGCCATCCCAAAATGTTTGCAGTTGATAAGCTACTGAGCGATGCCACGGCGATGGCGTACGCTAACGCCCTTGAGGAAAGAATATTTCCTCTGCTACACACCATCGGCAACACAGGCGTCCTTAGGTTCTGGGAAGAACTCAAGTGTATCATCAGGGATGTCGCAGAGAAGGTCGTTGGATACAAAGTTCGGCGAACGCGAAATGACTGGTTCGACGAAGAACGCAAAAATTCACTTGACGCGAAAAACGGGGCCTACATGCAATGGATTCAGCGAGGAACCAGAGCCAGAAGAGAAAAATATGACTAGCTATGGCGAATATCGAATAGAATAATTGAACGTAAAAAACGTAAATATTTTGACAAGCAGTTGCTGAATATTAACGAAAACTTAGCTAATAGGAACACCAGAATGAGTATAAACTAGTAAATACAACTAAGAGTGGCTATCAACCCAGGACTAGCCTTTGTAAGTACAAGGATGGAAACATCATCAGCGATACCGATGGCATTAACAAAAGCGCCGGGTGCTGACGAGATTATAGCTGAACTGCTAAAATTCGGTGGAGCTTATCCAGCTAATGCCATACATCAAGTACTTCTGCCAGTATGGGAGGACGAGGAGATCCCAGACGATTGGTGCAGAAGCATCATCTATCCAATTCACAATTGAGATAAACCGCCGTGTTAAAATTATAGGGGAATATCACTAGTTTGTACGTCCTATAAAAGTTCGACGAAAATTCTTGAAAATAGAATAAAACCGTACGTAGAACGTATCATTGGCGAATATCAAAGCGGTTTCAGACCTGGTCGCTCCACAACCGTTCGGTTCTTTGCGGTCAAGCTGTTACTTCAGAAGTGCTGGAAATAAAACGTAGACGTATACTAAATTTATGTCGACTTTAAGCAGGTATACGACAGTTTCGATCGTGGAATACTGTACAACAACATGCTGCAATTTGGTATACCAGCAAAACAAGTGCGACTGACGAAGATGACGATGACTGTTTCACAGGTCAGGATCCAGAATGCAACTTGTCAAGGGACGCCAACGAAACTGATGAAATCAAGCGATGGATATGGGAAATTCACTGAAATCACTTGTATCATCAACTGGAACATTTCCATTGCCGATGTCCAACAATTGCTTCGAGAACACATCAGCAGAATGATCATGAGTTACGCATTTGTTCGATTCCTTTCATCTTATCAATATCTCCGAAAGTATACGAAACTATAAAACCGTTTCAAAGGTCATTTACTGATGCATTGACTCACATGACACATCTGGTCCGCATGCATTGAACTTCGAGTTGTGTACATGTTGTGTACGAGTAGTGATAAGGATACATAAATGATAAGTATGTATATATGTATATTTTGAGTAATAAGATAGACTTAAGTGAGACCTATATATAGTTTAAAATTAGAGCTAAGAGGGTGCATTCTGTATCTGAAAGTGTTGTGAATAAAATGTAGGCTAAAACAAAGACGTTGTTTTTATAACTCATGTTTGTTGTCAGTTGTGATGTCTGCACGTAGGTTCATAAATGAGTTGATCCGCAGGTGTTGATCTCGGAATGACGAGCAGTATTTGACAAAAATCGCCGGAAAGCAGAGTCACTGCGCCTCCAACGATTGTGATTATTGCGCAAGTCTTTCAGAGTGCGATTGAGAGCTTTCAATGCACGTTTATGCGCCATCGTGCATTCATTCCAAATGACTATTTTGCAACTTTGCAAGACTTTAGCCATAACAGAATTTTTGGAAATGTTGCAAGTTGGTTCGTCCGTCATTTGCAAGTTCAATGGCAATGGCAGAATCAGCCGACCGTCCTCCTTCAAGCAACGTTGCCGCAATGCCAGATGATGCAACTGCCAACGCTATGTCACTTCGTGAACGAATCGCTGCTGATATTAAGGAAATGAGGAACGTTTGTCCAGGTCCCCCAGGCGCATCAAGAAAGAAAATGACACCTTGTCCATCATCGGTCGCTTTCATCAGTGTATCGTATGCACTTTTCTGCTGGCGATTCGACAATGGTACATTTCTTTGCACTGCTTGACTCAATACATCTCGATCGTAATCACGTTCTCGTTCCAATTCCCGGTTGAATGCGTCGTGCATTGGACGATTGGGGGCCGGCATTCCTAATTTACTCAACAAATTTTCGCAGAGCAGTAAGCATATATTCTTTTTCAAAATTAATGCCTCGTTATGTATGGCGTCGCTCATTTGAAGTAGAATATCGGCTCTTGAAATGCGAACTCTATGCAAAATATCGTCTGACACTTCGTCTTTGAATTTGTTCCACAAACCGTGTGGACTCGATGGGAAACATGTCGATATGACGATGGCAAACAATCCCAATGAGTGTCATTTTCCAGCAAATGCAATTGTTGGCAGCCCTCTATTTTCCGTTTCATTTGAGTTTGAGCTGGGTATGCATCCAAGTTGAGCGTAAAGAGACAGAACAAAAAGAATCAGCCAAATCGGACACACCTCAATTTTCATTTCAGGCAAGAGGTCGTCCATTTTAGGAGAGACCACGTAAAAGAAATTAATTACATTGAAAACAAAAACAAAATGTATATGAAAATCGAATTTCTCAATTTCCCGGGAAAACTTCCAATTTTGAATAACGTAAGGTTTCAAGTGGAGCGTAAAGAAACCGAATGCAAAAAATTTGAAACAAATCGGATAAAGGATAACGACGCCAACCCTGTACATACGACACAGGTCGTTTCTTTTTTTTTTGTGTTTATTCTCCGTTAAGATCTAAGTTCGGCTTAAAGGAACTGATCCAAAGAAATGTTGAGGCAAATCGGACCAATGGGTGTTTCATGTGCGACAACAGGTCATCCTGGATTTTTTTTATGAATATACAAATATCAGGGAGCATTGCGCAAATACAAACTAAAAAAATTTGAGCCAAATCGTAGATGAAAAAATTTCTCCATACGAAATGTATGGGAAATGAAATTTTCCAATTTTCTCAATTTTCCGGGAAAATTTCCAATTTTGGGCTCCGTTAGCATAAAGGAGCACAACAAAACAAATTGAGCCAAATCGGAGAAAGGGTTACTGAGTTATGCCTGTACATATGTAGACGACTTATTTTTATATATTTTTATATTTTTGGAGTACAATTGTTCTCCTCGCAGCTACCCGTGTAAACAAAATTCGCGCGACCAATGAAAGGTTAAAAGTCTCGAAAAAAAAACACAAATTCTTATTGGATAACATACGAGTAGTACAAGCAATTATAAATGAATGAGCACCCAAAATTCGTATCTATGTACATACTTTTAAAATTTGTGCAAATATTACCATTCCTTCCCATACCATCTTAAGTAATACTGTCACCTAAGACGTCTTTCCATCACTTACTTCAAACTTAAGTGCCCCTACTTAGTTGCTCCCATAAGCACCAATTACCACATCTCAAGCGGATCTACCACTGAAAACGTTGAATCCTTTTGCGGAACGATGGAAGTGGCAAAGCTTGAGTAAAATCCTCAAACAGCACCGACGTTTATCATTTTCATCCATCCGTCTGCCGCCGACAAGCCAACACACATCGTATCCATTTTAAAGTTGGCAAATTCTCCCCAAACTTATGTTATGGGTCTCTCTACGTGTAGGAGTAGTCCTTTTGCCCATCCATATTCGCCTGTACTGTATCATGTTCATTGCAATTCTCGTGATGTTAAGAACGAACGAGCCATCTTCGTTTGAGGATTAACAAACTTCAGGCAGTTACGAAGTAAATACACACATACACGACCCGGCAGAGGCGCTTTTCGAAAAGACCGGGGATAAGTGCAGATATATATCTCCCTGAGCATTCATTTTTAGTTTATGGCAGCATTCATCTTTTCAGGTCTACTAAATATTTAAATTTCGTTAAACCAAAATGTTTTCGTTGTCATCTAATTCAACATCATTTCTCATCAGGACGAAGTGCCCGAAACGAGTGACAGAGTTTTTTTTTCGGGGGTTTGTGGAATCCATGGTAGAGGATGATGTATATATTTAGGGCTGACTTTAGAAGCTCTTGAAATATTTAGAGATTTTGTCATAATATTTTTGAGACGGATATTGTAAGGAAAAGATGTAATAGTTTGTAGAAATATTGGCACGATAGAGTACTCCATTTGTAGTGTTTTTAAGTTTGTCATTGGTCCATTCTAATATTTAAGGCAATTAGTTAGAAAGAGGTTGTTCTGAAAGTTAAGTATTTGTTAAACGAACAATGAAATCTGAAATATGGCAATTTAAAAAGTATGTATTGTAGTTCGAGAAACTGTGACGGACAATTCTGGAGAGGACCGAGTATTGCGAAACTTTTCGCCGACAAGCCGATGTACTTGGCATACGCTAAAGCGGAAACTTCTCCATGAAGCAAAGCAGAAACACGCGCTAGAAGCAGCACTGACCGCAACCGGGATGATTGGGGAGAGTCATTGCCCGCTCGATGTCTCATTGCTAGTTAGTTACTTGTTGGAAGTGGAACAAGAGTAGTGATATTTTACTCTGTTTCTTCCATTCATTGTCCTTTAAAATACCATTGCGACTGTCTCCAATGACGTTAATAGCAACTAGGAAGTTAGCAGAAGAGGATTCACACCAATCTTACCAATCGAAGCTCCATATAGTGCGAGATCTAAATATAAAGGGTGGGCCAAACAAAGGCTAGGGGTCTGAAATAATAATAACTTTTTTGTTTTTATTTTATTTTATTTAAACTTTAACGCAATAAAATATATATATGGAAGATGTGTTTAGACCATGTTCGAAAGATGAAGTTTTTAAGATGACGTCCGTTGCTTGCTTCGAAAAGAGGAGACATTTCTACCGTGTCCTCCATTACTTTCCTTAATATCGCTGTCTCCCGAGCTTTGACTTCCGCTGTGGTATTTTGCCTCAATTGATGAATCGTCCTAGTTTTATTAACATAGACCCTTTCTTTTAAATAGATCCACAAAAAAAGTCCGGAGCCTTCTGGGAGCGACGAGGTCAGTTGATTGAACATCTTCTTGAAATTACGAGTACTCTTGTGACGAAAAGTTCTGTTAAAATTTTCATAGTGGATTCAGCTGTATATGACAAGGGGTTTCGTCCTGGTGAAAGCACATGTTAAATCGATTCTGCACAAAACGATCTCATATTTTCTCCTCCCCTAGTGTTTCCGCTTCTTCAAATTTAAGGAAAAAGTCAAAAATGGAAAGTTCAACGTTGCCTTTCTCACGACACTCCATTTGTCCATACCAGTCGAAAAAAAAAATTGGGCTTAATTTCGCCTCTGTGAGGACCCCCCCCCCCCCCCTAAAGTTGCCTAATTACGACACATCGACTTTCTTCAGCAAATTATAGCATTTCTACACATCCTCACCGAATTTTATGTGCTACTATACTTCAGGCAAATTGTCCAAAATAGACAAAAAATTGCAAAGTAGTTGAGATTTGGTTTAGACGTTTAAAAAAATATATAAAATATTTCAAGAAACCGAGGAGTTTCAATTTATTCCAATTTTTCATAGCGTCACTAGCCGTGAGTATATTCTGTAAAATGAAAAAAAAAATGCACAGGAATTGTGCAAGTGACACTTTTTAAGTCGTTTGAAATATTATGTATATTACTTATACTTGAATGCATACAGTCGGTAGCATCAGCGTCCTGGTCGAAATCCTCCAAATCTTCGCCCGCACGCCCATGTACTGAATCTATATCTTCGGGGTCGTTTTGATTTTCGGAAATTTGCTCCATGTAAGCATTGAAGTGCTTTGCTTTTATATGGTTGCTCAACTTACAAGGTGACCAACTATTGTAGATGGCAAACTTTTCTGAACCAGTGTCTACGACGCATCCTGCACATACGGTGACCGGAGGTCATTTCTAACGACGACCTCCTTACTATTACTGGTCAGGACAGGACAGACACCTCCATTAAAAGGCGAAAGTGGCAATGGATATGTCACACTCTCTGAAAAGGGCCGAATAAAATTGCTCAACAGGATTGGAACTCGCAGGGAACCAACGCAAGTCGCCGTGTTGGACGACCTAGTAACACCTGGAGAAGATCGGTTACGAGAGAGGATTCCTCAATAGGCAAGTCGTTGAGTGAGCTGAAAGCGATGGTGATAAACAGGACGAGGTGGAAAGTAGGCATGGTTAATGCCCTATGCCCCACAAGGAGTTAACAGGAACCAGAGAGAGAGATGCATTGAAGTATTGCACTCCCAGACAATTTTCGCAAATTGCGAACAGCCCTGCTTTTCTGCACCCACACCTCGAGTAACAATCAGCGGTACAGTTGCATTAGATAGGTTGTAGTACCGACTCTGGTGCTGACGCGAGGAGTGTTCAAATAAGTTGCAACGACCCATTGATTTTCTTCCATCTCCAGTGTTCCGGATTTTTGTTATTACCAAGCCATATTTGAATTTGACAGAATAATCATGACGAAGGCTGACCAGCTGCCTTTGAAGTAGGTGGTAATAATTCAAGCCTTGATTTTTGTTTTTGCAGCGATTTTTTAAATTGTTCAAACCTATATGTATTTAGTGAATGATTTCAAATTTTCTTCGCACCGTATACCAACCGAAAAAGGGTTTCACCAGCCTCTCTTACTTCTAGTGGGGTTGAATTTTCGTCGTTGAAAGTTCTAACTATATTATCCATTTCTTTTTGCAGGAGTTTAAAAATAATCTCCCCTTCTGAACTATACAAGACGTGGTATCACAACCACTGAAGGCCAGTAAGATTTTTTTTTTGATATGCTCGTGTGATTTTTGAAATTCCGCCGACGCAAAAATTATTCTTTTAATTTTGCCTGTGCCTGACTTTGCGAAAAGATATCTTTATTTTCTGGTGTGAAAGCGATCAAGAGTACAAGCAAATCAACGTCCTCACCGACTACAGATGTTCGTCCTTTTCACGACATTTCTATTGTGGTTTTAACAATAAGTGCATCCGCAGCATCCACCGCTTGTTTTAGAATGAATCCTTTATTTTGGACACATTTCGTTAACAATGGAATCAATATGATTTTATTCTTATCGCTTGACAAAAATTCGCCTTGAGGAACAATAACCGTCATACTTTCATCAAAAACAATTTCTGCACATTGTTTATTCTTTGCTTTTGTGGTACTCCAATCATTTTCGTAGCCATCAAATACGATTAGTGAATTTTGCCCAAATCATCATGCTAAGGCAGCCTCGGCTGCTCTTCTTCTTCGCCTGGTGAGAACTGGCGAAGATATTTCTTTGGTACAAGAGCCCTGGGTGGTGGCCTAGAGTCTTCGAATTATACTGTTTTCAATGTTGTCGGCCAGGGTAGACGCCGGTTTTGCATTATTATCAAAAAATATCTAACAGCTCTCTTTTCTTCAGAGTTCAGCAACTAGGACTCTGATGCTATTAGTTTAGAGCTTAGGATCAAGCGTTACTGGCTATATATTTGCCTCGTGATCACGTTGATAACTTTCCTCTGTTATCGCCACTGCAAACACTTCAAAAATTTCTTTAGTTTCAGGCTGCGACTCAAACGCTCATCATATTATTTGTGGCAGCTCTCATACAAACGATCGGAATGAGTTACTTTTAGACTTTATCGTTGGTACAAATCTGCTATTGTGCAATAGTGCAGATATGAACCTACGTTCGTTACCAAGAACAGGCTGAATTTCCTAGACATATCCTTTGTCTCGGAGTCCATTCACCACTTAATAGTTTCGATTTTTGATATATTGTTTAAATCGGTACATTGCTTAAAAACTCGAGTTTCTATTCCCCCAACTGACGCCTCCATATTGAAAAAAGATGCCCAAATTTTTAGGCTTGTCTCGTTTTATTTTAAATATACCCTATATTAGTCTGTTCGTGCAGCAACCACATCAACACCCTCCGAATTATTATTGATCAATCCGCAGAGTGGAGGTCCCCATTACATCTCATGTTCATCGATTTCGACAAGGCGTTTGACAGCGTTGACCGGGAATACATCTGGAAGGCTTTACATAGGAGAGGTATACCAGATAAAATCATATCCATCATCAAGGAGTCCTATAGCGGAACTCAATGTCACGTCTTACACAAGGGTAAGCTTTCAGATCTCTTCGAGGTACATAGCGGAGTGAGACAAAGCTGCATTTTGTCACCTATATTGTTTTTGATTGCCATTAACGATGTACTCTGCAGTGCGCTTCGTGAACACCAGAGCAAAGGTATCAGATGGAACCTGTTTGAATACCTTCAACACCTGGATTAAGCGATCCTCACACCGGTGCGACAAAAAATCGCCCAGCGGATTCGCGGCAAAAATCTGACCACGAAGGTGCCCACACCGACGACGGAAATTTCGCCACTTTGTGCAGCGATTTTGTCATCATCATCATCGTGGCGCGACAGCCCGACGTCGGGCCTTGGCCGCCTGGATCATTGTCCTCCAATTATCTCGGTCACGTGACCGCGTCCTCCAATTTTGGGAGCCCAGCGGCTGCGCGGCGTCCACACCTACTGAGCTCTCCCAACGAGATCTCGGTCGTCCTCGCAGTCTCGCTCCGTCGACTCGTTCTGCATTCATTACTCTCTTAGGCATGCGATCATCGTCCATTCTTTGTACATGCCCTGCCCATTGAAGTCGTTGTAGTTTGACGATTTTCGAGACTTGCAGCTCATCATACAGTTCATACAACTCATGGTTTTACCGAATGCGCCATCCATCTCGATCGCAAACAGCCCCGAAAATTCGCCGTAGAACCTTACGTTCAAAAGTGTCTAGCATGTTTTCGGAGGCTTGAGTTAGGGTCCATGCTTCGCAGCCATAGCCTAGCACTGGTCGTATAATGGTTTTGTACACGCGGAGCTTCGTGTTTCTGTGCACATGTTTCGATTTCATTATGGGGAGAACCGAGAAAAAAGTCTTATTAGCTAACTGTATCCGTCGCTTGATTTCGTCAGTTTCGTTGGCGTCCCTTGACAGGTTGCAACCCAGGTAGATGAAGTTGTTCACGAACTCGATGTTGAGGTCCCCCACGTTGATGCTCGGTTGTGCAGGTGTCCTTGTCACCGATTGCATCATTATTTTAGTTTTACCCTCGTTAATACGTAATCCAACTTCCTTTGCAGCGGTATCGAGCGTATGCAGAAGTTCTTCTGCGTCAGCCAATCTTCGGGACATGATGTTGATGTCGTCGGCGTACGCTGCTAATTGTGTCGACTTGATGAGTAGCGTCTTGCTGTTGTCCATATTCATGGCCCGAATAACGTATTCCAGTGCTAGGTTGAAGAGCGTCGGTGCCAGTCCATCGCCCTGTTTCAAACCAGTGCGTGTTTCAAATAGATCAGTAAGTCTATTCTGGATCCTGACTTGTGAGACGGAGTTGGTCATCGTCATCTTTGTCAGTCGAACTAATTTTGCTGGTATACCAAATTGCAGCATGATGTTGTACAGTACTCCACGATCGATACTGTCGTATGCCTGCTTGAAGTCGACAAAGATTTGGTATACGTTTAGGTTGTATTCCCAGCACCTCTGGAGTATCAGTTTAACTGAGAAGAGCTGATCGGTTGTGGAGCGACCAGGTCTGAAACCGCTTTGATATTCGCCAATGACTCGTTCTGCGTACGGTTTTATTCTATTTTCCAGAATTTTCGTCAAAATTTTATAGGACGTACAAACTAGTGAGATGCCCCTGTAATTCTCACACCGCAGTTTATCTCCCTTTTTATGAATTGGACAGATGATGCTTCTGCGCCAATCGTCTGGGATCTCCTCGTTCTCCCATACTCGCAGGAGTAATTGATGTATGGCATCAACTAGACTCGTTCCACCGAATCTTAGCAGTTCAGCTGGAATCTCGTCAGCGCCCGGCGCTTTATTTCGTTTTAGTGACCGCAACGCGAGATCAACTTCCTCTACTGTCGGGGGTTGAATGGGTGGGCCTAGATCAACAATATCGTCGAGAGCTTCCTGTGTGGGGATGTTAGATGGTCGGTTTAGAAGCTCTTCAAAATAAGAGGCCCATCGTTTGTTAATACCATCGGTGTCGCTGATGATGTTTCCATCCTTGTCCTTACAAAGGCTAGTCCTGGGTTGGTAGCCGTTCTTAATTGTATTTACTAGTTTGTACGCTTGTCTGGTGTTCCTATTAGCTAAGTTTTCGTTTATGTTCAGCAACTGCTCGTCAAAGTATTTACGTTTCTTACGTCTAATTATTCTATTCGATATTCGCCGTAGCTCGTCATATTTTTCTCTTCTGGCTCTGGTTCCTCGTTGAATCCATTGTCTGTAGGCCTCGTTTTTCGCGTCAAGTGAATTTTTGCATTCTTCGTCGAACCAGTCATTTCGCGCTCGCCGGGCTTTATATCCCACGACCTTCTCTGCGACATCCTTGATGGTACCCTTGAGTTCTTCCCAGAACCCATGGACGCCTGTGTTGCTGATGTTGTGTAGCATAGGTGATAGTTTTTCCTCAAGGGCGGTAGTATACGCCACCGCTGTAGCATCACTCAAGAGCTTATCAACCGCAAATATTTTGGGAGGGCTGATTCTTGACTGGTGCACTGAGGAAATTCTACATCTGTAGGTCGTCTTCACCAAGTGATGATCTGAGTCGCAGTTTGCTCCTCGATAGGAGCCGACATCCATGACACTAGACGCCCATCTCCTGCAAATGAGGACGTGGTCAATTTGGTTGACGGTATGTGCGTCTGGAGACTTCCAGGTCTGCTTGTGAATGCGTCGATGCGGGAAACACGTAGAGCTTACGACTAGATTCCTGCTGCAGGCGAAGTCGATTTTGTCGCGACGAAAAAAAATCGCAGAGTGTGATTTGATTTTCGTCGATACCTTCTTGTTTACTTCATAAGTAGTTGCTTATTCGATATGGCTAGCGATATCGAAAAACTGATTGAGATCATGAGAAAAAAAATATAAAAAAAACATGCGAAAAAAGATAAAATCTGGAAAGATATTGCCGACGAGCTTGGAGCAAAATGTATTGTAGTAAGTACTTACCAATTACTATTTTTTATTTCAAGCTCCCGCTTTTTCCGAGCAAAGCAGTAAGCAACGGATGCATTGAAACTTATGCCATGCACAAATATTCTTCTTTCCCTAAGAAGGCAACATTTTTCCAGACGGCGTTATCCATTGTTAAAAGAATTCAATTTACCTTTGCCTTTCTTCATCCTTAGCCACTGCTACAAGCAAAACAGTTTCTTCCTCTTAGGAGTTCATGCTAATGTTTCCGATTGTGAATTTTGTCGTGGCGGTGTGGCGTCAAAATTCGCTGCAGACTCAGTTACACACAAATACACGAGTACTGAGTGCGATTTTTTGTCGCCTCGGTGTGAACATCTAAAAATCGCCACGAATTTCCGTTGAGAATCCGTCACGAATACGCCGCGAATTTTGTCGCTGCGATTTTTGTCGCGCCGGTGTGAGGGGCACTTTACGCTGACGATATTTGTCTTCTCTCAAATATAACGGATCATCTAGTTCAAATGACGGATGCCGCGAAAGTGGCAATGCGGGGCTTAAAATCAATGTTTCCAAAACTAAGCACTTGAGCTTGGATCCAGGAAGACAGAGCGAAATTTGTGTTTCGGGGCAGACGGTGGAAATAGTGAACTATTTTTGCTACCTCGGAAGCTTAGTTACAGCAGATGGTGGAGCGGATGCTGATGTACAGTTTCGCACCAATAAGGCTCGGGCAGCTTTTTCCAGTTTGACTCCTTTCTGGCAAAACAACAACATCTCCAGACGTACCAGACTCAGGATCTTCGAAACCAATATAAAATCTGTGCTTCTTTATGGCTTCTCAACTTGGAAGGTGACCAGGGCGATAACAACTAGATTGCAAACTTTCGTGAACCAGTGTCTACGGCGCATCCTGCATATACGCTGGCGGGAGGTCATTTCTAATGACGACCTCCTCTTCATTACTGGCCAGGACAGGATTGGCACCTCTATAAAAAGGCGAAAGTGGATAGGTCACACACTCCGAAAGCGGCCGGAAAACATTGCTAAACAGGCCCTCGATTGGAACCCACAGGGAACCGATGCAAGTCGCCGCGATGGACGACCAAGAAACACCTGGAGAAGATCAGTTGAGGTCGAGGGTAAGTCATTAGGCAAATCGTGGAGACAGTTGAAGGCGATGGCGGCGAACAGGACGAGGTCGAAAGTCGGCGTGGTTAATGCCCTATGCCCCACAAGGTGTTGACAGGATCCAGAGAGAGAGAGAGAGACATTAGTCTGAATAAAAAATTTAGCAAAACTGTTTTAAACTTGAGTAAAATATCTATAATATGAGACTAAAACGAAACCTTAAGCTATTGTACTTGCCAAGATAGAGCTCTTTGAATTACGAGAACTTTTCTTAAAAATGTGAAAAATACATATTTTCACCCGATTTTTGACTCGACAGCAAATACTCCGTAAGCAGGTCTAGTGTGGACTAAAATCATGTTCAATCATAAAATAGAGCTTGAATCTACCTAACTTTTATACTAATTATCAAAGTGCAGCATAATACATTTTAATCAATAAAAATATTTGGAAAGCTTAAAATAAATAAATTAATAGCAAAAACTGCGAATCATATTATGTTCAATATCTACTAATTTAATAAAAAAAAGTATCCTGCTTTCTTATCAGTTGAATCCCTATCAAGTCTGTTAAATGGCCATGAAATCCATTTTATCCACTTCATTTGAAAAATTTAAAACGAAGTGACTTGTTAGATTTACCTTCTCAAATACTTTGCTTTACTTATACGAGTACTCGTAAACAAAAACAATGCATTTTTTCACAAATATCATTTGAGAGCGAAACTTACAACCTTATTTTCGCTATCACGAAAAACTATCAACTCGTATTTCATTTCCTGATCCAAACTTTATTCATAAATATAAATACCCACCCCTAGAAGTTAGAAAAATACATTTTCGCCATGTATTCAACTTTTGTAAGATACTGAAATTTCTCTTCTATTACCAATTTTCATCAACTCCAGTATAATGGTAGCTCCCTGATTACATCTTGTAAATATAAATCTCCCACTGCTACTGTACGAGTATGGTCAGACAGAACACTGTAGTGGCGACCATGCTCATAGAGTGTCCGCAAAAAAGACTCATGGGTCCGGAACTAGCCACCATTACCAACCACAAAACAGCACTTAAAAAAAGTTTTGCTTGCTAAAGTAGTGTTGAAGAAAAGTTAAATTGAAAAATCTTCGGAAAAGGCTTTTAAGATATACTTCTTGTATAATATTGCGGCGCTAGCAATATGGAAAGGATGCAATACATACTTTCACGAAACGATCGTAAATCTTCTGTAGAGAATTTTAGTTGCTCTACTATGCGGTTTCGGCGGAGAAATACATTTAGTGTACTTTATGCAGAACTGTTACTTACTACAATTTGGGAGCCTTGTGCCACACTGTTTTGAGCTGCAGATCAAATCAATCAGGTATTTTTTTAGGGTTTTCCAGTAAACACAAAAACTTATAAAATCGGTTAAATGTGCATCTGTTTGTATGTCCATAAAAAATCTCACGAACCGCTGAAACTTGGTGGGAATATGTAGAAATATTATAATACGCTGTGTAACAATGGAGACCGGAGGACGAGAGTTGGTATGGCGGTGAGGGCCTGAAAACGTGAAGCGTCAAAAAACCACTATCCGATGACCACCCACGACGTGCACTGGCAGATCAGCTCAGCTGTCGGGAGTAGTGGGGTGGGAGAAACACGACAGTCATCGGTCTCCTCCATTTGCGTTCAAAAATTTTCTCGCACGTCTGCCCGATCAACACAATTAAATAAACTAAAATCTACGATGAACCAACAATAAAGCAAAAAAAAAACAACAAATAAGATAGTCTTCGGCTAGCTTGCCGAAGGTATGATACCTTCGTTGTGACTTATGGTGCAGTTGCAACTTTGAAATTAGTAGTAAAATTTGTTGAGATTTCACTGTTCCTTTGAGAGGTATTTGAAATAGTGGGCCGATTTCAATCAAATTTTGAAACGTATGAATATTTGACACTGCTGGACGTCAAGCAAACATCTTTACCATTCATTTTTTAACGCTGAACGATATTCGGATTTAATAAGAGCTGAAAAAGTTGTTTCACATAAGTAAAGTATGCGGTTCTGAATGCCGAAAGAATATTTTAATGTCATTTCAGAAATTGCGGGGAATCTATTTCTGGCTCCGATCCTGAATTCAGTTAACGATGATGTAATGTAAAATGTACTATTTTAAAACTCAACTTGGACTGAACTACGGCTTTGTATTGTAATAATGTAATGCATGAGAATTCAAAATAATGGAGGAATTGCGATAAATGTTTTAATCTAATTAGTTTATTTGGAAATTTTTTCGGGACCCTAGATTTTCAGTTCGTAATTTGGGAACAATTGAATTAGATCATTACTAATCATTTTTGAAAGAATAAAGATTGTCTGAAGAAGGAATTCTTACTATAGTTATTCATTGCATTTCATTTTTTGCTAAGCAAAAATGGACGTTTTTCAGTTTGAAATTGTGACTTAATATGAATGGCTCAGCTTCTCAAGGAGCATTACAATTAATCTCCTATTTAATAACACCCATTTCTGGCGGCCTGGAAATATCCCTTGTCTTCGCCGATGACATTGTCCTGGGTAGCAAAGATATCGTTGCTTTACAGGCTGCACTGACCAGTGGTGTAAGATACTGGATTAGCATACCAGAGACTGAGTATCTTTGCTGTCCTTTCTCAGATCCGCAGAGACCGATACCAGATATGTACATTAAAGGAGAGCTACTGAAGCTCTGTACAAGGTTAAAATAACTACTACTACTACTACTACTTTGCCTTAACCCCTAGCGGGGCATAGCGCATCAACTACTCCTGCGCGCCATCGTACTCTGTTCTGGGCAATGGGGCGCAACTCCCCAAAAGACTTACCCAGTACCTGACACTCCTTTGCCACAGATCGACGCCATGTGATTCAAGGACCCCCTCTTGGTCGGCCTTGGTTGGAAATGGGGTTCCATTTCATGGCATGCATAGCAATGCAGTTATCACTCTTCCGCAATGTGTGACCTATCCACTGCCATTTTCGCCTGCGTATCAATTCGTCGATTGGCATCTGACCCGTACGCCGACTTAGCTCTTCATTTGATATTGTTTCGGGCCAGAAAATTCTTAAAATTCGACGAAGACATGAGTTGACGAAAACTTGCAGCTTTCTGGTAACTCCTACGGAAACTTTCCATGTACTGCTCCCATACAAAAGCACAGATAGTACCAGGGAGCGAAGCAGGCCCAGCTTGGTCTTGATGCTGAGATAACTGCTCTGCCAGATTTTGGACAGCATGCCGTATGCGCGTTTAGCCTGGTTGATACGACGAGCGATGTCCTGCTCCGTACCACCATTTTCGGCAACAATGCTACCCAGGTAGACGAAGTTGTCCACCTTCTCCACAGGCTGCCCATTAATATTGATGGCAATAGGTGTCGGATTTCTTTTTCGCAACGGCGGGCTAAGAACCTTGGTCTTGTTGGTATTAATCTTTAGCCCAACCTTGCTTGCCTCCCTCTCGAGATCTAACGCCATTGCGGACAGATCCATGATTTTGTGGGAGAGTAGGCATATGTCGTCAGCGTAGTCAAGATGTTGTAGATAAGATGTCAAAGTCCATTGAATTCCTCTGTCGAGTCCGGATAGGGCTGCATGCAACACATCGCCGATCACAATGAGGAATAGGATCGGTGAGAGGATGCACCCCTGCCGAACTCCACTGCGAATCTCAAAGTCCCCCGACACCTTACCTTTATGCAGAACGCGACATTTCGCGCCGTCATAGGTTGCCTTAATAATAGCCACAAGCTTCTCAGGGATGCCTCTCCTGCGCAAGGCCGCCCATATAGAATCCCGGTTCACACTATCGAAAGCCTTTTCGAAATCGATGAAAAGCAAGTGAAGCGGAGAATCGTATTCAGCGCATTGCTCGATGATGATTCGCAAGGTGTTAATGTGATCAACACAGGAGAATCCGGATCGAAAACCAGCCTGCTCTTCATCAATTGTGCTTTCTAAGTGGGCCTTTAGTCTTTCCAGGACGATTTTAGCTATTATCTTGGCAACGGCAGGAAGCACACAAATGCCTCTCCAATTATTACAGTCTGTGAGGCTACCCTTCTTTGGAAGTTTGATGATCAAACCTTCCTTCCACTCAGTGGGAAAGGTCTCTGTATTCCACGCTTTATCAACAAGTGGGTGCAGCAAATCGGCAGTTACGCTTGGTGCTGCTTGATAAAGTTCGGCAGGGATGCCGTCAAGTCCGGCGGCCTTTCTTCGTTTTATTGCAATAATTGCAGTGACTATTTCCTCTTTAGTCGGGGCAGTGGACCGTATACGCACATTTTGATGGTTAGCTAAATTATCTATATGAGGGGGAACTTCACCAGAGGTTACGCGGTTCAAGACCGCGGCGAAGTGTTCTTTCCACCGCCTCATTTGATCTTCTTCCAAGATAAGTAGCTTTCCATCACTATCTTTCACCGGATGTTGGCAGGAGTTACGACCACCTGTAAACTCCTTGATGACACCGTATACGGCGTTTAAGTTGTTACTTCTAGCGGCTTCTTCTGCTGACGCTAAAAGAGAATTGGCATAAACTCTTTTATCGCGTCGCACACTACGCTGAACTTCTCGAGCTTTCTGACGGTAAAGGAGTTCGATGCTGCTTCGATTGTCGTCTGATGTTGTTGCCAAACGAACTTTCAGCTCCTTTCTTTCAACAATCCGCTGCCATGAAGCGTCGGACATCCAGGGCTTATTCCGGCAATCCGGGTTTGGGCCAAGGATGGTATTTGCGCTATCAATGTACGCATTTTTTATGGCATCCCAGTTTTCGTTTATGTCACTATCTGGGTGACTAGTTATCTCAGCCGCTTTTTGCGCAAGATGGTCATTATATTGTTGTAAGACAGCTGGATTTTTTAGTCGAGCTGTGTTGAATTTGCGGGGCCTGGATCTTTCGTCGCTGGGGCGGCGCACGACTGCAATACGCAATCGAACATTAGCGATCATAAGATAATGGTCTCTTCCCATCCCAATATCGGCACCCTTCTTGTTTCGCACGTCCAGGAGGCAACTCTTGAATCTTTTACTAATGGCAAAATGGTCGATCTGATTTTGTGTTCTGCGCCGATCAACAGAGGACCAACTGATTTTGTGGTGGTCCTTATGCTCAAACATAGTACCACCGATGAAGAGACTGTGAAAGTTGCAGAACTCTACAAATCTTTCACCGTTGTCATTACGATCACCAAGACCGTGTCTCCCCATCACATGTCTGAGCCCATAGTTATCAGCGCCAACTTTCGCATTCAAATCACCCATAACCATTATAATGTCACCTTTAGGTGTTCTGCTCTGAACGGCGTTTAGTTCTTCGTAGAAGGAGTCTTTTGCCAAGACATTGTCGGGTTCAGTAGGGGCATAACATTGTATTATTGAGATGTTCCTCATTTTGGTCCGGAACCTGGCGGTCAAGACCCTGTCAGAGACCGGTTCCCAGGATAAGAGACAGTTTCGCGCGGCTCTGGTTAAAAGGAGCCCCACACCTGACTCACGACGACTACCGGTAGCTTTACCGGAGTACAAGATTACAGTGCTGCCCGTTGGAGAGATGAATTCTCCGCTGTTCCAGCATCTTATCTCACTAACTCCTAAGATATTTAATTTGTACCTCAGAAATTCACTCTCTAATTGAAGAAATCGTGCGTTCTGGGGACCTTCTGATCCATTGTCCAGGAGAGTACGCACATTCCAGAATCCAATCTTTGTCATTGTACGATAGCTAAAAGTCGTAACCGTTGAGTCAGTCCTTATCCGAGGCATAGTTGACGTTTCGTTAGCATATAAAGATTTCGGATAGTGCAAGTTGCTGGCATACACATCCTGTCCTTTGATTGTCGGTTTTAACGACAGGCCCTCAAAGGGAAATGCCGTGGTATTTTTTTTCACACCCCACACCACAGGGGTACCTCAACCAAATCATCGCACCGCCATCACTGGCGGCTTGACGTTGGTTGGCAATGGTCTGTGACCACTGCCGTTCCAGGGGGCGCCCACGCGGAGGACTATGGAAGAGGAGTTTTTGCCCCGCATCAGCGTCGGTTGGATGAAGTGGCGAGAAAACTCTGGAGATTTTTGCCACAAGAAGATGCCAGGAAAGCTTAAGGGCAAGTTGGATAAAACGGTCGTACGTCCCGCACTCATGTATGCGTCTGAATGCTGGACTATGTATAAGACATACGAAAGTAAAATGACTGCGACTGAGATGAAAATGCCACGGATGTCAGCCGGTGTGACCAAAAAGGATCGCATCAAATGTACCTACATCCGAGGCAGCTTGTTTATTGAGCAACCGATCACTGAAAAGCTCGAAGATCGTCGTATGGATTGGTATTGACATATTCTAAGGCGTCCGCCTGAGAACCCTGTCATGAAGGAACTATCACTTGCGGGACCCAAACACCAAGGCAGACGGAAACACACGTGGATCGATCAGATGAAGAAGCAACAACAACGCGTTAATCTTGGCGGTGATACGATTCAAGACCGAACTGCCTGCAGAAGGAAGCTGAGATGATACAGCCAGCATGGGCGAAGTGCCAATACTACAGGCAGAGCAACGCGAAGCCGCAGAGTGGTATGAAAGGGCAAGGAAGAAGATTGGCATTGGACACTGCCAAACCCTCGGATTGCGGGTGCAGCAATCTACTTTCCGGTTTAATTGTTGTTTACGCACCATTGCCCGTCAGGCCCCATGAAATGCAATGGTGCCGTGCGATGGATCTATGTATCTTCAATCAACCAATGGAACCGCGTTGAATACAAATCATTTCAAATTTGATAATTATTTCTAATAAAATCGACCAAAGGACATGCAACGAATAACTGATCAACGAATTCAACCTGAATTCGATTTCAGCTTGTCCGTTTCGGCGTGACCCATTGAAATCGTCGGAAAATTGAAATCTTATTTTATTCAGTGTGTAGTTCAGTCTCGCTATCTGAACTACAGCAAAAGTCACTCAGCAATTTCAATAATAAATTCACCTCACAGCTTCCTAAAGAACATTAAAGTCGAAAGGAGTAACTTGAGATGTAATCAATAGTTGCTGTTTCTCAATTCCACTACACTTAACATAGGTACATATACAAAGACATTCAAATATGCTGAGAACTTTCTGTGCACGTTCCCTGGTAAACCTCGGTCGATTAGATTGCAGACACTATACAGACAGTATGTCTTTTGGGTGGTTAAAGTGGAGGTGGTGAGTAGCGAAATTTGTTGCAATTTAAGGCAAAGTGAATAAAACTTAGAGTTTGTGGATAGGTCAAAAATATTTAACATACATACTATAATTTGTATTGAAAAAGATGTGGAAGGCTAATTTTATATTTATTACATGTGTTTTCGGTAAGGGGACACTGAAGTGCTATACACATTTACATTCGCGACGAGTCTTATTTTTCGCTCTTAACGAGGGTTTAGCGAAGAATGTTGATTTCAAAAGAACACAAAACAATATTATAATAAAAACTTTTGCTTACATTCGCTTTAGTTGCTGGTATGCTGGGATGGAGAGAGCCCACGTAGTGAACGCTCGCCTTGTAATGAACCACCTGTAAGGAACCATATTATGGTCTGTTAGTGCTGCTCCCACCGGCAGATCGAAGCAGCACCTGATGAGTAATGATCTGTTGGTGGTACGAAACCAGAGGCCGAGGGTCCCCTTACACCCGGACCCAGGTGCGACCGCGTGGGCGTCTGATTCTTCCGCCAACCATTCCATCCTTATCGACTATTTTTTTTCATTTCCCATTTTTACCTCCCCTGTTTGTGTTGTCTTCCCCAGGCCTATGAATTTTTGTTAATAAGTACAGGACAGGGGCAACGAGCGGCGAAAACCCCGCCCACATCTCCCGAACTGTGCTACAGCAAGCATAGGCCGCTGCTTAGCTCGTTGAGGGGCCTATTTCTTAATCAGATGACAAGGCCCGACCTCGGCGGTCAACATGCTACCTTAGGCTCCGTCCCCACGGGCATCTCCGGATGCCCACTAGACCGTCCGTTACATATTTGGCGTCCAACGTGGAGTCCATTTCTGGTCAAGAACAGGACTAAGAAGGACCTCTTTGGGTTCCTTTTTAGTCCTTCCACCGATTTGTATCCCCACAAGCACATTAAGGCTACTTGCTCTAAGTCTTAGGACTTAGCCATTTTTTACTTCACGTATTTTCCTTTCAAGTAGCTGTGCTTTCCACTGTAGCACCCCAATCCTTCCTATAGAGTAGATTATCCTTTTGGAATCAGTTCAACAAGGCAATTCTGGTGTTGTGCTTGTCTTTTGTGGTTTAGCCACGTATTTAAGGCCTCCATAAATGCTTTGAATTGCCGGCATTTGGAGCATCTTCTGTGACCGCACGAAGCGTGGAGGAGCCCTGGATACCTTTTTGTTTGCCAGGATTGTCCTTCTAAGTAACTTAAAAAAATTTATTTACACAGTATTGCATTTTTCTATTGTTCATGTGCTCAGCAGCTTACAGAGTTTATGAGTGAATTACGGCAAGGAATGCAATGTTGCGCCTCTGCTGGCCTCAGAATTCTTTGTAACCTGTTGATCACCTGAATAATTGGGAAATGTATTTTAGTATTTTTTTCTTTACTAATTTTTCCCCTTTACAATGGTTGTTGGCTGACTCCGGTACCCAGCTCGCGTTTGTTTTGTTTTTTTTTTCTATTTTTAGCAGCACACTTTGTCCTCAGCTTCTCCTTCTTGGCAGGCCTCGAAGTACAAACTGCCCTGTAATGAGCCACCTGTAATGAACCATATTATGGTCTGGTAGTGCTGCTCCCACCGGTAGATCGAAGCAGCACCTGATGAGTAATGATCTGTTGGTGGTACGAAACCAGAGGCCGAGGGTCCCCTTACACCCGGACCCAGGTGCGACCGCGTGGGCGTCTGATCCGTCCGCCAACCATTCCATCCTTATCCTTATCTTTTTTTTCATTTCCCATTTTTACCTCCCCTGTTTGTGTTGTCTTCCCCAGGCCTATGAATTTTTGTTAATAAGTACAGGACAGGGGCAACGAGCGGCGAAAACCCCGCCCACATCTCCCGAACTGAGCTACAGCAAGCATAGGCCGCTGCTTAGCTCGTTGAGGGGCCTTTTTCTTCGTCAGATGACAAGGTCCGACGTAGACAATCAACATGCTACCTTAGGCTCCGTCCCCACGGGCATCTCCGGATGCCCACCAGACCGTCCGTTACAGCCTAGAAGCGAAAGATAACGAACCTTATTCATTCGCTTGTAGTGAAGAATAGCGAACAAAATGCCATCTTAAATCTAACAAGGGTATGAGGTTCTTTAGAAAGCCGCCAAAGCGAATGTAAGTGAAGGGTTTTACATATAATTCTTTTGTCTTATTTTCTAGTAAAAATTCTTCGCTAAAAACTCGCTAGAAACAAAGATAAGCGAAGATTTCTTTAGAATGCTTGGAGAAAAACGATATATAGGTAGTGTCGCAAATCTTTGCCAAAGGTGAATATTTTATCCGCTTAAAGCGAAGGTGATTTTTTGTTTCTGAAAAACCGCATATTACCGCATCAACCTTTTATTTTCGGAAGTGATAAGTGAATACTTGGTGAACGTATTTAAGTGACAATTTTAATTTTGAAATTTAAATAGGGTAAGTACGTATAAGCGCGATATGCATTTGATACCCCAGCATACCAAGTGAGCCGTAGGCGAGTCACTTACGAATTGCATTGGCGAACAATACCTCCGCTAAAGAGGTCACGAACGACTCGCAGGTAATACAACTGTCGCGGGTTACTAGCGAGTCGAGAAAACTTCACCCTTAACGAATATTTAAAGACTTATATATTCACCAAAGGTGAAGGTTTCTCGATTCGTTAGCGATCCGAGAAAGAAGATTCGTCGCGAATGAAAATTTAGAGCGATAGTTGTGCGAGTCATTAGTGAATTCGCTAGCGAATATTAAAGTGATTCGCTAGTGCCTCTTTTGCGGTTCACTTGGTACGCTAATATATTCGCTTCAGGTGAATATTTCTCGAATCACTCATATAACGGGAAATAAGATTCGCCGTGAATTTAAATTTAGTCCGATGGTGCTATCACCTGCACCCATTAGTCTATCGGCGGTCCTTTCAAAGATGCTGGAAAAACTTGATTGATTCCCACGTAAGAAACATCATTCCCGTAGAATCACTCACGGCATCCCAGCATGCTTATTGTACGGGTTGTTCTGTGGATACAGTGCTACATTCTATCTATTATTAGTCACATCGAAAAATCCCTGCTTTTCAAGGAGTACACAATGTTAACTTTTCTAGATATCGAGGGAGCTTTTGATAATATCAATCCGGAGGCAATTATTGGTGCACTCTTAGGGCTTGGGGTAGATCCCAGCCTGGTTGGACTAATTGACGTGCTGTTAACGACTAGGGTTATTTCCCCTAATTTGGGGATATTCTCTGAACGCAGAAGTATATGAAGGGGCACTTCGCCAGGTGGGGGGCTTACTCCCCTACTTTGGAATATAACGGTCAACAGGCTGCTGTTAGGCCTACAGCAGGCTCGTTGCAAGGTAACAGCATACTCGGATGACATCTTTATTGCCATTTTAAGGAAAATTCCCTGACACCGTTAATGAGGTAGTACAGTATGCCCTCACTATGTTGGCGAACTAGGCCGAAAACTACGGTCTCAGTGTTAATCCAAACAAAACCGAGCTTGTTCTATTCCCTAGGAAACATAACCTGCCTCTCGTTGAACTTCATTCACTGGAGGTGGTGTGGTTATCATTCATGGACGAGGCGAGTTTCCTAGTCTGGTACTTGATAGAAAGCTAAACTAGAAGCTGAATATTCCAGAACGCACCAACAAAGCAGCCATAGCACTCTATTGCTGCATAAGGCGATTTGCGAAAAATAAGGTCTGCAACCAAAAATGTTCCATTGGCTTTTTGTATCGGTCCTGCGTCCCATATTGATGTATGGGGTGGTTGTATGGTGGAGTGCCCTATGCACTAAGGTAAACGGCGATGCCCTGGCAAACGTTCAGCGAGGGGTATTCATGGCCATATATAGGGTTCTACGCTCAACCCCATCAACAACTTTAGAGGTGATTCTGAACCTTCTCCTGTGAACAAGTCGTTGCTGACACCCTGCAGTTACTGTGAAATGGATGATCCGACGCCCCGACGGTGTTAAACCTTCTGTATATCTACACTGATGGCTCCAAGACTGATAAAGGGGTGGGTGCCGGAGTCTTCACCGAATGGCTTCATCTTGCTATGTCTTTCCGCTTCTCAAACTACTGCAGTTTATTCAAAGTGAATATCCGTGCAATAGAAGTGGCAGTGTTATGACTTGGGCGATATCTGTGAGAGATATCAGGATTGGGTGCATTCGGGCGTCACGGAAAAAAGCGTAATGCGCTGCATAGAAATAGCGAATTTTTAAGCAGCACATAACAATTTTTTTTGTGACGCCCGAATGGTATGCTGGCTCACCTGTTGTAAATTGACATGCCTGCATTCAAACATCGGTAGCGCCACTTGAGCGCTCCTTTTTTTGTCCCTATTTTGCACTGAACTATAACAACAAAAATGGGAGCGCTCAGGTAGCGCTATGATTTGTGAATGCAGGCAATTCGTTCGAACTGTCAAATCTCCGCTAAGCCAAGACAGCGAACAAATTTTGTGCTGCCTAAAACTGCTAGCACCTAGCTATTTGCGCTAAGTTTAGCAGTGGTTTAGAGCAACATTCGGAAAACAAATCACGAGGCAGCACTTAAAGCTAGCTAGCAAACGTGACTCCCGAATGCACCCATTTACACAAGAATCAGGCCGCAGTGAGACCCTTTGAATCCAATCTGGTGTCGTCAAAAGCCGTGGAAGACTGTTGAACATGCTTTATGGAAATGATAAATTGTAGAACAGATGATCTCGCTAGAAGAGAGCGGTATTATCGATGTTAATTTGCAGATATGTTGAGATATTGTCATGCCCCTCCAAACTGTAAGTATAAATTAAAGGTAGCCTCTATTGACAAAGCCAACTCGAGGTGAAAAAATTAAGATGCTTGCCATAAAGCGAAACTTGAATGGCCTAAGCTGGTTGTAAAACGATCTGTTAATCTGCATTCGATGAAGAAATCCCACATCAGCCTAGTTGTGGGAGTCATTACGGACCACTGTGTCATCGGTGAACATTCCAGAAGGCTCCGATTTTCATACCACGACTTTGAAGAAGTTATGAGGATGAGAGAACTTTTTATCCGCTCTGTACTTGTTTGGCATTGGCACATCGTAGAAGATTTAGTTTGGGGTCCTATTTCTGTGATGATCTGGAGTACTTAGTTGGATGTGGACTATTAGCCCTGGTTGGTTAGATCACTAGATTATGGCTGGAGGCGTATATCACTAGGGTTTCACAAGGGACCTGTACTTGCTCTAAATGTGCTGTACTTTTCCATACAGTAGCCCTCCATACCATACCACAACACACGACACCAAAATTGTCAAAAAACATATAGTTAGCGTTTCGCTCACAAAAAAGTTGTTGTTGCTTATTTGAAGTCACACTTGTAGGGGAGGTGGAGGTTTCGTTTGTCGAATCTTGAGCATTTTTAATAACAACCAACAGTTGTACCAGTACAAAAATTTTACCAAAATTTCAAGTCTCTTGCTTCATTTTATCGGAAATTATTATTTGAAGTTTCACTTGTAGAGGAGGTAGGGATTCCTCAGGTCGGATCTTGCCTATCATTGCCACCAATCAATTAAATCACCCTACAAACATCTAGACAAAATTTCAAGTCTCTAGCTTCACTCTATCGAAAGTTACCGCTTATTTGAAGTTTCGTTTGTAGAGGAGGTAGGGGCTGCTTAGGACAGATCTAGCCCATCTTTAATACCAACTAACTCAATCTCAATCCAAACATTTGACCAAAATTTTCAATCGCTGGCTACATTCTGTCAAAAGTTATCGCTTATTTGAAGTTTCATTTGTAGGGGAGGTAGGAGTTCCTTAGGTCGGATCTTGCCCATTTTCAATACCAACTAACTAGATCTTATTACCAATATTCTACCAAATTTTCAACTCGCTAGTGTCATTTTGTTGAAAGTTATCTTAATTAAAGTAACATTTAAGTTTTTGAACTTTCTAGGGGAGGTAGGCATTCCTTTAATCTGATTATGCCCAACTTACTTAAACTCAAGCAGCTTCTTACCTCAGGGTTACATGCCAAAAATCAGATGTCTATGTCAATTCGTTTAAGAGTTATAGACAAAAAGCCTGAAAAGTAGGGTAGTACGGGGCCCTTTTAAGAAAATTACCGTTAGTTTTCAATTAATCGATTTAATTTTTCCAGAAAGGTATGAAATTACCCTCACGAACAATCTAGTAAATCTATTTTAGAGTATTTCATATTTATTTAATCGGAAGTTATAAATACATTTAATTATTTTACATATGCAGGGGAGGCAGGCGTTCTCTTGGCCTGATCATACCCATTTTTAATACCAACCAACTAGATCATACTGCCAACATTTGACCAAAATTTCAAGGCTCTAGCTTCATTCTATCGAAAGTTATCGTGCGAACGGGCAGACAGACAGACGACAGACAGATAGACACGGCTAAATCGAATCAGGAGATGATCCTGATTATTTGTATATATACATTGCTATACCTCCGAAGCCTCCTTTAAGGTGTTACATATTTTCGTCGTGACAAATAATTTGACAATTTCATGTATGTAGCTTCAACCGTTCGTGGGATATTTTATGGACAGACGGAGAGACGGACAGAGAGACATTTGACTGATTTCATAAGGATTTTGTTTTTACTACAAAACCCTAAAAACACGGACGATATGATGATGAGGCCACAGTGGACAAATAACTAGAAAAAATTACGAGTAGTTTACACTAACGCACACGTGTAATTCGAAACAAATTTCTACACGACAAATTTAAATGGCCGGCATACTGGTCGCTTGATTCATTTTAATCTTCATAGGACCGACCTCGAAAAGTTACGTTGAAGGCCAAGTGGGGCGTAAATGCACCCCAGCTTTTTTGTGTTAAACAAGGGCATAATTAAAAGGATATTTGCAATAAACTGGAAAATGTCTCGAAATTCGCTGGTTTTTGTGTTGCCACAGGAAATTCACAAGGGCTGGGAGGTGGGAGGTCAAAAACTTGGATTCTGAACTAAAGAAATGATCTACGAGGGTAGGGTGAAAAGTTCTAGGCCTGAAAATAAAAGACTGCGATTTTCAGTTAAAAAATGATTTTATTTTTCTACATAATCTCCCTTGACTTCAACACACATGGTCCAGCGTTTTTGCAGCATCAGTATTCCTTCCCGGAAGTGAGAGTCTAGAAAGCTCATATTCATCTACGGCGCTCTGAACTTCTTAATTGGATGCGAAGCGCTTGCCAGAAACAAATTTCTTCAAGTTTGGGAATAGATGGAACTCTGAGGGTGCCAAATCGGGAGAATAGGTGGGATGGTCGAGCAAATCGTACCCCAAATCTCGCAGTTTCCTCACCGCCAACGAACACTTGGGTACAGGTGCGTTGTCCTGGTGAAAGATGATTTTTTTCTTCTTCAAGCCAGGCCTCTTCTCTCGAATTTTGGCATCTAGCTGGTCAAGAAGTTTGGAGTAATATTCACCTGTTATTATTCTGCCTTTTTCAAGGTAATCAATAAATAGGATCCCTTTCGCATCCCAAAACACACCGGCCATCGCATTTCCGGCAGATGCCATCAACTTCGCTTTCTTTGGTGCTGAACCACCGGCTTTCACCCACTGCTTCGATCGACTACTGTTTCGTTTCTGGAGTGTAGTGGTGGACCCAAGTCTCATCTATGGTGACAAATCGCCGCACAAAATCGGTCGGATCTCGATCGAATTGGTGCAAAGATTGCTGCGAAAATCGTTTGCGCATTTGATTTTGATCGGAATTCAGCAAATACGGCACCCATCTTGCGCAGAGCTTTCGCATCTCTAATTCTTTGTGCAAGATGTTTCGCACCCTTTCTTCTGATATCCCTACAGCCTCAGCAATATCACTCACTTTCATTCGCTTATCGTCCGACACGATTTCATCCACTTTTTTGATGGTTTCCGGTATGGTTGCGGTTTTTGCCCGTCCATCACGTGGGTCGTCTTCGAGGGAAGTGCAACCACATTTAAATTCAGCTGCCCATTTTTTAACGGTTGACATAGAAGGAGCAGAGTCCCCCTAAGCTTTTGTTAACTTCGGATGAATTTCTTTACGGATCAATTCATCCAAGACGTAGAATTTTATAGCAGCACAATATTTAAGTTTCTCCATTTTAACGAGAAACACGTAAAACGTCTACTGCAAAAATTCGTGTAAACAAACTACTTGGGAGAACAAGTTGAAACTTGTCACACGAGCTAATGAAACGTGCACTCAGGCAGGAAACATAAATTTTTGCCGATTGTAATGGTATTTCTGTGTCAGGCCGAGAACTTTTCACTTTACCCTCGTATATAACATATCAAAAAAATAAAACTACTGAATCTTTTGCAAGGTAAGGTCACCTTTTCAGACTCTATTCCCCGGAGTACTCGTATATACACCATTTTCATAAATACTTTCAATTTTGCTGGAATTCGGAAAGTTCCACTTCGTACACATGTCCTGTGCGTGTGTAATTGCTTGAAGCAATGGTACATTAGGATGCGGTAGATACATAGGACCCAAAATACCTGATATTGCGGAACAAGTTTCATGCACAATCCCCGCGACCTAGCCATATCACAATCAGCGTATCCATCGCGTCCATCGCATGACATGGCATCGCATAGCGTGCAGTGTGAACATCCTCCACATAGCATCACATAGCAGGCAGTCTGAACTAGCTTTAAAAAACGAACTGCAATAATAATCAATTTATACATATACGAGTATAAATGCCGACAGCGTACGCCCCTATTCTTTGTGATCAACCAGACTCAAAAAAAACTCCCCACGGTTTGCGGATGCTGAAACGAGACGAAATCAAATCCTTGTTATAAATCTGCTCACGTCGGCCAGTAGTTGATCCTGTCCCGAAACACGTAAAAGTGCTTTAAGAGAAATGTTTTCGTTCCTGTTACTTACATTCGTACGGAAAATCGATTCGAAGAAAACGTGGATTGTATACATTGCCCTAGTATGGTATTCTAAAAACAGCAGCAGCAGGTTTCCATGTTGTCATAGAGTAAGTAAATCAATAGCTGATGTAAAATCCACAGCACAATGTGTCTTTATGATTCATAAAAGGTTTAATCTGTTTCCGTAGAGGTAGTTGATATTGAAAGTTATGGATTTTAAATTTTATACTTTCATACCCTTCACGGATGTGAAGTTTGCAGTTCACAGAAGGAAGCATCTCCGACCATATAAGGTCGACTAGCTTGCCGATGATCCCTTCGTTGTGACCTATGGTGCATTTGCCACCTTGAAATTAGTAATAAAACTTGTTCCGATTTCACTGTTCCTATGACAGGTATATGAAATAGTGGGCCAATTCTAATTTCAACCAAATGTGGGAATGTGAATTGACTAAAAATACTAATGATTAGTATGAAATTTGAAAAGGATATATTTAGAAATAGAAAAGTTTTTCTCACAAGGACGAATTTTTGGACCGGTCGTTCCTATGGCAGCCATATGACGTAGTGGTCTGATTCCATTGGTTCCGACATATATACAGTGTGCAATAGACAGAAGGCTTTGTATAAAATTGCAGCTCGATAGCTTTAAAACTGAGAGACTAGTTTGCATAGAACTAGACGGACAGACGGACCAAGCTTAATCGACTCGTCTCATCATACTGACCAAGAATATCTATAGTTTAAATGTTCGCAGATGCTTTCTTCTCTGCGTTGCAAACTTCATGACAAAGTTAATATACCCTATCACATTCGTGAAGGGTATAAAAATACAAAGAAATTAATATTCAGCTTGTTAGTGTTGATCAAAAATTCGTCTTTAAAGGCGTTGTGTGCTGGTTTATAAAAACCTTTGCTATTTTAAAGTTAGAAAAGGACCTTCCGCAAGGTATAAGGATACGCGTTTCCGAATATGACCAATGTAGGGTTGTGAACTTAATAAAGGAGTGTCATGCAGTATTCGAGCCAGCTGTTGACTTCTGATTTACATTTTTTAATAGGTGATTTATAGGACAAGTACCAGGAGATGATTCCTTTTTTACGCTTTTCAGTAGGAAGAGTAGCAAGTGCGTCACTTTCTTTTGTGGAGGATTGTATATACGCTGGGTAGCTTTTTTACTTAGTAGCTGAAAATACAACGTTTCCCTTCCAAACGATACTATTTAATCTGTTTGATACCGAATACTAGGTAGGCATGTGGCCTTTAAATTGCAATAGGTATACTACTTTGCCTTAACCCCTAGTGGGGCATAGCGCGTCAACCACCCCCCGCACCAACGTACTCTGTTACGGGGCGTAACTCCCAAATCGACTTACAGAATGCCTTATCCTCTTTTGCCGTAGATCGACACCTTGTGATTTTAGGACCCCCTCTTAATCGACCTTGGTTGGCAACGGGGTTGCATTTCATGGCATGTGAAACAATGCAGTTACCATTCATCCGAAATGTTCCAGTGCCATTTTCTCCTGCATATCAATTCGTCCATTGGCATCTGACCCGAACGCCGACATTCCTCTTCACTTGATATTGTTTCGGACCAGAAAATTCTTAAAATTCGACGAAGAAATGAGTTGACGGAAACTTGCAGCTGCGCTTACGGAAACATTCCATTTACTGCTACCATAAAAACGCACAGACAGTACCAGGGATCGAAACAGGCCCAGCTTGGTCTTGATGCTGAGATAACTGCTGCACATTCCACCTGGTTAATACGACGAGCGATGTTCTGCTTCGTACCACCATTTTCGACAACAACCCAGGTAGACGAAGTTGCCCACCTTCTCCACGGGCTGCCCATTAATATTGATGGTAAAGGCGAAGGACTTCTTTTCCGCAATGGGGGGTTAAAAACCGGTGTCTGGTTGGTATTAAACTTTAGCCCAACCTTGCTCGGCTCCCTCTCAATATTTAACGACATTGCGGACAGATCCAGCCTAGATTAGATGTTGTGGATGAGGTGCTAAAGTCCATTGAATTCCTCTTCCTTGTCCGAGTAGGGCTGCATGCATAAGTCGCCGGTCACTATGAGGAATAGAATCGGTGAGACGATGCACCACTGCCGAACTGCACTGCGAATCTCAAAATCCCCCGACATCTATATGAAGAACGCGACATTTCGCGCCGTCAAAGGCTGCTTTATTATAGCCATAAATTCAGGGATGCCCCTCCTGCGCAAGGCAGCCCATATAGAATCCCGGTTCACACTATCGAAAGCCTTCTCGAAATCGATGAAAAGCAATTGAAGCGGAGAATTGTACACAATGCATTGTTCGATGATGATCCGAAGGTGTTAATGTGATCGACACAAGTGAATCCGTATCGAAAGCCAGCCTCTCTCTCTCTCTTCTTCTTGATCTTCATCAATTATGGTTTTTAAGTGAGCCTTTAGTCTTTCCAGGACTATTTTAGCTATTATCTTGGCAACGGCAGGAAGCACACAAATGTCTCTCCAATTTTTACAGTTTGTGAGGCTACCCTTCTGCAGTAGTTTGATGATCAATCCTTGGTGCAGCAACTGGACAGTTAACCTTCTCTCTCAATTGCCCTAACCCCTTGTGAGGCATAGCGCGTCAACTGTTCCATGTGGCCCAGTTGACGTTTCACGGCATAAACTGGTTTCGGAGAATGCAGTTGCCAGCATGCACCTCCTGCACCTGCACCTCCGATCCCGGGCCGCCGAGAGGAAATCCGAGCCCGGGGGACAAGGATTCTGGGCCCCAGTACCAATACTTGGAACCCCTTACATCTCCAGTTGGAGATCCAGAGGTCCAATATATCTTAGGATTTCATAAATGTTAGGGGCACATACATCTTGGGTTGGGGGCCTCATATATCGAGGGGCTCACACATTTTGGGATACGTATTTTTTGGAACTCCACATTCTTGGGGCCCCAGATAGCAGCTCAATATTTGAAAACGTTAGAATGCCGCGGTCATGACATACAACGCTGGGAAAAAAAAGTTGTTCAAACTATTTTATTCACTTTTTCGTAAAAATTCTTCGAGGTAGTTAGAGTGATGGTGTTTTATTGGCTCATGTTATAACAAAGTATCTGTATCCTATCTAGAAATAGTGAAAAGTTTTAAATGAAGTTACCTCTTTTGGTGATTATATCGCAATAAGCAGAAAAGCGCAGTTTGAGTGAAAAAATTGGAAAAAGTTAGTACGGAACACAAAAGCAATACTTTGATTTTGCCGCGAGAAAATCGAAATATGTCTAAAACAAGTGATGTTGCGCAGTGTACTGTGAAATGGTACTCGAAGAAATTCCGGGAGTTGCGCCCCACCGAGCGGAAGAAAGGCTTTTCAACGATCAAGAAAAAAACGACCCCAGTTGACCCCATTCTTACCGTTGCAAAGTCATCCGAAGTGATTCAAAACTTCATCCGGCCTTAGGAACGATCTAGTTTTTGCCACAGGTATGCAAATCTCAACAAGTTTGATGAGAAAAATGCTTGCGAAAGCTGGCTTACATACGTGGAAACCAGTCGGTAAGCCAGACTTTCCGTTAAAGCATCAGGCTAGCACGTCTGAAATGTGTTCAGGGACATGTCATATAGATTTGGAATACGGAGAACACTGCAATTATTGCCGGATAGTTGAAATTTAAGGAACATGTTGGCGGCGGAAGATTTTGTATCGGGCGGAATATCTGAGGAAAGCCAATAGCTGTGAATGCTTAACGCACAAGCCTCCAATTAATTTTCCAATATTTGCAAGTAAACTGCTTCTGCTAATTTTGAGCTGAGAAAGCATATTCTATATACTTTCGTGACCGGAAAAATCCCCGCACCTTAAACCCTTCTGATTTCAGAGGAAATCTTCGAAGGCATTCACTGCTGAGCGTTTCTTGAGGTTTCCGCCGCACGCAGATTGACCAGTCGCTAACATATTGCTTAAATATGGACACACAAAAGAAGATGGCAATGTTCCAAATCTTCTGAGTTCATATCACATGCTCCTGAGCCCAGTTCAAATAAATACTTTATCCTGATTTTTTCGTGGAAAGTTTGGATTATGGACTGGTTCCAGCACACGTAAGCCAGCTTTTACAAGCTTTTTTCTCAACAGGCTTGCTGCGATTTGCAATACGTTGCTAGAGCTACGTCGTTTCTAAAGTCAGATGAACTTTTCAACTAGTTCGGAATTTTAGCGAAAAAGGGAATAAAATAGTTTGAGGAACTTTTTTTTTCCAGCGTTATATTATATTGAAATTCATATGTAAATCATGTTATAAAAACTTTTTAAGCTTTTTGCACTGAGGAAAATGAGTTAAGAAAATGTTCGTCAAGTATGGGGCCCATCAGGCATTTGCGCGGTGGTCAAGTCCGCCTATGGGGCTATCCCTCAAAATAAAGAACGGAAGTAGTTTGAATACGGAAGGTGAAATTGCAACATAAGAAGAAACATTCAAATTCGAATACCACAAAAAATAGAGGCCATAAGTCGACAACAATCTAAAAAATATTAGGGGCCCCAAGCCGTCACCGGAACGTGTGTAATATATTGTATTGTAGAGCCCCGGCACTAGCGCCAAAGCGTGAAATCTACTGTAGTTTAGGGCCTCAAAACACTACAGAAGTTGTAATGTATTCTATAATAGTTCAAAGCACCATAATGAAAAAAAAACATTAATTTTTGAAAATCACGGGCCCCATTTGAAAGCCTGGACCCGGGGGAATTCAAATCAACCCGTGAGGTCTGCGCCGATCAACAGAGTACCTGATTTTGTGGTGGTTTTATGCTCAAACATAGTACCACCGATGAAGAGGCTTTGAAAGTTTCAGAACTCTACAAACCTTTCGCCGTTATCGTTACGATCCCCAGACCCCCATTACATGTCTAAGCCCATAGATATCGGCGCCAGAGCCCCCATAACCATTATAATATCACCTTTCCGTGTTCCGCTCTAAACTGCGTTTAGTTGTTCGTAGAAGGAGTCTTTTGGCAAGACATTGTCGGGTTCAGTTGGAGTATAACATTGTATTATTGTGGTGATCCTCATTTTGGTCTGGAACCTGGCAGTCTGATTCTGGCGGTGACCGAACCACAGGATAAGAAACAGTTTTGTGCGGCTCTGGTTGATAGGAGCCCCACACCTGACTCACGACCACTAACGGTATACAACATTACAGTCCTACCCGCTGGAGAGATATATTTTCCACTAATCAACCGCCTTATCTCGCTTATCTCTGCCTGGTATGTGGACACATACTCTCCTAGACTAAGCGCACATGCTAGGTTTAGCTCTTCAGAGTAAACCCCCGCCCCCGCTTTACCGTCCATTAAAGAGCCATCAGTAAAAATGCTGATGTCATTGTACATACACTCATTGTGTATGTTTCCATCTGCAATGTGAGTCTTGTGTAGTCTTTCAACTACCCTACGTCTACTCATGCCATCTAACGGCATTAGAGTCTCCCTGACCTCATCATGAATAATGTCTAGGATGCTTTTATGACCGCTGCTAGTTCCAAAGCGATGCCACATGTCATCTGTTTCCATGCGTATTGCCGAAAGCGCCGCCGTTTTCTTTATAAATAAGTCCAACGGCGGCAGTCCCAGCAATGCCTCCATTGCTCGCGTTGGTGTGGTGCGCATTGCACCACATATGCTTACGCAAGCTATCCTTTGTACCCCATCCAGCTTCTGCTTTGTGGTATTCTGCATGGCTTTTGGCCACCATACCACTGATGCGTAGGCTAGAATGGGTCTTACCATCATTGTGTAAATCCAGTGTGTCGCTTTAGGTGAAATTCCCCACCTACGAGCACACACTCTCTTACATTGATGCAAAATCCTTTTCGCTTTTTGGATCTTTTCATCAACGTGAACATTGCAAGTTAGTTTCGCATCTAAGGTAACTCCTAGATGCTTCACTTCCTTGCACACCTTAATTTCCGAACCAAAGAGCCGTAAGGGAGTTATCTCCATGTCTCTCCTCTTACGAGTAAAAATCATAGTGTTTGATTTACAAGCGTTTATGGTTAGCTCTTGCTCATTACACCATTCTTCGGTTACTTTGAGAGCTTGTCCTGTGCAACCTAGAATTGTGTCCATGAACTTTCCACTGACCGTAAGTGCCAAGTCATCGGCGTATCCTACAGTGTGTACGCCCATCGAGTCCAGCTTCCAGAGAAGACTGTCCACGGTGATGTTCCACAGTAGAGGCGAAAGAACACTTCCTTGTGGGCATCCTCGGACTACCTTACCCCGTATTCTGTCACATCCACTGCTAAGATTTACCGCCCTCTGCTTAAGCATAGAGTCGATCCACTTAATTATAATATAATCAACCCCCCGCTCAGTCAGGGCGTTCCTTAGTTTAGTAAAGGAGATTTTATCAAAAGCACCCTCTATATCCATAAAAGTAGACATAGCGATCCCGCCATTGTTAATCTCTCTCTCTGCAACTCTAACAAGTTCGTGTAGAGCGGTTTCCGTAGATCTGCCTGCTCTATAAGCATGCTGGCACCTACTCAGAGGACTATACATTAGCGTGGTGCTCTCCAGGTAGTCCACCAACACTTTTTCCATTGTTTTCAACAGGAATGATGTAAGGCCAACCGGCCTGAAGGACTTTGCCTCTGTATAGTCTTTCTTTCCCGGTTTAGGCAGGAAGACCACCTTAGCCTCCCTCCATGCCTTCGGGATATAGCCTGCTGAAAGACAGGCGACGAATATATTCCGGATCCTATCTAGTAGAGCGCCCATGCCCCACTGTAATAGTGCCGGGAATATTCCGTCCATTCCAGCCGTTTTAAATGGTGCAAAAGAGTTTATAGCACTTTTGACTCCATTTGGAGTTATTATCCTCTCAGCTTCTTGTTGACGTACCCCACCAGTTCCCTTGTTAGTTTGGGTCCATGGTTGGTTTGACTTGAAACTTCCAGGAAAATGTACCTCCATCAGCGCCTGCATAGTTTCTTCCACTTATTATTTTACAAACAAATTATACGGAGTTTGCGTGTATCGTTTCTGTTAATCCATAAGTTTCTTCCACTGTTTCTGTCATGGAACCATCAACTTTGCGTATCAGCCCCATTTTCGAAGCAGTGTCTTTCGATATCATCTTCTGTAATCTGCATACTTCCGACGTATTCTTCATGCTAGAGCAGAATTCCCTCCACGTATTTCGTTTCCGAAGACGTAAGGTTCTTTTCAGCTCCCTCTTTTTATCCTTGAGAGAGACTCTCACTCTTGGGAACTATTCCCAAGAGTGAGAGTCTCTCTCCCTCATGTAACGGTTAAAGGCTTTCCTTGTCTCTTTTTTCATAGACTCCAGTTCCCTACTCCACCATGGTGTTGGGTCCTTTTCGTCCACTACTGTGTAGGGACAAGCGTGTTCGAAAGAGCGATTAATAGCGGAGTTCAGTTGTTCCACTGTTCGCTCTAATCTCGACCGTATTCCGAGGTATTCCGCCTTGAATATCCTCGACTTGTTCCAATAAATATGTCTCGTACTTAACACGATTAGTATTTTTTGGCACTCTTATACGTTTGCGTTCGCTACTCCGTTTTCTGCCATACAGAATTTCAAACTGGATAGCCCTGTGATCAGACATGGTTAGCCTGTCCACCACTCTCCAATTCAGAGCTCTGTCAAGCATATTAACAGAGCTTAGGGTAATGTCGATCACCTCAGCCCTTCGTGCATCCACGAAGGTGGGAGCGACCCCCTTGTTTGCTACTAGCAGATTGTACCTTTCCACAAATTCTAGCAGCTGCTGTCCTCTGGGATTGTCATCTGTGCTGCCCCACACAGTGTTGTGCGCATTTGCATCACAGCCTATGATCAGGGCCATATCTCTTTCTTTACAATACCTTACCAGATTTTCTACTTCCTCTGATGGAGGTGGTTCTGGTGCATCATAAGGGAGATATGCTGATGCAATTAGGAACGATCCTGCACCACTGCCGATCATTACTACCGTAAGATCAGGCGAGCAGAGATGCATCATTTGTACTGCACGTATTCCATGACGCACTAGGATGCATGTCCTTATTTTACCGTCCACCTGTGCATGGTACAGATTTGCGGTTTGTTGTGACAAACCCCTAATTTTGATTTGTAAAATCCAGGGTCCCTGTATCAAAGCTATGTCCAGTTTCTCTTCATCAAAGCATGTCGTCATCATCGCTGATGCCGCCTTACTATGATGAATATTCAGCTGGCACACAGTTAGTGTTATCTCGCTTACTCCTAAGATGTTTAATTTATCCTCCAGAAATTCACTCCCTAATTGAAGAAATTGTGCGTTCTGTGGACCTTATGACAATGTCCAGGAAAGTACGCACATTCCAGGATCCAATACGAAAGCCAAAATTCGTAACTGTTGAGTCAGTCCTTATCCGAGGCATAGCTTCATTAGCATATAAAAGATCTCGGATAGCGCAAGTTACTGGCATACATATCCAATCCTTTGTTTGTCGGTTTCAGTCTAAAGTTTTATTTCGATTTTGATAAAATTTTTAATACAACAAGGGTAACGTTACTGTTTTAAAGCTTACAACGACGTAATCTAATGGGGCCCTTGAATGCTGTTATAGACGATATCCAGTGTACTTTAAAGTAACTGGTAATGACTTGTTTTTACCCATGGCTATGTGATCCTGATTATTTCCATATCTGTACATATTAATTAACATAAGGAGCCTCTTTTAAGGTTTTTACATATTTTGTTGTATCAAAAAATAGACTCTATAACTTTACAATAGGGGCGACCGATAGCTCAGTACGTAGACGCGTCAGTCTCATGTCTGACTACGGTCGTTGCGGGTTCGAGTCCCGTCCAGGGCGCTCGTGGTCTTTTCCCCGTGGTGCGGGCCGTAATAATAAGCCACCACATCTCCCAACTTGTCGCAGGTAGACTGCTAGATAGGAGCAGGAGGTGCAATGCTGGCAACGTGCATCGTCCAAAACTAGCTTATGCTAACGAAATGTCGGCTAAGCCACATGGAATAGTTAATGCGCTATGCCCCACCAGGGGGCATATCTAGGGTATGCAAATTATACACATTCGTACGTGTACATTGATAGCTCAATTCGATTCAGGACACACTTGGAGAAAAGTGATTTCCCTAATAAATCGTCATTTCATGCACCGGGCGCCAATTTACAATAAAATGCTTACCACAATCATTTCATCCGGGCAAGTATTGTAGTTGCAGAATGTACAAAATGTTTTATGGGTGTAAATTCTTCGCAACGATTCCGCAGGGAGCCGAAAACGGATACGAAAAGTATTCTATCCTAGAAATAGATTACATACTCGTATATAAAACTACCAATGTACACTACAGATATTCTCCCTATTCACATGGGTGAGGATAGGACAGGTTGCACTAAATTCATCAACTCAGGGTTAAACCGAGCCCCAGAACTGATGGTCACAAGGGAATGTTAAACTTAACCCGACATGCAGCGTGTGCTGAAATGTGAACACGAAAGGCGGCATAAGCTTCCTTCAACATATGGGGTCCATGCAAATAGAAATATGTACTGAGAATTCTTGTGGACTATGTGATTGTTCATTGCGGTTTTACCGAGAGTGTGTCTTGGAAAAGTGCTGCTTTGCCCGAGTCCACGATGAATTGCAATCATTTGTCCAAAGCATTTTGCAGACAGCCAGTTTATACCGAAATACTTCTCGTCTCTGTTGACAGTTGAGTGTATTTTATGTCCTTTCTAAAAACTAGTTGCAGACGGAGGAACGTTTTAGAGGGCATACACCCATAGTCTAGGCCAGTGGTACACCATACCCATGTCCAACAAAGTGCAAACGCCCTGCATGCTTTGGTATAGCAGGTTCTATGAGAATATGTCCAACATCGGAGTCACTCATCGGACTGGCATCGCCGCATATTTATATAAGGTAATCTGTGGCACTCAATGCTCTCAGAAGCAAGCGAAAGCGGACATGGAAACATGAGGTGACCGCGTTTATTGATCTGCTAGAGATAAAGATCCTATGTCAATCACATTAACACCTTGCGAATCATCATCGTACAATGCACTCAGTACTTCACTTACTTTTTATCGATTTCCCAACATTTCTCTTCTTATATAAGTATTAAATTTTGAACTAGCTTCATGTAAACTGCTTGAAGTCTGCTTATAAGCGAGTTCTTTCAAATGACACCACAAAAAATCATCCAGAGGATTTAAGTCAGGAAATCGGCCTGGCCCTCTTACTGGTCCATAACGCCCTATCCAGCATCAATGATATTCATTGCTCAAGAGAGTCGTCCTGTCCTTGAGTTATGCGGAGGTGCCGAAACTACATAGTGCTTCGTACATACAGTGGGATATCATTGGCAGCCCATCCCACAGAAATGACTTATAGCCTGTAATGAACAAATGTAGGACACCAAAGTGTCCATGGAGACGGAGTAGAGGTTTGCCGAAGTGACCGTGAAGGTCCGGCAGCACCATCTGACGAAAACTACTCAGCTTGATGGCGGCGGCACGAGTTTGCTGCAGCTCAATGACCGGAGATGTGGGCGAGGTTTTTTACCCTCTTGCTTCCCCTTACCGTTAGCATTCTGAAAATAATCTCGTGCTTTAAGGTACACAAGCACACACACAGGTACCAAAGCTCTCACGACCTTAAAAAAAAATAGCAAAAAAAAAGAAACTACATAAATTTACACATTTGTAAATTCGTCATTTGTAAATTCGTCGTCGAATGAGACGGTCGTGTTTTCTGACAGCGCAAACTTACTTCGTGATTTAACTAAGTTGAATTGCCTTTTCGAGCGTTTTGCACAAAACGATGCGAATAAGAGAGGCTGTTTCCCCGGATAACCTGTTGCGGAACAGAATCAAACTATTAAAACAGGTGGACGACATGTCTACAAATCGATTTCAAATTCTGACCGACTTGGCCGATAACGCTGAATCATCCGAATCTACTGAACCGGCTGTCAAAAAGGTAAAGTGCCCCCCAATAGTTTTACCCTCGCTGCAGCGCCCCACATTGGATACCATGTTGGCTGAGCTTAACATCAACGAATTCTCGGTACAAAATACTTCTACGGGATTGAAAATCTTAGTAACCAACCTCGAAGACTATGAGTGTACTATGAAACATCTCAAAGATAAAATGGTCCACTTCTTCACCTATCGGCGATCCGATAAAAGACCATTTAAATTAGTAGTATCTGGCTACAATGACGTGGATGTCAAAATATTACCCAGCTTAAAAATGAAAAATGGAACCACCAACTAGCTAGACTTAAAAAAATGATAATCAGATTTGGAAGCTCAAGAAAATATTTAATCATAGCTCACAAATGCCGCCACTAATGGGGACAAATTCTCTGATCTTTGATAACCGAGATAGGGCTCAAATGATAGCCAAACACTTTCTTGATATACATAAGTCAAGCTGTCATCTGGGTACCACGACAACAAAACAAACTGTTGAGAATTCCATTCGTAGATTAACCGACCTGACTACGGAATCATTGGAATCATATCTATGTACGTACCCCAAGGGAAATCCAAAAAATCCTGAAAAGCTTAAAAAACAACAAAGCCCCTGGACACGACAATATTAGCAATCAATTAATTAAGAAATTTCCCAAGAAGTGCCTTGTATTACTTAATTTTATAATCAATTCTTGCCTAAAAAATGCATATTTCCCTAGTTCCTGGAAGTACGCTATCGTACTTCCAATCGCTAAAGCCGGAAAAAATCCGAGATCACCACAAAATTACCGACCAATCAGCCTACTGCTGACTCTAGGGAAAGTACTCGAAAAAGTTATTTTGTCCCGGCTAAATAATGTTGTTAATTCGGCAAATATTATTCCTGCATTTCAATTTGGGTTCCGTGCTGGTTATTCTACTACTCACTAAGTTCTTAGGGTAAATAAAAAAAAATAAAAAAATAAAAGGTTTTGCCGATAAAAAATCAATTGGCCTCGTATCGCTGGATATTGAAAAGCGTTCGACACGGTCTGGCACGATGGACTAGTGCACAAATTGATGACTCTTAGCTTCCCAGTATATTTAATCAAGCTAATAAAAAGTTTCCTCGCAAATCGTACCTTCGCCGTTAAAGTCGGTGAAAAACTTTCCGAGGTTAACGAAATTACAGCGGGTGTACCTCAAGGTTCTTGCCTTAGCCCGACTCTTTTTAATATCTATACAGCTGACATCCCCAAATCCAATGACTGTGAGATTGCCCTTTTTGCAGACAATATGTGCATATTCACATGCTCTTAAAATCCCGAAGAAATCGCTGCCGCTCTAGAATACCAGTTAGAACTATTATACCAGTACTATCACCGCTGGTAAATTAAAATCAACCAAGCTAAAACCAAAGCTATGTATTTCTCTAGAAAGTGGAGTATGAATAAACTACCAACCAGCAATCTTAATTTCCTTGGGCAGCAAATTCCCTGGAACGATGAAATCATATACCTAGGTGTTAGTTTAGACAAAAAATGACCTTCTCTAAACGCGTTGACCATATCCTCTCTTAGGTCTCAAAAGCAACCTATGCACTACAGCCCTTCCTAAAGAAACACTCCAAGCTCTCAATAGTGAACAAGACTTTAATTTTTAAAATTGCTATTCAGCCCATAATCTCATACTGCATCCCTGCTTGGGGACAGTGTGCCAAATGCCATAAAACCAAAATCCAAGTTGCACAAAATCGAATCCTTAAGATGATCACGAAAAAACCTCGCTTTTTCTCAACACGTGAACTATTGTACATTAAATTACTAATATTTTAACAATATCCGAACTGGCCAGGAAAAGGTCCTCAACTTTTGAATCAAGATACATTTCAAGTGATGATACAAACATTAGCTCCTTATTTAATTAATTAAATATAATTAAAATACTTCATACTTAATAAGTACTTGTAACTAATACTAGATAGTAAGTAGATGTAGGTTAGGATTAAGTTAGGTGTAAGGAAAAATAAAAATACACGCAATTTTTTTTTTTAATTTTCCTTGAATTACATTATTATTATGTTAGATTACTTAAAAAAAATTAATTGTATTAACTAATCATACAAAATATAGTAGCGAAGACTCCACGAGTCTGCACTCTAACTTACTTGTTAACTCCACTGTAGATACTTTTAATATTAGTAAACAATAAATTGAATTGAACTGAAATAAAGGTAATGGCCGGTGACCGGCTCATGTACCTCGACACTGCTCAGAGTCGAGGTGCAATGGACCCTGGGCTCTAAATAATGAAAAAAAGATATTATCAAATTCAACCTACACAAGAGAGAAAAACAAATCATGGAGGAAGATATTGAAATACATTGGTTCAAATGTTTTTTGTTTTAACGTAGTAACCTTTAACGTAGTAACCTTGGATTTATTATAAAAAATGAAAAATACAAATGTCAAGTTTAGTCTCCTATTTTCTCTCGTTCAATAAACATATTAAATAATCACAGGCCTACAATGGTTTTCCTCTCTATGATCTGAGTAACTTTTTTTATAGTTTTTGATGTGCTGATTTCGAGAAAAATAATAAAAAAATTCCATCACGTCAGGATTATTTGATATTAAATATTTAAGATTTTATTTAAAATTGTCGGGGCGTGTACATTTGAAAAGCTGTAAAACTTTATTAAATTAGTTCAGACTAACTTTTAACGCATTTTATTACTTTTACGGGACAAACAAATTAGTTCTATTTCGTAATTTGTTAATTACTAGCTAATAAGTACAGGTGATTCGCATTTACCACGTCGTAAACAGGTCATTTTAGGCTCATTTAGTAATGAGCTAACTAATATACGATCATTAGGTGAAATTACTTTATTGTTGTGAATATTACTAGGAGAGGGTATAATGCTTACCTGCATTACATTTTTTGTATAAGTACTAAGACTGATTTCGAAAATTAACAGTCAATGTGCACATCTTGCAACGTAAACTTTAAAATGTCATCGCGAAGTTGTTTAAATTCTCCAGACGGTTTCTGCTATATTTGCGGGAAATTTATGGTGATAAAACAACGAATAACAGACTTTGTGGAAAATGTTTACAAGAGTTATTTTGGACATATCATCAGTAACCAGGACAAGTCTTGGACTCCTCATAAAGTATGCTCGACCTGTTTACTAGAACTTCGGAAATGGTAAAAGGGCAGAAAAATAGCTTCAAGGTACTTTCGCCTATGTTATGGAGGGAGCCTAGAGACCACGTCGAAGATTGTTACTTTTGTTGCTGTAATGTCACTGGACGCAATTCAAAAAATAAAAAAGACATAAGCTATCCAAATGTATCATCAGTTACGCCTGCAGTTTTCAGGGATTCAGAAATAGCGCAGCCCCCGTATCCCGTCATACAAAGAGAGATTCTACCAGTGAATTAAATGACCGGAATGTATCTCAATCTGATCCTGAATTTCATATAGATTTTGATGAGTGCCAGCTATTTTCGCAGCCAGATTTAAACGATTTGACGAGAGATTTGAACCTCCCCAAAGATGCAGCTGAACTCCTCGGATCACGATTACAAGAAAGAAATATGCTTGCTCCTGGTACTTATGGTATTTAGTATACTGTAAAGATATCCCCGGCTTAGTGAAGACGTTCGACATTGAATACGATCCCAGCGACTGGAGATTGTTTATTGACTCGTCAAAAAGAAGTTTGAAAGCAGTCCTTCTACATAATGGTAATACGTATGCCACACTACCTGTTGCACATTCTGTCCATTTAAAAGAATGTTATGAAAATCTAGAAAAGCTTTTGGCTAATATAGCTTACGAACAGCATAGTTGGATGGTTTGCGGAGATTTTAAAATTATAGGCATGCTACTGGGCCAACAAGGTGGTTACACGAAATACCCGTGCTTTCTTTGCGAGTGGGATAGCCGGAATAGAGAACAGCACTGGACCAAAAAGGAATGGCCTCCTAGAAGTTAACTAACCCCCGGAATCAAAAACGTAGTTAAACAGAATTGTTTGCCGCCTTTACACATCAAATTGGGTATAATGAAGCAGTTTGTGAAGGCTTTAAATAAAGATGGCGAAGGTTTCAAATATCTACATTCAGTTTTTCCATCGTTATCAGAAGCTAAATTAAAAGAAGGAATTTTCGTCGGCCCTGAGATAAGAAAATTGATGTCGGAGGAAAACTTTGACGAAAAACTCAATGATGTCGAGTTACAAGCATGGAAATCCTTTAAGGAAGTGGTGCAAAACTTTTTGGGGAACAATAAAAGCTCCAACTATAAAGAAATTGTAGCCAAAATGATAACGAATTTGGGTATAATGGGCTGTAATATGAGCATTAAACTTCATTTCCTGAATTCACACATTGAATACTTCCCAGAAAATCTGGGAGCCGTTAGCGAAGAACAAGGCGAAAGGTTTCACCAAGATTTGAAAGAACTTGAAACCAGGTATCAAGGGAGATGGAATTCCACCATGATGGCGGACTATTGTTGGTTACTGAAGCGCGACGATCCAAACCGGAAATTTAAGAGAAAATCTCACAACAGAAGCTTTGTGGAAAAAAGGGCCAGGTTCCATTAACAAAATTGATATGTATTTGGCCTACAACTTAATAATGAGACTTTTTTTAGAGATGGCAACACCGATAAACCAATGGTAGTCCATCTTTGACATACATACCATTTGAAGTTTGTATTCATAAGCTGTCAATGTCAGTATAAACATTTCGTGTTGATTGTTGACAACGTATTTTACCGGACCATGGAAAGTTTCGAAAATTCACGAAAAAAACAACATTTGCGGGAAGTTTTACTTGGACATTATTTTGCTAAGAAGACTGCAGCTCAGAGTCATAAATTGCTCGTGGAAGTTTACGGTGACGATGCTTTTTCGCGTGCACAGTGTTTTCGGTGGTTTCATCGGTTCAAAAATGATAATTTCGACATTACCGACGAAGAGCGACCTGGCCAGCCAAAAAAGTTTGAAGACGAAGAATTGACGAAATTACTCGAAGAAGATTCGTGCCAAACTCAAAAAGAGTTGGCAATTTCGTTGGAAGTGACTCAGCAAGCCATATCGAAGCGGTTAAAATCACTGGGAATGATCCAAAAGCAAGGCCACTGGGTTCCGTACGAGTTGAAGCCAAGAGATGTTGAGAGGCGCTTTTGCATGTGCGAACAACTGCTTCAAAGGCAAAGACGGAAGGGTTTTTTGCATCGTATTGTGACCGGCGATGAAAAGTGGATTCATTATGATAACCCAAAGCGAAAGAAATCATGGGGACCGCCCGGGCACCAATCAACATCGACCGCGAAGCCAAATATTCATGGTTCCAAGCTTATGCTCTGCATTTGGTGGGACCAGATCGGTGTTCTTTATTATGAGCTGCTAAAACCGAATGAAACCATTGACGGGCAGCGCTATCGACTGCAATTGATGCGTTTGAGTCGAGCATTGCGTGAAAAACGGCAACAATTTGCTGAAAGGCACGACAAAATAATTCTTCAGCATGACAATGCTCGCCCTCATGTTGCGCAAGTCGTGAAAACGTACCTGGAAACAACCAAATGGGAAGTGCTACCCCACCCGCCGTATAGCCCTGACATTGCTCCATCCGATTACTATTTGTTCGCTTCGATGACTCATGCGTTGGCTGATCAGCACTTCACTTCATATGAGGATACTAAGAACTGGCTCGATTCATGGATAGCCTCGAAACCCCAAGATTTTTTTCGCGACGGAATTCGTAGACTTCCCGAAAGATGGGAGAAAGTTATCGCTGCTGACGCTTTTCTGAAAAATCTGGAGGTGATGGAAAAAAACTGAGTTCATATTCGTAATCAGCGTATCAAAATACCCCAAAATCAGTTGTCAGATTCTAGAGAGGACGTCATGACCTTCAATTTGCAGGCCTGTGAATCGAATTATTAACTGCATTTATGATTTCACGGATTGGGAATCTGAAATAAAACAAATAACTTCAACAGAAGAAAATAAGACATCAAGGAAATCCAATTATCTTAGTAAATATTTTACATAAATAATAATACAGTCTTACGGCCGAAATCTTCGATGGCCACCGCAAACTCCAAAGAAACAGAAACTCAGTATTTAGCAATGCACAACTAAGTTTAATCATAACCAACAAAACAAGCTTGCCGAATGTATGATACCCTTTGCTTTGAATTATGGTGCATTTGACACTTTGAAATTAGTAGTAAAATTTGTTCCGATTTTACTGTTCCTATTCAGTAATGTCATTTGTCGGTGAATATGATCGAAGAGTATGAAATTTGGTAAAAATATCTTCAGAAATAAAAAAAGTTTTTCCAACAAAAACTTGCTTTTGGAACGGTCGTTCCTATGACAGCTCTATGATAGAGTAGCCCGATTTAGATAAAACTCGAGAATGTGATTCGCAAAAAGATACTATTGGATTATGTGAAATTTAAGAGAGATATCTTTAGAAATAAAAAAATTTTTCTCACAAAGACGGACTTTTGGACGGCTCGTTCCTGTGGCAGCCATATGACGTAGTGGTCCGATTCCATTGGTTCCGACATATTTACAGCAATCTTATATGTTGTCATTTTTGTTTGCTTGACAGTTTAAGCGATACATTTGGAGTTGGTTAGCGATCAATCGACACAGACGTTCATAGCAGCATTTCGTCGTTTTGTAAGCCGAAGAGGATTATGCTCCCATATATGTATTGTATATAGTGATTGCGGGACAAACTTTGTCTTAGCCAGTTGGGAATTCGAAAATATGTTTAAGAGAAATCGAGCAAGGAATTAAGCAACAATGGAATTACATGGCATTTTAACCCTACATCAGCACCACATTTCCGAGGTCTCCAGGAGGCTGGAGTGAAGTCCACTAAATACCACCTCCGAAGAGTAGCTGGAAACGTCTGCCTCACATACGAGGAATTGAACACGGTTCTAACAAAAATCGAGGCTTGAGTTACACGCTGGGTTAATTGCCTTCGATCAAGTTGTGATATCCGTATATTCAGGTCCGATAAATTATCTTCCGGTGCCTAAGCAATATGTCACCGATTAAAAAGTTGCCCGGAGTCAAAGCGTTCAAATCGGAAGGATCATTATTGATTCGGCACAGCGGGCGGGAGTTTAAGCAAGTCTCGATTTTTGTTAAGACCGTGTCCAATTCCTCGTATGTGAGGCATACATTTCCAGCTACTCTTTTTTATTTCTTATTCATTATCCTATATACTTCTCTTGTCGTTTTTGGAAAGCAGAGGAACCTTATGATCGCATTTTGGAAAGCAGTAAACTTTATGATCGCTTTTTTTTTTAAGAACTACATATGTATTTATTGTCAATTCTTCGCACAAAGTCAGTATGTGTGCGTTATTTTTTTCATGATACCCTTTGCGGATGTAATAGGGTATATTAACTTTGTCATGAAATTTTCAAGGCACAGAAGGAGGCATATCCGACCATATAAACTACAATATATATGTATATTCTTGGTCAGTATGATGAGACGAGTCGATTAAGCTTTGTCCGTCTGTCTGTCTGGTTCTATGCAAACTGGTCCCTCAGATTTAAAGCTATCGAGCTGAAATTTTGTACAAAGCCTTCTTTCTATTGTACGCTGTAAATATGTGGGAACCAACGGAATCGGACCACTACGTAATATAGCTGCCATAGGAACGACCGGTCCAAAAATTCGTCTTTTTGTTTCTGAAGATATATTTTTCAAATCTCACACTAATTAACAGTATCTTTAGTTAAACCACATCCCCGAATTTAGTTGAAATTAAACTACCCTATCGTATAGCTGACATAGGAATGACCTTTCCAAAACGCAAATTTTTGCTATTTTAGAAAAACTTTTCTATTTCTGAAGATATCTTTACGAAATTTCATATTATTCAACCATATTGACTAAACCATGTTAATAAATTTCGTTGAAATCGGCTCACTATCTCATATACCTTTCATAGGAACAGTGAAATCGGAACAAGTTTTACTACTAATTTCAAAGTGGCGAATGCACCAGGAGTCACAACGAAGGTATGAAGATGCATATTTTGTTTTGAAATACTTTTGCGCTGGTGTAAACATTAAGAGAATTTCGAAAAGAACTGTTTAATAGATAGCGAAATGTTGATAATAAAAATTGAAACATAATAGTACGTTTACGCTGGACTCGAAATCTCGTTAAATGGGATTTTGGCAAAATCTCCGTGAAATCCGACGGATTTCGCATACATTTTTTTGCCAAACGAAATCTTGATACTTAGCAAGGATGATGAAATCCTCCTGAAATCGCGATTGAAATCCTGATTTGACATCATCATCATCGTGGCGCGACAGCCCGACGTCGGGCCTTGGCCGCCTGGATCATTGTCCTCCAATTATCTCGGTCACGTGACCGCGTCCTCCAATTTTGGGAGCCCAGCAGCTTCGCGGCGTCCACACCTACTGAGCTCTCCCAACGAGATCTCGGTCGTCCTCGCAGTCTCGCTCCGTCGACTCGTTCTGCATTCATTACTCTCTTAGGCATGCGATCATCGTCCATTCTTTGTACATGCCCTGCCCATTGAAGTCGTTGTAGTTTGACGATTTTCGAGACTTGCAGCTCATCGTACATTTCATACAACTCATGGTTGTACCGGATGCGCCATTCATCTCGATCGCAAACAGCCCCGAAAATTCGCCGTAGAACCTTACGTTCGAAAGTGTCTAGCATGTTTTCGGAGGCTTGAGTTAGGGTCCATGCTTCGCAGCCATAGCATAGCACTGGTCGTATAATGGTTTTGTACACGCGGAGCTTCGTGTTTCTGTGCACATGTTTCGATTTCATTATGGGGAGAACCGAGAAAGAAGTCTTATTAGCTAACTGAATCCGTCGTTTGATTTCGTCAGTTTCGTTGGCGTCCCTTGACAGGTTGCAGCCCAGGTAAATGAAGTTGTTCACGAACTCGATGTTGAGGTCCCCGACATTGATGCTCGGTTGTGCAGGAGTCCTTGTCACCGATTGCATCATTATTTTAGTTTTACCCTCGTTAATACGTAATCCAACTTCCTTTGCAGCGGTATCGAGCGTATGCAGAAGTTCTTCTGCGTCAGCCAATCTTCGGGACATGATGTTGATGTCGTCGGCGTACGCTGCTAATTGTGTCGACTTGATGAGCAGCGTCTTGCTGTTGTCCATATTCATGGCCCGAATAACGTATTCCAGTGCTAGGTTGAAGAGCGTCGGAGCCAGTCCATCGCCCTGTTTCAAACCAGTGCGTGTTTCAAATAGATCAGTAAGTCTATTCTGGATCCTGACTTGTGAGACGGAGTTGGTCATCGTCATCTTTGTCAGTTGCACTAATTTTGCTGGTATACCAAATTGCAGCATGATGTTGTACAGTACTCCACGATCGATACTGTCGTATGCCTGCTTGAGGTCGACAAAGATTTGGTATACGTTTACGTTGTATTCCCAGCACCTCTGGAGTATCAGTTTGACTGAGAAGAGCTGATCGGTTGTGGAGCGACCAGGTCTGAAACCGCTTTGATATTCGCCAATGACTCGTTCTGCGTACGGTTTTATTCTATTTTCCAGAATTTTCGTCAAAATTTTATAGGACGTACAAACTAGTGAGATGCCCCTGTAATTCTCACACCGCAATTTATCTCCCTTTTTATGGATTGGACAGATGATGCTTCTGCGCCAATCGTCTGGGATCTCCTCGTTCTCCCATACTCGCAGGAGCAATTGATGTATGGCATCAACTAGACTCGTTCCACCGAATCTTAGCAGTTCAGCTGGGATCTCGTCAGCGCCCGGCGCTTTATTTCGTTTTAGTGACCGCAACGCGAGATCAACTTCCTCTACTGTCGGGGGTTGAATGGGTGGGCCTAGATCAACAATATCATCGGGAGCTTCCTGTGTGGGGATGGTCGGTTTAGAAGCTCTTCAAAATAAGAGGCCCATCGTTTGTTAATACCATCGGTGTCGCTGATGATGTTTCCATCCTTGTCCTTACAAAGGCTAGTCCTGGGTTGGTAGCCGTTCTTAATTGTATTTACTAGTTTGTACGCTTGTCTGGTGTTCCTATTAGCTAAGTTTTCGTTTATGTTCAGCAACTGCTCGTCAAAGTATTTACGTTTCTTACGTCTAATTATTCTATTCGATATTCGCCGTAGCTCGTCATATTTTTCTCTTCTGGCTCTGGTTCCTCGTTGAATCCATTGTCTGTAGGCCTCGTTTTTCGCGTCAAGTGAATTTTTGCATTCTTCGTCGAACCAGTCATTTCGCGCTCGCCGGGCTTTATATCCGACGACCTTCTCTGCGACATCCTTGATGGTACCCTTGAGTTCTTCCCAGAACCCATGGACGCCTGTGTTGCTGATGTTGTGTAGCATAGGTGATAGTTTTTCCTCAAGGGCGGTAGTATACGCCACCGCTGTAGCATCACTCAAGAGCTTATCAACCGCAAAGATTTTGGGAGGGCTGAATCTTGACTGGTGCACTGAGGAAATTCTACATCTGTAGGTCGTCTTCACCAAGTGATGATCTGAGTCGCAGTTTGCTCCTCGATAGGAGCGGACATCCATGACACTAGACGCCCATCTCCTGCAAATGATTGATTTGATTTGACATGGTAATGCTTAAAATTCTATCGTGGTGAATATTCGAGTGACAGTTAAAAATAAATATTTAATTGTCAACTGTCAAGTCCAGCGTAAACGTACTATGAACTTGACTATTAATTGACATAAAAACCCAATTTAATTTATTAATTGTCAAATGAAATCTGAAAAGTATCAGCGTAAACACTTTCGGGATTTCGGAGCCAGCTATTCGAAATCCGCGATTTCAAGTCCAGCGTAAGCGTACTATAATGCAATTTAGCAAAGTGTTCGGGAAAAAAAACTACACCATAAATAAAATTAATTATTTATATCATGTTGTTTAATAAAAAAAAGTATAAAATGGGATCGATTTCTAATCGCTGAGAATGATTCCAATTACAGAGATATGTTATTAGATAACCGAAAAAAACATAAATATAGTCTTCCGGTCCGAGTTAAAGCGATGCTTTGCATGTGCTAGCGTGTCCAAAGAATCGTAGATTTTCCGCTCCGATTCGATCGAGTCGGTTTAAAAGGGTTTTTTAAAAATCAATTTTCGGCTATAACTAGTTAAATCGATTGTCGGTTCTCCTAGAACCGATATTCGGTTCTTTCTTGGACCGGTCGGGTCGATTCCTGTTAGGAACCGGTTCCGCGGACCCGGTTCCACGGTTCTGTGCAACACTATCGCTAACCAACTCCAAATGTATCGCTTTAACAGTCAGGCAAACGAAAATGACTATAAATCCTTAATACGTCTTTTGTCCTCGACCGCTTCTCATTTTCAAACTAATAGGGCCACAATCTACCCCTGTGTGGGTGAATGGTCGTGAGGGACTTACTTTAGCGCTGGGAAGGTTCACCATCAACTGTTCGTATGTTTTCGCCTTTTGTTTATAGCAGATTACACAGCGTTGCACAAACTGATTAATCGCTCTTCTTGCATCTATAATCCAAAATTAAGTTCTACGGCATTTGCTGTTAGCCGAATACCACCATGCATTGTGGTCACATGATACTTCCTTATAAGTAGTGTTGTCAATGTGTGCTTCTTAGGAAGAATTATCGGATGTTTGCATTCAAATGGTGCGTTTGCGTTTTCCAACCGTCCTCCCACTCTTAACATTGCATTCTTGTCTAAAAAAGGGGCCAGCTTTCATATTCTACTTTTCTTGTCTAATGGGATCTCTCGTTCTAGGTTATTAATTACTTTCGAAAATGTAGTGCGCTGATCGTGTTTAATCCAAAATGTTAAGGCTGTTTCCAATTCATTTGCGTTCAAATTCTGTTTTTTTCCTTTCAACGATGAATAGAACCGGAGGCAGTATGCAGTAACGCATATGAGACGCGGAAAAGAAGAATACTTTTCCAAAAGTACCTATATATCTCTTGCCTCAGCATCTTTGTTGATGTTTACACAAGTAATCAGGGTTGATTTCGTAATTTCTAATTTGGTAGGTGGTGTAGATTCTAGTTGCGGCCAGTTCGCACTACATCCTCTTAGCCATATTGGCCCTGTCCACCATAAACCCTTTCTCAGTATTTCTTGCGGTCGCATTCCTCTTGACGAAAGGTCGGCAGGGTTTTATTTTGAAGGGACATAACGCCATGTAATGTCCTTTGTCATCATAATCATCGTCGCGCGACAGCCCGACGTCGGGCCTTGGGCGATTACATTGTTGTCCTCCAATTATCTCCAACTATCATGTGACCGCGTCCTCCAATCTTGAAAGCCCAGTAGTTGAGCGGCGTCCACATAAACTGAGTTCTCCCAACGAGATCTCGGTCGTCCTCGCAGTGCCGCTCCGTCGACTCGTCGTGCGTTCATCACTCTCTCTGGCATGTGATCATCGTCCATTCGTTTGACATGCCCTGCCCATTGAAGTCGTTGTAGTTTGACGATTTTCGAAACTTCCAGCTCATCGCACAGTTGTACCGGATGCGCCATCCATCGCAATCGGAAACAGCCCCGAAAATTCGCCGTAGAACCTTACGTTCAAAAGTGTCTAGCATGTTTCCGGAGGCTTGAGTTAGGGTCCACGCCTCGCAGCCATAGCATAGCAATGGTTGTATAATGGTTTTGTACACGCGGAGCTTCGTGTTTCTGTGCACATGCTTCGATTTCATTATGGGGAGAACCGAGAAAAAAGTCTTATTAGCTAACTGTATCCGTTGTTTGATTTCGTCAGATTCGTTGGCGTCCCTTGACAAGTTGCAACAAAGGTCGTTCACGAACTCGATGTTGAGGTCCCGCACATTGATGATCGGTTGTGCAGGTGTCCTTGTCGTCGATTGCGTCATTATTTTAGTTTTACCCTCGTTGATGCGTAGTCCAACTTCTTTTGCAGCGGTATCGAGCGCATGCAGAAGTTCTTCTGCGTCTGCCAATCTTCGGGACATGATGTTGATGTCGTCGGCGTACGCTGCTAATTGTGTCGACTTGATGAGTAGCGTGTTGCTGTAGTTCAAATTCATAGCCCGAATAGGGTATTCTAGTGCTAGGTTGAGTTGAAGAGCGTCGGTGCCAGTCGATCGCACTGTTTCAGACCAGTCCATGTTTCAAAGTTTCAAATAGATCAGTAAGTCTATTATGGATCCTGACTTGTGAGACGGAGTTGGTCATCGTCATCTTTGTCAGTCGCACTAATTTGGCCGGTATTCCAAATTGCAGCATAATGTTGTACAGTACTCCACGGTCGATACTGTCGTATGCCTGCTTGAAGTCGACAAAGATTTGGTATACGTTTACGTTGTATTCCCAGCACTTCTGGAGTATCAGTTTGACTGTAAAGAGCTGATCGATTGTGGAGCGACCAGGTCTGAAACCGCTTTGATATTCACCAGTGATTCGTTCTGCGTCCAGTTTTGTTTTATTTTCCAAAACTTTCGTCAAAATAGGACGTAAAAACTAGTGATATGCCCCTGTAATTCTCACACCGCAGTTTATCTCCCTTTTTGTGGATTGGACAGATGATGTTTCAACGCCAATCGCCTGGGATCTCCTCGTCCTCCCACACTCGCAGGAGTAACTGATGTACGGCATTAGCTAGACCCGTTCCACCGAATTTTAGCATTTCAGCTGGAATCTCGTCAGCGCCCGGCACTTTATTTCGTTTTAGTGACCGCAACGCGAGATCAACTTCCTCTACTGTCTGGAGTTGTATGGGTGGGCCTAGATCGACAATATGGTCGAGAGCTTTTTGAGTGGGGATATTAGATGGTAGGTTCAGAAGCTCTTCAAAATAAGAGGCCCATCGTTAGTTAATGCCATCGGTGTCGCTAATGATGTCTCCATCCTTGTCCTTAGAGGGACTAGTCCTGGGTTGGTCGCCGTTCTTAATTGTATTTGTTAGTTTGTACGCTTGTCTGGTGTTCCTATTAGCTAAGTTTTCGTTTATATTGAGCAACTGCTCGTCAAAGTATTTACGTTTCTTACGTCTAATTATTCTATTCGATATTCGCCGTAGCTCGTCATATTTTTCTCTTCTGGCTCTGGTTCCTCGTTGAATCCATTGTCTGTAGGCCTCGTTTTTCGCGTCAAGTGAATCTTTGCATTCTTCGTCGAACCAGTCATTTCGCGCTCGCCGGGCTTTATATCCCACGATCTTCTCTGCGACATCCCTGATGGTACCCTTGAGTTCTTCCCAGAACCCATAGACGCCTGAGTTGCTGATGTTGTGCAGCATTGGCGATAGTTTTTTCTCAAGGGCGGTAGTATACGCCACCGCCGCAGCATCACTCAGCTTATCAACCCCACAGATTTTGGGAGGGCTGATTCTCGATTGGTGCACTGAGGAAATTCTACATCTGTAGGTCGTCTTCACCAAGTGATGATCTGAATCGCAGTTTGCTCCTCGATAGGAGCGAACATCCATCACACTAGACGCCCATCTCTTGCAAATAAGGACGTGATCAATTTGGTTGACGGTATGTGCGTCTGGAAATTTCCAGGTCTGCTTGTGAATGCGTCGATGCGGGAAACACGACTAGATTCCTGCTGCAGGCGAAGTCGATAAGTCGCTGGCCGTTGTTGTTACATTCTTCATGGAGACTATGACCTCCAGTGTTCCCCCGGTGCCAACTTTCATTTCCGACTTTCGCGTTAAAGTCTCCTAGCAGCAATTTGACGTCATTTGTTGGAAGTGGGTCGAAGAGAGTCTCAAGGCGGGCGTAGAACTCGTCTTTTGCTGTGTTTTCTTTAACTTCAGTGGGGGCATGCACATTGATGAGCCAGAGATTGAAGAATCGAGTCTTAGGGGGCTACACCAGTGTGAGACTTTCAAAAAAAAAAATTTTTTTTTTGGTTTTTGTCTTTAACAACAGTTTATACTTATATATAGAATATCCTGTATAAATTTCAAGGCCGTATCTCTAATACTCCCCGAATGGCAGCCTTCTAAAGAGCAACCGCTCGCAGCTATAAAATACTCCATCTGTCTGGGTCTTTCGGCATCATTGACGGTATATAATTAGGAGGGGCCACTATTTAAGGTAGAAATACATTTATAGGGCCATTTGAAAGCAGGGTTGCCATTTAAAAGGTATTCTAGAGTCGTTCAACGCAGTTCGTTAGTTAAATCTTTAACGCGTTTTTCTCGAAATGAGATTTTTCAAATTTGCTGCCATTGTAACTCAAAGAACAATTATCTGATTGACTTGGAACTTGTGCTGGGTACTATTAAATATACAAAGGTTCAAGCTGCATTTTAAGGCAAAATTCATATTTACTCTACAAGGACGTGGGATATTTTTAATTGGATGAAAATAGACGATCGACGATTGAAAAAACGACCATTTTATAGGCAAGAAAACAGATTTTTTTTTCATACCTACGCCATTTTGTTAGATTTTGATATTTTTCAAAAATCCTACATCATTGTGCAGGAAATACCTTCCAGTTTAGCGGCATTTTTTTCTTTTTTTTTTTGTTTTAGCTACTCAATCGGCCGGAGTCATGTCAGCAGTAGAGGAACTTTTTTTTGGGGGGGGCGTCCAAATCCAGCGCATAAGTCACTCGGATTCCAATAGTTTTCTATAGAAAAATTATGTAATATAAGAGAAATATGTATAGCCAAATATGTTTTTCATTTTCCGAACCATTTAATTGAGTATTTTTCTTCCAAAAAATTCCCGAAAATCACTCAATTTTTCAGCGTTCACACTGGTATAGCCCCTTAATGCGAATCGCACACAGCCGTTCATTTATGTGTTTGAAGTCAGTAATGTGTGGCTTGAGGTGATTGTTTACTATAAATACTACTCCAAACTCCTTGCGGCGATGGTTTGCCACTTGTAAAAATTGTGTGCGATTTCTTGTCATTGAAATTTTATGTAGTTTTAAAAAAAGATGTCAAATCCCAGATTTTATGATTGGGGAAATGACAAATTTTGATTTTGTTTGGCAGGTCGCGGTTTTTGATGACCATCACAAAAACGATTATATCTCAGAAACGGTTAAAGATATGCCAATTCCATTGGTACCGTTTTCCCTCAAACAACTGCGGAATAACCCCAATCATATATAAACGAAAACTATGTTCCCAAATATAACGCTGCGGATATAATTTCTGAATCTAATTTACTTTTATAACCGTATTTTTCGGATATTGATCCAACTGCAAAAAAACGTTTCGTTTGTACATAATTCAAAATCCATTTGACTGTAAAATGTAGATGCCTATAACTGATATTAAGGTTGACCCAACGCCATCTAGATATACAGGCCTGCGCTCAGCTGATCGTGTATCGCCAAGGCAGTGACTGCACACGACGTCGACGATGTCTCCGGCATGACATATGTTTACAATTGGAATTGCGTCAGACGGCATTTTAGTCCTCTAAAAACACACTTTCTGGTCACTTGCAGCAATTTGGTCGAAGCCGCAGCCACGGGGATCAGTCGCAGAGTATCGTGGAACAGTTCACAACTTGAAAAAATACATCTTTTGACCGCACGACACACTTTCATCGCGCACGTGTTTGTTTTCTCGGATCACTAGATGAAATTTTACTAACAAATAAACACTGAACGCGGAAAACGAAAACTAAACACGGAACGCACAAATACCGGGGACTCGCCGCCATCAGTCGCCGACCACTGGATTGAGGATATGATGGCGTCATCAAGGAAATAATTGCGTAATTTAGCCGTCAAAGTCAGCTGAGTGCAGGCCTGTATATCTATTTAGATGGCGTTGGTTGACCCCATCAGTAAGCGGTTACACTTCGAATTTCCTATCTGGCTCGCTATATTTTAATTTTTTAAAAATCTGGCCCATTTCAACACAAAGAACAAGAAGAAGACACGAGTAAATCACAATGAACATAGCAAAAATTCGTTTGTTTCTAAGAATTGTTTATTCCTTTCTTATTAGTTTCAACATCATCGTCAACATTCTTTTTACCTATGCATGGAAAATCGAACACTTTCTCGCCGCGTCCGAAATTCTCACCATCCGCCAGGGAAGTGGGCAATTGTCTGAAAAAGAAAAATCAAACTCCGTAAATAGCCAAAGTCATATACGAGTAAAATATCGTGTCATACTTGTTCAATGTCTCCGGAAGCAGGAGGCAACAAAACGACCCCGCCAACAGAAGGACACTTAGTACTATCGATGGCAACGGCTTAAAGTACTTGGCTAGATAGATAATGTAGGCACTTAAAAATGTCACGGCATAGCCAGCCAAATGAACGGCTCCGACTCCTTGTCCACGGACAGCAGTTGGAATCAATTCAGTGGCATATTGGGCACTCGACTCGTACGAGATGGAGACTCCTAAGCGAGCAATGAACAACATCGAGGCCAGCAAAAATACATTTTGATTCTGTTGCTGGTATACAATAATAAATCCTGTGGCTGTTGTGAATATGGCACCAAAGAGCAAGGACCCGGATGCCATTCCCTTGCGACCTATGCGATCCTGTAGCAAGATCATAGCCAGAGACGATGGCAGAACTGCTAATGAACTTATGGAGAACATTATAAACGGAGAGAGACCCATTCCTTCCACATTGCGAGAGACTACGTCGTAGCATAGTGTTATGACCATTCTGTGAAGATGGAAAATATGTTTATAGTGGTTCATATGAACATGAAGTAGGCTTAAATTAAACTTACGATTTAAAGAATAAAATCATTGTCAACTTTCGTAATCGTGGTGTCTTGAACATTCCAATAAAGTTATCTTTTTTCTCATCTGCCACGACCTTTTTTCTGTAATAATCCTCAAACTCTTTGAAGACATCGTCTTCGACTTTTCGACCATTGACACTGGCCACCCGTTTCAAGCATTGAGTGGCTCTTTTGAAATCGTTTCTAGTCACCAACCATTGTGCACTTTCTGGCAGAATGAAATAGATCACGACAATGGACGACAGCGGAATCGAGGCCAATGTCAGATAGGATTTCCAATTGCCAACCGAAACAGCTAGCCACGGTGCCGCCACCAATCCTGCGCTGTAAAAAATGCCCGCACAAAGATTTAGGCCGAATGTTCTCATCGAAGGATTCAGGTACTCCATTACTGCAATTTCAGAAGAAGTTTTCATATAAACTGTTTAAGGTTCATAATTATCTTACCTAAAATATACATAAGGCAATAATTTGTATCTGCTGCTAAGCCGGATATCAGACGACATATTCCAAACATGGTGGCGTTAGTTGAGAAAGTCGTCATGAAATCGCCAATAACACCCGATAAATTCGAAATAATAATCGTCGGTAAACGTCCGATATGATCGGAAAGGACTCCATATACCATAGTTCCCACCATCGAGCCAATGAAGAACATAGATTGGCCGACAGTAGATTTGAATGACGACTGGCAGACCCAATTAAGCTGAAAATGTGAAAAGAAAATAAATGGATTAATGGTTTGTAATGGTCACCTTTTTAGGGTTCTGTAGTAAAAACAAAACTCGGTCAAATGTCTGTCCGTCCGTCCTTCCGTCAGTCCATAGAATATCTCACGACCGGCTGAAGTTACAATACATATACGAAATTTTGTAGGAATGTGTAGAAGTTATAATTCGCTGGAGAAAGCGATTCGTCGTAATAGGATGACTTTCAGGGGAGGTCCCCATAGAGGGGAAACGAAGGTCAAAATTTTTTTTTTTCATCTGTTATAAGCAAGTGGAGTATCGTGAGAAAGGAACTACTGAGTACATTCCACTTTTGGCATTTTCATTAAATTTGAAGAAAGGAGAAAAGAGCGAGAGGGCAAAATATCTGATAATAATTTGTTCCATCCCCCCTTGAACTTCCAGACCGTTACACTTAGAAATATGAAAACTTACAGAAAGGTGGCATTTTACTGTCACAAAAAAAATTAAAAATAACGGAATTTTGATATTTTCTCAAAATAGGTTAATAATAGTACATTTTTATAATTGCAGTTAGGACACCCCCGCATCCCCCAAACACATCCGAGGTCAAAAATATTGAAGCTCGACGATAACAAACACCAACACAATGATGAATACATTCCATTTTTGGTATATTCTTTAATTTGAAGAAAGGGGAACAATTGAATTGGCATGTAAGAAACTATATCATGGGTAAGACATTTTAATTATGGTGTTTTTATCCATCTGAGTGGTACCAAGAAGAGCCAGAACCTGATATTTACATGACAAAATAAGCGCTAGCTACAAAACCCTCGGATTGCGAGCGTAGCCCTCCATATTTCGGTTTCATTTTTAAATTAGTATTTCTGTTCCTACAAAAGAAATTTCAATGATATTTTGTTTTAATATACTTTCATTATTATTGCGCTCTATATATTGGTTTTGGGGCGACCGGTAGCGCAGTGTATTGAGGCATCAGTCTCATGTTTGACTACCGGCGTTTCGGGTTGGAGTCCCGTCCACGACGACGTTCGTGGCCATGGATGTGCAGGAGGTGCATCCTGATATCTGCATTCTGCGAAACCAGTTTATGCCAACGAAATGTCAACTGGGCCACATGGAACAGTTGACGCGCTATGCCCCACAGGGGTTATGGCAATTGAGTAAGTGAGTAATATCTTGGTTAGATAACTGGATTCGCATTATTGTTTAAAAATAAATATATTTGAATTTTTATTCACAGCCGGCTTTTCCTTTGCGGAACTTTCCCTCTACTCCCTCTCAGGTTGCTGAGATGAGGTGGAAACCTCGTGTCTTGTTCCGCTATGGGAGACCCCGATTTCCTTGTCGGCCGAGGGATTTCATTGGGTTCATTGTTTCTATGGGTTTAGAGACTAAGGGTGCAAAGCATTTGGGCCCGGAGTGTGATGCATGAGCCGGCGACGGCCACTGCCATCTTTTTAGGGTTTTGTAGAAAAACAAAACCCTTATGAAATCGGCCATGCGTCCGTCCGTCTGTCTGTTTGTCTGTCTGTCTGTCTGTCTATCTGTCTATCCATGAAATATCTCACGAACCGCTGAAGCTACATGCATGAAATTTGGTGAAAATATGTAGAAGTACTATAATTCTCTGGAGAAAGCGATGAGTCGTAATAGGTCAACTTTAAGGGGAGTTCTCCATGGAGGGGAAGTGAAGGTCGAAATTTTTTTTTCGTTTGGTATAGGCAAGTGGGGTATCGTAAGAAAGGTACCGTCGAGTAAATTCCATTTCTGGAATTTTCTTCAAATTTGAAGAAAGGAGAAAAGAGGGAGAGCGCAAAATATGAGGTCAGAGTTTGTCCCACCCCCCTTGCATTTCGAGACCGTTTTACTTAGAAATATGAAAATTTACAGAAAAGTGGCATTTCACTAACATAGAAAACTTAAAATAATGGAATTTTGAAATCTCATCAAAAAAGGTTAATAATAGTACATTTCTATATTTGCAGTTAGCACACCCCTGCACCCCTCAAGCACACCCCAGCTCAAAAATATTGATAGCCAATAATAACCAACTTCATAGGCAATAATATCTCTAAGTTTCATTACAATCACATAATATTGATTAATAGTACATTCAATTAAAGTTAGGCAATTTTACACTATCCATACAAAAAATACACCTACCTACCTCATGCATAGGTGCGAGTACTACTTGCATACTGTTTTTCGTAGAGCTAATTGTAGTTGAACCATTTCTGTAAGGGTAAAGATTGGTGGGAGTTGAAGGAGAAGGGGGGGAGGGGGGGGGGGGGGGGGGGGGTATGCAAGTTTGCAATTTGCAATGTCGTCTTAACATGAATGGTTAAGCATCTCGAATCATCATATCATATCATATCAATCTACAGTACAGTTTCTCGTATTAAAACCTCGGATTGCGGGCGTAGCCCTCTATATTCCGGTTTCATTTATTAATTTTTCTGGGTCGGTGGGACCCAGCTTCATCCTTTGTTTGGTTTATCTACCCCCAAGGCACATGATAGGTACATGTTATCTGTGTGATGGCTGGGGCAACGAGCGGGCAAAAATCCTGCCCACATCTCCCGAACTGAGGTGGAACAAGCATGTGCCACCGATCGACTCGTTGTGGTGCGTTCGCTTCTAGCGCCGCCGGACTTTAACGGATACTTTAGGCAAACTTTCGACTCCGTCCCTATAAAACCTTTTGGTAGCCACCTTCTCTCATTACAGTTTGTAATAATTTCCCAACGCGAATACTAAATACTTCCAGGCGGCCAAGGCCCGACGTCGGGCTGTTGCGCCACGATAATGATGATGAATAATAAAGATGCCAATCGAATCTGAACTGTTTTCTGTCCAACATATCAAAATGTTTCATTAATCCGTAATGTAAAATATATTAAAAATTAAGCAAAATTTGGCGTAACGGTTAGCACGTTTGTCTTCTGTGCACTGGGCCCCTGATTCAGATCCTAGTGAGGGTTGTAATGAACGACTTTTTTGATGATTCGGATTGTCAATTACCAAATGCTTTTCTCAAAATATTTGTCACATTTTGCATCAGGAATTTTCACGAACGACAACTTTGTCGATCTATCTCACTGACGATCGTTGATATTTGCAAACGTTATATTCTGATAAACACTTATGCCGGCACCACATTATGCGGGATTCGCCGAGTCACGAGCAAAAGTTCGCCAAGTGGCGAGCATCTGGTACTTAACCACACTACTTGCGAACTATTGTACTTGCGACTTGACGAGTCCCGAGCAGATGCTCGTAATGACAAGCACCTTGCGGCACTCGCGTCCAGCTATTCATTGAGTGGGCAAATTTTCATGACCGAGAATTTTAAATTGACGATCGTAGAGCCAATGTACAATAGAAATGGCGGAATCACCGTCCGACTTTTGCAATGTACGATGCATTGCAAAAGGCGCTTTTTTGTTGCAAGTTGCTCGCCGAATACCGGGTAGTGTGGTTTGATTACTCAGTAGTTGTAAAGCTTGAAACGGATGCACGGATTTTCCAGTTTTCGTTTAACACTGTGACAAATAAGAATTTAAGAAATCTGTAATGGATAGTGATTCGGAAGTCGTTATTAATTCCGCTGCTTTTGTAGTAATGCCTTGTGCTAGTATTTTATTAAAAACAAAAGAAAAGAAAACCAGGCCTAAGCTTCGCTTCGGCCCGGAGTCCGAAGCGTATATACCCTAGACTTGGACAGACCTAATGGTGACACCAAAAGTAATAATTGGCAACATATGGTCGTTGCATTAAAAATGAGTTTGCCAGTTTATAGGGGAGGTTGGCACTCATTCAGGGAGATCTTGACAATTCTCAAAATCAATTAACTAACCCATTCTGCAAATACTTGTTGAATTTTTCAAGTCGCTAGCTTCATTCCATCCAAAATTATTGCTTATTTGAAGTCTCACTTGTAGGGGAGGTAGGGGTTCCTTGGGTCGGATCTTGCCCATCATTGCCACCAACCAATTAGATCACCCTGCAAACATCCAAACAAAATTTTAAGTCTCTAGCTTCACTCTATCGAAAGTTATCGCTTATTTGAAGTTTCATTTGTAGGGGAAGTAGGGGTTTCGCTGGTCGGATTTTACGTATTTTCAATATTAGCCAACTAGATCCTACTACAAACATTTGGCCAAAATTTTAAGTCGCTAGCTTTATTTTGACGTAAGTGATCGCTTATTTTAAGTGTCATCTCTAGGGGAGGTAGGGGTTCCTTAGGTTGGATCTAACCCATATTTAATGCCAACTAACTCAATCTCACTTCAAACATTTGACCAAAATTTCAAGTTGCTGGCTTCATTCTATCAAAAGTCATCGCTTATTTGAAGTTTCATTTGTACGGGTGGTAGGGGTTCCTTGGGTCGGATCTTGCCCATTTTCAATACCAACTAATAAGACCTTACTACCAACATTCTACCAAATTTTCAATTCGCTAGTATCATTCTATCGAAAGTTATCGTAATTAAAATAATATTTAATTTTTTGAACTTTGTAGGGGAGGTAGGTGTTCCTTTGATCTGATTATGCCCAACTTACCAAAACCTAAACAGCTTCTCACTTCAGAGTTACATGCCAAAAATTAGATGTCTACGTATATTGGTTCAAGAGTTATGGATAAAAAACCTGAAAAGTAGGGTAGTACGGGGCTCTTTGTAAGAAAATTACCGTTAGTTTTCAACTGATCGATTTTATTTTTCCAGAGGAGTATAAGAATACCATGACGAGCAATCTGCTAAAGCTAGAGGTTTTCATGTTTATTTAATCGGGAGTTATAAATACATTTAATTATTTTACATATGTAGGGGAGGTAGGCGTTCTTTTGGCCTGATCATACCCATTTTCAATACCAACCAACTAGATCATACTTCCAACATTTGACCAAAATTTCAAGGCTCTAGCTTCATTCTATCGAAAGTTATCGTGCGAACGGACAGACAGACAGACAGACGGACAGACGGACAGACGGACAGACGGACAGACGGACAGACAGACAGACAGACAGACGGACAGACGGACAGACGGACAGACGGACAGACGGACAGACGGACAGACGGACAGACGGACAGACGGACAGACGGACAGACGGACAGACGGACAGACGGACAGACAGACATGGCTAAATCGAATCAGGAGGTGACCCTGGTCATTTATATATATACATTGCTATACCTCCGGAGCCTCCTTTAAGGTGTTACATACTTGTATTTCCGTCGTGACAAAAACAATATACCCTATACTAAAAGTCTAGGGTATAAAAACAAGAAAGAGAAAATGGTGGATGGTGCCTCTTCATGAAAGTAGAAAAACGTAGGTACTACTTATTTAAACGGAAGATTTGCTTTTATTTACCTTTGTCCTGCATTATTACAAAATTCACTTTGTTTCACTTTTTTTTTTAGATATAGCGGCACAGACTTATTAACAGCATTGCTGAAAGAACCTTCCGGTTGCTTTCAAAACTTCTGCAGAGTGTCAAGCAAAGATTTTAACTACCTGTTGTCTATGGTGGCACCAATGATCGCCAAAAAAGATACAACGTTCAGAAAAGTGATCCCACCAAATGAACGTCCGTTAATAACCCTCCGATTCCTTGCAACAGGCGATAGTTTTAAAAACCTTCACTACTTGTTCAAAGTTTCAGAACAAGTGATTTCTACTTTAGTTCCAGCGGTTTGCAGCGCTATAATACAAGTTCTACAGGACTATATCAAGGTAAAATTCTGAAAACGAGCAACAATGAAAAGCGTTTATGCATTTGGAATTGGAGTTCAAGTCGTTTTATTAAAAATAAAAAAAAAATGCTTGATTCAGCGCTCTTAATGTTTTAGAATTATCTGTTAAATCAGTTTATCTATTATTTTGATAAGTCCTTTCGTAATTTTCGGGATAATGCACTCCTATTTCCGTTGGTGAATAACTTGAGTGCAGCATCGTTGGATTATTTATTAAAGGTGACTCCGAATGGATTTCTTATCCATACTATTCGGAATGAACGGGCTGTTAAAAGCGCTTGAAGATGATGAGCTGGATGAATAATTACTCGGTGAATTCATTCGCATTTCAAATAAAATATTGTTTATTCGATGCATACAGATTTCTCTCGTACGCTCATCCATTAGCTCCAATTTTGCCGCTACCAGTTCTATATTTTTATACCCTAGACTTTTAGTATAGGGTATATTGTCTTTGTCACGACGAAAATATGTAACACTTTAAAGGAGGCTCCGGAGGTATAGCAATGTGTATATGTATAAATGATCAGGGTCACCTCCTGATTCGATTAAGCCATGTCTGTTGTCTGTCTGTCTGTCTGTCTGTTTGTCTATCTGTCCGTTCGCACGATCACTTTCGATAGAATGAAGCTAGAGCCTTGAAATTTTGGTCAGATGTTTGAAGTATGATCTAGTTGGTTGGTATTGAAAATGGGCATGATCAGGCCAAGAGAACGCCTACCTCCCCTACATATGTAAAATAATTAAATTTAAATAATCATGAAAGGCTCTAGCTTTGGTAGATCGTTCGTGAAGGTAATCTCATATTCTCCTGGAAGAACAAAGTCGACCAGTTGAAAACTAATGGTACTTTTCTTACAAAGAGCCCCGTACTACACTACTTTTCAGGTTTTTTGTCTATAACTCTTAAACCAATTGACGTAGACACCTGATTTTTGACATGTAACCCCGACGCAAGAAGCAGCTTGAGTGTAAATGAGATCGGTTTAATCAGATCAAATTAACGCTTACCTCCCCTACAAATTTCAAAAAATTAATTATTCTTTTAATTACGATAACTTTTGACAGAATGATGCTAGAGAGTGGGAAATTTGGTAGAATATTAGTAATGAGATGTAGTTAGTTGGTATTGAAAATAGGCAAGATCCGATCTGAGGAACCTCTATCTCCCCTACAAATGAAACTTCAAATCAGCCATAACTTTTGATAGAATAAAGCCAATAAAAGCCAGCAAGTTGAAATTTTGGTCAAATGTTTGAAGTGAAATTCTGTTGGTTGGTAATAAAGATGGGCCATATCCGACCCAAGGAACCCCTACCTCCCCTACAAATGAACTTTAAAATAAGAGGTATCTTTCGACAAAATTAAGCAAATGACTTGGAATTTTGGTCAAATGTGTGTGGTAGGATCCAATTGGCTTATATTGAAAATACGTAAAATCCGACCAATGAAACCCCTACTTTCCCTGCAAATGGAACTTCAAATAAGCGATAACTTTCGATAAAATGAAGCTAGAGATTTGAAATTTTGCTAAAATGTTCATAGCGTGATCTAATTGGTTGGTGGCTATGATGGGCAAGATCTGATCCAAGGAACTCCTAACTCCCCTACAAATGAAACTTCAACTAAGCGATAACTTTCGATAAAATGAAGCTAATGACTTGAAAAACTTGACAAATATTTGTAGAATGGGTTAGTTAATTGATTTTGAGAATGGTCAGCATCCTCCTGAATGAATGCCTACTTCCCCTATAAACTGATCATATAGGAAACTCGCTTTTCATGCAAATGGTCGTTGCCAATTGCTACTTTTGGTATCACCACTAGGTTTGTACAAGTCCAGGGTATATACGCTTCGGACTCCGGGCCGAAGCATAGCTTCGGCCTGGTTGTTTCTTTGGATTGTTAGCTGCGACTTGGAGAATTGAATATGCACATTTATTTTATTGCGCAGCTCTTGGTCGTCAGTGGATTTTTTTTTGTAGGAGGATTCAAATGCGACATGCTTGCCGAAGGCAGTACAAATGATACATCTAAATATAATAAAATTACTGTAGTAAAATAGATAGTCCGAACCTCGAATAACAGTTTATATTGTCCTATATTTGTATAACTCGTAACTGGACTCCCAAGATTGCTTTCTGGCTCAGGACTTGTAATAATGACAGTACCGTCGTCTTGGTTGTCCTCTTGAGTCGAAATGCCCTCCTAAGATTTAAGAAGCATGTCACTAAGGTAAATTAATTCTTATTTCGTTGTATTTCAGATTCCAAAAAATTCGAACGAGTGGCAAAGAGTGGCTCAAATCTCAAATCAAAGGGATTGGATTTTTCCCTATTGCATAGGTGCCATCGATGGCAAGCACGTTACGATTCAGTCACCTATTCATAGTGGATCTGAATTCTATAACTACAAGCAGAACTTCAGTGTGGTGTTAATTGCACTATATGCTGAATACTGCTTCATGCCAAAGTAGAATTAATGATGGGGCAGTTTTTAGAAGTGCATGCTTGTTTAAAAAAATTTAAGAGGATCAACTGCATTGCCGTCCGAATAAGCCGCTTCCAGGCCGAAATAGGCCAGTTCCGTATGTGTTTGTTGCGGGGGGACGCTTTTGGATTAGGAACAAGGATAATGAAACCTTTTCCTGGAAGACACGAAAAACGCAGTAAGCCAAGGATTTATAATTATCGCCTATCACGTGCGCGGCGGCTGGTAGAAAATGCATTCGGAATATTCGCGGGCGTATTTAGAGTACTGCGGAAAACAATGTTGCTACAACCCAACAAAGTAGCTCTGGTTGTTATGACGTGCGTTCTCCTACACAATTTTTTAAGAAAGAGTAAGTCGTCAAAATCGAGATATTCGCCGATTGGCACATTTGACTATGGAGAAGATGGTATTATTAGAGAGGGCGCTTGGCGTAAAATGAGTAGTGACGGGATGACATCACTACTACCCATACAAATGACACCTATGATGACAAGGTTGGAAGCGAAAGAAATCGGAAATGAATTCGCTAAATACTTCTCAACAACTGGAATAGTACCCTGGCAACATCATTACTGCTAATCAACTGTATTTTCTCACTTATGATAATATATGCTGTAATATCTCATTATTCAAATACAATATACTTACTTCCGAATTTATTGTACTTCTGGGAAGGTCTTTGTTTTGGAGAAATCTAGCCATTTTCGCAAAAGCAAACCAATGAGGTTTGTAGATTTCCTCAATCCCTGCTCCGCTTTTCGCACTTTGCTTAACTTTTTTAAGCAACTTCTAAATAGCGCCATTAGCGAATCTTTCTTTCTTTTTAAATCATTCGTTGAAAACTTTGCTTTCATATTCGTTTCTATCCGCTTCTATGCATCATAAAACTCGTTCCATTTCTTATGGTTCGACGTAGAAGCGTTCCACAGGATTGGCTCATTTTCGTACTATTCAAGAAATTCTAGAATATCTTTCTCACTCCACTCCATTTCTCAAGAAGAAAATTGATGCCAACACAATCGCGAAACATTTTAAACAGAAAACACTAGCGCTCCAAGGAACACAAATTATAAACTACTGATACTAGACTCGCAATGAATGCCTGGCAAATACTCGTGGTATCCACACGTTGCGGATACTGCGAACAATTGCCAAACAACGAGCCATTCATTACCGGGTTGTGATTCCCGCCATTTTCGCGGTGTTCGATGCCCACAAATTTTCATTTCTAGCTAATGAACATTTATCCCAAAAGATGAATCGCGCAACGGGAGAGAAGCAAGGTACATGCTATTTTATGATCATTTGCTCGGGATTCGCCGAGTTGCAAGTAGTGTGGTTGGCTGTATTTAAGGCGCTAGCCACTTGACGAGCTTTTGCTCGTGACTCGGCGAGTCCCGCATAATGTGGTGCATAAGAATATGCCGTTTTATCGGGTGTCATCATCGATCTTTCGTTGGGATAGAATAAACAAGCGGGCTTAGCGATGTGCACTCGTCGCCCCAACATCGCGAATAATTAGATTTCCTCCAGCCAAAACCAAAATATTGGTATTGTTTTCGCAAATTTTTCCTTTTATACCCTAGACTTTTAGTATGGGTTATATTGTTTTTGTCACGACGTAAATATGTAACACCTTAAGGGAGGCTCCGGAGGTATAGCAATGTTTATATATAAATGATAAGGGTCACCTCCTGATTCGATTTAGCCATGTCCGTCTGTCTGTCCGCCTGTCTGTCCGTTCGCACGATAACTTTCGATAGAATAAAGATAGAGCCTTGAAATTTTGGTCAAATATTAGCAGTATAATTTAGTTGGTTGGTATTGAAAATGGGCATGATCAGGCCAAGAGAACGCCTACCTCCCCTACATATGTAGAATACTTAAATACATCTATAACTCCCGATTAAACAAACCTGAAAAGCTCTGGCGTTGGTAGATTGCTCGTGAGGGTAATTTTATACTCTCCTTAAAAAATAAAATCAATCAGTTGAAAAATAACGGTAATTTTCTTACAAAGATCCCCGTACTACCCTACTTTTCAGGTTTTTTGTCCATGACTCTTGAACCAATTGACATAGACACCTGGTTTTTTACATGTAACCCTGAAGTGAGAAGCTGCTTGAGTTCTAGTAAGTTGGGTATGATCAGATCAAAGGAACCCCTACCTCCCCTACAAATTTAAACCAGGCCGAAGCGTATATACCCTAGACTTGCACAGACCTAGTGGTGATACCAAAAGTACCAATTGGCAACGACCATATGCATTAAGAATGGGTCTCCTATATGGCCAGTTCATAGGGGAGGTTGGCACTTATTCAGTAGGATATTGACCATTCTCAAAATCAGTTAACTAACTAACCCATTCTACAAATATTTGTCGAATTTTTCAAGTCGCTAGCTTCATTCTATCAAAAGTTATCGCTTATTTAAAGTTTGATTTGTAGGGGAGGTGGGGGTTCCTTAGGTCGGATCTTGCCCATATTCAATATCAACTATGAAGGTCTTACTAGCAACATTCCACCAAATTTTGAACTCGGTAGTATCATTCTATCGAAAGTTATCGTAATTAAAGGAATATTTAATTTTTTGAAATTTGTAGGGGAGGTAGGTGTTCCTTTGATCTGATTACGCCCAACTTACAGAACCTTAAGCAACTTCTTCCCTCAGGGTTACATGCCAAAAATCAGGTGTCTACGTCGGTTGGTTCAAAAGTTATAGACAAAAAACCTGAAAAGTAGGGTAGTATGGGGCTTTTTGTAAGAAAATTACCATTAGTTTTCAACTGATCGATTTTGTTTTCCCAGGAGAGTATAAGATTATCCTCACTAGCAAGATACCAAAGCCAGAGCTTTTCATGATTTTTGAATCGGGAGTTAAAGATACATTTAATTATTTTATTTTACATACGTAGGGGAGGTAGGCGGTATTTTTTTCAAACATACTAATCTAAATTGCAAACTTTCGTGAACCAGTGTCTACGGCGCATCCTACACATACCCTGGCTGGAGGTCATTTCTAACGACGACCTCCTGTTCATTACTGGTCAAGACAGGATAGACACCTCCATAAAAAGGCGAAAGTGGCAATGGATAAGTCACACACTTCGAAAAGGGCCGGAAAACATTGTTAAACAGGCCCTCGATTGGAACCTACAGGGAACCAATGCAAGCCGCCGCGTTGGACGACCTAGAAATACCTGGAGAAGATCAGTTGAGGTCGAGGGTAAGTCATTACGCAAATCGTGGAATCAGAAGGCGATGGCGGTGAACAGGACGAGGTAGAAAGTCGGCGTGGTTTATGCCCTATGCCCCACAAGGGGTTGACAGGAACCAGAGAGAGAGAGAATCTAATAATATCTTTAGTCAAATCACAGTCTTGAATTTGGTTGAAATTGGAATACTCTATCATGTAGCTGTCAGAGGAACGACCGTTCCAAAAGCAAGTTTTTGCTATACAAATTTTTTTATTTTTGAAGATATCTTTACCAAATTTCACATTATTCAATCATGTTGACTGTTAAACCACGTTCCTAACTTTGGTTGAAATCGGCCCACTATTTTATATACCACTCATAGAAACAGTAAAATCGAAACAAGTTTTACTACTAATTTCAAAGTGGCAAATGCACCATAAGTCATATCGAAGGTATGATACCTTTGGCCTTCTCCGAAATGGCCGTCGCAAACTACAAGGTAAGTTTTTTTTTTGTATATTTTTGGTTTATTCGTTTTGCATCTAATTCGATATTAATTTGCCTTCTGCCGTTTTTCTTAATTGTATCTTTATTCGCAACAAGTTAACCCTGTACGAGTGGGGTGACTAGCCTGCAGTCGATAGATTCCACAATTGTACCAGCCAAATGCGCCTATACATATGCTCGTCGTTAATTTGACAATTGGTGCGAAGTTCCGACGGCAGTTCATTCGTAATTTCCTTTTTTTTTTTGTTTTCTCGTCACTACTATCTAATATTTAGGCGGCCATTTTCATAATTGCTTGTCGCTACCCTCAGCTTTAAAAGCCAATCCGACTACTCTGATTGGCAAGATATGACATTTAAAAGGTAACCCTGGATGGCTGCCCTCTATCGTTTTTTTTTGCTCCACGAGTTAACTTACCCTAATCCGTTGATAAAAAAAACGCACCTATTGTGTGAATTATTATTGAAAGTAGAGTCAGCGACCAGCCTACCTACCCCTCCTCTCCCACCAATCTCTACCCTCTCAGAAATGGTTAAACTACAATTCGCTCTACGAAAAACAATAAACAACATGCAAGTATGTAGTACTCGCACTTATACATGAGGCCGGTAGGTGTGTTTTATTTTGAAGGATATTTTCAAAATGCTCAACTTTAAATGAATATATTGTTATTCAATATTACGTAATTGTTACGAAACATGCGAAGATTAATGCCTTCGGGACCATTAGTACATTTGACCTTGGACGTGTTCAAGAGATGCAGGAGTGTGCTAACAGCAACTATAGAAATATACTATTATTAACCTATTTTAAGAAGATATCCAAATTTCATTATTTTCTATGCTAATCGAAGGGCTGTTATCTTGGCAACGGCAGGAAGCCCACAAATGCGTCTCCAATTATCAGTTTGTAAGGCTACCCTTCTTCGGTAGTTTGACGATCAATCCCTCCTTCCACTCAGTGGGAAAAATCTCTATTTCCATGCTGTGCTGACAAGTGGGGGCAGCAAATCGACAATTACGGTTAACGCTGCTTGATAAAGTTGGGTAGGGATACCGTCGAGCCCAGTTTAGGCGGAGCAGTGAATCGTATACGCACCTTTTGATGGTTAGCTAAGTAATCTTCATGAGGGGGAACTTCACCAGAGGCTACACGGTACAAGACCGCGACGAAGTGTTCTTTCCATCGTCTCATTTGATCTTCCTCCAAGATAAGTAGCTTTCCATCGCTATCCTTCACCTGTTGGCAGGAGTTACGACCAGCTGTGAACTCCACATGATGAGAAAAACTCAAATGCTCACGAAGAGCAGGAAAGGTATCTTCTTGTTGTTGGTACTTTTCAATGCAATTTTTCAATATTCAGTGCTTGGCTCAACGTTCACATGTAAACGAAGCCTAAGAATGCCAAGTTTTTGCAAGACACTTTCTTTCATGTTTAGCGCAAGCTCTTTTAAACATTGGGAGCTTCAGTAGAGACTTCTCGATGGTGAAACTGAATAATTCTTCGCTAATGCGAAGATTTCGTTAGTCGGGTTTTTTTTTCGATAAGTGTCACCACCGACTATCGAACTCGAACACGAACCTGATACAAATGGGCAGGTTCTCTTCACGTTTATGTGAAGTGTATGTGTGTGTCAGAGGAGATTTGTACCAGGTTCGTGTTCGAGTTCGATAGTGTGTGGTGACACTTACAGGAGAATATAGCCACCTAAAACACCTCAGTTCAATTTTATGGGAGGCCGGGCTTTGCATAGCGTCTCCTTAATGGTTTGTTTATTATATATTGTATTTTATAGACAGGGGCAAAGACCTTTTCCATAGTCCTCCGCGTGGGCGCCCCCTGGTAACGGCAGTGTATCAATTCGCTGACGGCCAATGTCTTAGCGATAAGACAATTTGGAAAAGGCAGATAGATGTAGCCTGAATGGCTGACGAACACCTAAGGGTCTCAGGTTTAGTACGATGGAATGACTTGCGTAGTTGGACCTGCTACATAGTTGTGTGGGCTCCAGCATGTTTATTAAACCATCTGAAGCAGCTATCTCCGAGGCCATCCCCTGAATGGGGTTAAGCGACGTGCTGACAAAAACCACTCCATGTCAAGAAACCTGGAACAAAAGCCTCGGATTGGACGGATCAACAACGACGACCACGCAAACGACTAAAGGATTATTCTTTCGGATCCTGGAATGTACGCTCCCTGAACAAACCGGGGGCCGAGAAGGCCCTCCTTCAATACATCGAAAAGTACAAACTGAGCATTACTGCAGTCCAGGAAACAAATTGGCTTGGCAGCGAGATTAATGGCAAGAAATCGCACACAATTTTTACAAGTGGCAAACCAGCGGGCCGCAAGGAGTTTGGAGTAGCATTTATAGTGAACAATCGCCTCAAACCGCATATTACTGACTTCAAACCCATAAATGAACGGCTGTGTGCGATTCGCATCAAGACTCGATTCTTCAATCTCTGGCTCATCAATGTGCACGCTCCCACTGAAGTTAAAGAAGACGCAGTAAAAGACGAGTTCTACGCCTGCCTTGAAACTCTCTTCGACTCACTTCCAACAAACGACGTCAAATTGCTGCTGGGAGACTTTAACGCGAAAGTCGGAAATGAAAATTGGCACCGGGGGACCACTGGAGGCCAGCGACTTATCGACTTTGCCTGCAGCAGGAATCTAGTCTTAAGCTCTACGTGTTTCCCGCATCGACGCATTCACAAGCAGACCTGGAAGTCTCCAGACGCACATACCGTCAACCAAACTGACCACGTCCTCATTTGCATGAGATGGGCGTCTAGTGTCATGGATGTCCGCTCCTATCGAGGAGCAAACTGCGACTCAGATCATCACTTGGTGAAGACGACCTTCAGATGTAGAATTTCTTCAGTGCACCAATCAAGAATCAGCCCTCCCAAAATCTTTGCGGTTGATAAGCTTTTGAGTGATGCTACAGCGGTGGCGTATACTACCGCCCTTGAGGAAAAACTATCACCTATGCTACACTATGCTATGCTATGCTATGCTATGCTATGCTATGCTATGCGAGCGCGAAATGACTGGTTCGATGAAGAATGCAAAGACTCACTTGACACGAAAAACGAGGCCTACAGACAATGGATTCAACGAGGAACCAGAGCCAGAAGAGAAAAATATGACGAGCTACGGCGAATATCGAATAGAATAATTAGACGTAAGAAACGTAAATACTTTGACGAGCAGTTGCTGAACATAAACGAAAACTTAGCTAATAGGAACACCAGACAAGCGTGCAAACTAGTAAATACAATTAAGAACGGCTACCAACCCAGGACTAACCTTTGTAAGGACAAGGATGGAAACATCATCAGCGACACCGATGGTATTAACAAGCGATGGGCCTCTTATTTTGAAGAGCTTCTAAACCGACCATCTAACATCCCCACACAGGAAGCTCTCGACGATATTGTTGATCTAGGCCCACCCATTCAACCCCCGACAGTAGAGGAAGTTGATCTCGCCTTGCGGTCATTAAAACGAAATAAAGAGCCGGGCGCTGACGAGATTCCAGCTGAACTGCTAAAATTCGGTGGAACGAGTCTGGTTGATGCCATACATCAATTAGTCCTGCGAGTATGGGAGAACGAGGAGATTCCACACGATTGGCGCAGAAGCATCATCTGTCCAATTCATAAAAGGGAGATAAATTGCGATGTGTGAACTACAGGGGCATCTCACTAGTTTGTACGTCCTATACAATTTTGACGAAAATTCTGGAAAATAGAATAAAACCGTACGCAGAACGAGTCATTGGCGAATATCAAAGCGGTTTCAGACCTGGTCGCTCCACAACCGATCGGCTCTTCTCAGTCAAACTGATACTCCAGAGGTGCTGGGAATACAAAGTTAACGTATACCAAATCTTTGTCGACTTCAAGCAGGCATACGACAGTATCGGTCGTGGAGTACTGTAGAACATCATGCTGCAATTTGGTATACCGGCCAAATTAGTGCGACTGACAAAGATGACGATGACCAACTCCGTCTCACAAGTCAGGATCCAGAATAGACTTACTGATCTATTTGAAACACGCACTGGTTTGAAACAGGGCGATGGACTGGCACCGACGCTCTTCAACCTAGCACTGGAATACGTTATTCGGGCCATTAATATGGACAACAGCAAGACGCTACTCATCAAGTCGACACAATTAGCAGCGTACGCCGACGACATCAACATCATGTCCCGAAGATTGGCTGACGCAGAAGAACTTCTGTATACGCTCGATACCGCTGCAAAGGAAGTTGGATTACGTATTAACGAGGGTAAAACTAAAATAATGATGCAATCGGTGACAAGGACACCTGCACAACCGAGCATCAATGTGGGGGACCTCAACATCGAGTTCGTGAACAACTTCATTTACCTGGGTTGCAACTTGTCAAGGGACGCCAACGAAACTGACGAAATCAAGCGACGGATACAGTTAGCTAATAAGACTTTTTTCTCGGTTATCCCCATAATGAAATCGAAGCATGTGCACAGAAACACGAAGCACCGCGTGTACAAGACCATTATACGACCAGTGCTAGGCTATGGCTGCGAAGCATGGACCCTAACTCAAGCCTCTGAAAACATGCTAGACACTTTTGAACGTAAGGTTCTACGGCGAATTTTCGGGCTGTTTGCGATCGAGATGGATGGCGCATCCGGGACAACCATGAGTTGTATGAAATGTACGATGAGCAGCAAGTCTCGAAAATCGTCAAACTACAACGACTTCAATGGACAGGGCATGTACAAAGAATGGACGATGATCGCATGCCTAAGAGAGTAATGAATGCAGAACGAGTCGACGGAGCGAGGCTGCGAGGACGACCGAGATCTCGTTGGGAGAGCTCAGTAAGTGTGGACGCCGCGCAGCTGCTGGGCTCCCACGCGATCACGTGACCGAGATAATTGGAGGACAATGATCCAGGCGGCCAAGGCCCGACGTCGGGCTGTCGCGCCACGATGATGATGATAGATATTATTTAGCGATAAGTGAAAGAACTCTGAAGTCTTTCAAAGAAGTCAGCAGTGGCGGTCCATGTAACCAATTTCATTCACAACTCAAATTTGTCTGTTCCCCCTTCACGAAATTCTACGCACGGCCTTGTAAAGCAAAGATAGCAAATTTATCTCTATCTTATAATAGCTAAGTTCAGAGGATGTCTATTTTCACCACTTACCTGTTTTAATTTATTGTAGTATACCTGTAAATAAAAGCTTTCAAGTTTTTACGTACCCAGACAGTAATATACGAGTAAATCATCATCATTTCATTTAAGATAAATGTTTAACGATTTAATTGAGTTAGGTCTTTCTTTTGGCCGAGAGATAACCACTATAAATTATCTACTAATAAATTAAAGTAGTAGTGTAATATGCGCACACGACTCCAACTGCAAATATTATTATTTTCTCTCGGCGGCCCTGCATGGGGCATATGATGAATGTTCAAGTTCACGTTTTCTTTATTTTCATAAAAACTTTCACTTGAACGTGAACGTTTTCTTTAATGAACAATTGCTTGAATATTCATCATATGGTCCATGCAAGGCCGAGGAGAGAAGCTCCTGGCCCGCGGGAATAGTGATTCCGGACCGCAACCCCAAAGGTTGAAAGTAAACATAAACATAGTAAACATACATGGCTGAGAAGAACTGACAGAAAATTTAAAAAATACAAATTTTGAATTTAAATTGTGCTCGTTGGTTTATGTCGTCCGCCATCTTTTTATTGGACAACAATTTTGATGTGAAAGAAAACACAAAATTCTTTCAGAAAGTTCGAAATAAAAGATTTAATTCAAAGTTTTCGTTCTGTTGTGGAAAAAAGGAAGTCATAACTATTAAAGTTACGGGTTAATTTGACACAACCGTCAACAAGGTGATGAAGGCTACTCTTGACTTAGTCCTACATTGGTGTTCTGAAGTATGTTTGAGCATCAACCCTCGGAAAACCGTCCTGGTCTCATTTACACCAAGAAGAATCAAGAACTTGGATCCAGTTTCTCTAGCCTAAAGGGTTCTGGCGCTTTCCACCGAAGTTAAATGCGGTATCGCCCTTGACGGAAAGCTCAATTGGAACAAATTTGTTGAGAATATGATTAACAAAGCATATGACAGCGATGAAATCAAGTAAGTTGTATTTGATGCCGGTACAGCCAGTAGTAACTCATGCTGCATTGGTATGGTGGCATCAAACCCAACAGCGGTCCACCATATAGTTGTGCAGAAAAGTTCTAGGACTCGCATGGGTGGGTGTAACAGGATCTGTGCGAACTTGCCCGACATCAGTCGCACAACCCTCATGGTGGATTCTAATAAAATATACATAAGAGTGTAGGCCGGAGTCCGACACTAACCCGTAGCCAAGGATTAGCAAGATCCTGTTCAAAGAGCATTTCAATCTATCCTTAGTAAAGAGAAAGGATGGCACTTGGACAGAATCCACTGATGAATTCCTGGAGCTCCTTTTGAACACACACTTTCCTGGATGCAAGGAAACCTGCGTGGAGGGCCCGGAATCGCGTAACGCGGAGTGTACACGTTTGTGGTTTCCATCAGCACAGAGGAAAGGATATCCTGGGCAATCAACAGCTTTTTCTTACAAATCACCCGGGCCGGACGGCATACTACCTATTATGCTTGAGAAATTGCAGGACTTAGTTGTTCCCAGGCTACTGGTGTTTTTCAGAAACTGTCTCCTACGCAACCACGTCGCCCAGTCGTGGCGAAGGGTTTGAGTCGTGTTCATACCGAAGGCAGGCAAGCGAGGGCATGAAATGGCGAAGGATTTCAGACAGATCAGGGGTCGAATTATGAGTTCCGTGAACGGAACGGCAATCGTATGAAAAACAATTACGTTACAGATCGTTCGAATGAATACATTGGGATTATCATATTAATCCCTTCTATAGATACTGAATACATGGAAACTGAGTTTCCACGGTCGTAGAAGGTGAGCTTAACTTTTGGAGGGCGAAAATCCGAGAAATTCGAGCCCTTTTTTTAATATTATCGTTATAAATCCTAAAGGGTGCCTCGGGTCGAAAAACCAAGCTGGAGTAAATTAAAGACCGCTGAATTCTGCGTTCAATGCACTGCTCAAAGTTGAAATTCGGTTCAGTAGCGTAGTCAAAATTGATAGTCAAAAAATGACAATTTTCGAGGCTCCCGAAAAAAATTACACTTTTTCACTTTTCAAGCTCACAGATCTTTGCAACGGATCCTCCAAATGGAAAAGCTTGTCTGTAAAAGTTGGGGACAATTTGATTGTGAGCCTAACGTGTATTTTCAAATTCGGGCCATTTTTAGAGTAGCTATGTGCAAAAATTCAAAATTGAATGCTCATCGATTTATGCCTTGAAAGCTTTATCTCGGTAAGTATAACAGCTAGAAGTTTTATTTTAGTCTCAAATTGTAGATAAATTACTCCTGTTAAACAAAGTTTTACAAGATTTCTTGTGAGACCAATTCAGGAGATAGTGAAAAGAAACAGGACAAGCCAAACAATTAGGCACATTTTCAACATGGTGGCGGGGTCCGTGGTGTTAGGGGGGAAATAAAAAACTCGAATTTTTAAGCAATGTACCAACTCAAACAATATATCAAAAATCGAAACTACCCTAATTAAAGCAACCAGTGTTATAACAATTTGACTGACCAAAGTAATTTAACCTTTGCAAAATCACCGACTTTTTATACCCTAGACTTTTAGTATAGGGTATATTGTTTTTGTCACGACAGAAATATGTAACACCTTAAAGGAGGCTCCGGAGGTATAGCAATGCATATATATAAATGATCAGGGTCACCTCCTGATTCGATTAAGCCATGTCTGTCTGTCTATCTGTCAGTCTGTCCGTCTGTCCGTCTGTCTGTCCGTTCGCACGATAACTTTCGATAGAATGAAGCTAGAGACTTGAAATTTTGGTCAAATGTTGGAAGTATAATCTACTTGGTTGGTATTGAAAATGGGCATGATCAGACCAAGAGAACGCCTACCTCCTCTATATATGTAAAATAAATAAATGTATCTATAACTCCCGATTAAATAAAGATGAAAAGCTCTAGCTTTGGTAGATTGCTCGTGAGGATAATCTTCTACTCCCCTGGAAAAATGGAATCGATCAGTTGAAAACGAACGGTAATTTTTTCCCAAAGAGCCCCGTACTACCCTACTTTTCGGATTTTTTGTCTATAACTCTTGAACCAATTGACGTAGACACCTGATTTTTGGCATGTAACCCTGAGGTAAGAAGATGCTTGAGTTCTAGTAAGTTGGGCATAATCGGATCAAAGGAACGCCCACCTCCCCTACAAATTTCAAAAAATTAAATATTCTTTTAATTACGATAACTTTCGATAAAATAACACTTGCAAGTTGAAAATTTGACGAAATGTTGTTAGTAGGATCTACTTGGTTGGTATTGAAAATGGGTAAGATCCGACCAAAGCAACCCATACCTCCCCTACAAATGCAACTTCAAATAAGCGATAACTTTTGACAGAATCAAGCCAGCGACTTGAAGTTTTGGTCAAATGTTTGAAGTGAGATCGGGTTAGTATTGGTATTCAAGATGGGTTAGATCCGACCTAAGGAACCCCTATCTCCCCTAGAAATGAAACTTAAAATAAACGATAACTTACGACAAAATGCTAGCGACTTAAAATTTTGGTCAAATGTTTGTAAATAATAGGATCCAGTTGGCTAATGTTGAAAATACGTAATATCCGACCAACGAAACCCCTACTTCTCCTGCAATTGAAACTTCAAATAAGCGATAACTTTCGTTGGAGTGAAGCTAGAGACTCGAAATTTTGTTTGAATGTTTGTAGCATGATCGTATTTGTTGGTGGCAATGATGAACAAGATCTGACCCAAGCAACCCCTACCTCCCCTACAAGTGAAACTTCAAAGAAGCGATAACTTTCGATAGAGTGAAGCTAGAGACTTGAAATTTTGTGCAAAAGTTAGAAGCATGATCTTATTTGTTGGTGGCAATAATGAGCAAGATCCGACCCAAGGAACCCCTACCTCCCCTACAAGTGAAACTTCAAATAAGCAATAAATTTCGATATAATGAAGCTAGCGACTTGAAAAATTCGACAAATATTTGTAGAATGGGTTAGTTAATTGATTACAATGGTCAAGATCCTCCTGAATGATTGCCAACCTCCCCTAAAAAACTGGCAACATAGGAAACTCACTTTTAATGCATATGGTCGTTACCAATTGGTACTTTTGGTATCACCACTAGGTCTGTACAAGTCTAGGGTATATACGCTTCGGCCTGGTTTTTAAATAAAAACGCAATTACTCAAAAACTATACTCGCTAGCATATTCTAGTAAAGGGTGAATCGCAGGTAATATCTTACCCTAAAAACAGAAAATAGCCTGTAGAAATCAGATAAACTGTTAATTAGATATGGCATTGGAAAATAAAAAAGTGTGAACAAATTATTTTTTTTAATTAAAGGGCTGTAAATGGCTCGAAATTTAAAAATTAGTATTATATAATGTTAAAACAAATTGTTTACAGTAAAACAGGAAAATTTTATTTTTGATAAAATTAATAGAATAATTGGTGAAAACTCGAGAAAAATAAGATAAAACAGCAAAATGTTGATCGTGGGCTACATATGCTTCTTATTTTTTCGAGCTATATCTAATTAACAGTTTATCTGATTTCTACAGGCTATTTGCTGTTTTTATACCCTAGACTTTTAGTATAGGGTATATTGTTTTTGTCACGACGAAAATATGTAACACCTTAAAGGAGGCTCCGGAGGTATAGCAATGTATATATATAAATGATCAGGGTCACCTCCTGATTCGATTTAGCCATGTCTGTCTGTCTGTCTGTCTGTCTGTCCGTCTGTCCGTCTGTCTGTCTGTCTGTCCGTTCGCACGATAACTTTCGATAGAATAAAGCTAGAGACTTGAAATTTTGGTCAAATGTTGAAAGTATAATCTACTTGGTTGGTGTTGAAAATGGGCATGATCAGGCCAAGAGAACGCCTACCTCCCCTATATATGTAAAATAATTAAATGTATCTATAACTCCCGATTAAATAAACGTAAAAAGCTCTAGCTTTAGCAGATTGCTCGTGAAAATAATCTTTTACTCCCCTAAAAAAATAAAATTGATCAGCTGAAAACTAACGGTAATTTTCTTACTAAGAGCCCTGTACTACCCTACTTTTCGGGTTTTTTGTCTATAACTCTTGAACCAATTGACGTAGACACCTGATTTTTGAGATGTAACCCTGGAGTAAAAAGATGCTTAACTTCTAGTAAGTTGGGCATAATCAGATCAAGGGAACGCCTACCTCCCCTACAAATTTCAAAAAAATAAATATTCATTTAATTACGATAACTTTCGATAGAATGACACTAGCGAGTTGAAAATTTGTCAGAATGCTTTTGGTAGGATCTACTAGGTTCGTATTGAAAATGGGTAAGATCCGACTCAAGCAACCCCTACCTCCCCTACAAATGCAACTTCAAAGAAGCGATAACTTTTGACAGAATCAAGCCAGCGACTTGAAGTTTTGGTCAAATGTTTGAAGTCAGATTGAGTAAGTTGGCATTAAACATGGGTAAGATCCGACTTAATGAACCCCTACCTCCCCTAGAAATGAAACTTAAAATAAGCGATAACTTCCGATAGAGTGAAGCTAGAGGCTTGAAATTTTGTTTAAATGTTTGAAGCATGATCTTATTTGTTGGTGACAATAATGAGCAAGATCCGACTCAAGGAACCCCTACCTCCTCTACAAGTGAGGCTTCAAATAAGCAATAACTTTCGATAGAATGAAGCTAGCGACTTGAAAATTCGACAAATATTTGTAGAATGGGTTAGTTAATTGATTTTGATAATGGCCAAGATCCTACTGAATGATTGCCAACCTCCCCTATAAACTGGCCGTATAGGAAACTCACTTTTAATGCATATGGTCGTTACCAATTGGTTCTTTTGGTATCACCACTAGGACTGTACAAGTCTAGGGTATATACGCTTCGGACTCCGGGCCGAAGCGAAGCTTCGGCCTGGTTTTAGGGTAAGATATTACCTGCGATTCACTCTTAACTAGAATATGCTAGCGGGTATAGTTCTTGAGTAATTGCGTTTTTATTTAAAAAAGTCGGTGATTCTACAAAGGTTAAAATACTTTGGTCAGTCAAAATGTTATAACACTGGTTGCTTTAATTAGGGTAGTTTCGATTTTTGATATAGTGTTTAAGTTGGTACATTGCTTAAAAATTCGAGTTATTTATTTCCCACCTAACACCACGGACCCCGCCACCATGTTGAAAATGTGCCTAATTGTTTGGCTTGTCCTGTTTCTTTTCACTATCTCCTGAATTGGTCTCACAAGAAATCTCGTGAAACTTTATTTAACAGGAGTAATTTATCTACAATTTGAGACTAAAATAAAACTTCTAGCTGTTATACTTACCGAGATAAAGCTTTTAAGGCATAAATCGATGAGCATTAATTTTTGAATTTTTGCTCATAGCTACTCTAAAAATGACCCGAATTGAAAAATAATGGCCACGTTAGGCTCACAATCAAATTGTCCTCAAATTTTACAGACAAGCTTTTCAATTTGGAGGATCCGTTGCAAAGATCTGTGAGTTTGAAAAGTGATAAAGTGTGATTTTTCTCGGGAGCCTCGAAAATTGTCATTTTTTGACTATCAATTTTGACTACGCTACTGAACCGAATTTCAACTTTGAGCAGTGCATTGAACGCAGAATTCAACGGTCTTTAATTTACTCCTACTAGGTTTTTCAACCCGAGGCACCCTTTAGGATTTATAACGATAATATTAAAAAAGGGCTCAAATTTCTCGGATTTTCGCCCTCCAAAAGTTAAGCTCACCTTCAACGACCGTGCAAACTCAGTTTCCATGTATTCAGTATCTATAGAAAGGATTAAAATTATTTCAAAGCCCCAAGCCCCAAAATTGGCTTAATTTGACTGGCCTATATACGATTGCTAACGGAACATAATTTTTCAAGGAATGTAATAGATTCAAAGCGAATCGTATTGGAAATAAGACAAGTTAATGTCAAAAAATTTAAAATACAATATTAAAAAGGAGAACTAAAACAGAAGGTTTGTTTAAACTTGTCTTTTTTATTTAATCTGTGATTGATTTGTGTGCGTGTGTTTGTATTACAGATAGACCGAATAGAAGCGAAGAATGGCTCGACGCTATTTTTGTATGACGGAAGGCGGAGTAATTGATTAAAGATATGTTTAGATTTGGCGAAACCACTCGCGTAATTGTTGCGCGAGGAAACTTACCCGAAACCCACTGGAGGTCAGTCTCACCCTTTCTGTTCACATGACGCGCAGCGTTGCGTACAACAGACACTAGAGAGGGCAAGACGGCAGTTTAGGTGAGTTAACCATGGCGTCCTAGTGTTTTTTTTAATTCGGCTGGACTATGATTGTAAGTCTTTACCGGGCATGGAATGATACTATTGTTCTGTGTGGCGCAGTGGTTAGATTGGATTCTCATGCAGTCAATAAACATGAGCTCGATTTTACATAGCACTTTTACGTAAGTGGCTGAGGGAAGACTCTTCAATCGTCCAATATTTGGAATTGAAGAAACCAATCAGTTCGCTATTCGGAAGTGTTTCCAATGAGGAACGTGTTACAATGAGTGCAGATGGCATAGATTCAAGTCTTTAGACTCATACCTCCACCTTTATGGTAGACTGAAGAGTTGGAACTCTTCGACAGTGGTATGTGCCTCGACAGCTTTGCGGTGGCCGAATGCGGTGTAAGACAAATGCTATGTAACCGAGACCGAGAACACGATGACCAAGCTTACTTACTTAGAAGCCTAAATCATAAATGAATGCTTTGATCTTCACCGGAAACGTACACGCGCAGCGCTCACACTAAGCGAAATCGAAGACTGGGTATTTGCATGCAAGCACTCACAATGAGCAACCGGGTGCGTCACACCGCAAGATCCTCTCGAGAGGAAGGAGGAGGAGATTAGTTTCGGGCGAGGAACATGTTCATACTGCACGCAATTTTTCCTCGCGCGCCAGTTGCGCGAGTGGTTTCGCTTAATCTAAACGCACCTTTACAGAGTTGAACTCGCCCAAAATGTTCTTTGCCCATTATTAATCTTAGTGATTCTTAAGAAATAATTTAAATTACATTTATTGAAGAATAAACAATAAACGTGCTTTTCATATTTCTTATTTTAATTGCTTACTTCCATTTTTCTATCGAAATTTGTGCCATACGAACGGTTCCATGTAATCGAATGGGGGATCGAACGATTGATACGATATCGTATACGTTAACGTAAACCATAATAGTCAATTACGATACGTTTGCAGCGTTCACGGATTGCATAATACGAAATACACATTTTTACGTGACGAGCAGTCCGTTCACGGATCTCATAATTCGACCCCAGCTTATTCTCCTTCGTACTAAAGACGTTAAAACGTATCATAGATTTCCACATCCGCTAAACCCTGGAGGGCTCACAGCTTTCGAATGAGCAGCACGCCTACCTCAAGGGTAGATCCACAGAAACGACTCTCCACGAGGTGGTGCGCACCATCGAACAGAGCCTTCAGTATAAGCAATATAAATACATTATCTGCTTTCCTCGACATAGAGGATTCAACAATGTACGTATCGAATCTATTTACGACGCCTCATCAGACTTGAGAGTCGAAGGAGGGATCGGCAACTCTGCTGAGATCTTCAATAAATCATGCGGACTTAGGAAACAGCCACCTAACCAGACATGTATGCAGAGGAATGCCTCAGGGAGGCGTCATCCCCTCGCTACTCTGGCTAGTTGTCATCAATAAAATCCTAGCTAATCTTCACAGAGAAAGGGTTAAAGTGGTCGCGTACGCGGATGATGTGGTGATCGTAGTGTCGGGGATGTGCCTCTCTGTAATTAGTCATCATGGAAAGGACCCTTCGTATGGTGAGCGCCTGGGCTACAGGCTGTGGCCTGGGCATCAACCCAGGTAAAACTGAACTGATGCTATTTACCACAAAAACCGAAGTACCACATTTTACCCTTGGTAAACTAAACGGACACCCACTCCGATTATCGTCCAGCGCAAAGTACTTAGGTGTCATTCTAGACACGAAGATCAGCTGGAGGTTAAACATTGAAGAACGGGTAAAGAAGGCCTGCATTGCCTTCTAGGCCTGTAAGAAACACTTCGGGAGAAAGTGGGGCCATAAACCAAACAATATTCAAGTACGCAGTACTCGTAGTACTAGTATGTAACAGAGGCCTGTTATGTGCATTTTTTGTATGGATGATATCAATATGTCCAACTTTAAATAAATATACTGTAATTCAATATTATGTGATTATTACGAAGCTTGGAAATACTAGGCGTGTTTTTTTTGCGTAACCGTGTGGGGTCCCTGCCCAGCTTGCGCAAAAAAAAACGGTCTAGGGTAGCATCCAGGTTAAATTTCGAATCGTGAAGTTGTCTACACTGACGCCAAGTGGTGCGCCTCATATGGGGTGAAAATAAATTGCAAATTCGGATGAAATATCAGTTTGATTGTCGGATCGTTTATTTATTGCGACGGCGGACATTTGTAAACTTGGCGTACCGCTCTAACTTAACAAACATCATTCAAACGAGTTATTTATCAGTGACAGCTACAAGTGCAACTCTATCCAAATGGGTCGCGGTTCGATCGCCAGCAAATTCTTATCTTTTTTTTCCTTTCTTTTTGTTTCATTGATATTTTTAGTTATCCTATTGAAAATGTATTATTTGATAATAGGCATGGGGCCATCAGAGCAGGACGTAATATTAGCTTACCAATGAATTTGGCTAATTGGCAAAAGCACAAGCGTGCCAACATCAACATATTAGATTCCACAGTTATTGAGGGTCTATCGAGTGTAGGGTAGCCACCCTACTAAGCTATCTAGGTTAATGTTGTTGGTGTAACGCGAGTGTTATTTTACCCTACACCCGATAAATTCCCAAAACACACGCCTATTATTGCCCATGACGTTGATTATCTTTGGCCATCAATATTTTTGACCTCCGATCTGTTCGAGGGATGCAGGGGTGTTCTAACTGTAACTATAGAAATATTCTAAAATTAGCCTATTGTATTTTGAGAAGATATCAAAATTCCATAATTTTTAATTTTCTATGCCAGTCGAAAGCCACCTTCCTGTAAGTTTTCATATTTCTAAGTGTAGCGGTCTCGAAATGCAATTGAGGTGGGACAAATTATAATCTCATGTTTTCCCCTCTCTCTCCCTTTTCCCCTTTTATAAAATGTGATGAAAATGCCTACAATGGAATGTACTCCGTAGTACCTTTCTCACGATACGCCACATGCCTATACCTGACGAAATTTTTTTTTTACCTTCATTTCCCCTCTATGGGGACCTCCCCTTAAAGTTAGTCTATAACGACAAGTCTTCTCCGCGAATTATAATCATTCTACGTATTCCCACAAAATTTCAAGTATGTTACTTCAGCCGTTCGTGAGATATTCTATGGACAGACGGACAGACAAACATTTGACCGATTTCATAAAGGTTTTGCTTTTACTACGAAACCCTAAAAACTAGTGTTTAAGTCAAAATAAAGTCTATGCTACACAACATCAGCAACACAGGTGTCCATGGGTTCTGGGAAGAACTCAAGGGTACCATCAAGGATGTCGCAGAGAAAGTCGTGGGATATAAAGCCCGCCGAACGCGAAATGACTGGTTCGACGAAGAATGCAGAAATTCACTTGACGCGAAAAACGAGGCCTACAGACAATGGATTCAACGAGGAACCAGAGCCAGAAGAGAAAAATATCACGAACTACGGCGAGTATCGAATAGAATAATTAGACGTAAGAAACGTAAATAAAATACTTTGACGAGAAGTTGCTGAACATAAACGAAAACTTAGCTAATAGAAACACCAGACAAGCGTACAAACTAGTAAATACAATTAAGAACGGCTACCAACCCAGAACTAGCCTTTGTAAGGACAAGGATGGAAACATCATCAGCGACACCGATGGCATTAACAAACGATGGGCCTCTTATTTTGAAGAGCTTCTAAGCCGACCATCTAACATCCCCACACAGGAAGCTCCCGACGATATTGTTGATCTGGGCCCACCCATTCAACCCCCGACAGTAGAGGAAGTTGATCTCGCGTTGCGGTCACTAAAACGAAATAAAGCACCGTGCGCTGACGAGTTTCCAGATGAACTGCTAAAATTCGGTGGAACGAGTCTAGTTGATGCCATACATCAATTACTCCTGCGAGTATGGGAGGACGAGGAGATCCCAGACGATTGGCGCAGAAGCATCATCTGTCCAATTCATAAAAAGGGAGATAAACTGCGGTGTGAGAACTACAGGGGCATCTCACTAGTTTGTACGTCCTATAAAATTTTGACGAAAATTCTGGAAAATAGAATAAAACCGTACGCAGAACGAGTCATTGGCGAATATCAAAACGGTTTCAGACCTGGTCGCTCCACAACCGATCCGTTCTTCTCAGTCAAACTGATACTCCAGAAGTGCTGGAAATACAACGTAAATGTATACCAAATCTATGTCGACTTCAAGCAGGCATACGACAGTATCGATCGTGGAGTACTGTACAACATCATGTAGCAAGTTGGTATACCGGCCAAATTAGTGCGACTAAGATGATGATGACCAACTCCGTCTCACAAGTTAGGATACATAATACACTTACTGATCTATTTGAAACAGGGCGATGGACTAGCACCGACGCTCTTCAACCTAGCACTGGAATACGTTATTCGGGCCATGAATATGGACAACAGCAAGACGCTACTCATCAAGTCGACACAATTAGCAGCGTACGCCGACGACATCAACATCATGTCCCGAAGATTGGCCGACGCAGAAGAACTTCTGCATACGCTCGATAACGCTGCAAAGGAAGTTGGACTACATATTAACGAGGGTAAAACTTAAATAATGACGCAATCGGTGACAAGGACACCTGCACAACCGAGCATCAATGTGGGGCACCTCAACATCGAGTTCGTGAACAACTTCATTTACCTGGGTTGCAACTTGTCAAGGGACGCCAACGAAACTGACGAAATCAAGCGACGGATACAGTCAGCTAATAAGACTTTTTTCTCGGTTCTCCCCATAATGAAATCGAAACATGTGCACAGAAACACGAAGCTCCGCGTGTACAAAACCATTATACGACCAGTGCTATGCTATGGCTGCGAAGCATGGACCCTAACTCAAGCCTCCGAAAACATGCTAGACACTTTTGAACGTAAGGTTCTACGGCGAATTTTCGGGGCTGTTTGCGATCGAGATGGATGGCGCATCCGGTACAACCATGAGTTGTATGAAATGTACGATGAGCCGCAAGTCTCGAAAATCGTCAAACTACAACGACTTCAATGGGCAGGGCATGTACAAAGAATGGACGATGATCGCATGACTTAGAGAGTAATGAATGCAGAACGAGTCGACGGAGCGAGACTGCGAGGACAACCGAGATCTCGTTGGGAGAGCTCAGTAGGTGTGGACGCCGCGCAGTTGCTGGGCTTCCAAAATTGGAGGACGCGGTCATGTGACCGAGATAATTGGTGGACAATGATCCAGGCGGCCCGACGCCGGGCTGTCGCGCCACGATGATGAAAGTCTATTTGATGTAAAATATACAGCAGGTATTAATGAATTGCACTTTCAGAGTCTTAAATAGCAACCAAAATACAAAATAACAAGAAGATAGAAGGATCGATGCCATGTAATTTTAGGACTCCCGCTTGGTCGGCCTTGGTTGGAAATGTGGTTCCATTTCATGGCATGCAAAGCAATGCATTTATCACTCTTCCGCAATGTGTGACTTATCCACTGCCATTTTCGCATGCGTATCAATTCGTCGATAGGCATCTGCGCCGTACGCCGACTCAGCTCTTCATTTGATATTTTTTTGGGCCAGAAAATTGTTAGAATTCGACGAAAACATGAGTTGACGAAAATTATTAGCTTTCTGGTTACTCTTACGAAAACTTTTCATGTACTGCTCCTATCCAAAAGCACAGACAGCACCAGGGAGCGAAACAGGCCCAGCTTGTTCTTGATGCTGAGATAACTACTCTGCCAGATTTTTGGCAGCATGCCGTATGCGCATTTAGCCTGGTTGATACGATGAGCGATGTCCTGCTCCGTACCACCATTTTCGGCGACAATGCTACCCAGGTGGACGAAGTTGTCCACCTTCTCCACAGGCTGCCCATTAATATTGATGGCAATAGGTGTCGGATTTCCTTTTCACAATGGCGGCTTAAGAACTTTGGTCTTGTTGGTATTAGTCTTTAGCCCAACCTTGATTGCCTCCCTCTCGAGATATAACGCCATTGCGGACAGATCCGTGGTTTTGTGGGAGAGTAGGCATATGTTGTCAGCGTAGTCATGATGTTGTAGATAAAATGTCAAAGTCCATTGAATTCCTCTGTCTAGTCCAGATAGGGCTGCATGCAACAGATCGCCGATCACTATGAGGAATAGGAGAGGATGCACCCCTTCCGAACTCCACTGCGAATCTCAAAGTCTCCCGACACCCTACCTTTATGCAGAACGCGACATTTCGCGCCGTCATAGGTTGCATTAATAATAGCCACAAGCTTCTCAGGGATGCCTCTCCTGCACAAGGCCGCCCATATAGAATCCCGGTTCACACTATCGAAAGCCTTCTCAAAATCGATGAAAAGCAAGTGAAGCGAAGTATCGCACTCACCGCATTGCTCGATGATGATTCGTAAGGTGTTAATTTGATCGACATAGAATCCGGATCGAAAGCCAGCCTGCTCTTCATCAATCGTGCTTTCTTAGCGGGCCTTTAGTCTTTCCAGGACGATTTTGAGTGTGCTTCTGTTTTCCATATTCACAGTCCAAACAGCGTATTCCAGTTCTACATTGAAGAGTGTCGGTGCCAGTCCATCGCCCTGTTTCTGACCAGTGCGTGTTTCAAATAGATCAGTAAGTCTATTCTGAATCCTGACTTGTGAGACGGAGTTGGTCATCGTCATCTTTGTTAGTCGCACTAATTTGGCCGGTATACCAAATTGCAGCATGATGTTGTCCAGTACTCCACGATCGATACTGTCGTATGCCTGCTTGGAGTCGAAGATTTGGTATACGTTTACGTTGTAGTCCCAACACTTCTTGAGTATCAGTTTGACTGTAAAGAGCTGATCAGTTGTGGAGCGACCAGGTCTGAAACCGCTTTGATATTCGCCAATGATTCGTTGTGCGTACGGTTTTATTCTATTTTCCAGAATTTTGGTGAAAATTTTATACAAGGTTATTTTGTTACAAGGTTTGGCAACCCTGCAGAAAGGAACCGTTATATTGCATTTCTTAAAAATTGAGCTAATCGCTATAGTACGCTTGTGCTTGATGCATTTGTCATCATTTGAGTTTAATTTTTAGTGTAGTGAACATGGATTGGGGTGACAAAGAAAATAGAATTGCTGTGATTGCACTTCATAAAGTAGGAATGCAACCAAGTGATATTTTTAAGACTCTGCATACCCTTGGTATAAGCCGAATGTTTGTATATCGGGCTATTGAAAGATTTAATGATACGCCTGGAGTAAGTGACCGTAAAAGAAGTGGCCGTCCGCGAACTACTCGAACACCTCAAGCGGTTAAAGCCGTGCGCGAGAGAATTCGCCGTAATCCTCTTCGGAAACAAAAAATTTTATCGCGTGAGATGAAAATACCCCAAAGAACAATTTCACGTATCATCAAAAGTGACTTGGGGTTGGGTGCTTATCGTAGATCTACCGGGCATTTACTAACAGATTCGTTAAAAAAAATAGAGTGGAAAAATCAAAACGATTACTTTGCCGGTACGCAAACCAAGAACACCGTAAAATTTTGTTTACGGACGAAAAATTTTCACTGTCGAAGAAACATTTAATAAACAAAACGATAGGGTTTATGCTCGCAGTGCCAGAGAAGCTTCTCAAGTTGCCCAAAAGGTTTAAAGAGGTCATCATCCAGCCTCAGAAATGGTTTGGTGGGGTGTTAGCTACAACGGGGTGACAAAGTTGCATTTTTGTGAGAAGGGCGTCAAAACGTCTGCGTCTGCGTGAAACCTCTCAACACGTCATTATTCAAAAATCAGCATTGGAGTTTCCAGCAAAATTCTGCACCAGGTCATAAGGCGAAGTCAACCCAAAAATGGCTTGAAGAAAATGTTCCAGATTTTATTAAAGCTGAAGATTGGCCTTCCTCTAGCCCAGACCTGAATCCGCTGGATTACGAATTATGGTCTGTCTTAGAGCAAATGACGTGCTCTAAAAGACATTCTAATATCGAATCCTTAAAGAAGTCTCTTACACATGCAGTCGCCAACTTTCCGATTGAAGTCGTGCGTGCTTCCATAGATAAGTGGCCAGCTCGATTAAAGGCTTGTGTAAAGGCAAAAGGCAATCACTTCGAATAACTTGTTGTAATTTCCGTTGTTGACAATGCATTTAATAAATAAACAATGATTTCTTAACATATAACACCTCTTTTATTGAACAGTGCTTCAAAAAGTTTGTAACAGTATTTATGGCTAGACTAGGTATAGTGACAATGATTTCTAGGCGAGCTGGAATGAAAAAGTAGACCGACAATCCAGTCACTGGACTGGATTACTGGACTGGATTGGTTACTGGAATAATGTGAACCGGGCATAAAAGATAATTCTCATAAACTCTTTTATCGCCTCGCACACTACGCTGGACTTCTCCAGCTTTCTGACGGTAAAGGAGTTTGATGCTGCTTCGACTGTCGTCCGATGCTGCAGCCAAACGAACCTTCAGTTCTTTTCTTTCAAAAATCCGCTGCCATGAAGCGTCGGACATCCAGGGCTTATTCCGGTAATCCGGTTTGTGCCAAGGATGGTATCTGCGCTACCAATGGGTGCGTTCCTAAAAGTATCGGGGTTCCTCTACGTATCCATTGCCGCTTTTCCGATTCGTTATTTCTCCGGTGAACGACACGATTCCCTTGCCGCTATCAATATATTTCACACGAACATACGCCACTTAATAATGGATATTTCCACCTTCAAACACAATTTTCAAATAAAATTACGAGCGACGACAGACTTTCCGGTCACTATACGAACTTTCAGGCCAACAAACAGTTATTTACAAATGGAGTGACAGAACTTGTCAAGAGCGAACTGTCAAAACTCTAGGAATCGTTGAAGGGGTAATCGGATCGGAAAAAATTCGTGATACTATTGCCCTTCACAAAGATTCTGGTATCGGTGTCTGAAATCGTAGCGTTTCCGCAAAGGATCTATGAAACTGTGTCGACACGGTGCTGACACGGTCGAAAATAGAAACGCAGCCAATGTAACGCATTTTTTTTATGGCATCCAACTTTTAGTTTATGTCACTACCTTGGTGAGTAGTTATCCCAGCTGCTTTTTGCGGAATTGTGGATTTTTTAGTCGAACGGTGTTGAATTTGAGGCGCCTGTGTCTTTCGTCGCTAGGACAGCGCACGGCTGCAACACTTGCAGTGAACTTCTGAACTCCTTGTTCCGCACGTCCTGGAGGCAACTCTTGAATCTTTTACCAATGGCAAAGTGGTCGATCTAGTTTTGTGTTCTACGCGGATCAACAGAGGATGAACTGATTTTGTGGTGGTCCTTATGCTCAAACATAGTACCACCGATGAAGAGACTATGAAAGTTGCAGAACTCTACAATCTTTCACCAAGACCGTGTCTCCCTAGCACATGTCTGAGCCCATAGTTATCAGCACCAACTTTTGCATTAAAGTCACCCATAACCATTATAATAGCCGCTTTCGATTCATTAGCCCGGCTTCACAGACCGAAAAGAACACCACGACTCTGCGACGAGCGAACTTAAACAGCCATCATACAAATACTTCGCCGTCGTGGGGAAGAATTGCGGACTCAGTATACTATACATTTAGACGGAGGCGAAAGAGATTGATGTTGAACGAATTTGCTTTCAACTTTGCTCCGATGAGATCCCATACGAGACCTGGATTAAAACCGGTCTGTCGTTTTTTATGAAAATTATCTGGTTTTTTTTTTGAATCGAAAGCGGCTAGTGTCACCGTTAGGTGTTCTGCTCTAAACGGAGTTAAGTTCGTAGAAGGAGTTTTTCGTCAAGACATTGTCGGGTTCAGTTGGAGCATAACATTGTAATATTGAGATGTTCCTCATTTGGGTCCGGAACCTGGCGGTCATGATTCGATCGGAGACCTAATCTCAAGATAAGAGACAGTTTCGTGCGGCTCTGGTTAAAAGGAGCCCCACGACTGACTCACGACCACTACCGGAGTACATCATTACAGTGCTACCCGTTGGGAAGATAAATTCTCCGCTGTTCCACCAATCTAACTCTTAAAATGTTTAACTTATACCTCAGAGATTCACTCGCTAATTGAAGAAATCGTGCGTTCTGGGGACCTTCTGATCCATTGCCCAGGAGAGTACGCACATTCCAGAATATTATCTCTGTCATTGTACGTTAGCCAAAAGTAACCGTAGAGTCAGTCCTTTTCCGAGGCGTAGTTGACGTTTCGTTAGCATGTAGAAGATTTCGGATAGTGCAAGTTGCTGGCATACACATCCTGTCCTTTGTTTTTCGGTTTTAACGATAGGCCGATAAAGGGAAAGGCCGTGGTATTATTTTTACGCGCCACACCACAGGGGGAAGGTTGACCTCAACCAAATCATCGCACCGCTGTCACTGGCAGCTTGACATTGGTTAGCAGTGGTCAGTGACCACTGCCGTTCCATTAGTTGAAAATGAACCGTCAGCTACAGGGTTTCACATGTTATTTGACGTTCCTAAATATTACTAAAATCGTTATACCGCGGGAAGGGGACGAGGTGGGAATAAGAAATTTTTAAGTATAATGTAAATCATATTATTGCATCATTTCACATAAAAAATTCATTTTCGGAAAAAAAAATGTCAGTTAGAAGGGTTTAAACGTTTGCCAGCAATATCATCGGTATCGAATCACTTTATACCCTCGGCTTTCCAGGTTCAGAAGCAGGTTGTTCATGCACTTGTTTAAGGAAAAGTAATTAAGAATCTACAATAAATAACTTACATCCGCGGTCATACTTTTATATCCAAATTCAAGATCATATATCCATCTATTACACACTTCGTCACTCCCAATTCCCCGTCCATCCACCACATCCACAAGCTTTACACACGACGGATCCTTGAATGGTGCATAAATTTTTCGAATGTCATCAAACGTCATATTCTCCAGCTTCTCATGATAGCACCTGGTTAAAAAATATACAATACGTACAATCGAATTACTACGACGAACCAAAAATTCTGATTACAAAACGGAAATTTTACTCACCAATGTTCAGGCACAAAGCTGATAATCGTTTGCGAAAAATAATGCATGGATACCATTAAATTGATAAACGCAAAAAAACCCAATAAAATGAATTGAAAACGGTTGAAGTTGCCGCACTTTTCCAAAACTTTATGGAAATCCATTTTGTTGGTGAGCGTTGTTCACTCTCAATTCTGAAATAAGAAAACACTCGTTGTTAGTTTTGACTGCGCTGTATCAATTGAGTATCTTGTATTAACTACAAAACAATTGTTCTAAAAAAGAAACAACAGGACTCGTATCTCAGGATCAGCCGCTCTAATTTCACTATATGGTTCTATTCAGAAAAATAGAAATCGGTATGACAATCTGACGCCCAATTTGTATGAGATGAGTACGATCATCTTAGATATTCCGGTCAATGGTGTGTTTCTTTGCACTCTGTTCTGGAACAATTGCCTGCATTACATTGGTCGCGGTAATGGAAACGGATCCGGAACAGACTTTTTTGATCTCTCTATAATGTTTTCCCCTTCGGTAAAATATTGGCCGCCATCAGTAAATTTTTGGATCTGAAAATGTTTTCTTCCAGATCTGAAGAGTATTCTGATCCAAAAATTGACAGTTGACAGCGCATATTTTGCCGGAGGGAAATGCTTATGGAGGCCAAATCGAAAAAGTTTGTTCCAGGACTGCGACCATTAACAAATTGTCGGCAATAGTTCTCGATTGAGTTTTGGAACAGGAATTTTGTTCTATACTATTGTACTATGCTTCGATATCCATTTTCTCTTTCGGAAAGTAAACTTAAATTAAACACAGTAAATATTTGAATTTCGGTGGAATTTTTATTTCATAATAAAGTTTGGATTATGCCATTATACGTGGAATACAATATCTGTCAAATGTCCCCCATGGGACTCGATCCTTTTGAGGTAATTTTCGATTGCCTTTTCACACATTTCGGGCAATAACTCGGCTATAACTCGACGGATTTCGTCCTTCAATTGACCAATCGTCGTGGGATTGTTCGCATAAACACGGTCCTTCGACGACAAAAGGAAATCTAACGGCGTTAAATCGCAAGACCTTGCTGGCCAAGCCACATCGCCGAATCTCGAAATTACGCGTCCTGGGAATTTCTCGCGCAATAAAGCCAAATTTTGTCGCGTGGTGTGGCATGTGGCCCTGTCTTGTTGAAACCACATATTGTCGAGATCCATATCTTCAATTTCCGACCAAAAAAAGTCATGAATCATGGCGCCATTGCGCTGGCCATTGACTGTAACGGCGGCTCCTTCATCGTTTTCGAAGAAAAATGGCCCAATGACGCCGCCGGCCCACAATGCACACCAAACAGTTACTTTATGCGGGTACAACGGTTTCTCAGCGGTCACTTGCGGTTGCTCACTGCCCCAGATGCGACAATTTTGTTTGTTTACATAGCCACCGAGCGCAAAATGGGCCTCATCGCTAAAGAAGATTTTCTTCGAAAAATCGGCATCGGTGACCTGCTGTTCGAGGACCCAATCTGAGTACTCACGACGCAATCTGTGATCAGTCGGCTTTAATTCTTGCGTGAGCTGGACTTTATAAGGAAGTAGATGAAGGTCCAAATGCAAAATGCGCCACAATGTGCCGTAAGATAGGCCTAAATGCTGGGATCGGCGCGGAATCGACAAATTCGGGTCTTCGGCCACACTTTCACTCACAGCGGCGATGTTTTCGGTCGAACGAGCAAAACGATGATGCACAGGTGTAGAAATGTCTGTCACCGATCCAGTTTCTTCAAATTTTTTCACTGTGTAGGCAATTGTGCGCTCATTGAGACGATTATGTCGACCATAATCTGCGCGTAACGCACGAAACGTGGCCACCGCAGATTCACCATTTTGGTAGAATAATTTAATAATTTTAACGCGTTGTTCAGTCGTAAAACGTTCCATCTTGTAAAATGGCAAACCTTCAACTAAACCAATACCAGTTTGGAATACACTGACATTTGACAGATGTCGAATGGCAGGGCTTTTCTTTCCGAAACACGAAATGGATAACCCTTTATATATTTTTCGGATGGTGCAGTTGCTAGTGTGGACCTCCTCTATCTGTGTCGTCTTTATATGGGAAGCTCGAAGCGCTGTGGGAGTTCTAGTAGTACCCACAGGCAGTTACTAATAAAGCGCCTAGGTTTGAATCTCCATATCTCTACATGTAACATCGTAAAGCGGTGACCGTGACTACACGGCTACCGAGCACATCATGTTAGTATGATGTAATGAACCATCTGTAATGAACCATATATGGTCTGGTAGTGCTGCTCCCACCAGCAGATCGAAGCAGCACCTGATGAGTAGTGATCTGTTGGTGGTACGAAACCAGAGGCCGAGGGTCCCATTACACCCGGACCCAGGTGCGACCGTGTGGGCGTCTGATCCGTCCGTCAACCATTCCATCCTTACCGACTACTTTTTTTATTCCCCATTTTTACCTCCCCTGTTTGTGTTGTCTTCCCCAGGCCTATGAATTTTTGTTAATACGTAAAGATCCAGATTGAAAAGAATGGCTTGGACCAACTTACGGGCGAACTCAGACATCCACCATACAGATGATTTGCCGCGGTAGGGGCGAATCGCGGACTTCGTATAGAAAAGTACAGAGCAAATTGACGAGAAACAAGTTGAGGATCAACTAATTGACTTTCAACTCTGATTCAGATGTTATATAATACGAGGACTCGATCATCGACGGTGAGTCGTTTCGCATGGGAATTAATCTTGATCCAGTGAAACAAATACCACTATTACCGCTATTCGCACTAATAATTATTTATTTTTGTAATTGCAAGGAATAGTTTTATGGCCCTATGCCCCACAAGGGGTTGACAGGATCCAGAGAGAAGGAATAGTGCACACCAGAGTGGATTCTACTACCTCCGTTATATTTACCAAAATATATTCTCAACCAGAATAAACCGGGGTTTAAGTTACTTTGTTTCTTCTTCTTGTTTTGCTTCGTAGTCCAGGCTAGGAACTCCGAAAAGGCTTGATTAGGAGAAAAAATCGTGTAGTTTTGAAATTTGGCACAATTTTGCAAACAGTCTCCTGAATATGTGCTCAAAAGTCCCCGATGATAAAGGGTCCGGAAGTGTAGGGACGAGGGGGTCAAAAGCCCGTTTTTTCAGTTTTCCTTGATTATTTTCAAAACTAAGGATTCTAAAAAAATGTCCCAGGGCTGAATCAGAGTACATGAAATTTCCTACAAAACGATATACTTATCATACCCTTAACTATACTCTTGACCATAAAATAGCATAAAGTAAAATGATTTTCTTACGAGGAAAAACGTCACGATAACGCCCGATAAAATACAGTAGCGGAATGAAAATTTAGTCAAATACTCCGATTGAGATTTTGCTGGTTGGTACCGCAAATAGGTACGATCTGGCCAAAGGTACGCTTACCGTCCCTATAAATATTATTCTTGCAAACATACCAATAACATCCCAACGAATTCAAGTAGGCAAGTTAAATTGGATGGGATTGCTGCCTAGGACCTTATTATACTTTTCTGTAAAAATTGATTCGATTGGATGAAAACCAAAGCTAATTTCCATACAAGGTACCTCAAACTACCGTACTTTTTAGATGTTAGTCTATTCATTGCACAAAAAACCGGAAGAAAAATCGTAAAGTTTTAAAATTTGGCACAATCGATATGGAGAGTCCTCTGAAGTATTCCTTGATTACATATTACATACAAGGAGCACCTTGTATGGAAAGTAACCTTGGTTTTCATCCGATTGAACTAATTTTTACAGACGAGTATATTAAGGTTCTAAGCAGTCCTCCACCCGAATTTGACCTACCTACTTTAATTTAGTGGGGCGTTATGGGCATGTTTTAAAATATTGAAAATATATAATATTTTTCGGGAAGGTAGGCGTAGCTTTGGTCAGTTCGTACCTATTTGCGGTACCAACCAACTAGATCTCAATTAGTATATTTGGCCAAATTTTCATATTGTTAACTGTATCCATCGGGAGTTATCGTGACGTTTTTCCTTGTGAGGAAATCAATATAAGCTATATTACTCGTATTTTATGGTCTAGAGGGGTCGGCAAACTTTTTCTTGGAAAGGCCAGATTATTGAAATTTCAGGTTCAGCGGACCGGATAGCAAACTGAAGATGAATGTGTTTGTAAGAGTAGTTAACCCATTGCCAATTCGAATCTGACGAAAACTGTTTAGTTATTTAGTTAAAACACCATTTCCAAAAATTTCGCTAGCATATCTCATCTTTTTCAAATTTGACATCATTAAAACCGGTCAAAAATATTAAATGTGACTTTTGTTTCAAATGAAAATTAGATTTCTCTATTATGTTAAATTCGTAAAGATATCAGTCAAAGTAAAGGTATAAGTTAGTAGCTCCGGTTTCTAGCCGAAATTGATGAAATCGAAGAGAACAGTTTCGGTATTACAGAACAAATTCAGGCTTCCAACTAAATTCTATTTTTAAGGGTTTATTTATGTTGGAGTTGCGATTAAAAATTAGAAAAATTATTATAATTAGTAAAGGTATGTACCCTTTTCCTACGCTGCGCTAGTAGCGCTGCTCTTATCGTTTTTCGCAGCTCCAAGGTAACCGAAGCCTAAATCTTATCAAACAGTATAAGTAATTCAATTCCAATTTTGACGAATAAAAAATGTTTCTATTTCTTTAAAGAATAAAGCACTTTTGTGTTTTGGCTTTATGCTGACAATTTTTGGGTGGAGATCATTGCCCAATGGCCTTGTTTTCTGTTCAGCAATGGTACACTGGACTTTTATTCTTAAAGTATCAGTGATGTTGTCCGATTTATCAAGAGCCAACAAAAAGGTTTGCAAGTCCTTCGCTGGAACCATCTTGATCGCAACAGTGCTCATACATTCACACAGACGAAGAAGTGATATCCAAGGTCTCACCTGATAGGTATCTCGCTAACCGCATCAAATCGATTTAACCTATACGAGTTTCGTCAATTCTCAGATCTTTCGAGATTACCACGGTCCTGGAAGAAAAGTCTATTGTTGTTGTCATTACTTACAAGATTATGACCTGACCATGTTAAGGCCCCAAAAAGTTCCCTTCCTGTAAAAGTTTAAGGATAAGCCCCACGTAGTGAGTTCATGCACAACCTCATTTCAATGAATGGAAACTTTCAACTCTGATTCAACGAACGACTGAATCCATCAGGCGATGACTCTACTTATAACGAGTACTAGGCAATCACACTACTATACTATGTATTTTAAAGTCCGAAGCGTACATACCCTAGACTTGTATAGACCTAGTGGTGATACCAAAAGTATCAACTGGTAACGACCATATGCATTAAAAGTGAGTTTCCTGTATGGCCACTTTATAGGGGAGATTGGCACTTATTCAGGAGGATGTTGACCATTATCAGAAAAAGTTAACTAACCCATTCTACACATATTTGTTGAATTTTTCAAGTCGCTAGCTTCATTCTATCGAAAGTTACTGCTTATTTGAAGTTTCACTTGTAGGGGAAGTAGGGGTTCCTTGGTTCGGATCTTGCCCATCATTGCCACCAATAAATCAACTCATGCTGCAAACATTTAAACAAAATTTCAAGTTTCTAGCTTCACTCTATCGAAAGTTGTTGCTTATTTGAAGTTTCATTTGTAGGCGAAGTAGAGGTTTCGTTAGTCGGATTTTACGTATTTTCGAAATTAGCCAACTGGATCCTACCACAAACATTTGACCAAAATTTCAAGTCGCTAGCTTTATTTTGTCGTAAGTTATCGCTTATTTTAAGTTTCACTTCTAGGGGAGCTAGGGGTTCCTTAGGTCGGATCTAACCCATCTTGAAAACCAACTAATTCAATCTCACTTCAAACATTTGACCAAAACTTCAAGTCGCTGGCTTGATCCTATCAAAAGTTATCGCTTATTTGAAGTTTCATTTCTAGGGGAGGTAGTGGTTTCTTGGGTCGGATCTTGCCTATGTTCAATACCAACTAACTAAATCTTATTACCAACATTCTACCAAATTTTCAACTCGCTAGTGGCATTCTATCGAAAGTTATCATAATTAAAGTAATATTTAATTTTTTGAAATTTGTAGGGGAGGTAGGCGTTCCTTTGATCTGATTATGCCCAACTTACTAGAACTCAAGCAGCTTCTCACCTCAGGGTCACATGCCAAAAATCAGGTGTCTACGCCAATTGGTTGAAGAGTTATAAACAAAAAAACCTGAAAAGTAAGGTAGTACGGGGCTCTTTGTAAGAAAATTACCGTTAGTTTTCAATTGATCGATTTTATTTTTCCAGGAAAGTAGAAGATTATCCTCACGAGCAATCTGCCAAAGCTAAAGCTTTTCATGTTTATTTAATCGGGAGTTATAGATACATTTAATTATTTCACATAAATAGGAGAGGTAGGCGTTCTCTTGGCCTGATCATGCCCATTTTCAATACCATCCAACTAGATCATATTGCGAACATTTGAACAAAATTTCAAGAATAAAGCTAGAATTCTATCGGAAGTTATCGTGCGAACGGACAGACAGACAGACAGACGGTCAGACAGACGGACAGACATGGTTAAATCGAATCAGGAGGTGATCCTGATCATTTGTATATATACATTGCTATACCTCCGGAGCCTCCTTTAAGGTGTTACATATTTTCGTCGTGACAAAAACAATATACCCTATACTATAAGTCTAGGGTATAGAAATTACTTAAAATTACAACGTATTGGGCAATTGAATCAGAAAGCGTTCATAAAGGAATTGTTAAACGGTTGTAGAGTTATTCTGTCTTATGTACGTGTTCATTGAATGGCTCGGTGACTCAGCTTCGTCATTCGTTAACAGTATTTATTACGTCCCTAAGCCAGTGACGAAATCTGTATGTGTCTATATATCTAGTGACTAAATTACCTTATCGTTTTGGTTCATTCGAAACGAGAGACGTTTTTGAGAGATGGGACTATATACATATAACGTATCTAAGATAGGTTATGAGTAACCGTAAGATATACGTTATTAAAACAGTTACAATAGTTATAATACTTATTCGTCTTGAAATAATTGCCCAATTACAAATGCGATTTTTGTCGCACGTGCATTGCTGTAAAAAAAATCGAATCGTTTTCTCAGTTCTTGCTTTTAACATTAAACGTTACATTTTTTCGCCAAAACCGTGATCAATTCGTTTGACCAAGTATTTTTATTTTTTTATTAATGAATCAAACGTCTCTGTTTTGTTGCCTGGAATCGATGAAAATGATACGAGCTTATAGTCATTTAGTCTCTAGAAACTTGTAACATGACCTAGAACCCAATACCGAGTGATTTGTTTAATTTTGAAAGACTCCAAAGCCTTCATGTCCTCCCAAAGAGATTCTACAGGCTCGCATGATTTGTTTGATTGTGCTGATTAGATACTTCACACTGATTTAAAATCAAATCAAACAAATTATGTTGTTAACATATAAAACGTCAATTTTAAAATATTTATAAATTTAACTCCTTAATTGGTTCATGTTAAAAATAATATTTCCTCGCGGGCCGGATAAAAACCAGAGGCGGGCCGGAGTTTGCCGACCCCTGGTCTAGAATATAATATACCATTTTATAGTCGAAAGTATGGTATATCGTTTTGTAGGAAATTTTATGTACTTTGATTTGGCTTTGGGACATGTTTTGGTAGGATTCTTAGTTTTCCAAAATAATCAAGTAAAACTGGAAAAAAGGACTTTTGACCCCGCACTTCCAGACCCTCTATCATCGGGCACTTTAGAGCACATATTCAAGGGATTAATTTCTACAATTGTGCCAAATTTCAAAACTACACGATTTATTTTTTCTATTTTTCGCTCCAAGCCTGGACTATCGTGACATAGTGCGAACAGCCAATTCCAAGGTCCATGCTCTTGTCACTTCTTATTCTCGAACTGTTCTGCATTGTGTTTTGCTGCTTATCCTGTTCTGCTATGTTCAGTTAAAAAGAAACGCGACTGTTGATTAATTTACCTATATTTTTGATCATTGATTAATTTATACCTGCTACAGACAATGGTTCAGCGCATAGATGGCCATGATGTTCGCAACAATACGCCAAATGCCAATTCAAATTTTCTTCGTCCACACAATGGCATTCGATGGACCAACCAATATTGAAGTCATCCACATCGAAGTGACACCACAACAATCATCGGTGTGTTATATGCAACAGCCAATAACAACTTTGAACAGCTGATTTAAACTGACAGACGTCCGATGAACCATTGCGTGGTTAAAAATGGCTCTCGAAGCCGTTGGTAGGCATTCGATGGACCATCGCTTCGACGGTTACGCGCCATTGGCCATTATCCACACAATGGCTAAGTCTTTAAATGGCCAGTGACAGGCCATTCTCTGTAGCAGGCATTAAAATATCAATCTAAATTGCGGAGTTGAAAAAAGCCAGTGCCTATGATGTACCAGCGTCTCAATCAATTTGAATTCAGCTGCTATTGAAACCAAAGCATTTTAATTAAACGCGGTCACACTTTATCACTTGGAATTTCGATTATGTACCAATCGGTCTTTCACGCGAATTGTATCGTTGGGGTACTGATAACAATGTTGATTATGATCTCATAAAATCAATTGGAAGGCTCATGAGCTGGCCTGAGAGCCGGAAAATTGTGAATTAAAAAAAATTATGTATGTAAACAGCTATATATTTTAATAAATTAGAGAAACAGAGAAATGTTCTATCGTATAACCGATAAAACATTACTAAATGAGAAACGTTGATTTTTCCTAAGACGGGATTCTTTTTTATTTATTTGTAAATGCGCATTTCGGACACCAGTTGTGTCCTTCTTCAGTACAATTCACCTATGTACTTTCCTCAACACCAAGACTTACACCAATATACCCTCTATTTTGACAGCGTTAATTACTTTACATTACGTTACGTTACTCTAATTACCATTTAATGACATACAACATGTTTTGAAAGCAAATAAAAAATAGAAAAACCCAATCGAGAAAAGAAGAAAATTGAGCCACAGGAATAATGATGAAAACCACCCGTTTCACTTCCTGGGTGATTCCATCGCCAGTAGTTTCAGCAGCCCTGATTGTAGATTCCCGATATCATGGTTCAGCCTCTGGTTTTCCGGTTCCCTTAGAATGGTCAGATTTTCTAGTGCATCCAGTTTCCTGCTGTCGGTACTCGCTTTGATGATCTCCACGTTGTCCCATGTTATGTTGAGGCCCTCTCCTGCTATGTGTCTCACTACCATCTTTTTTAGCGATGCGGGGTCCTTGTTGTTTTTTACACTAGACTCAGCCTCTCTCACGTGCTCACCCCATCGTGTGGAAACTAGCCGCTTCGTTTGCCCGACGTATGTTTTGTCACATTCTGGACATGAGACCTTGTATACGCCGCTTACTTCATGTTTCAGTTTCTTGTCCTTCGTGGACCCTAGCTTGGTCTTGAGCTGTTGCCTCCGGCTTGATGAGACCATTTCGATGTCCATATCCTTCATCACCCGCTTCAATTTCCCGGATGCATACGAATGTGTGACACCTATCCTTCTCCTAGGTTCTTCCTTGTTATGTTGGAGGGTAGTCAATCGTTGTTCTTCTAGCTTTCTCTGTTTCTTGCGGATGAGACATGATATCGCCCTTGGTTCGTATCCATTCTTCAAGCCCGTGTCGAGGATGTACCTCCTTTCCCTTTCGAATCGCTCCGTGCTCAATGGAACCGTGAAATGTCGGTGTATCATCGAGTGGAAGGGGGCAAGCCTCTGGGAGTACGAATGGTTGGAGTTCGATGGAATCGTTCTTTGTGTGTGGGTTGGCTTCCTAAAGATGTCGAATTCGATGGAGCTCCCGTTCCTTATGATTTTCAAATCCAGGAATGGCAGTTCTCCATGTTCCTCCATTTCCATCGTAAACTTGATGTTCCGGTGAACCGTGTTCAGGTTGGAGAGGATTTCCTCTCCTTCCTCTTTATTGATGATCGCCAGCACGTCGTCCACATATCTCACCCAGAATTTTGGCAGTGATCCTCTCGCCTTCAGTTCTTCCTCTATCCTGTTCATAAAGATATCACTAATGAACGGAGAGAGTGGGTTACCCATGGCCACCCCCCTGGTTGCCTTGAAGAATCTGCCGCGGAACGTGAGGTAGTTCTCCGTCATGCATATTGTTGCCAGCCTCATGAGAAGATTGACTTCCTTCCTCCAAGCCGTAGATGTGGGCTCCTTTTCGAGTAGCCATTCCTCCAGGTAAAATAGCACCTCCTTGACCGGGATGCTTGGAAACAGGGCCTTATCGTCGAAAGAGGCGACCCGTTCATCGGTCGAGATTGGACCCACGGTCTTCAGTTTGTCGATTAGGTCGTCCCTGTTCTTAAGAGATCTGCACGAGCTGGACCCACCTAAATCGTTGAACCTTCCGAGGAGCCATTTGGCGATGTTTTGTGTGGGGAATTTGGTGGCTGCTACGATCTCTCGGAATTCGTTCCTAGGCTTGTGAACTTTGGGCAGCCCTTTCAACCTCGGAAGAGCGGGGTTGGGCATTCTGAGCTTCGAGGGTTGTTCTACGATGGAACGACAATCCTTTAGAACTTTCTCAACCCTCTTGATGGATTCCTCTAGGAGGGGGTCTTTGCGCAGCTCGAAGTACCCTCCAGTGTTCAGCTCCTCCAACATTGCCGCATCGTAGTGCCTCCGAAGACGGGTCGTCTGATTTTCGGCACGTCTGCGATTCGAACTCTGCTCGTCTAAAAGCTTACATGACGAGCGACGCCCTGCACCGCACACGGGTCCATTGCAATTCGGCGCGTCTGCGACGCGATCCAATATTGGGCATGAGTGTTATTACGGATTCTTACTAGCACGAATATGATTTTGGAATTGGGGGTATTTGGGCAATATGTCGCCTGGGTAGAAGTGAAAGGAGGAGTGCAGAGGAGTGTCGGTGAAAGCATTTTAACCCGTTGGCGTGGCGAAATATACCTTCTTGTATATGAAGCGGAATATGGTTGTCGCGGTATTCGAGGTGAAAGGAGAAGTACACAGGAGTGCTGGTGAAAGCATTTTAACCCTTTGGTGGACGAAAAGGACTCTTTTGTACATGAAGCGGAACATGGGTAATATGGTATCGCGTGATTCGAGGTGAAACGAAAAGTGCACAGGAGTACTGGTGAAAGCATTTTAACCATTTGTATTCCCGTTGTATTTTTATACATGAAGCAGTAAAAATTTGTGATCCTAATACGCTTTGCGATGGCAAAATACGGTGTTTCTACACGCTAGATAATCGAATAAAATATTTCTTTAATAGCACAGGGTATTCGATTTCGGCAAGATTATTTGTGTCCGTGGCGCTCAGACAGTGGAATTAAAAGAAGTCAAATTATTTTGACAGTAAATTTGATGTGAATTAGTGCAACCACAACTCGGATTCGGATCGAAGAGTTTTCTAAGTAGAAAGAAGAAGAATAAGTAATAAGTGTTGATAGTCGCAAAGCCTGAGTGTTATGGAGAGAGGCAAGGAGGGAAGGCCTAATCCTTTTTAATACCGCTGTTTGAACAAGCGGAGCGAGCGTTAGACGTTCGTATATATGTGTATATTGAGGGTTAATATCGCTTAAACCTTTCAAATGAATGACCGCTGAGCTAAGCATTAAATCACACGGGGCACCGAAATATACTGCATGCCGTAATTGTCCCTACGAAATACTGCATTTGCACGCTTTCGTTTTGAAAACGAAGTAGTGCATGATGGCACGGGAATATCTCGTATACGGTGATGATTTAAAAAAACACCAACGGATAGTGCACTGCCTAAATTTTTGCGCAACAACGTCAAACTGTTTTGAAGAAAAAAAAACGAAAATGACACGGAAACTTTTCCCTTATTGAGAAAAATATTGGATCATGCATATATCTGTGTTAAAAAGAATATATTGGTTGCGTTGAGGATTTCATACATTGGATATCTGAATTTCTGAGTTACACAATTGTTGTTTAATTCAGAAGTTTAGATTCGAATAAAAAAGGAATAGCGAAAATTAACCGGGAAAATTGGTAATTGGTTTCCCCTATATAGTGTAGACGTTTTTTCGTTTTTCCGCCTCGAGATCGCTTCAATATCTCTGTGATATCGCTTTTACGTAGTCCGGATGGCGCAACGGCTAGCACGTTCGCCTTCAACGCACTGGGCCCCGGTTCGATTCCGGGGATTTACGTGTCGGACTATGAGCCCACTCAGCTGTTAAATGAGTACCCATTATGGGGTAAATAACTCGGTTGAGCGTGTTGCTGATCACATACCTCTGCACAAAAACCGTCACGATGAGATGATGCTAACTCAACTCGAGGCCGTGGTTCAAACTGGACTGTTGCGCCAGTTATTTATTTTTTATTTATTTTATCGCTTTTACGACGTTTCGATATCGATTTTATATCGCTTCAGTGTAGCCTCAATATCGCTTTGATATCTGATATCAACACGAAAGTGTTATAAAATCATCAACAATATTACATTGCATTAACGTTATCAACCCTATTCAGACGACACCCGTTTTCCTTCATTTCACTACATGTTCAAGAATATGTTCATCTCAGCACCATAGAGTCAAAAGCTCATACAACAACACTCCATTGCATTGGCCTCTTCTCCCCGATTCAGACGACACCCGTATTTACTAGATTTCACTTCATGTTCTAGAATGTATTCATCTCACCACCATAGAGTTAAAAGCGCCTTTAAAATCATTCCACATACTATAATTGGCGTCACCACCTCCATTCAGACGACACCTGTATTTCCTAGATATCACTTCATGTCCAAAAATGAGTTTATCTTAACACTTGTAGGATTAAAAACGCCTTGAACAACACTCCAGAGTATTGGCCTCATCAATTCAATTCATAGACATCCGTATTTCCTAGATTTCACTCCATGTCCAAAAGTATGCTTGCGTCAACACCAAAGCGTTTAATTCAATTCTATTCGTTTTCAACTAAACTTCCGTCCCACATTTTCTCCACACACTTCCCATAGAATTAGCCACGTCAAAAAAAACTGCCAAATTCCTGAATAGTATAAAACCGCAAAAACCACTTGGCACCACGGACACGGTAATCTTGCAGAAAACGAAAACGCTGTGGTATGACAAAAAAATATTTTACCCGACTATATAGCGTGTAGAAACACCGCATTCCGTCATCGCAAAGCATATTTGGATCACAAACTTTTACTGATTCATGTCCGAAAAGGTAATTTTCGCCCTACCAAAGGGTTAAAATATTTTCACCAGCACTCCTGTGGACTTTCACGTCGAATAACGCGATACTCATATCGCCCATATCCCGCTTAATGTACAAAACGGTCAATTTTGCCACACCAGCGGGTTAAAATGCTTTCACTAGCACTCCTTTGCACTTCTCCTTTCACCTCGAATCACGCGACAACCATATTACCCATGTTCCGCTTTAAGTACCAAAGTGTCCTTCTCGCCTCTTCAAAGGGTTAAAATGCTTTCACCAGCACTCCTGTGCACTTCTACTTTCACCTCGAATCACGCGACAACCACGTTCCGCTTCATATGCAAAAATGTCCATTTCACGATACCAAAGGGTTAAAATGCTTAAACCAGCACTCCTGTGCAGTCCTCCTTTCACTCCGAATCACGCGACAACCATGTCGCTCATTTCCTGATTAATGCCCAAAAGTGTTCTTTTCGCCTCACCAAAGGTTTAAAATGCTTTCACCAGCACTCCTGTGCACTCCTCCTTTTACCTCGAATCACGCGGAAACCATATTGCCCATGTTCCACTTCATGTACAAAACGGTACTTTTCGCCTCACCGAAGGGTTAAAATGCTTTCACCAGAACTCCTGTGCACTTCTCTTTTCACTTGGAATCACGCGACAACCATATTGCCCATATCCCGCTTCATGTCCAAAAAGGGCCTTTTCGTCAGCGGGCTAAAATGCTTTCACTAGCACTCCTTTCACCTCGAGTCATGCGACACGCATATCGCCTATATTCCACTTCATGTACAGAAATGTCCATTTCGCCACGCCAAAGGGTTAAAATGCTTTAACCAGTACCCGTCTGCATTCCTCCTTTCACATCGACTCAGACGACAACCATATTACTTACCCATGTTCGGCTTCATGTACAAAAAGTGTATTTCGTCATGCCAAAGTGTTAAAAATGAAATGCTTTCACCGGCGCTTCTGTGCACAACTCCTTTCACCCCGAATCACGCGATTCCCATATCGCCCTTAACCCGCTTCATGCTCAAAAAAGTCCTTTTCGCCACACCAGGGGTTAAAATACATACTTTCACTAGCGCTGACGAATACACCACAATTTCTTTGAAAATACTTTTCAATTGAATAAATTCATCCATATATTTTTTTTCTGGTGTCCGGCGTCGACGACTTTTCTCGTTCCAAGCAGTTCGCATGGTTCGAGACGCATAGACGAGTACATCGATTCGATTACGTGCCGACTAATGTACGACCCGTGTGCGGATCTCCATAAATTTGCTTTGGAAGTGGAGTTCGAATCGCAGACGAGCCCATTACGAGACGAGTACGAGACGACCCGTGTGCGAACAGCCGTAGTCCTCTTTTTCCACGATCACCACTGCGTTGCCTTTGTCCGCTCTCAGGTAGAAAACTCCTTTAGCTTGTAACTCCTTGACAATTCTTGATTGTGTTGTCGCAATCTTCGATGGTTGCGGATCTAAGCCTGTTACGACACCTTCTACACTCTTCCGTACTGCTTCCTTGGTGTTTTGGTCCTCGAGTTGTATCCCTGCCTCGATGTCAACGATGACGTCTTCCTTGGGTAGCCGGCGTTCTTGAAGAGCGAAGTTCAACCCCATGTTGAGCAATTCCTCTTGCTCTTTCGTGAATTCCGATTTCGATCTGTTGATGACGAAATCTTCTAGAAGCTCAACTCGAACATCTTGGTCGTTTTCCCTTGGCGAAACTCCTCGTAGTTTTTGGAGTTTCTTCATCAGGTTTTGACGCTTTCTGGATCTTTCGCATTGTTGTGCCTTTTCAATCTTTTCCAGAACCTCCAAAATCTCACCTTTAGTGCCATTAATTTGTTGTCCCAATTGTAAGTGGCAGCTGTAAGCCCTGATTGTGGCGCCGCTGAGCTTCCCGTGCAAGTGGTCAATTGTATTCTTAATTGCCCCTTTCTCCATGCTCGCCTTTAGCCTCAACGCTCCCGGAAGAGAAGGCTGCACTCAGATTCGGTGAGATTTCGGTGTGACCTTGTATTTGATGCACAATCTTAGAAACCGGATATCTTCGCTGATAGTGCCCATAGATTTTTTAGCTTCAGGAACTTGTTGAAAATCGACTGCGGCTCGGTTGCCATATTCATAAAACATTTCTCTGTTATATGGTATAAGCCGAATTATACCCGCTCCTTGTTTTACCAGATCGATTAAATGAATGAAAGTTTTAAAGCGATATTTTTCGATATTATTCCCAGTCGTTGATATTTTCTCGATTCGCATTACACGTGCGTACGTAAAAGAAAGTGCCTCTGCTATACGAATAATAATATATTTTACCATGGATATGGTTTTGGTCCGGAAGGTAAATGTCACCTTTTTCGTTATCTCTGCGCATGACGTCACAGTTTCACTTTTTGAAAGCTTTCAATGAATATGGTATGAAATCACATACTTTTTGAAAGAGAGTTCGCTTACAAATTTACAGTTTTATTCCGAATGCTATGAAATGTTGTAAATTAGACCTCCAAGAATAGGGGAAGGTTAGCATTCACATAACATTTCAAAAAACCACCCTCTTCCCCCTTCCCACCCCTAAAAGAAAATCTGCGAATTTATCTAGAGTTTTATTCAGATCTTGATGAAATTTTTCATATGAGACCTTTAAGGCAATGGGAAGGTGACAGTCTACATCCGATTTCGGAAAACCATACCCAACCCTGTTCTCCCCCTAAAAGAAATTTGCGACTGTACAGTTTCATTCCGATCTTAATGAAACGTTGTATATTAGACTTTCACGACTAGGGGAAGGTGACTGTCTACATATGTTTTAAATAAATCACCCCCATCCCACTTCTTACCCCTAAAAGGAAACCTGTAAACTTATCTAGGGTTTTATTCCGATCTTGATGAATTTTTGTATATTACACCTTTAAGGCAGGCAAGAAGAAAATAAAATTACAAATTTTACTTTTAGGGGTGAGAAGCAGGATGGGGTGGTTTTCCGAAATCCTATGTAGACAACAACTTTCCAGTAAAATTTAAGGTCTAATATACAAAGTTTGATCAAGTTCGGAATAAAACTGTAGACACGTTTGCAGATTTTCTTTTAGGGGTGGAAAGGGGGATGGGGTGGTTTTCGGAAATTCTATGTAGACAGTCAGATTTCAATTGTCTAGAAGGTTTCATATACAAAACTTCATCAAGATTGGAATAAAATTGCAGATAAATTCGCAGATTTATTTTTAGGGGTGGGAAAGGGGATGAGGGTGTTTTTTTTATAATTTTATGTGAACATTAACTTTCCCCTAATCTTGGAACTCAAATAAAGAAAATTTCGTCAAGATAGAAATAAAACCGTATATAAAAGTGCAAATTACTTTTAGGGTGGTTTGGAAAGGGGGATGGGGTGGATTTTCAAAATGCTCTACAAACAGTAACCTTCCCCTTGCTGGTGGAGGCTCAAAATTAAAAATTTCATCAAAATCGAAATAAACCTATAGACTTAAAAACAATTTTTCTTTCAAAACTATGAAATTTCATACAAAAGGTACGCGCGCATATGAAAAATTGAAACTGTGAGGTCAAGAGCTTTCTCTCTCGTTCGATGGCTGAATAACGGACCTGCGCATTGCGTAACCTTCTATTCTTGAATCATGAATACTATCCATATACTTCCACTCGATGCTCAAAAAGATATTGTGGTCACGAGTTTTTGCACTTTTATAAAAATCATTGGTATAGAGATCATTCGTAAACAATATTCGAGTGACACTTCTTAAGTGACAGTATTGACTCCGAAAAGCGCATTATGGTTTTCAAGATGGGACGGAAGTTAAGCTTATTGTTCAGCTTCAAACTCTAGCGGCAGTTGTACGGACGAATTTCCCTTTCCATTCTGAATCGTTCATGAAGCGGGATATGGGCGATGTGGGTGTCGCGTGATTCGAGATGAAATGAGGAATGGACACGAGTGCTGGTTAAAGCATTTTAACCTCTTAAGGTGTGAGTTCCAAGGCCGCGACCGATCGATTTGCGTTTGCGACTGTGAAAAAAACTATCATAATAACAGAGCACTATTCTTGTGTATTTTAAAGTTTAGGGGATTGTCGAATGCAGGCCGTAGTTGTACGACTGTACTTTCACATTAATTACACACGAATAGTGCTCCGTTATGATAGTGTTTTTCACAGTCGCAAACGCAAGTCGCTCTGTCGCTGCCTTGGAACACACACCATTAGCGATGCGAAATGAACCTTTTTGTAAACGAAGTGGGATATGGGTGTAGCCGTAGTCAAAATTAAATTTAAATCCTTTGGTCATTTTACACTAGGATCGGCAATCAACTCATCTGCGATTCGAACTTTACTTCCTAGACAAATCAATGAAGGTCCACATACGAGTCGGTCATCGACACGTCGGCTTATCGCATGTTTCGAGACGCATTAGCGCTTGTCTGAGCATCTCGAAACATGCAAACTAATTGTAACGCGAAAAGTCGTCGCGTCGAACACCAGAAAATAATATATGGCCGCATCTGTTCAGTTGATAATTATGTAAATAAGGTAATCTATGACTTCAAAATGCAACTTGACTGACAAAAAAATTTCTGTGCTCACATGCATGCATGCATATCGTCGCAGACGAGCCGAATTGAAATCGACCCTTGTCGATTGCCATTTAGCGCGTCTGCGATATCGTCCGGTATTAGCTATGAGCTGGGGCGTTGCGGAGGTTTTAGGAGGTGTGGATAGTAGTCATTTTTGAATGCTGTGGAGTGAGGCAAGAAGGAAAGGCGTAGGATATAATTAATACGGAAAAGCCCTTTCTTCTTCTTCTTCCTTCTTATAAAACTCTTCGATCCTAGTCCGAGTGGTTGTTACATAAATTCACCGCAAAATGAATATGCTGACAAAATATTTTTTTTTTAAATTCCGCTGTTTGAGTGAGCGATGCGATCGTTAGAGGTTCGGTCTATGTATCTTGATGGTTAATACCGCTTAAATGTTTCAAATGGTTGCCTAACTTAAATTGCCTAAATTACGCGTAGTGTGAACGTGTTCCTCACCCGAAACTAATCTAGCGCGAGGATCTCACGGTGTGACCGAATTTTCCCATCGAAACAGGGTTGCCATTCTGAGGGACGGGGGCGACATAAATAATCAAACAATCAAAATTTGCGTGAAAATGCCAAAAGTACGCGAGCTATCATTCGAGGATAAAGTATATACATATAGAGTATCATCAGTCAATACAGATTCGAGGTTACTCTGACTGATATAGCTAAACAATTTAAGTGTCTTAAAAATTCCGTTTTGTATCAAGTTCGGAAATTAAATAAAACAAAAACTTTGAAAACTGCACCCGTGAGGGGCAGAATGCGCGTTACATCCAATAGAGAAGTTCGTGAAATTGTTGCATTAGTTACTAAAGATGATTCAATTTCAATTGAAATATTGCTTAAAAATGTAAACTTGCATCGTGAACAGCAAATATGTCATATGACGATTCGACGGAGGTTGGAGGAAGCGAAGGAACAATTTACAACAGAACAAAATAAAGTACGCAGACTGGAATTTGCAAAAGAATAAATTAAGAAGCCTGTAGACTTCTGGAAAAGCATTCTGGAGACAGATGAGTCAGGGTTTTCGTTAGATGGATCATACGGCAAAGAATATTATCGTATCACTCCTGCCTTAAGAAAAAAACATCTGCGTCCTTTTCGCCAACATAATGGCGGTAAAACAATGGTCTGGGGTTGTATGGCGTACAATGGTATAGGAAAACTGGTTCAATTAATAGGAAAAGCTACCCAGTTTGTCTATTTGACAACAAGCCCGGATTTAAACGTGGCTGAGAGCCTTTGGCATTACGTAAAGCAGTGACGTGCAGTGGAAATTTTTCATAGTCAAGCAGTTGGGCGCCCTAAAGCCAATTTAGCATAAACAAAAATGGACTGTATAATAGAATATGGACAGTCACAAAAACATTTATACCAAGCGGCTTTAAGCCTTAAAGAAGAAATCAGGAAAGATATAAATAAAATATTGGCACATATATTCGGAATACAAAATAAAAATAAATAAATAAAATATTACTAATAAAAAAAATTATAAATAAATATTATGTTAATTAAGACTAAGAAAAATTCAGGGGTATTTGAAATAAATAAATATTCTTTCGCCATTGCCATTTATTTGTATTCCAAATCTATGCGCCGTTCTTTAAGTAAAAACTCTTTAATCACATTATCAAAAAAATCGTTTTCTCTTCGCATTTGTATAAGAAGATCCTTTTCAACCGCAATTAAAGCAAGATCCGAAAGTCGTTCTTGGGATTGGCGATTTCTCAAAAATGTGTGAACGCGCTTTAGTGTTGAAAATGACCTTTCCGCAGTTGCCACTGTGACTGGAATTGACGTTAATAATTTTGCTAAAATATGAACTTGCTTAAAACCGTTTGCGACATAAGGCCGTTTTTGAAAATAATCGAGAATTTTACTAGGATTCGCGTTTTTAAACTCATCTGAAGAATAAATAACTTTTAGCTCATTTTTCAACTTTATTCTGTCGAAAAATTGACCGTGATATTCAATAAGTGAGTCAAAATTTTTATCGGGAAAATTTAACTTGAATTTAGAAAAATAATTCGGTTCAAGCAACTCTAAAAATGAAAGATCTTTAAACGAATGGAATCGATCTCGAATTTGCCCGAGAATAACATCTATAATCTCCCGAAATATCCGCCGTAAATTTTGTAAAGGATCTATCGCATTTCTACATTTCTTACGTGGTGGCTGATATTCTGCTGTAACTGTCGAATAGAAATTATCAAACTTTTTAGAAAAGTCATTTTCAAGCCAATTTTCAAATTCAATAATTTTTTGGCTTGCATATGAAATGTTTACCACTTTGCTCTGAATAATATTAAATAATATATCAGTTTTCGAAAAAATTTCAGATAAAATTAACAGATATAATTGAAAATCTGACTCTGCGAATTTTTGTATCCCAGTGCCATCCCAGTGTTGAGAAACATTCGAAATTGTTTCAAAAACTGTACAAATTTCATGCTTATGTTCAAATATAACGTTAATAATACGCGAATGATAATGCCAACGCGTTTTGGAAACCGATGGTAAACGACGATTTACTATATTTGCAAAAAGGTCCGACCTTTTAGTGGATGTATTAAAAAATGATGCGATTTTATTGATGTGCGCGAAAAATAATTTAATTTCCGGAATAAACTCAACTGCTTTAGACAATACTAGATTTAGTGAATGAGCGTAACATGGAACGAAAATTGCCGATTTATGTTTTTCCCGAATTAAAGTCTGAACTCCACGAATTTGAGAACTCATTACTGCTGCGCCATCGTAACATTGTGCAATTAATTTCTTATCGATATTAAAATTTTGCAATTGTTTTAAAATGTGAGAGCTTATTGCTGTAGCTGTACGATTAGCGCTTACATCCAAAAATTCGATAAATCTTTCTTCAATCTCATTTGATATTGTATATCTAAAAATCATCGTTAATTGCTCCCGACCGCTAACATCTGGCGTTTCGTCGACCATTACAGCTACAAATGGAGCCTCCTTTATTTCCAAATTGATTTTATTTCGAACCACATTAGCTATAGCGGAAACAAGATCGTTTTGGATTCTATTAGACAAACCCGAAAACGCTGCATTTGCTTTTATAGAATCTTTGTGGGACTCAATTATCGGATCGTACAAACTCAAGAAATTTACGGTTTCGATAAAATTACCACGATTATTTGAAGAAGAGTCTTCATTATTTCCGCGAAAAGGAAGCTCCTGTTTTGCCAAAAAAATTACAGTATCGATTAAACGTTTCAAAATATTACGATTACGCTCAACTTTTTCATTATGCAAACTAACAGATATTGCCACCTGGTTACTAAGCATAAACTCTATACGCTGAGAACCAAAATTATCTAATTTAATTAACGACTGAAGATGTTTTTCGGAACTTGAATGCTTTGCTGCTGAGCCCGTAAAATTATTCAAATCACTAAATCCAGCTTTATTCCAAACAGATTTTTCATTCGTGAACAAAAGACACGGCCAGCAAAATAACTTATTTAATTTACAGCTTCCCGTTAACCAAATGTACTTTTCATACGTTTCGATATGGAATTTTCGCGTAATATTTTTTAATTTAAACTCTAAACTAAGATCTGGCTTCGGTCTATCCGATTCTATAATTTCTCTTTTCTTGGCAAAGGAAAGAGTTGAAAATCCCGCTTTTAGTACGAAATCCGTCGCGCAGCAATAATCCGACATAATGCGAAAAGAAAACTTACCACTTTTATCACAAATCAAATCAATTAAATCACTACAAACGGTCAAAAAAACTTCAAATCACAATTTAATCAAAATCACCCGATTGCACTGATTTCCTCTTTTAAATTGCAACGGAAAATCCATTACATAACAAAAACAAAAGCTCTACTGGAAAAATCAAATTCCCATAAACATTCCCTGCATTGGCAACATTTTATTAACAAGCATCATTGGGCTTTATCCCACACACGAAAGCAGTCGCGCCAGTGCTTGACTTGTCTCATATAAATTTGCGAACAAAACAAAAAAAAAATCGTTGCCCAATGTACTACCGAAATCCAAGATTCCCATTTTCTGGAATCAACATGTCTCTAGTATTTGGATGCACACATGGTACATGCATCTAAAGATCTAGGCACATTTTCCTATTCTAAGTTTGGTGTCTATGGTGTGCAAAATGTGGGAGGTTTGAATATTATCTAAAGTAATTGAACGAATGTTTTTTAACCAAAAGAAGGCGCGGATCAGAATTTGAATGGGTAAAGGAATATTTGAATGATAATATGTATTCTTCAGCTTAAAGAAAAACATTGACTGAAATGATGATATGTGTATTGGTGTAAGCAAAGTTTACTATTGAATTGCTTATTTCGGTAAGTCAAGCAGTTTGGAATTGCTTACTACGAGTGCACGTCACTGACGTAAAGCAACAAATCAAACATGAAATTGGGATATCGCAACAAGCTGCCTGGAATGAAATAATTGATATTTTGAAGAATATTCCCAAGGAAATAACGATGAACTTAGTGGAATCAGTTCCAAGGCGACTGCAGCGCAGTAATTAATACAAAACGAGGCAGTACTCCATATTAAATGTCAAAAGACTATGACTTTTTCATTTTGTTTCCGGTATTTTCCAGTATTACACATGAGGTACAAATAATTTTGAGAATAAATTCAATGGTACAAATAATTTTGTGAAAATGTTTTTTGCTTATAACTCCTTTGTTTTAAATAAATTGCGCCAACTTTGTTATTGGGCATTACGAGAACATTAGTCGCTTCCTTTCCCTCCAAACATATTTTTCCCAAAATCTGTTAAGTGCACTTTAAATATGGCTAAACTTCAAGATAGACAATTTTTTGCCATGGTACAAATAATTTTGTGAAGCATAGTACATATATGGTGAAAACTCGAGAAAAGTAAGGTAAAACAGCAAAATGTTGATTGTGCTCTATTTTTTTTCGTTACTTTTTCGAGCTATATCTAGTAAATAAAGCATCTGATTTCTACGGGCTATTTTCTATTTTGAGGGTTGGATATTACCTGTGATTCAGTTTTTTGACTACTCTACTGAACCGAATTTCAACTTTGAGTAGTGCATTGAACGCAGAATTCAACGTTTTATAATTTATATCTGCAAGTTTTTTTTTCGATCCGAGGCACTGTTTAGGAGTTATAAAGATTAAAAAAAAATGGCTCAAATTTTTCGAATTTTTGTCCACCAAAAGTTAAGCTCACCTTCTACGACCGTGCAAACTCAGTTTCCATGTATTCAGTATCTATAGAAGAGATTAAAATTATTTCTAGATCTTTCCATAATTTTTAGAGCTCCCGCCCACAGCAAACTTTTTAGTTCACAGAAAAACTAAATTTCGGCAGAAAAATAGAACACACGGCGGTTTGTGAGACCGCACAAACCGAAAACTAAACTATCTAGTAATCGCTGTGTGCGCGGTCTCATAAAACACCGTGTGTTCTATTTTTCTGACTAAACAATTTATATTTTCTGCAAACTAAAAAGTCTGCCGTGGGCACGAGCGCTTAGTTATAAAATGTAATTTTACTAGCCTATATACAAAAGTAGTGCCACAAAAAAAAAACCTGCCAATCTGACCACTTCATTTTTCTAGCAAAAAAAGGCGCTGATCTATAGTCCTTCCCGTAGGACAGCTAAATTCGATCGAAAATAATCTTATTGATCAATCACACAAGGTTAGAGAATATATAGTGTGTTTAATCGATAAATTCTAATGCTTCGTTTACACGTGAACGCTGAGCCGAGCACCGGCTATTGAAAAATTGCATTGAAAAGCACCAACAACAAGAAGATATATTTTCTGCTCTTACATGGTCAACATGAATTCATGCGCATTCGTGAGCATTTAAGTCGTTCCCATCTCTTGTGGGAACGACTCAAATGCTCATGAATTCATGTTGGCCATGTAAGAGCAGAAAAGGTATCTTCTTGTTGTTGGTGCTTTTCAATGTAATTTTTCAATATGCGGTGCTGGCTCAGCGTTCCCGTCTAAACGAAGCATAAAATTGACACACTCACTTCACTGGAAACAGGTAGAATCCAAGTTCAAAGCCAAACTTACCCCATATACCTATAGTTTATCCTTGAGCCTTGACACAGTGTAAACAAATATAATTTAAAGCCAGTAATGTTTTTGTCGTGGGAAAATCACATATCACCTAAAACACTATTCACTGGAAGTCCATATACACGATTACAACGTAACATTATAAATAAAAAAAAAACATCTAACCCAAAAAAAAAAATTTTAATCAAAAACTAACTTTTCCGGTGGCACGACTAGAACTAGAACTTTCTTCGCTACAAAGAACCCGGCCATCCAATGCTTCATTGTACATTGTACCAAATGGTTCGCGACCATAACCGAACCCCGTCAATTTCAATAGAACGGTGGAAATGTGGAGATTTCCACACGTTCTATGAAGTTGACGTGGTTGCGCGGTGGTCGCGAACCGTTTCGATCGTCTGTGGCGACAGTTATAATTGAGCATTAGAAATTGAGTTCGTCTTCAATAACGATCCAGTGGTGTAGAACTCGAGCATAGAAGAACTCCAAATTCGATCTATCAGAAATGTATCATGATGTTTCCCTCGAAGTATTAATGGAAGTTATTCGGCAATGATTCTTGTGTAAAAGAATTCATAACCTTCGATCTTTAGGACGCCATTTGAATTACAGTCAACCGATGTACTCCACGGCTTCTATAAAAGGGCAGCACCTTTATTAAAATTCTCAATAAATTTCTTGTATTTCTCGCATCCGATTTTCGATACCTTTTCTTCAAATACCTATTCTTTGCAAATCGTCTTCAAAATCACTTCTAAAACTGTCAGATGCTGTCTCGATAAGAACAGGTTAGAGCGGTATTTTCTCGGTTTTTTGAAATTCACTCTTACATCTTATAATCAACACGAGTATGTCAGAACTGGTCCAGGTAGACACATATCATAGATACGGCATTAGATACGTAAGTGTTTTTATCAGCGAAATTAGAGAATAAAAACAAAACTTTCTATGTGTAACTACAATAGTCGTATGTACGTCATATAAAATATGAATTGCAATCAGTCGGCAAAGCGAATATACTACACCTAATAATACAATAATACAACCTAGATCTGGGATAGTCCTTGTGATGATACTAAAGCTGTAAATTCGCAACGGCTATGTTATCATTTGTTTTACGTGACATCTTGCGATCCGCAAATTTTTAGCTTGATTATCTAGAATGTGGAAAGTTTTTTGAGGGGCAAATAACTCTGCCAACAGCTCTACGAAGGGTAGGTGTTGTTTTGGAGCGAACTGCTTTTATTACAATCGAAGTCTTATGTGAAGCCCGCATGCAAGAGAAGTTCTCCATTTTTTTTTCAAAAATCCGAAACAAAAATATGAATAGTAGGGTAAAGCCGGACATTTTGTAAGAAATGTAACTCTTGGTCTCCAACTGATCGATCTAAGGAGAGTATAATACATATGCCCCTTTAGATTCATCCACCAAGATGACGTTTATTCAAGCCAAAGTTATAGATATATAATTATTTTGCACAATAAATTAAGGTAGGTAGGTTTCTCCAGATAGGTGTAAAAGAATGGATATGGTAGAACACGCTAGAAGCATTATTCCGCTGCACACTACTTCTGATGCGCAGTTGAGTTATCCCAGGGCGAACATTGTTCGTGCCAGAGCTCGACGGTTTCCGGGGGTGAGCGCTATGAGGCAGTCCAAGTACACTGTAGAGAAAATTAGGGTTGCAAGTTGGAATGTCGTATCCATGACGGGAAAGAGCGAAGAACTGGAGGACGTCATGAAACGGAGAAAGGATAGACATTATGTGCGTGCAGGAGACCAAGCAATTGCACTACAATATTATGGAAACTCGAATGATAGGAACGGCGTTGGCGTTACTCTGTCATCGGCTTTACTTGGCAGCATCGTGAGTATCTCGAAGATAAGCGACCGTATCAAATAGGTTATCTGCAAGTATCAAATAGGTTATTCTCCCCAAGTGGATTTGCAGCAAAGTAATAAAGAGGCATTTTGGAGCGACGTTGACACATTGCTTCAAAGTATACCAGATACTGAGCTGGTTTTTCTCAGAGGGGATTTCAGTGGCCATGTGGGAGAATCGAACTATGATTACGAGAATTGCCATGGCGGGAAGGGTAGCCAATCTACAGCCAGAAATGATGAAGGTGAGGCTATCCTGAATATGTGCAGATCACACGGTCTGGTCATCCTCAACACATGGTTCATTAAGAACCAGAGGCACCTGATCGCATATAGCAGTGGAGCTCATGCGACGCAGATAGAATATCATCTATGTCTAAATTTCATGAGACGTTGGGTGAAAGGCTGCAAAGTGATCTTGGGTGAATCTGCGGTCACCCAGAACCGGTTGCCCCTGACAGAATTTATTTTGAAAGGAGGAACAAGACCGCAAGCAATCCCTAAGCCAATCGAGAAAATCAAGTGGCAGAATCTCAACAACGAACTCTTTGAATCTGTTGTTACTCCACTAAAATGGAGGAATGGCTTCAAAGCAATACCAGGGGGGTGGCACTTCATACGATTTAAGCAAAAGCGCATTGCCAATTGATAAGTAAATAATCAAATGAAAGTTGGCTTTAGAGGGATAGGGATGGCAATATTTTAAAAAGCTCTTCAAATGCCAACTGCCTAGTACGTTTCATAGTATGAGTAACATACTTGCTGTTCAGCATTACCCCTTCGTGTACTGATGGAATCGAACACATATGCAACTACTAGGCAGGCTTCCTTAATTCGTATGGAGTCCCATTTCTTGTTAGCAATAATCTCTATTCTTTGGCAATACCAACTGCCACGAGCAAATTCCAACACAAATGTGGAATGCTTTGGATGCAATGTTTGTAGGTGAGGCTGCAAAGACACTGGGAGTTTTAAAAGGCCCACTCCGAACGGACGGACAAGGAGACGTGGTGGTGGAATAACGAAACTAAAGAAGCAGTGCAGGCCAAATCGAACGCATTCAAAGCTTGGACAACATGCAAAACAAGCAGTGAAGCCGAAAAGATTGAACTTCTGGAGAAATATGATAAATGTTGGAAGGAAGTAAAGCGAAAGGTCGCTCAAGCAAAAGGGATTGCAGTTGAGAAGTTCTATCAAGAACTAGAAGATCTGACTGCGGATAAGAGATCGTCATTGCCAGAAAAACCTGAAGACAATGCCAGGATATATATGGTCGCAGCCCAAAGGAGAAGAAACGCTCGAGAGATTCGGATGACAAAGTTCGTTGAAAACTCAAAAGGAGTGCTATTGGTTGAAGACACAGCAATCTCTAGCAGAATGCGTGAGTACTTTGACGAACTTTTGAACGAAGAATTCCCATGTGAAGCTTTTCAAGCTGTGGAGCCAACCACCACTGATATCGCTGATTTTTCAGTGGAGGAGGTGATGAAGGCTATGATGCAAATGAAACGCGAAAGGACAGTTGGAGCGAACAAAATACCCTCGGAATTTTGGTTGAAGAGGAATCCTGTAGGGCTTAGATGGCTCACTGTTCTTTTCAACAAAATTAAAAGTGGGCAACCGATGCCTGACGCTTTCAGGAATAGCTTCCTTCTCCCGTTTTACAAGAACAAGGGTGACTCACGCAAGCTCAACAACTGCAGGGCAATCAGGTTAACATCTCACACATTGAAGGTTTACGAACGACTTGTCTGTAATCGATTGAAAGAGATTGTACGCTTGGATGACAATCAATGCGGCTTTATGGAGGGTCGATCCACAGTCAATGGTATTCAGTGCTTGAGTTTACCATGGAAAAACATCGTGATCCACGGACGGACTTGCACTTTGTGTTCATCGATTTGGAAAAAGCCTTCGACAGAGTTCCTTGTAATCTGATATGGGTGGCCCTAAAAGCCGAGGTCCCCGAGGCATATGTTAAGATGATACAAGACATGTATGATGAAGCAACTTCTAAAGTTAGATGCACAGCTGCTGAGTCTAAAGAATTTCCAGTTAAAGTCAGAGTTCACCAAGGCAGTGTATTGGGTCCCTTGCTCTTCAATATCATCATGCTCTATTTCTCTCTGACGATCTGGAAATATCCCTTCTCTTCGCCGATGAAGTTGTTCTGGGTAGGAAAGACATTGTTGCCTTGCAGGCTGCACTGACCAAGTGGTATAAGATACTGGACGATCATGGACTGAGGATTAGCATACAAAAGACACAGTATCTTTCCTGTCCTTTCTCAGATCCAGAGACGGAAACCAGATATCTACCTTAAAGGAGAGCAATTGAAGTCCTGTACAAGGTTCAACTACCTGGGCTCGATGGTTAACAAGGAAGCTGCATGCGATGACGACATCAAACATCGCATCCGTGTCGGTTGGACGAAGTGGCGAGAAAACTCTAGAGTTTTCTGCGACAAGAATATGCCACGAAAGCTTAAGGGCAAGTTCTACAAAACGGTCGTACGTCCTGCACTCATGTATGCGTCTGAATGCTGGACTATGTATAAGACATGCGAAAGTAAAATGACTGCGACCGAGATGAAAATGCTACGAATGTCAGCCGATGTGTCCAAAAAGGATCGCATCAAAAGTACCTACATCCGAGGCAGCTTGTTTATTGAGCAACCGATCACTGAAAAGCTCAAAAATCGTCGTATTGATTTGTATTACCATGTTCTAAGGCGTCCACCTGAAAACCCAGTCAAGAAGGCTCCATCAATGAATGTTCCATTTGCTGGACCCAAACCCCGAGGCAGGCGGAAACACACATGGATCGATCAGATGAAGAAGCAACAACAACGTGTAAATCTCGGTGATGATACGATCCACGACCGAGCTGCCTGCAGAAGGAAGATGAGATTATACCGCCGAAATGAGCGAAGTGCCAACACCACAGGCAGAGCAACGCAAAGCCGCAGAGTGGTATGAAAGGGCAAGGAAGAAGAATAAATTAAGGTAGGTGTTCCATTTTGGCCGTATCTTCCCTGCATTTTCGGACACTCTATCAAAGGGGACTTTGGAGATGTATGCTCCAAAGTCCCCTTTGATAGAGTGTCCGAAAATGGGTAAAATGAAAAGTTTCAACTTGTTTTCTCAAGTAGTTTGCTTACACAAATTTTTTCAGTAGACGTCTTACGAGCTTTTCGTAAAAATAGCGAAATTTGAATATCGTGCGGTCATAAAATTCTTCGTTTTGGATGGATTAACCCCGAAAGAAAATCATCCGAAGTTAACAAAAGTACAAGGGGGTTCTGCTCCTTCGATGTCAACCGGTAAAAAATGGGCAGCTGAATTTAAGCGTGGTCACACGTCTCTCGAGGATGACCCACGTGAAGGACGGCCCAAAACCACAACCACACCGGAAACCATCGAAAAATCGTGTTGGACGACAGGAAAGTGAGGGATATTGCTGAGGCTGTGGGGATATGGAAAGAAAGGGTGCGAAAAATCTTGCACAATGAATTATAGATGCGAAAGCTCTGCGCAAGATGGGTGCCACATTTACTGAATGTCAATCAAAACCAAATGCGCAAAACGATTTTCGCAGCAACCTTTACATCAACGCCATCTATATATACAGGCCTGCGCTCAGCTGGTTTTGATGCAATTATTTCCTTTAATGACGCCATCGTATCAACAATCCAGTGGTCGGCGACTGATGGCGGTGAGCCCAAGGTATTTGTGCGTTCCGTGATTAGTTTCGTTTTCCGCGTTGAGTGTTTCTTTGTTAGTTAAATTTCATCTAGTGATCCAAGAAAACAAAGACGTGCGCGATGAAAGTGTGTCGTGCAGTCGAAAGATGTATTTTGTCAAGTGTGAACTGTTCCACGATGCTCTGCGACTGATCCCCGGGGCTGCGGCTTCGACCAAATTGGTGCAAGTGTCCAGAAAGTATGTTTTTAGAGGACTAAAATGCCGTCTGGCGCAATTCCAATTATAAACATATGTCGTGCCGGGAACATCGTCGTGTGCAGTCACTGCCTTGGCATGGCCTTGGCGAAGGAAATAATGACGTACCGATCAGCTGAGCGCAGGCCTGTCTATCTAGATGGCGTTGTTTGCACCAATTCAATCGTGTTCCGACCAATTTTGTGCGGCAATTTGTCACCATGGATGAGAATTGGGTCCACCACTACACGCCAGAAACTAAACAGCAGTTGAAGCGGTGGATGGAAGCCGATCGTTCAGTGCCAAAGAAAGCGAAGTCGTTCGCACCTGCCGGAAAGGTCATGGCCAGCGTGTTTTGGGATGCGAAAGGGATCCTTGAAAAAGGGATCCTTGAAAAAGGGATCCTTGAAAAAGGCAGAACAATAACAGGCGAATATTACTCCAACTTTTTGACCAGCTCGGTTTCAAAATTCGAGAGAAGACGCCTGGCTTGAAGAAGACAAAAATCATTTTTCACCAGGACAACGCACCTGCGCACAAGTGTGCGTCGGCGATGGGAAAACTACGGCATTTGGGATACGATTTGCTCGAAATTTGTTTCTTGGAAGCGCTTCGCATCCAATGAAGAAGTTGAGAGGGCGGTGGATGAGTATTTTCACAGCCTTCTAGATTCTTAATAAAAGATGTCCAATTTGCGACCGGTAGCGCAGTGTGTTGAGGCATCAGTCTCATGTTTGACTACCGGCGTTTCGGGTTCGAATCCCGTCCACGACAACGTTCGTGGCCATGGATGTGCAGGAGGTGCATGCTGGCAACTGCATTCTCTGAAACCAATTTATGCCAACGAAACGTCAACTGGGCCACATGTAACAGTTGACGCGCTATGCCCCACAAGGGGTCAGGGCAATTGAGTACTAATCCAGCTTGTGTATTTTGTAACTATCGCCAACGTTTCGGTACTAGACCATCATCAGGGCTTATTATTTCTATAATTGAGATTATGATAATTATATACAGTTTTATAAATTACATAACTTACTTTAGGTGTTATTGCAACTACTTGTAATACAGGTATACATTAAATAAAATTGAATTAATAAAATTATGACATTAAAGTAGACTAGAATTTTCTGTTGGTCATTGTTCAAAAAACTTAAGGACAATTATAAAAATAAGTCCCACAACACATTTGAACAAAATCATTTTTACTTTAATTTTGATAATGATATGATCAAAAATAGAATAAGTAATTTATCCAATATACAATTACCTGATTATGTTATGCAAGTTTTAAGTCTAGGACCAAATTTTAACCATGTAGACAAAATAAATAAGAAATCTTTAATACAAATCATAACAGACATTGAGTACAACCACAAACAATTAATACAATATAATGCACCTCCAATGAGGCTGGTGCGTATGCATTGAAGAAACACACAATGCCCACGTTGTTTTCAGTTATGTAGCGACATGACAGTGACATCACACCATCACACATGACCAATGAAGAAGCACATGACAGCTGCTCGGACCATAAGATGGCTATGTATATGGATCGGCAAGGATATAAAAGTCGATGCCATGTACATGATCACACACTCGATATCATAGCGTCCTGGGAGTGACAAATATTTATTCTATGTGTACAAATGTTCAATACATATGTATTTTAAAATAAATTATTTTGTTAGAAATTCAATAAAAAGTATTAATATCTACAGTGAGTTTCTACAGTGGTGAATCCGACGTGTGCGCGTACAGTGAAGTAAACGTTTTGTCAATTGAACATTTTGTGAAGTGACGCCAAAGACAAATTTTCAAAATGGCGACCGATTCGAACCAAATGGAAATGCCGAAAACGTCCAGAAGTAGTTATACGTTACCACCGATCCCGCTGAGATCATCGGCTTCATCAAACGTATATGTGGAAGCGTCGCGAATCACGAAGTTTCCTGCATTTTATAGGCCTGACCCTACTTTTTGGTTCGAACAGGTGGAAGCCGCATTCCACACAAATCAAATTACGCAGGACGAAACGAAGTTCAAATACGTCATTCAGTACGCCGAACCGGAGATTCTACCCCCCCCCCCCCCCGCCTTATTTCGATCGCTCGAAATCCTCCTCCCAGCAACAAGTATGAAGCGGTAAAACAAAGGATACTGGCAGCGTTTGCAGAGTCCGCCGAGTCAAAGCTGCGGCGTCTATTTCAAGGCAAAAACTTGGAAGGGAAGGAGCCGTCGCATTATCTCCAAGATATTCGCAACACAGGTGGAGAACAAGTGACCGACGCTATGCTACGATCGCTGTTGCTCGAGCAATTGCCCGAAAACATCCGGGTAGTTTTGGCCATTTTGAGCGAACCCGATATTGACAAGCTGGCCAAGATGGCGGATTTGATGATAGAGCTGCAACAACCGCCCGGCATCGCTTCAGTACAGAAAGCCTCAGAAGACAACGTTCTCACGCAGATACTCAATCGTATCGATCGCCTGGAAGTTGGGATGCGTGATCGACCAAGATCAAAATCCCGCAATAGAAGACAACGCTCCAGTTCGAGGAATCGGGACTTATGCTTTTTCCATAAGCGTTTTGGGAATCGTGCCCGTAATTGTCGACCGCCATGCCAGTGGAAAAACCAAGCCGAATCGAATTCGGGAAACTAAGTTCGTTGTCCCGAATTGCGGCGGCCGAGGACGACCAACTCCGACAACAACAAACTAGCCGACTTATAGTTTCCGACCGAAGGAGTGGAATGCGTTTTCTGGTGGATACTGGCGCTGATATTTCAGTTCTTCCAAGGGACAAACATCAGCGCACACCAACGTAATTTAACTTGTACGCCGCCAACAACACACCCATTAATACTTACGGACAAAGGGTTATGACACTCGACCTCGGCTTACGACGACCATTTGTGTGGAAGTTTGTCATCGCGGATGTTAGACAGCCAATAATCGGAGTGGATCTGTTGCAGCATTACGGTCTCATAGTGGACCTACGCAGGAAGACGATAGTCGATGGAGAGACTAAGTTGTCCTGTATCGCTAAACTTACCAACACTACGATTTCTGGCGTGACCACTTTGAAATCAAGTCAACAGTACCATGATCTACTTCGGGAATTCGTCGACATCACGATTCCGACAGATACGAAGAAAGTCATGGCTCACGGCGTCTACCATCACATACTTACAAAAGGACCACCGGTTGCTGAAAGAGCGAGACGACTGACACCCGAAAGACTTCGTGAAGCGAAAGCCGAATTTGAGTACATGCTTCAGCAGGGCATATGTCAACCATCAAGCAGCCCATGGACAAGCCCATTACACCTGGTGCAAAAGAAGACCGGCCAATGGAGACCATGTGGTGATTATCGTCGTTTAAATGCTATTACCATTCCTGACAAATACCCCATCGCTCATTTAAGTGACTTTGCTCACAAACTGAATGGATGTACAGTATTTTCAACGATGGATTTGACAAAAGCGTATCACCAGATCCCAGTCGCGCCTGAGGACATACCGAAGACAGCAGTCATAACTCCGTTCGAGCTCTTTGAGTTCAAAGTGATGACGTTCGGCCTATGTAACGCCGCACAGATATTTCAGCGGTATATCGACCACGCTCTTCGAGGATTGGATTTCTGCTGCGCTTACATTGATGATATCTTGGTAGCATCAAAATCGTACGACGAGCATCGTAAGCATCTACAAATCATTTTCGAACGACTTCGCGAGTATGGATTGTCGATTAACGTTGCGAAATGTATCTTCGGTACATCATCAGCCGAATACCTAGGATATTTGGTAAACGATCAAGGCATCAAACCTCTTCCTGGCCGAGTTCAAACAATTTTGGACTTTGAAAAGCCATCCACGATAGCGGATTTGCGACGATTTCTAGGAGCTGTAAACTTCTTCCGGAAATCTTTTGCAGAATGCTGCTGAAATTCAAGCACCTCTCCACGAATATCTCGTTGGTGCCAAGAAGAAAGATAAACGCAAGATCATTTGGAATCCTCGAGCGGATGCTGCTTTCCGGAAATGTCAAGAGCAAATTGCCAATGCTGCGTTACTACGACATCCCATTGAAAATGCACCGCTGGTTATTAAATCGGATGCATCTGATATGGCGATGGGAGCAGTACTCGAGCAGTTTAACAACAATGTTTGGGAACCGCTTGGATTCTTTTCGAAGAAATTCACCGAAACTCAACGGAAATACAGCACATACGATCGGGAACTACAAGCAATCTACAGCGCTGTCAAATTCTTCCGGCACATGATTGAAGGACGTCCGCTAGTGATCAAAACGGATCACAAACCGATAACGTTTGCCTTCAACCAAAAAGCCGATAAAGAAAATCCGAGACAGTTAACTACTTTGCCTTAACCCCTAGCGGGGCATAGCGCGTCAACTACTCCTGCGCGCCATCGTACTCTGTTCTGGGCAATGGGGCGCAACTCCCCAAAAGACTTACCCAGTACCTGACACTCCTTTGCCACAGATCGACGCCATGTGATTCGAGGACCCCCTCTTGGTGGGCCTTGGTTGGAAATGGGGTTCCATTTCATGGCACGCAAAGCAATGCAGTTATCACTCTTCCGCAATGTGTGACCTATCCACTGCCATTTTCGCCTGCGTATCAATTCGTCGATTGGCATCTGACCCGTACGCCGACTTAGCTCTTCATTTGATATTGTTTCGGGCCAGAAAATTCTTAAAATTCGACGAAGACATGAGTTGACGAAAACTTGCAGCTTTTTGGTAACTCCTACGGAAACTTTCCATGTACTGCTCCTATACAAAAGCACTGATAGTACCAGGGAGCGAAACAGGCCCAGCTTGGTCTTGATGCTGAGATAACTGCCCTGCCAGATTTTGGACAGCATGCCGTATGCGCGTTTAGCCTGGTTGATACGACGAGCGATGTCCTGCTCCGTACCACCATTTTCGGCAACAATGCTACCCAGGTAGACGAAGTTGTCCACCTTTTCCACAGGCTGCCCATTAATATTGATGGCAATAGGTGTCGGATTTCTTTTTCGCAACGGCGGGCTAAGAACCTTGGTCTTGTTGGTATTAATCGTTAGCCCAACCTTGCTTGCCTCCCTCTCGAGATCTAACGCCATTGCGGACAGATCCATGATTTTGTGGGAGAGTAGGCATATGTCGTCAGCGTAGTCAAGATGTTGTAGATAAGATGTCAAAGTCCATTGAATTCCTCTGTCGAGTCCGGATAGGACTGCATGCAACACATCGCCGATCACAATGAGGAACAGGATCGGTGAGAGGATGCACCCCTCCCGAACTCCACTGCGAATCTCAAAGTTCCCCGACACCTTACCTTTATGCAGAACGCGACATTTCGCGCCGTCATAGGTTGCCTTAATAATAGCCACAAGCTTCTCAGGGATGCCTCTCCTGCGCAAGGCCGCCCAGATAGAATCCCGGTTCACACTATCGAAAGCCTTTTCGAAATCGATGAAAAGCAAGTGAAGCGGAGAATCGTATTCAGCGCATTGCTCGATGATGATTCGCAAGGTGTTAATGTGATCGACACAGGAGAATCCGGATCGAAAGCCAGCCTGCTCTTCATCAATTGTGCTTTCTAAGTGGGCCTTTAGTCTTTCCAGCACGATTTTAGCTATTATCTTGGCAACGGCAGGAAGCACACAAATGCCACTCCAATTATTACAGTCTGTGAGGCTACCCTTCTTTGGAAGTTTGATGATCAAACCTTCCTTCCACTCAGTGGGAAAGGTCTCTGTATTCCACGCTTTATCAACAAGTGGGTGCAGCAAATCGGCAGTTACGTTTGGCGCTGCTTGATAAAGTTCGGCAGGGATGCCGTCAAGTCCGGCGGTGTTTCCTCGTTTTTGTGCAATAATTGCAGCGACTAATTATTCTTTAGTCGGGGCAGTGGACCGTATACGCATATTTTGATGGTTAGCTAAATTATCTATATGAGGGGGAACTTCACCAGAGGTTACACGGTTCAAGACCGCGGCGAAGTGTTCTTTCCACCGCCTCATTTGATCTTCTTCCAAGATAAGTAGCTTTCCATCACTATCTTTCACCGGATGTTGGCAGGAGTTACGACCACCTGTAAACTCCTTGATGACACCGTATACGGCGTTTAAGTCGTTACTTCTAGCGGCTTCTTCTGCTGACGCTAAAAGAGAATTCGCATAAACTCTTTTATCGCGTCGCACACTACGCTGAACTTCTCGAGCTTTCTGACGGTAAAGGAGTTCGATGCTGCTTCGATTGTCGTTTGATGCTGCAGCCAAACGAACTTTCAGCTCCTTTCTTCCAACAATCCGCTGCCATGAAGCGTCGGACATCCAGGGCTTATTCCGGCAATCCGGGTTTGGGCCAAAGATGGAATTTGCGCTATCAATGTACGCATTTTTTATGGCATCCCAGTTTTCGTTTATGTCACTATCTGGGTGACTAGTTATCTCAGCTGCTTTTTGCGCAAGATGGTCATTATATTGTTGTAAGACAGCTGGATTTTTTAATCGAGCGGTGTTGAATTTGCGGGGCCTGGATCTTTCGTCTCTGGGGCGGCGCACGGCTGCAATACGCAATCGAACATTAGCGATCATAAGATAATGGTCTCTTCCCATCCCAATATCGGCACCCTTCTTGTTTCGCACGTCCAGGAGGCAACTCCTGAATCTTTTACTAATGGCAAAATGGTCGATCTGATTTTGTGCTCTGCGCCAATCAACAGAGGACCAACTGATTTTTTGGTGGTCCTTATGCTCAAACATAGTACCACCGATGAAGAGACTGTGAAAGTTGCAGAACTCCACAAATCTTTCGCCGTTGTCATTACGATCACCAGGACCGTGTCTCCCCATCACATGTCTGAGCCCATAGTTATCAGCGCCAACTTTCGCATTCAAATCACCCATAACCATTATAATGTCACCTTTAGGTGTTCTGCTCTGAACGGCGTTTAGTTCTTCGTAGAAGGAGTCTTTTGCCAAGACATTGTCGGGTTCAGTAGGGGCATAACATTGTATTATTGAGATGTTCCTCATTTTGGTTCGGAACCTGGCGGTCAAGACTCTGTCAGAGACCGGTTCCCAGGATAAGAGATAGTTTCGCGCGGCTCTGGTTAAAAGGAGCCCCACACCTGACTCACGGCGACTACCGGTAGCTTTACCGGAGTACAACATTACAGTGCTGCCCGTTGGAGAGATGAATTCTCCGCTGTTCCACCATTTTATCTCACTAACTCCTAAGATATTTAATTTGTACCTCAGAAATTCACTCTCTAATTGAAGAAATCGTGCGTTCTGGGGACCTTCTGATCAATTGTCCAGGAGAGTACGCACATTCCAGAATCCAATCTTTGTCATTGTACGATAGCCAAAAATCGTAACCGTTGAGTCAGTCCTTATCCGAGGCATAGTTGACGTTTCGTTAGCATATAAAGATTTCGGATAGTGCAAGTTGCTGGCATACACATCCTGTCCTTTGATTGTCGGTTTTAACGACAGGCCCTCAAAGGGAAAGGCCGTGGTATTTTTTTTCACACCCCAACCAAATCATCGTACCGCCATCACTGGCGGTTTGATGTTGGTTGGCAATGGTCAGTGACCACTGCCGTTCCAGGGGGCGCCCACGCGGAGGACTATGGAAGAGGAATTTTTGTCCCCCCCTAACAATTTTCAACAAATATTGTTCACATCGCTGGCGATGATAATGTAACAGCAGACGCTTTGTCCCGAATTAGTACCGTTGCACTGCCTGTTGCTGTGACTTCTGAGGAACTAGCCTTAGCCCAGACGAACGATGAAAAACTTCAACAGCTACTTCATCCTGAGACGACACTAGTTCTGGGGAAGCTTCGAGTTGACGATAGTGATACTATACTTTACTGCGACGTATCAACATCCGAGATTCGACCATACATCCCAAGAGTCCTGAGGAAGAAAATTTTTGAGATCACCCACCGTCTATCTCATCCCAGTGGACGCGCTACGAAGAAATTAATATCCCGCAAATATGTCCAAAGACATTCTTGAGTGGGCTCGTACATGTCTTTCGTGCCAACGTAGCAAGATTGGAAGACATGCGAAACCTCCTCATGGACAAATTGAGATGCCAGATTCCAGATTTAGCCATGTCCATATTGATATCGTTGGACCGCTGACTCAATCTAAGGGTTTCTCGTATATCTTGACGATGATCGACAGATTTACGAGATGGCCCGAGGCGGTTCCAATACGGACGATAACAGCGGATGTCATAGCGGACGCGTTTTACACGAACTGGATAGCCCGATTCGGAGCACCTATTATTCTGACATCAGATCAAGGATCCCAATTTGAGTCCTTGATTTTTCAGTCACTGACGCATTTAGTGGGTTGCAAGAAGATTCGAACGACAGCCTACCATCCTGCAGCCAATGGAATGATCGCGCGATGGCATCGATCGTTGAAAGCTGCCATCATATGCCATAACAACCGAGAATGGGTCGAAATCCTCCCAACAGTTTTACACGGCCTTCGCACAAGCGTGAAGGAAGATATCGGCGCAACTTCCGCTGAGCTGGTATATGGAAAGTCACTTCGAATCCCCGGAGAATTCTTCTTCAATGAAGATATGCCACCAGATCCGAAATTATATGTTCAAAAATTTCGTGAACATATGAAGGAAGCTCGTGCAACTCCAATTACACGTCACGACATGAGGAAGATATTCGTTCACAAGGATCTTTCCACTTGTTCACATGTATTCGTCCACATCGATCCAGTTAAGAAGCCATTGGAACACCCATACGAAGGACCATACAAGGTTTTACAACGACTTTCTGACAACGTTTTCAACCTTGAAATACAAGGCAAATCAACGAACGTCAGTGTCGACAGACTGAAACCAGCATATTTTGAATTTACAGCTGGATCAACTGATAATTCGGCATCAGTTACACAACCACAAGCAAGCGTTACTCCAAGGACATATCTAGGACCGAAATCGAAAGCTGCCAACGCGAAAAAAGTACAATTTTCTGTTTAAACGGATATTTACGTAGTTTTCAAAATCGTCAACCGACCAAACTACTCAGGAGGGAGTAGTGTAGCGACATGACAGTTACATCAAAACATCCCACATGACCAATGAAGAAGCACATGAGAGCTGCTCGGACCATAAGATGGGTCGGCAAGGATATAAAAGTCGATGCCATGTACAAGATCACACACTCGATATCATAGCGTCCTGGGAGTGACAAATATTTATTCTATGTGTACAAATGTTCAATATTTTAAAATAAATTATTTTGTTAGAAATTCAATAAAAAGTATTAATATCTACAGTGAGTTTCTACAGTTATAATACCCTTAGGGACATCTATTATCGATAATAATCGAAATGGAGGAAATAATAAAAGAAGAGGGCTAATGGTTTCATACCTTTGCAATAGATGGTAGTTATGAGGAATGCTGTATGTGCTAAAATGCTGGGTAGGTGGAAGTGTTGGATAGATGGAAATAATTCACATTCATTTGATATAGATGGCGGTGATGCATAATTTTTCATGGGGAAAATTTGACTCTGCATCTGTATATTTATTTAATCTGTGGGACAACATAAAATACCTACCTGACCAACTAATAGAAAATATTAGAAACAAAACCATATCAACCATCAATAACAATATCACACATAACAACCCACAAAAAATTTATCATCTCACATACTTAATAAATAAAACTAAACGTTTTTTAAATAACAATAAAGAATTGATAATCACCACAAGTGATAAAGGCAACAAAATTGTAATTATGGATAATAACCAATATAAAGTAAAGATAGATGAATTACTGAACAACAATACTAATTTTAAACTAATAACCAAAGACCCAACTAGCACACTGCAAAATAAAGCCAATGATCATATACGTACAATGCTTAAAATGAAATTAATTGATTTAAAAACCAAAAATAAATATTTAAATTATAGCAGCATTACACCTAGAATTCAAAGCAAACCGAAATTGCATAAGAATAATATACCATTCAGACCATTAGTAAGCTACATTAATGCGCCACTAAGCAAATTATCAAGTTTCTTACAACCTATTTTAAATCAACTAAGAAATCTCCATCAATTTAACATTAATAACTCTTATGAACTTGTAGACCAACTAAAAAATATAAATATAATGGATGATGATAAGTTAATATCTATAGACATGGTTGATATGTTTACTAATGTACCAATTAAAGTAGTGTTAGTTATAATAAATGATAATTATGATAAAATTAATAAAAATGTTCCAAAAAACAACTTAAACAAAATGACTGAACTATGCTTAACAAATAGCTATTTTACATATGACAACAAAATATACAGTACCAAAGGGTTAGCTATGGGTGGTAGCCTTAGTGTCCTAGCTGCTGACATATTCATGCAACAACTTTTAAGGAAAATTAAATTGAAATATGATACTGACATAATGTTTATAAAATCCTATGTTGATGATATTTTTGCATTAATAAAAACCGATCAAATAGAACCCATAATGGAAGAAATGAACTATATAAATGAAAATATCCGATTTACATGTGAAATGGAAGAAAATAAAAAACTGAATTACTTAGAAATAACGATTATAAGAGAAAATAATCAATTAAAAACAAATTGGTATAAAAAACCATATGCGGTACCTAATATAATTCACTTTAAATCCACTCATCCTAAACATATAATAAAGAATACAGCAAATAATTACATATATAGGAGATTAAAATTGAGTGATTTAAGATTTTGGGGTATGCAAATAAGTCCAATTTATCAAACGTTACATAAACATGGATATCCAACTATTTAATTGATAAACAAATCGAAAACAATGTGAATAAGATTAATAACCTGAATAAAAACCATATAAATTATACTAACAATTCTAATGCAACAACTCGTAGAATAAACAACACCATCACATACATACCCAAACTATCTGAGAAATTAAACAAAATATTACCTAAAACAACAACAACTGATAATGGTAATTATATTGAAATTGTAACGTCATATAAACCAACAAATAAACTACAGAACACTATATACACAAACACAAGACAAAAAATCAAAACAAATAACAAAAGTAATTTAGTTTATAAAATTCCATGCTAACCTGTAAATCATAATGTAGAGATGAATTATTATGGATCCACCTGCAGAAACCTAAAACTTAGAATAGCTGAACATAAAAACAAAAACAGACTAAATAATAATCATAACACCAAATTGGCAAAACATCAACTAATTGACAGCCACCTGATGGACTTTGATAATATTAAAATAATTGACATGGATTATAATAGAGATAAGATATTGGTTAAAGAAGCAATATATATTGATAACTATATAAACAAATCCTTAAACTCAAAAACTGAACAAGAAGACAAAATACATTGATACAAAACACTAATAGATAAATTAAAATAGGAACAAATACCAAACAATCACCTTTTGCAAATATAATAAGGGTACCGGTTAATTCGTGCGGTTTTCTAACAGAAAATTGAAGCTTTATTGTGAAAAAATGGTTACAAATTTAATATTCAAAGTATTGTCCATCGCTAGCTACAACTTTTTCCCATTTTTCTGGCAATTCACGAATACCCTTTCTGAGAAATTCGGCCGGCTTCTCCGCTATCCACGAATCGATCCAATTTTTGACTTCTTCATAATTGGAGAAGTGCTGGTCAGCCAGGCCATGTTGCATTGATCGGAAGAAATAGTAATCGGATGACGCAAGGTCTGGACTATACGGCGGGTGGGGTAGGACATCCCATTTGAGCGTTTCAAGGTAGGTTTTGACGACCTGTGCAACATGTGGCCGAGCATTGTCATGTTGCAAAATTACCTTGTCGTGCCTTTGTTCATATTCTGGCCGTTTTTCGCGCAGTGCTCGGCTCAAACGCATCAATTGTCGTCGGTTGACTTCCCCTGTGATCGTTTCATTCGGTTGCAACAGCTCATAATAGATCACACCCAGCTGGTCCCACCAAAGAGGGCCGTCGAGAGGGGGGGACGGAAGGGGTGAAACGCCCCGGGCCCGTGTTTTTCTCGGGGGCCCGAAAATTTGAAAATTGAAAAAAAAAGAACTTATCTACGCACTGAGCTTTTTTTTTTTTTGCTCCTTCTCCTTTCATCCCACTCTGACGCACTAAGCTACCGGTCGCCATATATGGGCCCCTACCAAAAAAAATAGAAAAAAAAAACGTACGCTTTGACCTTTTTTTTTGTTCATTGCGCTACCGGCCGCCATATAGGGGCCCCAACAAAAGTTGCGTACCGGGCCCGGATTTTCTTTCGACGGCCCTGCCACCAAATACACAGCATAACCTTCAGGCCATGAATATTCTGAACGGCCGTCGATGATGATGCATGGCCGGAGTATCCATACGTTGCCCGACGTTTTGGATTATCGTAATGGACCCACTTTTCATCGCCAGTGACAATTCGATGCAAAAATTTTTTTCTTTTGTGCCGTTGAAGCAGTTGTTCACACGTGAAAAATCGGCGTTCGACGTCTCTTGGCTTCAATTCATACGGCACCCAATGGCCTACCTTCCGGATCATTCCCATTGCTTTTAGACGATCGGAAATGGTTTGTTGAGCGACGCCAAGTGATTTTGCAAGTTCTTTTTGCGTTTGGGATGGATCTTGGTCGAGCAATGTCTCCAATTCGTGATCTTCAAACTTTTTTGGCTGTCCGGGCCGTTCATCGTCCTCCAAGTCAAAATTGCCACTTTTAAACCGTGCAACCGTCCACCAAAATACGATGACTTGCGGCAGCCTTTTTCTTCATATTGAAGTAATGAAGAAGTACTCCCCGCGAAAACACTTTATTCGGCACAAAATTCGACAGTTTCAGAGTAAAAAAAAGTATTGTTGTTTACGCTTCAGCTAAATGACACATACTGATTCTGAAACTATATGACAGTAGCTTCCCAACACATATTTGGAAAGGTGAATCACTCAAAGGGCGGCTGTTCGACAAAATTTTCGAATACATTTTCAGTGATTTTCACACATACTATGAAAGATGCTGCACACCAACAAAGATCTAAAAGGCGTAGGCAACTTTTCTGTATTGGGGGCATTGATTTGGCGCGTAAATTTGAATTAAATTATCGGGAAAAATTTTACTTTTATGTATTCAATGCTCTTGCGATGTCCGAATGCGAATTATTTCAGTGTTAATTGGAATTTTTTTGTGACACTTGGTTTCATTCTGCACACCAACTTGGTATGCATCTGTAGCTTAGCTCGGGAGAGAGTTTGAGAATAAAAAAATGTTTGGTTCAGTTGCGGGGCTTGAAACGTAGAAGACCGGAAAAAAATGCCCGGTGCGTTACCGAGCTAAGCTGTAGCATACTAAGTTGGTGTGCAAAATGAAACCAAGTGTCACAAAAAATTCCGGCAAAAATGTATTTATCCAAAATGCAGGGGGCCAAGGCCCGACGTCGGGCTGTCGCGCTACAATGATGATGATGATAGCAACCATAAATCATTCCTGTGACAAAGGTATATTTATAGTATGAGCATGAATCCCCCATGCTCACGTCGTAAACGTCGTATTTGTCGTAAAGTTGTAAACTTCTGTCGTTTTACTATGTTTTACAGAAGTTTACGACATATACGACAGAGAGTGTGAATCCCCCTTGTATCTTTGGAGTATTTTCATCGTGGCTACATTGACTAGTATTTTTTATGGATTTTAACAAAAGTCCATGACAGATTACATTCTGGTCCGCGTCCAAATAGACGCATGGTGAGACGACTTTATGTCGTGCAAAATATCGCATTCTTACCAATGCAAAATTGATAGTTTTGGGTTTCATTTAATATAGATTGACCTTTCAAACTAAGTATTAAATTTAGTCCGGTCCCCGCTGTCATAAAAAGGGTAGATTGAGGACTAATGCGAAAAATTGAATGCTTAGAATTTCAGTCAACTCGATCATATTCTGAGATTCCAAAGCACCTGACGAGAAGAAATTATATTACGTCTACACTATAGCCAGATTGCTTCACCAGCGGCTTAATCTGGGTGTTGTGAATTGAAAATCGTATGGATGTGACAGTTTCAGATTCATTTCAGCTGGCACAGATGAAATAATGTAGGTGTAGTGTGAACGTATAATAATATAACCCAAATGATTTACATACAAAATGTTTTGAAGATATTGACTGACATTTTAATGCAATGAAAATTCCATGTATTTAGTACAAATGCACCACCACCTGCATCTAAGGCCCAACGTCGGGCTGTCGCGCCGCGATGATGATGAGTACAAATGCACATAGATACTACTACCATTTGCTCCGATGCTGATTTGATGAACGATGTCATCAATGATTCTGCATTTTGCATATCATCATCATCGTGAAGCAACAGTCCGACGTCGGGCTCTGGCCGCCTAGATCGTTGTCCTCCAATTATCTCGGTCACGTGACCACATCCTCCAATCTTAGAAGCCCAGTAGTTGCTCGGCGTCAGCATATACTGAGCTCTCCCAATGAGCTCTCGATCTTCCTGGCAGACTCGCTCCGTCGACGCGTCGTCCGTTCGTTACTTGTGTAGGCATGCGAACATCGTTCATTCGTTGTACATGTAATGCCCATTGAAGACGTTGTAGTTTGACGATTTTGGAAACTTCCAGCTCATCGTAGCGTTCATACAACTCATGGTTGTACTGGATGCGCCAGCCATCTCGGTCGTAAATTGCTCCGAAAATTTGCCGAAGGACTTTCCGTTCGAACGTGTTTTCGATTTTAGAATGGCAGAAACCTAGAATATACAATAAATTAGAAAAAAACATGATTACTTTTATTTAATTGTGAGTGAATTAGTACTTACTGGCCACGTTTAGACCGTGTAGCTAAAAGGCGATTTAACTAAATCATTTTAGTGTTAGTACTTGTTGGTGGAGTGTTTATACCGACAATACGGAGAGGTACATCTTCTTCTTCTTTCTCCGTTGACAGCACAGATAAATTTTACGGATATAAATTTTACGACAGAAAAAGACTTCTTCATGCCCGTGATCACGCACTGCTTCCCTGAAATTGCATACAAAGCAAACGCCGAACAAAAAAAAACGACAACAAAGGAAACGTCAACCATCGAGTCAACATTAGCGATGACAGCGACATAGTCCCAATTTTTTTAGCCCAGTTCCGCATCGCAAGTAGAGATAAGCCAAGTCCAAAACTAGCTAAATCGATACGTTTATATCGTCGAGAGTTAGATCGATTTAGTTAGATCTCGAAGATAGTCCCGCGGTCTAAACGTAGTGACTGTCATTTACCGACTGTTTTTGCGTATTTTCAAACTCCTTCAATTAAAATTGTTTAACCACAACGACCTTGTGGTACTATCTTGCGGAAAACTGTAAATATATAATGTACATTAAAAATTTAATTTCAATATCAAATTTACCAAAAAAATTTTTAGACTACGCCAATGGCACACAACAAAAGACAAAAGCCATTTGGATGACAAAAGTCAAGTCGGCGATTCTTGTTTGCTTACACTGGACCGAATTCGTAAAAAATGCAAATTTTAAATGAACACCGTGAAAATTACCAGTTGATTTTAAGGAGACTTCATCACAAATCATATACAGTCATTTCCACAAGACCGTATACCTCACAAAATAAAAACAAAGTGTTAAAATACAAGTTAGAAATTTTATTTTTTATTGAAAGTAAATACAAAATACATTTTCGCAATTATATTTAATACATGGTCCAATCGCCGTCACTATTGATTATTGACTCGCATCTTCGGTGACAACTTTCGGCCAATTTTTCCGCGTAGTCTGTCGATAAGTTATTCCAAATTGATTTGGATTGATTTTGAAGCTCCTTGAAGCTTCTGCTTCATTAATCCCCAAACATTTTCAATAGGATTGGCATCCGGCGATTGCGAAGGCCAATCAAGTACTTGAATGTTATTTTCTTCTTTCCAGCGTGTACATAACCGGCTTCTATGTTTCGGATCGTAGAAACCAATCGGTGTTGTCGTTGCCATATAGCATCCTAGCAGACTTCAATAATCCTTTCTTGTACAAAATGATCATCCTTTCAGCAGTAAGAATTCCGGTAAACGTTATTAATTTTCCGAAACCGCGGGCAGAAAAGCATCCATAAACATGGACCTTCACAGGGTGTTTAACGGTTCGGTTCACGACAGCTTCTCCTTTTTGTGACCACACTCGTCTCCTGAACGTATTTACAGCAAAACTTGATTCATCCGTAAAGATCACGTTGTCCCAATCACGATCGATGTTTTCCTTAGTCCACTCTACACGTCTTCGCTTCTGGTTTTCGGTAAGTAATGGTTTCATCAAGGCATACCTGGTTTTGATGTTTTCCTCTTGTAATCTTCGCCGAATCGTATTCAAGGACACGTAAATATTCTTCTTCGATAACATTTCCTTTGCTTGCACTAAGGTAGCAACGGACGGATTTTTCTTAAAAATATCAATGATGGCCTTGAAGTGCTTCGGGTTTTACCCCTACCAGGTAGATCGTCTACATTTCCAGTATCTTTAAAACGCTTTATCCACTTATTCACAAACTGTGTCGAAACTTTCAGGTACTTTCCGGCCAATGCAGGTGTCATTTTTGGTCTTTTCGGATGACTTACTAAAACACAGCTTCGAATCGTTTTTTGTAAATCGCACTCATTTCACTTGACGTCTTATCACTCTCCTACTTGAACTTAGAATGACCAAATTTATACAATGCGAAAAAGAGGAAAAATGCAGGTAACTAAAAGTCCCCCACCACTCTTTGAGAAATAGTGCATTAAAAAGTTACAAAGTATACGCTCTTGTGGAAATGACTAAATATATACTTACATGTGAAACGATACGCAATTTGGACGTAAATACGTGGTGTTTTCGCGACCCGGTGCAACGCACTTCATTATTAGTTTTATAAAAGTTCACGGCAATGACACGCGCTAATTATCGGCACAATCACTTTTAAATTCGTTTGGAATCGAGTAATTAATGTCAAATCGGCTAAACACAAGGCGAGAGCACTGGTATTTAGTCGCGAAACTGACGATACGACAAAAACTTTTGATCAGGTGGCTTTGGAATGACGTTTCTGTCCAAAGTGACACAATCGTCCAATGACGTTTGTGTCCAAACTGACACAATCGTTCTACAAAGTCAAAGAGGGGGAGAGTGACGGGATTACATTTATGTTTCAAACACGTATGGGCTCTGTGTGAAAACCCCCGTTCCATATTATCTTCTAGTTCTTTGGAATCACTGGAATAAAAATGAAGTTACGCCATCTGTTAGAAAACCGCACGAATTAACCGGTACCCCTATTAAATAAGCAGCCAACCAACCATTAAATTTATAAATAAGAACAAAATAACTAAAGCACAAACTGTCAACTGGAAAATCTTAAACAATGACCAACAGAAAATTCTAGTCTACTTTAATGTCATAATTTTATTAATTCAATTTTATTTAATGTATACCTGTATTACAAGTAGTTGCAATAACACCTAAAGTAAGTTATGTAATTTATAAAACTGTATATAATTATCATAATCTCAATTATAGAAATAACAAGCCCTGATGATGGTCTAGTACCGAAACGTTGGCGATAGTTACAAAATACACAAGCTGGATTAGTGAATAATTGGACATCTTTTATTATCGATGAATACCAGTGAACATTAAGCAACCAAATAAATTCTAGATTCTTACTTCCGGGAAAGAATACTGATGTTACAGAAACGCAGGGCCAAGTGTGTTGAAATCAAGGGAATTTACGTAGAAAAATAAAATCATTTTTAACTGAAAATTGCAGTCTTTCAATTTCAGGCCGAGAACTTTTCACTATACTCTCGTATATTCAGAAAACTGAAACGTAACGTAAAGTTTCAAAATGACACGATCTTTTTCTAATCACGCTTTTGCGGCGTTCGTAGCCTACCATTTAACACAAGCCCATAGAAACAATACCAGATCGGATTGGACACAATTCGCAAACAAGTCTGAGGGAAATCTGAAACGATATCGGATCTAACTAAATCAGATCTTATCGTCTAAATGGTATAGGGTAACCAAATGTGAGGTCACTTCGTTAATGATGCCATAGTGCTCACATATGCTTGACTGACTGGCTAGTGCGCATTTCTTTAAATGAACTCGCATGGCAGTTCCTGAAGCAAAGTCCTAGTAGCTTCTTACGTAGTAGTTTATCCTCAGTAAACTGATGACGAGTATCTAAACTGCATGCAGATACATCGGTACATGGATATGTCTTACAACTACCGAATGCGTTGGGGGTTTTTGTCGAAGATATCGACCTAGGTTTTATCAAGATACCAGTATCGTCAATTATACTGAATGAAATCATTGGACAAAATCAGTTCCACGCATTCGGTAGCCATAAGACATATTCATGTTCCGATGTATCTGTATGCAGTGCAGATATTGGTCATTAGTTTACTGATGATGAACTACTAGCGAAGAGGATACGAGGATTAAGCTGTAGACTACTTTTATCCTAAAGCTGGACCTTTCAACTTCATTCAACTGAAATCAATTCTTTCCGCTTTGATCGCTCACCAATCAAAATTTTCAAAAGTTCATTATGTAATAGATGTGGACACTGCAAAGTAGGCTATTTTCTCAGGATGCGAACATTTTAGAGCTTTGCTCTTGCATTTACCACACATAAGATGATGACTATTGAAAAAATCTCGGTCGGTGGTCATGGGGAAATAGATATTCGGAGATCGTCATCGAACATATCCATTGGCTGCGTTCCTGCGAACGAATCAGGTTTTGACATTTCTCGAATTCTCCTCCAAATGCTTTCCCCTCCCGTAAAATTTCTATAGACAACTGTCATGAAAATGTTCCCCTCCGGATCAGAATACTTCTCAGATCCAGAGGGGAGCATTTTCATCACAGTTGTTCGTACAAATTTTACCGAAGGGGAGAGCATTTGGTGGAGAATTCGAGAAATATCAGAACCTGATTCGTTCGCAGGAAACTGCCATACACGATCCGGAATTCCTCAAGGCCGGGCCTGATCAGTTTTCCCGGACAGTAATTCCGGTGTATGTTCGGCTTTAGAGACATAGAATTGTCCGTGGCGATAATTCAAGTGTTTTGAAAGCAATTTCATTTGGCGTTACCATTGAGTATGAAAAACTAGCGGACCACGTTTTCTTAGTGGATCTTTTCCAGGGATTGGCGGAGACTAGGAAAGTGCGGGGTGCCGGCTGGAAATTGTGGTCGTTATCCTGGGAGACGGAGGAAAAGAACAACAGACGGTCAAGCTGGACGCGCTCCAAAAATCGCTCGGAGCTGGACAATTGGTAATCGTAGAAAGTTTTAAAATCGAATTCTCCAGATGCTAGTCCTCTATACAATTTTGCTCATTAGACATATTTGCGAAAAAGTGATAGTTTTCCGGAAACTTGGATTAAAGTTAAAAAATAATTTGTAGCACTAAAATAGCCTCATAATCCCATAGGCATAGATGCATGAAAAGTAGAGTTTGCGAAACTCGCGAAACGCGGTTTTTCTTTTGATCCATCTTAAGGAGATGTAGGTGTTGGAGGGTAGGAAAATGCTGGACGCCAGCCAGAAAAGTGTATAGGGAAATTCAAGACGGAGATGAGAGGAAGGATGGCAGGCCCGATACGAGAAGGGAATCAATCGTTAGTTGACAAATGATCATCGTGAAAAGTATCATATAAACAAATAATCATAAATATTAATAAATCAATAAAAAAAAATTAAAAAAAAATTAAAAAATTCTTCCAAACCTTTTAAAAGACGACAAAATCGCTGATACACCTGAATAAATGTGAAAAAAGTTTTATTTTTCAAACCTTATTGCCAACTACGCGCTGGAAAAGCGATGCCCTGGAAGTTAAAATTTTATCCGGAAATTGAATGAATTCGTAATAGACATATAAATTTTGTTAAGCTGAATTTTTAATGCAAAAAATTTTGATTGGAAATTGCTTGAGCGTTCCGAATTCTTTCAAACTTTAAAATGATGTCATATATGGGTCCCCATAAGAGTTGAGTCCCGGACCCGGATTTTCTCTCGACGGCCCTGCTCGCACCCACTCCTTCCCCAGTCTTGGAGCCATTTGTATAGAAAACAATAGAATCCCGTTCTAAGGAGACAGCATCCACCCAGTCACTCCGCGATGAAATCAAGACTGAAAATTTTTTTTGGGATGCAAGCTTGGGAGGCGTGTAGTCGGTCGTTGAAAGGATATCCATATTGTTGAGAACGGCAGAGTGGCCGGCACTTGACGTTACCCACTGACCAGTCTCACGAAGGCGAATGGCCGTATTTGCTACTTCAGCATAAATATCAATCGGTAGCAAGTTAAGCAACACATCCAGAGCAGCGGATAAATAAAAAATAACTGGCGCAACAGTCCGATTTGAACCATGGCCTCGGGATGAGTTAGCATCATCTCATTTTCTAGATCGTGACGGTCTTGTGCAGAGGTGTGTGATCAGCAACACGCTCAACCGAGTTATTTACCCCTTAAATTGGTACTCATTTAACAGCTGAGTGGGCTCATAGTCCGACACGTAAATCCCCTTTTTTTTATCGAAAACTACCGCATTCAGTAGGAATCGAACCGGGACACAGTGCGTAGAAGGGGGACGTGCTAACCATGTCGCCATCCGGACTACAGAGCAGTGGATGGTGTTGTTCCAAGAGCTCCAGTCATCGCTATGCAATCTAGACGCTGCAACTTTCCCAACATTTTGCGATAAGCCGCTGTTGCGCCAGTTATTTTTTTACCTGATGTAGTCCTTCCAATTGTCCAAGTTTTCAAAGTATCTATAAATCGACCAATCCATTTACACATTAATGAAAACAAGTACTTCAGAGTATTTCCATAAATTTAATAAAATAAACAATTCGATGCAATTAACTTAATGTCTCTTTAATAGAATACTTCGTCCTCCTAAATCTACGTGCTTATACAAATCGTAAACATAATCTTACAAATCCGTTTAACTAGCTATACCTAAACATACGCAAACTATATAACAGTTAACAATAAATTTACAATCTACTGTCAATAACGTCTGGAGTTTGTTCAGTCTTTGAACTGGTCGAATTTCGTCTATTCGGGATACATGGAAAGTCAAACATCCTTTCGCCCTTACCGAAGTGTTCACCTTCCTCCAGTGTTTTTGGCAGCGTCCTGCAATAAACATCAAAGGACCATTAGTAAAAACAGAACTTTAGCAAAACTTTGCAAATTCGCAAATTGGCTCAACCTCCACTACAATATGCTCCCACCACCCCTACTTACTTATTCAATGTTTCCGGCAACATCAGACACAAAAACGCGCCGGAAAAGAATAACACTCCCAATATCAGAGACGGTATCGCCTTGAAGAACGTGCCCAAATACAAAATATACGAACTCAGGAAGGATACAGCGAATCCGGCAACATGTACAGCAGCAACACCTTGTCCTCGAACACAAGTCGGTATCAGCTCGGTGGCATATTGAGAGCCAGATTCGTAGGAAATGGCTACGCCGAAACGGGCAATAATCGTTAAAGCTGCCAATAGCAGTGCATTATGATTTTCCCTTTGATAGGCAATCGTTATGCCGGCAGCTGTTGTGAAAATGCCACCGACAAGAAGTGAACCGGATGCCATGCCTTTTCGACCGATACGATCCTGCAAAAGAATCAGAAGAATGCTGGAAGGCAGAACGGCTAACGAGCTAAGTGAGAACATAACGAATGGCGATAGTCCCATTCCCTCGACATTTCGCGACACGGCGTCATAGCACAAAGTTATAACCATTCTGAAAATGAATAATAGAATTTGCGAGAAAAGTTAGTTATTGATGTTGTGAAAATTATTCTGGACGGGGATGATTTTCGAAAATTTGTTTAATTCTAATTACACCTAAGGCAAATTGAAATCATCCATTTCGTAGGAAGAAGTTTCCAAGTTTGACATTGGACCGCACCTAGTGGTGGTTCCATTTAAATTGAATGTTAACATCCTCATCACCCCCGTCCGCGTCTATATAACGTGTGCTATGAAATCAGTAGACGATTACTTACGATTTGAAGAACAGGATCAAGGTATGCTTTCGTAATCTGGGCGTCCGGAACATGTCAAGTATGTTGGAGGGCTTCTCATCAGATTTCCGTTTGTTTTTCTCGCAATAGTTGCGGAACTCCTCGAATTCGTCGTCAGTCACTGTCTTGCCATTGAATTTGGCCACTCGTTTCAGACGTTTTATCGCGCCATCGACGTCATTCTGAGTGACCAGCCACTGAGCGCTTTCCTGAACCATGAAATAAAAAAGAATCACAGAAAGGAGTGGAATTGATGTTGTTGCCAAGAAATATTGCCAATGTCCGGCCACGACAGCAATCCATGGCGTAAAGACAAGTCCGAGACAGTAGAAGAGTCCCACGCCCAGATTGAGACCCAGCGTTCGCATCGATGGTCGAATGTATTCCAGAACTAAAAGGAAGCAAATAAAGCGAATTCTTGACACATGTTCAGGGAACATAAAAAAATGGTTGGGGCCGAAAGTCCTCCTACTCACCTATTATGTACATTAAATAGAAATTTGTATCGGCCGCCAGTCCCGAAATGAAACGACACAGCGAGAATAATGGAACGGTCGATGTAAAAATGGTGGTAAAATCGCCCAGAAAGCCACTGAAATTCGATATGATTAAGGCCGGCAAACGTCCAATTTTATCGGATAAGAGGCCATAAAAAAGGGTTCCAACAACGGATCCAACAAAAAACATTGATTGCCCGATACGAGCTTTATACGCTGATTCGCACACCCAATTCAACTGTAAATAAATTACGCAAATAATAAAAACCACAGTAGCCATTTAATTAAATCGTTCATTCAATGCATCCCTTACGAATTGCAACAGCAGCGGAAGCTGGTGGAAGTTTTAAATTCGCAGGGGCACGCCGTGCTTGCAGCAACCCATTTTAATTACGTAATCACCGAAAAGGATACATACCTCGGTATTCATACTCTTGTAACCGTAGTCATAGTCGTAGATCCACCTGTCGCAGAGTTCATCGCTCACTGTTACGTTGTAACCGTCGATATCTGCCAATCTGGTGCACGACGGATTCTCGAATTGTGAATAGATTTGCTTAATTTCGGCCATCGATTTGTTCGCCAATTTTTCATGATAACACCTTGGACAATGAGCGAAAATTAGGGGATTTTATTGGTTTGGCGTTAATGACAAAAAGATAAAAAACAAGCTAGCCTTCGTTATGACTTATGGTGCATTTGCCAGTTTCAAATTACAGTAGAGTTCGCTTATAACGAACCCGGTTATAACAAACTTCCGGTTATAACGATCCAATTTCAAATGATCGAACGAAAAATATATAAATTCAGTACATTTCCTACCGGATATAACGAACCCGCTTTTAACGGACTACCCGGATATAGCGAACCAAATCCTACAAAAAAAGGTCCAACGTTCCGCTTATAACGAACTTTTATACGTGTAATTGGGGTATTCCCCGGGGTGCGTTTTGTATATGTTTTTCTTCAGTCATTTACTGTGATTGTTATTGGCAAGATGTCATCTGCTGGTGGGGGGCAAAAACTCCTCTTCCATAGTCCTCCGCGTGGGCGCCCCCTGGAACGGCAGTGGTCACTGACCATTGCCAACCAACGTCAAGCCGCCAGTGATGGCGGTACGATGATTTGGTTGAGGTACCCCTGTGGTGTGGGGTGTGAAAAAAAAATACCACGGCCTTTCCCTTTGAGGGCCTGTCGTTGAAACCGACAATCAAAGGACAGGATGTGTATGCCAGCAACTTGCACTATCCGAAATCTTTATATGCTAACGAAACGTCAACTATGCCTCGGATAAGGACTGACTCAACGGTTACGACTTTTAGCTATCGTACAATGACAAAGATTGGATTCTGGAATGTGCGTACTCTCCTGGACAATGGATCAGAAGGTCCCCAGAACGCACGATTTCTTCAATTAGAGAGTGAATTTCTGAGGTACAAATTAAATATCTTAGGAGTTAGTGAGATAAGATGGTGGAACAGCGGAGAATTCATCTCTCCAACGGGCAGCACTGTAATGTTGTACTCCGGTAAAGCTACCGGTAGTCGCCGTGAGTCAGGTGTGGGGCTCCTTTTAACCAGAGCCGCGCGAAACTGTCTCTTATCCTGGGAACCGGTCTCTGACAGGGTCTTGACCGCCAGGTTCCGGACCAAAATGAGGAACATCTCAATAATACAATGTTATGCCCCTACTGAACCCGACTCCTTCTACGAAGAACTAAACGCCGTTCAGAGCAGAACACCTAAAGGTGACATTATAATGGTTATGGGTGATTTGAATGCGAAAGTTGGCGCTGATAACTATGGGCTCAGACATGTGATGGGGAGACACGGTCTTGGTGATCGTAATGACAAGGGTGAAAGATTTGTAGAGTTCTGCAACTTTCACAGTCTCTTCATCGGTGGTACTATGTTTGAGCATAAGGACCACCACAAAATCAGTTGGTCCTCTGTTGATCGGCGCAGAACACAAAATCAGATCGACCATTTTGCCATTAGTAAAAGATTCAAGAGTTGCCTCCTGGACGTGCGAAACAAGAAGGGTGCCGATATTGGGATGGGAAGAGACCATTATCTTATGATTGCTAATGCTCGATTGCGTATTGCAGCCGTGCGCCGCCCCAGAGACGAAAGATCCAAGCCCCGCAAATTCAACACCGCTCGACTAAAAAATCCAGCTGTCTTACAACAATATAATGACCGACTTGCGCAAAAAGCGGCTGAGATAACTAGTCACCCAGATAGTGACATAAACGAAAACTGGGATCCCATAAAAAATGCGTACATTGATAGCGCAAATACCATCCTTGGCCCAAACCCGGATTGCCGGAATAAGCCCTGGATGTCCGACGCTTCATGGCAGCCGATTATTGAAAGAAAGGAGCTGAAAGTTCGTTTGGCTGCAGCATCAGACGACAATCGAAGCAGCATTGAACTCCTTTACCGTCAGAAAGCTCGAGAAGTTCAGCGTAGTGTGCGACGCGATAAAAGAGTTTATGCCAATTCTCTTTTAGCGTCAGCAGAAGAAGCCGCTAGAAGTAACAACTTAAACGCCGTATACGGTGTCATCAAGGAGTTTACAGGTGGTCGTAACTCCTGCCAACATCCGGTGAAAGATAGTGATGGAAAGCTACTTATCTTGGAAGAAGATCAAATGAGGCGGTGGAAAGAACATTTCGCCGCGGTCTTGAACCGTGTAACCTCTGGTGAAGTCCCCCCTCATATAGATAATTTAGCTAACCATCAAAATGTACGTATACGGTCCACTGCCCCGACTAAAGAGGAAATAGTCACTGCAATTATTGCACTAAAACGAGGAAAGACCGCCGGACTTGACGGCATCCCTGCCGAACTTTATCAAGCAGCGCCAAGCGTAACTGCCGATTTGCTGCACCCACTTGTTGATAAAGCGTGGAATACAGAGACCTTTCCCACTGAGTGCAAGGAAGGTTTGATCATCAAACTTCCAAAGAAGGGTAGCCTCACAGACTGTAATAATTGGAGAGGCATTTGTGTGCTTCCTGCCGTTGCCAAGATAATAGCTAAAATCGTCCTGGAAAGACTAAAGGCCCACTTAGAAAGCACAATTGATGAAGAGCAGGCTGGCTTTCGATCCAGATTCTCCTGTGTCGATCACATTAACACCTTGCGAATCATCATCGAGCAATGCGCTGAATACGATTCTCCGTTTCACTTGCTTTTCATCGATTTCGAAAAGGCTTTCGATAGTGTGAACCGGAACTCTATATGGGCGGCCTTGCGCAGGAGAGGCATCCCTGAGAAGCTTGTGGCTATTATTAAGGCAACCTATGACGGCGCGAAATGTCGCGTTCTGCATAAAGGTAAGGTGTCGGGGGACTTTGAGATTCGCAGTGGAGTTCGGCAGGGGTGCATCCTCTCACCGATCCTATTCCTCATTGTGATCGGCGATGTGTTGCATGCAGTCCTATCCGGACTCGACAGAGGAATTCAATGGACTTTGACATCTTATCTACAACATCTTGACTACGCTGACGACATATGCCTACTCTCCCACAAAATCATGGATCTGTCCGCAATGGCGTTAGATCTCGAGAGGGAGGCAAGCAAGGTTGGGCTAAAGATTAATACCAACAAGACCAAGGTTCTTAGCCCGCCGTTGCGAAAAAGAAATCCGACACCTATTGCCATCAATATTAATGGGCAGCCTGTGGAGAAGGTGGACAACTTCGTCTACCTGGGTAGCATTGTTGCCGAAAATGGTGGTACGGAGCAGGACATTGCTCGTCGTATCAACCAGGCTAAACGCGCATACGGCATGCTGTCCAAAATCTGGCAGGGCAGTTATCTCAGCATCAAGACCAAGCTGGGCCTGTTTCGCTCCCTGGTACTATCAGTACTTTTGTATGGGAGCAGTACATGGAAAGTTTCCGTAGGAGTTACCAGAAAGCTGCAAGTTTTCGTCAACTCATGTCTTCGCCGAATTTTAAGAATTTTCTGGCCCGAAACAATATCAAATGAAGAGCTAAGTCGGCGTACGGGTCAGATGCCAATCGACGAATTGATACGCAGGCGAAAATGGCAGTGGATAGGTCACACATTGCGGAAGAGTGATAACTGCATTGCTTTGCATGCCATGAAATGGAACCCCATTTCCAACCAAGGCCGACCAAGAGGGGGTCCTCGAATCACATGGCGTTGATCTGTGGCAAAGGAGTGCCAGGTACTGGGTAAGTCTTTTGGGGAGTTGCGCCCCATTGCCCAGAACAGAGTACGATGGCGCGCAGGAGTAGTTGACGCACTATGCCCCGCTAGGGGTTAAGGTAAAGTAGTAGTATCTGCTGGTGGTGTAAAACAAACGCGCAAAGGCATATCATTAAAAGAGAAGTTTGATATTGTGAAGCAAATTGAAAGTGGTATTAAACAAAGTTATTTATGCAAGAAAATGCAATTGAGTAAGTCAACAATAGCTACAATATGAAAAAATCGTGAAACCATCATACGTAGTTTCGAGAACAGAAATTCGGATACGAAGGAATTAAAGAAGTCCAAACATGATCAGCTGGATCAAGGACTTATAAAATGGTTTTCGCAACGGCGAAATTCGAATGTCCCTATAACAGGCGCTGCCTTACAATCGAAAGTGAACGAGTTCGGAGAAAAACTTGAAGATAATGACGAATTTTCTTGTAGCAAGAGCTGGATTGAACGATTTAAAAAGCGCCATGGTATCGTTTCCGGAAAATTAATTGGAGAATCTGCAGCGGTAGGTTAGGTTAGGTTGAAAGGGCTGCTTAAAGATAACGCAAAAAGCACACATAGACCACCACTGGATCCGTTGTGATACCCCTAAGACTCAGCAACCTGAGACCAACTCACTCGTCAAACCAGCCAGAGCACACAATGAATCGATGAAGCCGACCCACACTAACCTCTTTCAGGTCATCCAGATCGGTGAAAAAGTAGGAGCCAAGAAGGTCCTTCCTAAAATTTGCAAGGGCGGGACAGGTACATAGAAGGTGAGACATAGTTTCCTCCTCCTCTTCGTCCCCACAGCTCCTGCAGAAGTCATTGTGGGGAAGACGAAGTCTTCTAGCATGCTCCCCAATTAGGCAGTGTCCGGTTAAAACTCCTATGACAGTTCTCAGCTGATTTCTGTTTAACATTAGCAGCCCAGAGGATCGCTTGGGATCCAGTTTGGGCCACATCTGTCTAGCCACATGACAGGTATTACCATTGCTCCATCTGGTGCTAGCCCTATCATATGCCGCATCTTTAATAGCCAGTTTACAAGCAGCTAGAGGCATGCTAGTACTACGCAACAACCCGCTGGTCTCATCAGTCGAGCCCGCCCGAGCTAGTTCGTCGGCCCTACAGTTGCCAGGATAGCCACTATGGCCAGGCACCCAGCACACGGAAATGTTGAAAAGTCTACCCATCTCTAAGAGGGAATTGCGACAATTCAGTACTGTCTTCGACTTGACCAAAGCAGAGCTAAGCGATTTGATCGCCGGTTGGCTATCCGTGTAGATCACAACGTTCCCAGCAGATGTGACGTTTTGCGCCAAACAGGCTAGAGCTTCAGATATTGCTGTAATTTCCGCCTGAAAAACGCTACAAAAGTCCGGGAGACGGAACGATAAATTAAAACCCATCCATTCCGAGTATACGCCAGCCCCCACTCCATCGTCAGTCTTAGAGCCATCAGTAAAAATGTTAATAGCATCTGATTCCTGAATAGCGTCAGCTGACCAGTCAGTCCTGGAGGGGATCAAGCTAGTAAAACCCCTTTCGAACAAGTATTTCGGGGAGGTATAGTCCGTCACTTCGGGAATATCAAAGTTCCTCAATACAGACGAGTGACCAATGGTTGACGCGGCCCAATAACCGGTTTTGCGAAGGCGAACAGCCGTGCTCGCCGCCATCTGCTCTGCAAAAATGTCCAAGGGAAGCAGATTCAACATTACGCCCAAGGCAGCGGTCGGTGTAGTCCTCAGAGCCCCCGTGATGGCAATACATGCCAATCTTTGGACCTTCTCCAGTAGGGTTCTGTAAGCTAAAATCCTAAGTGCCGTCCACCAGACGATAACCCCATGCAGTAGAATAGGACGCAAAACCGATAAGTAGAGCCAGTATACAACCTTCGGTTGTAAGCCCCACTTCTTCCCTATAGCCCTCTTGCACGAGTATAGTGCAACAGTTGCCTTTTTAACACGCTCCTGAATGTTCAGCTTCCAGGAAAGTTTCCTATCCAGGATGAGACCAAGGAATTTGGCTTTATCAGTGAGCACAAGCCTTGCGCCCTCCATCAATATCTGCAGCGGTAGATAAGGATGTGGTTGATGACTGGCTACAAAACAAATGGCTCGCGCTTAAAGAAAATTATAGAAGCTGTGACATTTTCAACGCAGATGAAACCGGCTTATTTTATAAGCTCACGCCAAACAAGACACTAAAATTTAAAGGAGAATCCTGCTCTGGTGGAAAGCTTTCAAAAGAGCGAATAACGGTTCTTGTTGCAGCAAATCTATTGGGAACTAAAAAAAGAAAATTGCTTGTCATTGGCAAATCTAAAAATCCCAGATGCTTCAAAAATAGGAATCTACCCGTCGACTATGAAGCCAATTCTAGAGCCTGGATGACGGCTGATATTTTTACGAATCATTTGCGGCAGTGGGATAAAGAGTTATCCAGAATAAATCGGAAAATTCTATTATTACTGGATAATTGCCCGGCTCACCCCGATCTGAAAGATTTAAGGTGCATTAAATTGGTTTTCATGCCACCTTACACTAGTGCGAAGTTACAACCAATGGATCAGGGGGTGATTCATAGCTTGAAAAGCAATTACAGGCCCATTTTTCTAGCGAAGTGGATTCATGCTATTGACGACGGCAAAGACAAGTTTGCTGTTACCCTTTTAGATGCAATAAATTTTCTTCACATGGCATGCGAAAAAGTTTCGACACGAACAATCGCGAACTGTTACGCTCATGCCGGATTTTTGGAGGAATACAATTCTGACTGGATTTGATGCAGAAGACAACATTCCACTTGCTGAGTTGCTGAGACAAAGTAGCGAAACGATCATGCCTGGCATAGACGTAGAGTTCAGTGAGTACATCCGAGTTGACGAGGATCTTATTAGCACCGAACATCTAACCGATGAGCAAATTTTGTCAAGTGTTTCATCAGCAGAAAGTGACGACGACGATGAAGATCCCGTAGAACATCACAACACGATACATTCAGCTCTGCCGATTATCGATGTAATTCACAAAATAGGACAGATTCGCGATTTTTTGCAACTTCGAAATGCACCAATCGACATACTTAATAGTTTTGCGCGAGTTGAGTCACACATAAATGAATCATATTTAACTTCCAGAAATAAGCAATCGACAATTTTGAACTTTTTTTCTTAAAAATACTTCCATTATGTACATGCGTATGAATATTGATATGACTATGTTTAAAATAAAAATAATTTCGTAATAGTTCTTCTACTTTTGTATCTTTTGATGAAATACAACATTTAAATATCAAATACGAATGCTATATGTATTTCCCTTATATGTTCCGTTTATAGCGAACTCCGGATATAACGAACCAAATCAGCCGGTCCCTTGAGGTTCGTTATATGCGGACTCTACTGTAGTAGTAAAACTTGTGCCGATTTCACTGTTCCTATGAGAGGTATATGAAATAGTGGGCCGATTTCAACCAAATTTAGGAAAGTGATTTCGCAGTTAATATGATTGAATAATGTGAAATTTGGAAAAGATATCTTCAGAAACAGTGGCGTAACGGAAGGGCCCGCAAACAACAACAACACCGATTGTGTATGTGTCGAGTATCGTGATACTTTGGCAACTGTAAAAAGTGTACAAAGTTCAGGTTAAGTGGATAAGCATACCCCAAAGTCAAAAATCGGGACTTCGAGCTCTAGCGGTGCATCGAAACGCCGTAAAAAGAGGGAGTTTGAAAACATTGTTTCGAAGTGTCCTCGAATAGATCAGGCGTTTAAAAAACTTGAGGCGGGCCCGTCAAAAGCTCCAGATGACAACGCAATCGCGGGTGATAATGCTGGTTCTAATGATAAGTTTAATATCCGTACTTCATTTAAAATTTCATACAATCTTGAATAACTGATATTATGAAGTTCATTTAAAGCTCCGTTACTTGAAATACTAAACTCATTAATATTTCTCCAGTGTGCGACTTCGAAATACAGCCATCTTCACCTCTTTTTACGGACGCGGTGGCTGGAACCAAATTCTCAAAATTTGATTTAAATAACCAGCATCCTACTGATCTTGGACATTACTTTCCGGACTCAATAGAAAACGACACGAAAAGACTCATCATTGAGCACGGCACGTGCAAGCCCGATGGACCTTTTCCCAAAAACAAAACGAATGGCAGACATTTTTCAAAGTCGACAATTAAGGAAGAAAAGGCAACAGCTTTAGCAAAGAATAGAGATTATTGCTAACAAGAAATGGGACTCCATACGAATTAAGAGTGCCTGCCTAGTTGTTTCATATGTGTTGGATTCCATCAGTACACGAAGGGGTAATGCGGAATAGCATGTATGTTACTCATACGATGAAACGTACTAGGCAGTTGGCATTTGAAGAGCTTTTTAAAATATTGCCGTCCCTATCCCTCTAAAGGCAACTTTCATTTGATTATTTGCGTATCAATTGGCAATGCGCTTTTGCTTAAATCGTATGAAGTGCCACCCCCCTGGCTTTAGGGTTAAAAAAAACCAATGGAATCATTTAACTTTGTTTTTCAGACTGTGTTACATACAAAGATTCTCGATTCAGTTAATTTAGTTTCAAAATTAATGCAAACAAAAAATTTCGATTTAGCTAAGGCTTCAAATCTCTTAAGGAATGCGACTCTCAATCTAGCCAAGTTACGAAATGCGTTTTCTGTCATTAAAACCGAAGCTGAAACCCTTGCGAAAAAGTGGGGCGTTAGAGATATGTTTGAAAATAAACGCTTTAAAAAGGTTAAACGCCATTTCGATGAGCTATGTCAGGACCAAAGGCTCACAGATCCCGAAAAGCGTTTTAGGTGTCCGTTTTTAATCGTACAATAGATTTTGTGTTAATTCAGGTCAAAATTGGAATTTCTAGTATGGAAGAGTTGTCCAATTTGTTTGAATTACTAACGCCAAAATTTTTGTTAGCTGCAACTGATAATGCAATAGACGAAAAGTCTTCACTCTTAGTTACGGAATATGAAGATGATCTGAGTGAGCGTTTGGCGTCCAATGCAAGGAGTTTCCGAATTGCTCTCAGACATGATATTGAAAAAACAAATTCAATACGAGAATTTTCGGAATTATTATTCCTGGACTATTCTACTCTAACCTCCAGTTTGCCAGAATTAAGCACAGCTTTTCTGCTATTTTTAACTCTACCTGTCACTAAAACTAATAAAAAATTATTTAAGAAGTACCATGAGCCAGGAGAGACTCATAGCGCTTAGAATATTAAGCATAGAAAATGAAAAACACGAAATTTTGATGTGAAGAGTTTGATTCGAACTTTTGCATCTCAAAATTCTCGACGAGAAAAACGGTTTTTGTTGACCAAATCGTAATCATACCACGAAGTGTTTGGCAAAGTTACATTATTAATTTGTATACTGTATACTGTGCATGTACCAACTAAAAATATATAAATATGTTCGATTGATTTAAAATATATTTTTCTTGCTGTACGTTGTATGATGGTGCAACCGATTTTGATAATAAATGGAAGAATTTATTGCAATGTTTTATGTTCTTTTTTTTAAATAACTTTTTAAGCAAATTCAAGGATGTTTTTCTACATAAGTAAGGGGAGGGGGCTGTGAAAATGTTTGCGGGGGGGGGGGGGGGCTTGCGGTTCGCGTTACGCCGCTGTTCAGAAATAAAAAAGTTTTTCTAACAAAAACTTGCTTTTGGAAGGGTCGTTCCTATGACATATGATAGAGTATTAAAATTTCAACCAAATTCGGGAATATGATTTAGCTAAAGATAATATTGATTAATGTGAAATTTGAAAAAAAAATCTTTAGAAATACAAAATTTTTCTCACAAACACGAATTTGTGGACCGGTCGTTCCTATGGCAGCTATATGACATACTGATACGATTCCGTTGGTTCCGACAAATATTCAGCGTGCAACAAAAAGAAGGCTTTGTACAAAATTTCAGCTCGATAGCTTTAAAACTGAGGAACAAGTTTGTAGAGAACCAGACGGACAGACAGACAGACGGACGGACAGACGGACAAAGCTTAATCGACTCGTCTCATCATAATAACCAAGAATTGTACAATATATAGTTTATATGGTCGGAGGAGCACAGAAGGAAGCTGTGCGTTGCAAACTTCATGACAAAGTTAATACATATACCTTATCACATTCGTGTCCGGATGGCGCAACGGTTAGCACGTTCGCCTTCAACGCACTGGGCCCCGGTTCGATTCCGGGGATTTACGTGTCGGACTATGAGCCCACTCAGCTGTTAAATGAGTACCCATTATGGGGTAAATAACTCGGTTGAGCGTATTGCTGATCACATACCTCTGCACAAAAAACCGTCACGATCTAGAAAATGAGATGATGCTAACTCATCTCGAGGCCGTGGTTCAAATTGGACTGTTGCGCCAGTTATTTATTTTATCACATTCGTGAAGGGTATAAAAACACAAAATAAGTCCACGAATAAAAACGAAGCCCGGCTACACATTGTCGAACACGAACTTGATCTCAGTGGACAATTTTTTTTTTTAGATTTGTTTGAAGTGCCTTGAGCCATTCACTTGAGGATCATCTTTCCTTAAGCGATGTGTTAAGATTCCTCTGAATGGCTTAAGGTACTACTCCACACAAATCTGAAGAAAATTGTCCACCGAAACTATGGTCGTGTTCGAAAGTGTGTGGCCGGGCTAAGACTTCCTGGTGATCGACACAGGGAATTATTTCTGAGTTCAGTTCATTGTAAGCAAGCATATAAAATTGTATACCTATATATGGCTTTTAAAATGTATATAAAGTTAGGGAAATAACTTCGGAGTTTCAGTTGGAAAATGAGCAATATTTTCCGCTAATTAGTGGACAAATCAATTTCGTCGTTGTTCATGTATAAAAGAAAATTTGGTATTTCGCTAAGTTTTTATGACGTTAGCAAAACAAATGGTGAAAGAGGTTACCATATAAAACAACATCAAGTCAAAAATTTGCCGCTAATTTGTAGCTAATTAGTCGTGGAAAAATATACAATATTTTGTCGTTGTTCATTTAAAAAAATAATTGGTGTTTCGCCGTTTTTAATTTGGACCTCCACAACAATTGAGGTTATCACATGGTTTTATTCATATCTTTACGAAATTTTTAATATTGGTCCTCCAAAATTAGGAGAAGGTCAATGTTCACATAAAATTTAAAAAAAAAAACTCATTTACTTTCAGTTTCGTTTAATAGCAATCGGTTCTTTCCCCTCGGATCGCCCACCATATTTTTTTTCAAAAGCTTGCCGATAAAGGACATTCTGCCGTATGATATTTTTTTATAAGGCGAATATTTTTGAGCTTTGTGATTGCATTTGCCACCCTGCAGATGATTACCGATTAGAAACTCGCTGTCACTGATGGAGAAATAGATATTAAGAGAGCAATGAAATATGGGTAGCGCAGTGTGTTGAGGCATCAGTCTCATGTTTGACTACCGGCGTTTCGGGTTCGAATCCCGTCCACGACGACGTTTGTGGCCATGGATGTGCAGGAGGTGCATGCAACTGCATTCTCCAAAACCAGGGGTCGAATTATGAGTTCCGTGAACGGAACGGCAATCGTATGAAAAAAAATTACGTGACTTATCGTACGAATGAATACATTGCGATTATCATATACGATTGCTAACGGAACGTAATATTTCGAGGAATGTAATAGATTCAAAGCGAATCGTATTGGAAATATGACAAGTTAATGTCAAAAAAAAATTAAAATACAATATTAAAAAGGTGAACTAAAACAAGAAGGTTTGTTTAAACTTGTCTTTTTTCTTTAATCTGTGCTTGATTTGTGTGCGTGTGTATTACAGATAGACCGAATAGAAGCGAAGAATGGCTCGACGCGATGTTTGAATGACGGAAGGTGGAGTAATAATTCATTAAAGGTATGTTGGCGAAACCACTCGCGTAATTGTTGCGCGAGGAAACTTACTCGAAACCCACTGGAGGTCAGTCTCGCCTTTCCGTTCACACAACGCGCAGCGTTGCGAAAACAGACACTAGAGAGGGCAAGACGGCAGTTTAGGTGAGTGGTGGGCTTTTTTTTTAATTCGGCTGGACTATGATTGTAAGTCTTTACCGGGCATGGAATGATAATATTGTTCCGTGTGGCGCAGTGGTTACAGTGGATTCTCATGCAGTCAGTCACATGAACTCGATTTTACATGGCACTTTTACGTAAGTGGCTGAGGGGAGACTCTTCAATCGTCCAATATTTGAAATTGAAGAAACCAATCAGTTCGCTATTCGGAAGTGTTTGCAATAAGGAACGTGTTATAATGAGTGCAGATGGCATAGGTCCAGGTCTTTAGACTCATATCTCCGCCTTTATGGTAGACTGAAGAGTTGGCACTCTTCGACAGTGGTATGTGCCTCGACAGTAACACAAGTACGAATTGTGAACCAAATCCGCTTTGCGGTGGCCGAATGCGGTGTAAGACAAATGCTATGTAACCAAGACCGAGAACACTATGACCAAGCTTACTTACTTATAAGCCTAAATCATAAATTAATGCTTTCATCTTCACCCGAAACATACACGCGCAGCGTTCACAAATCGGAGACTGAGTATTCGCATGCGAGCAACTCACAATTAGGAACCGGGTGCGTCACAGCGCGAGTTCCTCTCGAGAGGAAGGAGGAGATTAGTTTCGGGCGAGGAACATGTCCACACTGCACGCAATTTTTCCTCGCGCGCCAGTTGCGCGAGTGGTTTCGCTTAGGCGATATTCAGATTAGCTACATTTTCAGCTCAGACACAGCCACGCACAATAGCCAAGCATAGTCGATCGTATCGCATGCTGAGCGATGAGTGTGAATCCGCCCATTTGATGCTGTGTATCTCGACTGAAATTTCAAGCAGTCGTGCAGCGCGGTGTCGTGTGTGTGAATTTCGCCTTAATCTAAACGCACCTTTACAGAGTTGAACTCGCCCAAATTGTTTTTATTTTTTTTTTTCATTATTAAGCTTAGTGATTCTTAAGAAACAATTTAAATTACATTTGTTGAAGAATAACCAATAAACGTGTTTTTCATATTTTTTATTTTAATTATTTACTTCCATTTTTCTATCGCAATTTGTGCCATACGAACGGTTCCATGTAATCGAATGGGGGATTGAACGATTGATACGATATCGTATACGTTAACGTAAACCATAATAGCCAATTACGATACGTTTTCTACGTTCACGGATTGCATAATACGAAATACACATTTTTACGTGACGAGTAGTCCGTTCACGGAACTCATAATTCGACCCCAGTTTATGCCGTCGAAACGTCAACTGGCATACATGGAACAGTTGACTCGCTATGCCCCACAAGGTGTTAGGGCAATTGAGAGAGAGAGAATGAAATATGCTTGCACGCACTAGTTAGCTCCAAAAATGGTTGGAAGGAGGATATGGCATATCTATATGCAATTTGCATAATTTACGAAAAAGCTCAAACATCATGTGTGCCGAACTGAGTGCGTATAAGAATAATTGATGAAAACTTCTTCTTCGTGGCGCGACAGCCCGACGTCGGGCCTTGGCCGCCTGGATCATTGTCCTCCAATTATCTCGGTCACGTGACCGCGTCCTCCAATTTTGGGAGCCCAGCAGCTGCGCGGCGTCCACACCTACTGAGCTCTCCCAACAGATCTCGGTCGTCCTCGCAGTCTCGCTCCGTCGACTCGTTCTGCATTCATTACTCTCTTAGGCATGCGATCATCGTCCATTCTTTGTACATGCCCTGCCCATTGAAGTCGTTGCAGTTTAACGATTTTCGAGACTTGCAGCTCATCGTACATTTCATACAACTCATGGTTGTACCGGATGCGCCATCCATCTCGATCGCAAACAGCCCCGAAAATTCACCGTAGAACCTTACGCTCAAAAGTGTCTAGCATGTTTTCGGAGGCTTGAGTTAGGGTCAACGATCTATTTGGATGAGATCTAACGCACATATACACTATGTGTGTGGGGAACCAAACTTTAACAGCTGTTTTGGTAGTTTAGACTGGATGACAATTGTTTGGTTGACAGTTCCTTGTTTTAAAGAAGTGAATTGGCGCAGCGGAATTTTCAAGTGCGGTTTAATAAGAGAAAATTAAGTTTATTTGGTGAATTTTTTTCGTAATCTTGCGAGATTCGAATCTTACATTCTATTTGTGGGCTTGTAAATGTAAAATATAGTGCGAAACACCCAAATTTTACAAAAATAGCGCGCGTCGTAAAAGTCCGCCGAAACAAGTAGAATTTCCGGAAAATGAGAATCTCATTACACACGTAAAAGTGTTGAACGCGTCCTTTAAGATGTGCGGAACCGTGATGTGGCGTTGGAATAAATAAAATACAATTGTGTTCTTAATAAAACAATTGTTTTCTTTCGCGGGCCATTTCTCGCCAGTCGCAAGGTAAACAGATGTCCGTCTGTCATTTTCACCATTGGGCTCATTCATATTGCTGAGCCGCTACTTCACCTCCGTAGCGAAAAGTGCGAGAGTCCCGGAAATAAAAAGATTTCGTACTAGTTTCGTGGTTTTCGCGTTGTATTTCAGGATAAATTTCACAAAATCGTAGAGAAAGAAAGATTTGTCTTGATAAGACCTTCTGTATGTTCGGATCATGTGCCATGTGGATTCCGATAGCACACACAATAACAAAGCGAGGTAGTCGTTCCAGAACGAATGCTCCGGAGCGGCAGTAGTTGCCGCGTTGTTGCTCATGTTTGGTGAATGAGCCCATTGAAAATGAGATAGTGTTGGTGCGCACAACCACATTAAGAAAATGGTTCCCAAAATTCTCGCTTATATTACATCCTGTATTCTTTCATTGTAGGTTAGGGTCCATGCTTCGCAGCCATAGCATAGCACTGGTCGTATAATGGTATTGTATACGCGGAGCTTCGTGTTTCTGTGCACATGCTTCGATTTCATTATGGGGAGAACCGAGAAAAAAGTCTTATTAGCTAACTGTATCCGTCGCTTGATTTCGTCAGTTTCGTTGGCGTCCCTTGACAGGTTGCAACCCAGGTAAATGAAGTTGTTCACGAACTCGATGTTGAGGTCCCCCACATTGATGCTCGGTTGTGCAGGTGTCCTTGTCACCGATTGCATCATTATTTTAGTTTTACCCTCGTTAATACGTAATCCAACTTCCTTTGCAGCGGTATCGAGCGTATGCAGAAGTTCTTCTGCGTCAGCCAATCTTCGGGACATGATGTTGATGTCGTCGGCGTACGCTGCTAATTGTGTCGACTTGATGAGTAGCGTCTTGCTGTTGTCCATATTCATGGCCCGAATAACGTATTCCAGTGCTAGGTTGAAGAGCGTCGGTGCCAGTCCATCACCCTGTTTCAAACCAGTGCGTATTTCAAATAGATCAGTAAGTCTATTCTAGATCCTGACTTGTGAGGCGGAGTTGGTCATCGTCATCTTAGTCAGTCGCACTAATTTGGCCGGTATACCAAATTGCAGCATGATGTTGTACAGTACTCCACGATCGATACTGTCGTATGCCTGCTTGAAGTCGACAAAGATTTGGTATACGTTTACGTTGTATTCCCAGCACCTCTGGAGTATCAGTTTGACTGAGAAGAGCTGATCGGTTGTGGAGCGACCAGGTCTTAAAGCGCTTTGATATTCGCCAATGATTCGTTCTGCGTGCGGTTTTATTTTATTTTCCAGAATTTTCGTCAAAATTTTATAGGACGTACAAACTAGTGAGATGCCCCTGTAATTCTCACACCGCAATTTATCTCCCTTTTTATGAATTGGACAGATGATGCTTCTGCGCCAATCGTCTGGGATCTCCTCGTCCTCCCATACTCGCAGGAGTAATTGATGTATGGCATCAATTAGACTCGTTCCACCGAATTTTAGCAGTTCATCTGAAATTTCGTCAGCGCCCGGCGCTTTATTTCGTTTTAGTGACCGCAACGCGAGATCAACTTCCTCTACTATCTGGGGTTGAATGGGTGGGCCTAGATCAACAATATCGTCGAGAGCTTCCTGTGTGCGGATGTTAGATGGTCGGTTTAGAAGCTCTTCAAAATAAGAGGCCCATCGTTTGTTAATACCATCGGTGTCGCTGATGATGTTTCCATCCTTGTCCTTACAAAGGCTAGTCCTGGCCGTCCTTAATTGTATTTACTAGTTTGTACGCTTGTCTATTGTTCCTGTTAGCTAAGTTTTCGTTTATGTTCAGCAACTGCTCGTCAAGGTATTTACGTTTCTTACGTCTAATTATTCTATTCGATATTCGTCGTAGCTCGTCATATTTTTCTCTTCTGGCTCTGGTTCCTCGTTGAATCCATTGTCTGTAGGCCTCGTTTTTCGCGTCAAGTGAATTTTTTCATTCTTCGTCGAACCAGTCTCTGCGACATCCTTGATGGTACTCTTGAGTTCTTCCCAGAACCCATGGACGCCTGTGTTGCTGATGCTGTGTAGCATAGGTGATAGTCTTTCCTCAAGGGCGGTGGTATACGCCACCGCTGTAGCATCACTCAGAAGATTATCAACCGCAAAAATTTTGGGAGGGCTGATTCTCGATTGGTGCACTGAGAAAATTCTACATCTGAAGGACGTCTTCACCAAGTGATGATCTGAGTCGCAGTTTGCTCCTCGATAGGAGCGGACATCTATCACACTAGACGCCCATCTCCTGCAAATGAGGACGTGGTCAATTTGGTTGACGGTATGTGCGTCTGGAGACTTCCAGGTCTGCTTGTGAATGCGTCGATGCGGGAAACACGTAGAGCTTACGACTAGATTCCTGCTGCAGGCGAAGTCTAAGTCGCTGGCCGTTGTCGTTACATTCTTCATGGAGACTGTGGCCTCCAGTGGTGCCCCGGTGCCAACTTTCATTTCCGACTTTCGCGTTAAAGTCTCCCAGCAGCAATTTGACGTCGTTTGTTGGAAGTGAGTCGAAGAGAGTTTCAAGGCGGGCGTAGAACTCGTCTTTTACTGCGTCTTCTTTAACTTCAGTGGGGGCATGCACATTGATGAGCCAGAGATTGAAGAATCGAGTCTTGATGCGAATCGCACACAGCCGTTCATTTATGGGTTTGAAGTCAGTAATATGCGGTTTGAGGTGATTGTTCACTATAAATGCTACTCCAAACTCCTTGCGGCCCGATGGTTTGCCACTTGTAAAAATTGTGTGCGATTTCTTGTTATTAATCTCGCTGCCAAGCCAATTTGTTTCCTGGACTGCAGTAATGCTCAGTTTGTACTTTTCGACCTGTTGAAGGAGGGCCTTCTCGGCCCCCGGTTTGTTCAGGGAGCGTACATTCCAGGATCCGAAAGAATAATCCTTTAGTCGTTTGCGTAGTAGTCGTTGTTGATCCGTCCAATCCGAGGCTCTTGTTCCAGGTTTCTTGACATGGAGTGGTTTTTGCAAGGACGAGTTGTCAGCATGTCGCTTAACCCCATTCAGGGGATGGCCTCGGAAGATAGCTGCTACAGATGGTTTAATAAACGTGCTGGAGCTCACACAACTATGTTGCAGGTTCAATTACGCAAGTCATTCCATCCTACTAAACCTGAGACGCTTAGGTGTTCGTCAGCCATTCAGGCTACAGCTATCTGCCTTTTCCAAACTGTCTTATCGCTAAGACATTGGCCGTCAGCGAATTGATACACTCCCGTTACCAGGGCGCGCCCACGCGGAGGACTATGGAAAAGGTCTTTGCCCCCCAACTAAAAACTTGCTCAATGGAATATTGCCGTCCATCCGTCTATACAATAATTTAGCCTTTAATACGAAAAAGGCTTTGCTTTACTTTTGCGAAATTGCAATCACCTGGTAAAATCATTTTAATTTTGTCACTCAACAAAAAGATTTGTAATTCAATAAAATAATGTTGGATGGCAAAAGATCTCTTCCATAGTCCTCCCCGTAGGCGCCCTCCGGAACGGCGAACAGAGCCAATAAAGTTTTGCAGCTCAAACCATTTGGTAGAGGCACATAACGATGATCATCCTGAATCGCCAATAATACCAGTGCATCTCAGGAAGAAGGTGAACGGTGGAGTTGCAACAACCAACACGTCACATCCAGCTGAAAGACCATCAAAAGAACGCGCGATCGAAAATACCATTGGAGAGCTACCTCTTATGCTATATAAAAAATAGCTCCTTAATCTTTGGACGCCTAAGGAAGCAACCCTTCCACTAAGATTGGGTATGTGAGCTTGTAACCTGCATACCTGAAATCAATTTACACTCGAAACATTAAACGAGCTTCGGATACTACAGACTAATTCATCGGCAACAACTTTTGGCTACAAGCAACGGAGCACGATCGGTTTTGGAACGTTTGAAGGATGTGGGACGAGTGCAGTAGTGCGAGGCTCCCTGAAGTCGAACGGGAAATGACCGCATATAACATCGATATACTAGGATTGAGCGAAACAAGATGGCCTGGATCGGGAACGACTTTATCACCAAGCTGCTCTACTCTGGAAATGAAGACGATACGTCACCTCGAATGGAAGGCGTCGGAATCCTGTTGACTAGGGAGGCAGGCCTATCTCTTATTGACTCAAAGCCTATCTCCGACCGTATCATCAGTCAGATTCAAATCCAGGGTAAGAAACATCACAATAATTCAGTACTACGCCCCAACTGAACTAGCGGATCAATCAGCTAAGGACTCCTTCTATCACCGACTCGGCGACACCTTCGACAAGGCTCCCAAAAGTGACATAAAAAATATTATGGGTGATCTTAATGCCAAAGTCGGGTCTGACAACCTTAGTTTGGAACACCTAATGGGCAATCATGGTCTAGGCAACAGGAACCAAAATGGCGAGATGTTCGTGGAGTTTTACAACTCTCGTCTGCTCGTCATTGGCGGTACTTTGTTCAAGCACAAACGATGCCATTTAACAACTTGGGTTTTTCCGGATGGCAGAACAGAGAACCAGATTTACCATATAGGCATTTCCAAGACATGGAGGAACCGTCTCTTAGACGTCACGAAGCGGGGCGCTGATATTGGCAGCGATCGCCAGCTTCTTGTCGCGAAAGTACGCTTACGGACGACAGCGATCCATCGCCCCCATGCAAGAACCTTGCCACGTTTTAATGTGCAAAAGCTTAAAGATCCATCTATAAGACGTGCTTATTCCACCGCCTTGCACGAAAGAGCTAATGCACCACCACTTTATGAGACTCTTACAGTTGATGATAGATGGAACGTCGCTAAGGACTCATTTATTTCGTGCGGTGAAACTTTTGCGGGCAGATAGGAGCGCGGTAGAAGACCATTCATTAGTGACTCTATATGCTTTCTAATCTCGGCACGCAAGAAAATTAAAGAGCAAATCAACTCACCTACTGACGACGCGGTCAAAGATCAACTTAGAGCTGAATACCGTTCTCTTCAGAAAGGCGTGCAAAGAAGCGTAAGACGGGACAAACGCAACAACATCAACGCATTAGCGAAGGAGGCAGAGGAAGCGGCTTACCGTGGTGACAGTTGGACCCTTTACAAACTTATCAAGTCATTAACTGGCAAATCTTTTACAACTAAACATCCCGTGAAAGATAAAGAAGGGTCCCTACTGGTTACTGATGAAGACCAACTGCGACGATGGAGAGAGCACTTCATTGAGTTCCTCAACAACACATTTGGACATTCGAACTCATTTTCACTAGAAGTAGAAAATATTCCGCAAATAGCCAGAGTTGATACCAGTCCACCATCTAAACAGAAATTAACTGTGGCTATTAAATCGATGGAAGCGGGTAAAGCCCCGGCGATAGATGGAATTTCGGTGGAACTCTTTGAGGCGGATATCAACGATACTGCGAATATTGTTTTCCCCCTTATCCAAGAGTGTTGGGAAACCGAAACACTCCCTAAAGAATGGAAGAAGGGCGTCATTTTTAAAATTCCGCAGAAAGGTAACCTAAAGGATTATAATATTGGCGTGGAATTTGTCTCCTCCCCGCAGTCTCCAAACTGAAGGCAAAAATAATCTTAAACCGGATCAAGCATACAGGTTTTCCCGAGGGCTTTTCATTTAGCGACCAAATCAACACCCTCCGAATTATTATTGAACAATCTGCAGAGTGGAGATCCCCACTACATCTCATGCTCATCGATTTCAAGATGGCGTTTGACGGCGTTGACCGGGAATACATCTAGAAGGAGAGGTATACCAAATAAAATCATAACCATAATCAAGGAGTCCTATAGCGGAGCCCAATGTCACTTGGTATCACCACTAGGTCTGTAGAAGTGTAGGGTATATACGCTTCGGTATGGTTTTGGTATCATTTTCCACAACCAACTGTACGCTTCTCTCCACCTTATCAGTATTGTCCAACCAACGTGAGAACATTTTCTGACAGTATGTTGATGAGTTGATTTCTGGGGATATTTCTAGTTGACCAGGCGACGCGTAGTGGTTCGCATCTTAGAGTAGAGTAGTAGTAGAAAAAATTAACATAAGATCAATTTTCTTATTTATAATCTTAAGTGGTCAGCTCAACAACTATAGGGCAATCAAGTTAACATCTCACACATTGAAGACTTACGAGCGAGTTGTCTGCAATCGATTGAAAGAGATTGTATGGTTGGATGACAATCAATGCGGCTCTGTGGAGGCTGGAGGGTCGGTCCACAGTCGATGTTATTCAGTGCATACGTGTTACGATGGAAAAGCATCGTGATACACGGACGGACTTGCACTTTGTGTTCATCGATTTGAAAAAAGCCTTCGACAGAGCTCCACATGATTTGATATGGGTAGAGCACTTAAGGTCCCGGAGGCATGTGTAAAAATTATACAAGACATGGGACAACTACTAAAGTTGAATGCACAGCTGTTGGTCTGAAAAATTTCCGGTTAAAGTCAGACTTCACCAAAGCAGTGCATTGCGTCCCTTGCTCTTCAACATCATCATGCTCTATTTATAAACACTCATTTCTGACGGCCTGGAAATACTTATCTCTTCTCTTCGCCGATGACGTTGTCCTAGGTAGCAAGGACATCGCTGCTTGGACTGACGATTAGCATACCAAAGACAAAGTATCTTTGCTGTCCTTTCTCAGATCCAGAGACACCGATACCAGATATCTACATACATCAAAAGAGAGCAGCTGAAGTCTTGTGCAAGGTCCAACTACATGGGCTCGATGGTCAACAAGGAAGCTACCTGCGATGACGACATCAAACATCGCATCAGTGTCGGTTGGATGAAGTGGCGAGAAAACTCTGGAGTTTTCTGCGACAAAAAGATGCCCCGAAAGCTTAAGGGCAAGTTGAACAAAACGGTCGTATGTCCCACACTCATGTATGCGTCTGAATGTTTGACTATGTACAAGACATACGAAAGTAAAATGACTGCGACCGAGATGAAAATGCTACGAATGTCAGCCGGTGTGACCAAAAAGGATCGTATAAAAAGTACCTACATCCGAGGAAGCTTGTTTGTTGAGCAACCGATCACTGAAAAGCTCAAAGATCGTCGTATTGATTGGTATTGCCACATTCAAAGGCGTCCGCCTCAGAACCCAGTCATGAAAGCAATATCAATGAATGTTCTATTTGCTGGACCCAAACCCCGAGGCAGACGGAAACACACATGGATCGATCAGATGAAGAAGCAACAACAACGCGTTAATCTCGGCGATGATACGATCCAAGCCCGAGCTGCCTGCAGAAGGAAGCTGAGATTATACCGCTAGAATGGGCGAAGTGCCAACACCACAAGCAGAGTAACGCGAAGCCGCAGAGTGATTTAAAAGGGCAAGGAAGAAGAAGAATCTGAAGTGATCAAAGAGTTTAAAATTCGTTTTGCTACAAAAACCAGTCCGAAGCCTGTAACCCTGAGGGAAGAAGCTGCTTAAGGTTCCGTAAGTTGGGCATAATCAGATCAAAGGAACACCTACCTCCCCTACAAATTTCAAAAAATTAAATATTCCTTTAATTACGATAACTTTCGATAGAATGATACTACCGAGTTCAAAATTTGGTGGAATGTCGCTAGTAAGACCTACTTAGTTGGTATTGAATATGGGCAAGATCCGACCCAAGGAACCCCCACCTCCCCTAAAAATTAAACTTCAAATAAGCGATAACTTTTGGTAGAATGAAGCCAGTGACATGAAATTTTGGTCAAATTTTTGAAGTGAGATTGAGTTAGTTGGCATTAAAGATGGGTAAAATCCGACCAAAGAACCCCTACTTCCCCTACAAATTAAACTTCAAATAAGCGATAACTTTCGAGAGAGTGAAGCTAGAGACTGGAAATTTTGTTTAAATGTTTCTAGGGTGATGTAATTGGTTGGTGTCAATGATGGGCAAGATCCGAACCAAGGAACCCCTACCTCCCCTACAAGTGAAACTACAAATAAGCAATAACTTTCGATACAATGAAGCTAGCGACTTGAAAAATTCGACAAATATTTGTAGAATGGGTTAGTTAGTTAACTGATTTTGAGAATGGTCAAGATCCTACTGAATAAGTGCCAACCTCCCCTATGAACTGGCCATATAAGAGACCCATTCTTAATGCATATGGTCGTTGCCTATTGGTACTTTTGGTATCACCACTAGGTCTGTACAAGTCTAGGGTATATACGCTTCGGACTGGTTTTTTTTTGTTTGGGTCTATTATGGACTCCACATATGTATTGTATTTGTTAAACCTACAACAGCGAACTTGTGCGCATTCACAGCATGTTCGCGTTTTGGAGATTCTATCTTACAGTGCATAATTCGTTATAGCCTCGCGGGCTGCACAAAATGTTATGAAGGGCCGCTGGTTATCGACCCCTGCATAGTCCATCCATAAAATAAGCTTCTGCCAGCTCAATGATGGAACCAGCATTGTCCCGCTAGTGCACCGGCAGAAGTTAATTTTATGTTAGTAATGCGTTCACTTGACACGAAAAATTAAAAATTATGTTTTAACAAATGTTAAAAAAAAACATAATGGGAGCTAGGACTACAATGATGGTGATGAAAGTTCAAATTCGGAATCAGCACCCCAAAAAAAAAAACAAAAACCCGTGTAGTTTTTCCAGTAGTATTGATTGGAGGGTGCAAAATTAATGTTTGTGTGTAGTTTGTTAAAACTTAATTACTTGATCGATATCTGTCTTATAACTACATGAAAAATGAAGATACTCACCAATGATTAGGCACGAAACTTATGATTGTTTGCGTGAAGTAATGCATGGAGACCAGCAAATTGATTACGCCAAACAACGCCAAAAGTAGGAATTGGAAACGATTGAAGTCGCCACATTTTTCCAAAATTCGATCGAAATCCATTCTTAATATTCTAAAAATAGACAAGAATAATGTTGATTTGATAATGGGAGTGAAATATTTGAAATCGCAAAAACCAATCATAATACTAATTTGCCTTAACCCCTAATGGGGCATATCGCATCAACCATTCCATGTGGTTTAGCTGACGTTTCGTTGACATAAACCAATTTCGGATGATGCACGTTGCCAGCGTGCACTGCCTGGTCCCATTTAGCCACCTATCTACGGCAAGTCGGGAGATGTTGTGGCTTATTATTACACTCCGCATCACAGGGGAAGACAATACAAACATCCATCGCCACGAACGTGGACGGGGGACGGGACTTGAACCCGTAACGACCGTAGTCAGACATGACACTGGCGCTTCTACGCACTAAGCTACCGGTCGGCCCATAAACTCGTACATAAAACTCATCATTCGTCTAGATTGATGTTGAAATAAAAAATAACCCCTGTTTCGCGAATAATGGGAGAATTCTCTCTATGGCACTTAGAGAGAATTTTCACCATACTCAAGGAAAAAATCCCCCATGTGACGGAGGGTTCTAGGTTCTTACCGCCTAAATCGGAAATCAATTTTGAAAATTTCCTTTAAATACAATACAGAGAATTCTCCTAATATTCACGAAACAGGAATGCTCCCCACTGAAAACTACAACTTTGAACTCTCCAGCAATCAACAGGTCACAACAAATCCACCAACTCCTAGCAACAATCCCGCAAACTACCGTGACGCACTATCACTGACGAACTAACGGCAAGTAGTCAACGAAACTCCCTAGGACTACATTTTCGCCGATTCTATCTACCCACTACTAGCTCCTTGTTAGAATCCAATAACATCTCAACAAAAACAATGCATCTAGCAAACGGTCCAGCCGAAATATGTAAATAGAAATGACATGGCCCAGAGCATCCTTACAACAGCTTATTATTTTTCGTTTCGCATCCTCCAAGTATCATAGCAACAGGCTGCAAGGACATTTTCATACAAACAGCGTCTAATGAAAGAGGAGGCTAAATAGGGCGCCTCTATGTATACGCTTTGCCGACACATTGCTTCATTCGTCACTTCGATAAGTGCGGTGTGAAGTTGATTTACATAGTCTCCTTTCGGCGATGGATGAAAGAACGAGGAACTGTCTTGAAGATGGGCGAGACACCACAAAGAATTGATGTACACGCAACGAAAGTATTCTACATAGATTGAAGAAGAGTGAACATATAGGAAAGCCCTATGCAAACGCAAGGCACGAAAAAAGACGCTTTGGAAGTAGATCTGAGACTAGTCGAAGCGAACGAAAGGAAATGTCAGGAGTTAATCGATTCTAAAGTATATCAGGACAATAAAATTACATGCAAATTGGATGTAATTCAAAATAGAGCTGATCTGAATATGTAATGAAGCTCATTGATTGTTGTTATTTGATTTGTGGTGGGAGAAATTGAATAACAGATATGCGAGCGGGTGTTTGCCAGATAGGAACTAGTGAATTCATCATGTAGAGTATAGTATTCAGCAAACTCTTCCTTGCCCTTTCATACCATTTTGCGGCTCCGCGTTACTCTGCTTGTGGTGTTGGCACTTCGCCCATTTTGGCGGTATAGTTTCATAGCTTCCTTCTGCAGGCAGCTTGGTCTAGGATCATGTCATCGCCGAAATTAATGCGTTGTTGTTGTTTCTTCTTCATCTGATCGATCCATGTGTGTTTCCGTCTGCCTCGGCGTTTGGGTCCAGCAAATGGACCATTGATAGTGTCTTCATGAGCGAGTTCTCAGAAGGACGCCTTAGAACATGGCAATACCAATCCGTACAACGCTCTTCGAACTTTTCAGTGATCGGTTGCTCAACAAACAAGCTGCCTCGGATATGGGTACTTTTGATACGATCGTTTTTGGTCACACCGGCTGACATCCGTATTTTTAGCGATTTTACGTTAACAGAGTGAATTGGTTTTTTTTGTGAAACATCCTTTTTGTATGCAGTTTCCGTTTCCAATCGATTTCTGATTTTAGTTTTGTTCATATTCACTTGACTGAAATATGAGCGGAATATTATTATTTTCGCCTGCACAGCCGTCCAGCCGCGGGGTCTAGGGTGGCTCCATCTCTTAAACTGAAAGTTTGGGAACCACCAAAAATCATATTTTACTAAACGGCATTTCCCTATCATATTTTGCAAGGTTAAATCGATTATCGTCCCAACTATACTCAGGATAACAATCTTGCTGTGAATGTCCAAATTTTCAATTATCAACATTCTAAGGGCAATGATATCAATGGAACTTTGGTCTTGGGGAACGAAAATCAATTTTCATAATCCTGCTCGTAGGCGCTCCCTGGAACAGCAGTGGTCAAGCCACTATTTATGACGGTGCGATAATTTGGTTGAGGTAAAAATTCCCGGCCAAATTAGTGCGACTGACTAAGATGATCAACTCCGTCTCACAAGTCAGGATACATAATAGACTTACTGATCTATTTGAAACACGCACTGGTTTGAAACAGGGCGATGGACTGGCACCGACGCTCTTCAACCTAGCATTGGAATACCTTATTCGGGCCATGAATATGGACAACAGCAAGACGCTACTCATCAAGTCGACACAATTAGCAGCGTACACCAACGACATCAACATCATGTCCCGAAGATTGGCTGATGCAGAAGAACTTCTGCATACGCTCGATACCACTGCAAAGGAAGTTGGATTACGTATTAACGAGGGTAAAACTAAAATAATGATGCAATCGGTGACATGGACACCTGCACAACCGAGCATCAATGTGGGGGACCTCAATGTGCAGGGCATGTACAAAGAATGGACGATGATCGCATGCCTAAGAGAGTAATGAATGCAGAACGAGTCGACGGAGCGAGACTGCGAGGACGACCGAGATCTCGGTGGAGAGCTCAGTAGGTGTGGACGCCGCGCAGCTGCTGGGCTTCCAAAATTGGAGGACACGGTCACGTGACCGAGATAATTGGAGGACAATGATCCAGGCAGCCAAGGCCCGACGTCGCGCCACGATGATGATGAAAAATTCCCCAATGGTGGGCGTGAGAATAATGCCAGGGCTTTTCCCGGCATGCCATAGAAGGCGACTGCGAATGACAGGATGTGTATTCAAGCAACTTGCATGTAATCTTGTACTCCGGTAGAGCTACCGGTAGTGGTCGTGAGTCAGGTGTGGGAGGTCCTTGTAACCACAGCCGCACGAATCTGCCTCATACCCTTGTATCCGGTCCCCGACCAAATCATGACCGCCAGGCTCCGGACCAAACTGAGAAACATCGCAATTATAGAATGCTACGCTCCACTGAGCCCAACAATGTTGTGACGAAAAACTCCTTCTACGAACAACGTAACGCCGTTCAAAGCAGAACACCCAAAAGTGACATTAGGCGTGTTTTTTTGCGTAACCGTGTAGGGTCCCTGCCCTGGTTGCGCAAAAAACGCTCTTGGGCAGCATCCAGGTTAAATTCCGAATGGTAGTTGTCTACACTGACGTCAAGTCGTGCGCCTCATATGTGGTGAAAATAAATTACAAATTCGAATGAAATATCAGTTTGATTGTCGGATCGTTTATTTATTGCGACGGCGGACATTTGTAAACTTGGCGTACCGCTCTAACTTAACAAACATCATTCAAACGAGTTATTTATCAGTGACAGCTACAAGTGCAACTCTATCCAAATGGGTCACGGCTTGGATCCCCAGCAAATTCTTATCTTTTTTTTTGTTCCATTGATACGAGTATTTTTAGCAATCCTATTGAAAATGTATTATTTGATAATAGGCATGGGCCCATCAGAGCAAGACGTAATATTAGTTTACCAATGAATTTGGCTGAGTGACAGAAACACAAGCGTGCAACATCGACATATTACGTTCTACACGACACTAGAGCCATCTGTGTGTCATGCATGTGGAATTTTTTGAGGGGTTATAGCGTGTAGGGCAGCCACCCAAATAAGCCAGCCCGGTTAATGTTGTTGGTGTAACGCCTGTGTTATTTTACCCTACACGCGATAAATTCCCAAAAAAACACGCCTATTGCAATTGGAAGATCTAAGTGCGAAAGTGGATGCTGATAACAATGGTCTCAGGCATATGATAAGGAGATACAGTCTTGGTGGCCGAAACGACAACGGTAAAAGATTTGAAGAGTTCTGCAACTCCCACCGTCTCCTAATCGGTGGTACAATGTCTGAGCATAAGGACTGCGATAAAATCAGTCGGTCATCTGTTAATTGACCGCTTTGCCATGAGGAAAAGATTCAAAAGTTGCCTTATGGACGTGCGAAGTAAGAGGGGCATTCGAATGGACAGAGATCATTCTTATGATTGCTAATATTCGATTGCGAATAGCAGCCGTGCTAGTGACGAAAGATCCAGACGCCGCGAATTCAACACCCCCGACTCAAAAATCCATCTGTCATACGACAGTATAACGAACATCTTGCGCAGAAAGCAGCTGAGATAAGTAGTAATGACGCAGGTAACGTTTTAAACATGGGATGCCATAAAAAAGCGTACATTGCCAGCGCAGAAATTATCTTCAGCACTAGCACATGTTGCCCGGCATAAGCCTTGGATGTAGGACGCACCATGGCAGCAGATTGTTGAAGGGAAACAGGTGAAAGTACGATTAGCTACAGCGATACATAATAACCGAAGTAGCCTAAAGCTCATTTACCGTCAGAAAGCTCGTGAAGACCAGCGTAGTGTGCGATGCGAGAAAAGAGTGTATGCAAACTCTCTACTGACCTCGGCAGAAAAGCAACAACTTAAACGCCGTATATGGTGTCATCAAGGAGCTTAAAGGTGGTCATATCCCCTATCAACATCTGGTGAAGGATAGTGATGGAAAGCTGCTTATGTCAAATGAAGAACGAAGGTATCGGTGGAAACGGCATTTCGCCACGGTTTCGAACCATGCGACAGCTTTAAAGTCAAACTTCAAAAAAAGGGTAGCCTTACAGATTGCAATAATTTAAGGGGCATTTGTGTGCTTCCTGCCGTTGCAAAAATAATACCTAAAATTTTCCTGGGAAGACTAATGGCGCACGCGAAATGCAAGGGGTGAGACAAATTATGATATAATATTTTCCTCTCTACACCTTTCTTGAAATTTAATTGTAAGAAAATGCCAAAAATGGAATATACTCGCCATTACCTTTGACTTGGTACCCCATTTGCATATACTAGATGAAAAAAAAAATTAACACAACTTCCCCTCTATGGAACCTCTCCCACGCCGCCCCACACACACACACATTTGATCGATTTTATAAAGGTTTTGTTTTTATTACTGAACCCCAAAAATGCAAATTTATGACGTATGCATGGTTGATTTAAAGTGTCTGGAAGTTGGTCGCAGTTCTGAAAGCCACATGAGGATCTGACTTTTTCGATTTCTCCTTCATATGCTCCTCCGGTAAAATATGTACCGTGAACTGTCAATTTTTAGATTTGAAAATATTCCCCTCCAGATCTGAAAAGTATTCTGATCCTAAAATTGCCAGTTGACGGCACATATTTTACCGGAGGGGAAAGCATATGGACGAGAAATCGAAAAAGTCAGATCCTGCTGGCTTTCAGAACCGCGACCAATGCCATTCGCTAAATAATTAGCATAATCTAACTAATTAGACAAAAACTAAATACATACGAGTACCTATTATGTTTTTGGAGAATTTTATGGAGAAATGCGTACATACGAGTATGTGTGATATGCAATTTATCAAATCAATGATCACGCTGATTATTCATCTTATTCTTGTACATATTATGAATGAAAATAAAAAAAAAATCCTTTGCATCTTAACTTTGTCTTAGCTGCATGCTACAAGTATTACAAGTTTTCCACGTGCCATTCGCAGCGCGTTTTCACTGAGAAAGGTCAAACACATTTTTTTTGTGCTAAGTCGCCTGCGATCATTCTCATTGTGATTTTGCTTGTCACTCAAAATTCTTCAGTTTCACATCCATCAGCGAAACTGCTCGGCGACGGTCAAGTTTTGTTTTTTATTTGAAATATTTACGTATGAAAACAAATGATATGGCATTTTTTTGCCCAAAGAATGCAATGAAGAACAAATTTCACTTGAAAACAAAACAACAACAATAAGTGAAATGTATTCGAAAAACAAAACTTTGATTCATGACAGTCGTCACCGTCAAAGTGATTTCTGAATGGATGATACGGGGAATTTTCTAGGGGATTTATTTAATTTGTCTTTTTTATCTCTTAATGCTCGTGATCACTATTATTAATTTTAATTGAAGAGTACAGTAAGAGAGTAAATTATGTATAATATTATTTCTTCATCATCAACATTCTGACTCGAAAGTATGATGTCGCACCTTGGTCGTGTGGATCGTTCTTCTCCAATTGTCTCGCTCAAATGACCGGGTCCTCCAAATTCGAAATCCCATCAGATGTTCGGCGTCGTCATCTACTGAGTCTTCCCAACGAGCTCTCAGTATCCGTCGTTTGAGTTCGTCCATGTCGCTGGTGTTCTATCATCATCATCATAGTGGCGCTGACGCTCGACATCGGGTCTTAGCCGTAGGTCGTCCTTCGACGAAATGAATCAATCGTTGGCATGTGGCTCCACGATGCATAGGCTCGTTTCCAACTATCGCAGTGAAACCCCTCAGCAGAGTTTTGATGTCATTGTCATTTGATGCAAGTGAGTCGAGTAACATCTCCAGATGGTCATAAAATTCGATTTCACTGCTTCTTAATTACTTCTTGGGAGCGAGCACGTTGATGAGCCTGAAAAATCAAGTTTTAATGAAAAGCACACACGTCTTTTCAGTCAGGCCTGTTCCCAGAACCGGTACACCGGTTTGGTACCAGTTTTTTTCTAATGAAAAGTCACTGTGTTTATTCACGCATAAGCGCATTTTAATGTTTTTAAGAATAAAGTGGAGTGGGTCATTGCGATTCTAAGTCAAAAATGACTCAAACTCACTCTCCACTACCACACAAAAATTAACAGCTTAAAGCCAATTCATCCTTCTGTCACTTGGTTTCGTCCACACCATGGATTCCCTCTTCAGGAGCTGCCTTAATTCATAGGGGAAGGAGCTCGACCAAGCCAGGGGTTTGTATTCGGAACCAAAATCAGAATACGTCCCTGAGTGGAATACTAACACCTTATGGAGTGTGCATTACATGACACGAGTGCGAGTTTTCATCCAATGAAAAGTCACTGTGTTTATTCACGCATAAGCGCATTTTATTGTTTTTAAGAATAAAGTTTTTTCTGTACCGGTACCAATCTCGACGAGAACCGGTTTTTTCAGTTTTTTCCCGTTTTTACCCGGTTTCTTACCCAATTTTTTACCTGATTTTTACCCATTGTTTTAGTACCTGTTTTTACTCGGTTTTTGGTACCATTTTCTTTTTGTATCGCATGTTTATGCCATGAGTCGGTTTATTAATGTTTATCGAACCGATACTATTACCGGGCAGTGAAAAAAGTGGGTTCGGATTCTGATTTGTTGCGAGATTTGAAGTTGGATGGAGAGAGATGAATAGAGATAGTGAAGAAGTTGGGCTGGAATTAGTAATTATTATTAGCTGGTGAGACTTTGTAATGAACCATATTCTGGTCGTGCTACTTCCACCGACAGATATCAAGCCGCACCTGATGAGTAGTGATCTGTCGGTGGTTACAAACCAGAGACCGAGGGTCCCATTATACCCGCCATCTGAGCCGTCCACCAACACATTTCATCCTTATCGCCCCATTTTTTTCATTCCCCAATTTTGCCTCTCCTGTTTATGTTGTCTATCTCAAGCCTGTGAAATCCTTTTAATATGTACGAAGAGGGGCAACGAGCGGCAATAACCCCGCCCACGTTTCCCGAACTGTGCTACATCAAACAGAGGTCGTTGCATAGCTGGCACCCAACGTGGGGTCCATTTCTGGTCAAGAACAGGACTAAAAAGGACCTAATCGGCTTCCTTTTTGGCCCTGCCACCGTAATACATCCCCACAAGCACACTAAGGCTACATGCTCTAAGTAGGATTTAGCCATTTTTATTTAACGTATTTCCCATCAATTGCTGTGCTTTTCTCTGTAGCGTCCCCAGTTTATCTATAGGTTAATTTTTTTTTTAAGATTCGGTTTAACAAGGCATTCCTGGCTTTGTGTTCGTCTTTTGGGGTTTAGCCACGTATTTAGGGCATCCATAAAGGCTTCAAATTGCCTTCATTTGGTTGGGGAGCACACATGCCTGTTGATCCGTCCAATTCGAGGCGTTGGCGTGCTTTCCGAATTTCCTGAGAGAAGAGTCATAGTTACATACAATGCACAAGAGTTATTGTGGAGACAACTGCTCCTGTGGCATCTGTTTTGAGTGGAAATTTAGAGCCCGAGATAAGAAAAACTGTAGACTCTATAGTTAAATCCTTTTTTAAAGTGTAACTTTTATAGCGACGACGCATCGATAGTAGGGTAGTGAATCAAAAAAATATACTTACTTGTTCTGCCACCCAAATCAGAGAAGCGCTCGCGTCGCTGTGATACAAGCTCATATATTTTTGTTGTACATAATTTTTAAAGTTTTTTGGCCATAACTTCGAAACTATAAGGAATTTCGGATTTTTGACGAAATTTTTGCCCCCCCAACAATAGATACCCCCATTCTTGTGGGCCTAGGAGCATCGATCCCCACTATTTTTATACCCCTCAGTCTACTTTTTTTTGTTTGTATACCCTAGTTTTTTTTTAAATTTGGTTTTTTGGCCATAACTTCTAAACTATAAGGAATTTCGGATTTTTTCGAAATCCAGTATGCAGCCTTAACAAAATTTTTAAAAGTTACACTTTTGACGCGCGGTAATTTTAGCACGCATTTTGTTTTTTTTTTTTTAATTAGCTTATCTGGTTATTTACATATTATGTAAAAAATATGTTCATTATGTGTGGGGCGTAGAATAAGCCACAGCCTTTCTGGGGCTTGTCATCGAAGGCGACTAAATGGACGGGGTGGTGTATGTTGGCAATATGTACATAGGTTAGGTTTGGTTAAAGGGTTGCTATGATTGTCCACAGCACACATACACCGCAATACTTTCCAGGCCCGGGCATTCACAGAAACGGTGGAAAGTACTCTCCTCTACCTCCTCATCCCCGCAGCTTCTACATAAGTCGTTATACGGAAGCCTAAGCCTCCTGGCGTGCTCTCCAATTGGACAGTGCCCAGTGATGATTCCCACGACCGTACCAATGTGATGCCTTTTCAGCGACAATAGCTTAGCGGAACGATTCATATCCAACCTGGGCCATATCAGCTTTGTCTTATAACAAGTAGGTACTGCCACTTAGCCATCTCGCGTTAGTGATACTTATCGCGGCCTGCATTATGCTATGTTACATGCATCAAAAGGCATCTCAACATTGCAGAGAGTACGTTCGAAGTCTTCCGAGTTCCCTCTTCTAGCAAGTTCGTCAGCTTGGCAGTTGCCAACGAAACTACTGTGACCCGGAATCCAGCACAAGACAATATCAAAGATACCACTTATCTCTGTGAGAGATTCGCGGCACTCCAACACTATCCTTGAGGTTATACGTACGGATTCCAGAGCTCTAATCGCAGCTTGACTGTCTGTTAAAATAATGATGTTCCTCACAGATACGTCATGATGGTGGCGTCCCAGCCAGACCAGGACTTCCCAAATAGCTATCAATTCGGCTTGCAAAACGCTACAGTAGTCAGGTAGTCGAACCGATAGGCTTAGATTCAGACATTCGGAGTAAATGCCAGCTCCTACGCCATTGTCATTCTTAGACCCATCTGCGTAGATATGTATCGTATCTGTTGTCGGAAGAAAGTCTTCAATCCCTTGTGTATGTAATGGGATGAGACTTTTGAAGGACTTATTGAACATAAGTTTTGATGAGACATGGTCCGTCCTTGCAGGGATATCACGATTATTTAAAATCGTCGAGTGCCCACAGTTCAGAGCTAACCATTGTCCTGCATCGCGAAAACGGACGGCCGTGCGTGCAGCCACCTGTTCGCCAAAAATATCTAGCGGTAGCAGGTTGAGCAATATATTCATGGCATCAGAAGGGGTCGTTCTGAGAGCCCCGCTGATTGCCAAACTAGCTGATCTTTGAACTTTTTCCATTAATCTACGATTTACTGCAGTTTTAAGTGCGTTCCACCACACAATAATGCCGTGCAAAAGTATGGGCGAATAACCGCCACATAGAGCCAATGCACAACCCTCGGTTGCAGGCCCCACCTTTTTCCGATGGCGTTCTTACAACAGTAGAGTGCGATATTTGCCTTATTAACACGCTCCTGAATGTTAGGCTTCCAATTTAGCTTCCTTTCAAGTATCAACCCCAGGAACTTAACCTTGTCTATGAAGACCAATTTCTCTCCCTCCAATACCGGAGGTTCTGTTGTTGGTGTCCTATGCATTCTTGAAAATAGGACAAGTTCCGTCTTTAGCGGATTAATTTTAACGCCACATTTTGAGGCCCAATTTGTTAAAATAGAGAGTGCATTCTGTAATACCTCGCTAAGAGTGGTGGGGAACTTACCCGAGATGGCGATAGTAACGTCGTCCGCGTAGGCCTCCAGATCCAGGGGAAGTTCATTTACCACAACATTCCATAAGAGGGGGGGAGAGAACACCACCCTGCGTGGTGCCCCTATTAACGTATCTACGAGCGGACGATACGCCCAACTCAGTGCAAATAACCCTAGATGTTAACATCAGGTTAATCAGCTTACAGAGAGAGTCGTCCACTCCGAGAGACGACAGTGCATCAATGATTGCAACTGGTCTAACGTTGTTGAAGGCTCCCTCTATATCTAGAAACAATACCATATTAAATAAAGGCCTTCCTACATTTAACTCTATATTCCATAATATCCGCACATAAAAACCTGCATATGCTAAACGTCAACTAGGTAGATCGTGTTAGACTGGTTGATGCGCCTATGTCTCATTTCGGGGTTATGGTAAATACTTAAGTAAAATAAAATAAATAAATGTACATTAACGTATTTGCGATTAGCGCAAGTTTCAATTAATTTAAGATTCAACAGTTGATACATTTGATTTTGATACTATTCTTTTCTTACCGTCTTGAGACATGCAGAGAACCTCAAAAGTTAGAAATATCTTTCAAGATTAGTCCAATGATTACAACCATTTTAGTCTCGCTTTTTTCGTTGCAAATTCTGTTATTAAGTCATCGCTAATCAGTGTTGCCAAAAATTTCGGACTATAGGTATAATATCGGCAAATCATTCAGACGTTCTTCAGTCATTGAAGAACGAATCATATCTTCGTTCTTCTTCGATCTCTCTCTTTTTATGCAAGAGAAAGATCTTTCCGCTTTACAACTGATTCCAGCAGTGCAATCGAACATTCTAAAGGCAATTTCGACATTCGGAAAAACGGTGTAAAAGTTACTGGATCGGAACATCCTCTGGATTTTAAGCGGTGAAATGCGACGCCCTAGGCAGCCGTTTTTGTTATTGGTGTAGTAAATAAAGATAATTGGTGCTTATTTTTAGGGGTTTGTATAAAAACAAAACCCTTATGAAATCGGTCATGCGTCCGTCTGTCTGTCTGTCTGTCCATGAAATATCTCACGAATCGCCGAAGCTAAAATACATGCATGAAATTTGGTGGAAATATGTAGAAATAATTCTCTGGAGAAAGCGATGCGTCGTAATAGATCAACTTTAAGGGGAGGTCTCCATAGAGGGGAAATGAAGGTCGAATTTTTTTTCGTTTGATATAGGCAAGTGGGGTATCGTAAGAAAGGTACCGTCGAGTACATTTCATTTCTGGAATTTTTTCAAATTCGAAGAAAGGAGAAAAGAGGGAGAGGGGAAAATATGTGGTCCGAGTTTGTCCCCCCCCCCCTTGCATTTCGAGACCGTTATAGCTAGAGATATGAAAATTTACAGAAAAGCGGTATTTCACTAGCATAGAAAACTAAAAATAATGGAATTATGAAATCTCTTCAAAAAAGGTTAATAAGAGTACATTTCTATAGTTGCAGTTAGCACACCCCTGCACCCCTCAACCACACCCCAGGTCAAAAATATTGATGGCTAATGATAACCAGCATCATAGGCAATAATATCTCTAAGTTTCATTACAATGACATGATGCTTAATAATAGTACATTGACTTAAAGCTATGCATTTTGACACTATCCATACAAAAAATACACCTACCGACCTCATGCATAGATGCGAGTACTACTTGCATGTTGTTTTTCGTAGTGCGAATTGCAGTTACTTAATGAACCAACTTTGGAAGGGTGAAGATTGGTTGCGTGATTCTAACAATAATTATTCACACAATTTATTTTTTTAGGGTTTTGTGTCTTAAATCTTATAAAATCGGTCAAATGTCTGTCTGTCCGTCTGTTCATAGAATATCTTACGAACGGCTGAAGCTACACACATAATTCGGCGAGAATGTGTAGAAATGCTATAATTCGCTGGAGAAAGCATTGTGTTGTAATTGGCTAACTTTAAAGGGGGGGGGGTCCACACAGAGGCGAAATTAAGATCAATATTTTTTTATCCACTGGTATAGCCAAGTGGGGTGTCGTGAGAAAGGTAATGTTGAGTACATTCCATTTTTGGCATTTTCTTGAGATTTGTAGAAAGGGGAACAGTGGAGGAGGAAAAAATATCAGACCGTAATTTGTCCCAGCCGCCCTGAATTTCGAAGCCGTTACACAAGTTTGCAATTTGCAATGTCGTCTTAACATGAATGGTTAAGCATCTCGAAGAGTAGGACAGTTTATCTCGTATACATTCATATCTATCTACAGTACAGCTTCTCGTATTAAAACTATTACTTTGAAAGGTGATAGATGGAGTATTTTTTTATGGATTGACTTGTAAGATACTATATCACGTGTAATACATTTTAGTTATGGTGTTTTTATCCATCTGAGTGATACCAAGAAGACCAGGGAGCCAATATTTACATGCCAAAATAAGCGCTTGCTACAAAACCCTCGAATTGCGGGCGTAGCCCTCTATATTCCGGTTTCATTTTTTAAATGAATAGGTATCTCGTCAGGACCGGCTGCCGAGTTATCTTCAAGGGAAGTGATAAGATAATCTACATATGAAGGTGATATGAGCGGTAGAGAAGAGATTGAACCAGGATCGCATAAATTTCAGGTAGATACATCCGAGGACTGACGAAAATTTCTGAAAAAATATATGGTAAACAACTCACATGTATTGTATCTTCGGGAGTATTTGCCGTTAAATTTTTGTAAGAAAGAGACAAGGCATCAGAAGAAGAGGAACGTATATTTCTGACATAAGAACAAGAAAGTTTGTTCTCGTTGTTATTGACGCTGCTTTTAATGCTGACAAGATAATCAGAACGCGCAGATTCAGTCATTTTTTGGACCTAGATCTGATTCCTATTGCACATTAAATGAGTGCAATAGAGCTAGTAGTAGTAGTACCTAGCTGGGGTGTGTCATGCATACCCCAAAACGTACATGGAGAGTCGATTTCAGCTTTCACTGGAATTTAATACTGCAAATGTAAAATTGGCGCGAAAGAAAGTTATATACTCATAAATATGATTGCTGTTGTACTCACCGACTCACCACCGGCAGATATATTCAACATGGGATCAAATGGATGAGCCCATGAAACACCTGTCGTGTCAAAACGATGAGTCGATGAGTCCGACAGCAATTTTTCCACTCGAATAGAAAGTCGGCCGAGAACTGATCTCATCGCTCAAAGTAACTAGTACGAACGTAAAAGTGGCGCGAAAGAAGGTTTTACTCGCACAATGTATTTGTTCTTGGACTCATCAACGGCAGATGGATAACATGGGGAATCAAATGGATGAGCCCGTAAAACGTCTCTAGTCTGAAATATACAATATATTCACTCGGTGAGTCCATGAGTCCGACGCACGAGCAGATCGTGTGAAAACTTCCATTTAAGCCCAAATGAACTCCATGCGTCGTTGAACTGGTGAGTCGATGAGCTCATGAGCCTGTGAAACACCCACTGAGTGAAAGCTACCTAAAGATGCTTTCACTGATTCCGACTCACAGGCAGATCGTGTGAAAGCTTCCATTTAAGTCATGTTAAATCCATGAGCCAGTGAGTTGATGAGCTTATAAGCCCGTGCGTGAAATAACTGTCGAGTAAAGGCTATCTAATTTCTGTGACAATTGCATATTAAAAATAATTAATTATAACCTATTGAGGTGTGTTGATTTTCCAGCCCAAATTTCCAAATTATTATGAACACAATATTTATCCTCCGGGGTCTAACAATCTAATAATTGCATCAACTTTTTAGCACCAATTTAACATATTTGCTAATACTAATTTGTTTTGTTTTTTTTTCAGTTGCGCCTCTTGTTGCTGTTGTGGGATAAAAACATTATTCATTGCTAATTGCATGCAGGTGCCAAAAACACCACCATTCATTGTTGCAGCCGGGACGCCTCGTGGTGGTGGTGGGACGCATATTTAATTCGTAATTGGCTTTACGACGAAACGTTGTTACTATTTGAAATTACAGCCCGGGTTGTTGTTTGTTATTTCAGGATCATTCATTTATCTATTCGTTACGCGGCAGTTGTTTATAGATCCACGCGTGTTCAATTTGTATTGAATTTGAGATTAATGGGCGGATTGAATTGATCTAATTATGTTTGTGAATAAAATTAAACATTTTGTGATAAATGCCTGCACTGGCGAGTATTTAATAAAATAGAAAAGCTACTTCATTGTGGTTCTGATAATGGGCTTCAATCCAAACTCGTTATTCTGTCGGATAATTAAATTTATTCAAACGAGATGGAAACAATCCCATATTTTAATGGATGTTGTTGACAAAAGCGGTCGCATATTGACCGCTTATTTGGTTCATTGGAGGAACTTCAGCGTGAAGTTGTGAACACGTTATGTATTTAGTTCAGTAATCAAGTACCTAACGTTAGGAAAAAAAATTGCAAACAAGCTGACTTTTTTGTGGGCCCTTCTAGTAGTGTCCCAATTAACCCATCAAGAGTACCAATTGATAACGATGGCAGTTAATTTTTTATAGGGGTTGGAAGATTTTCGCGAAAATTATAAACTTTTCAACAAAAAAAGGGAACAAATTTAGTAGCTTGGAAAATTTACTTAAAAAATGACTTTATGAGAGAGCAGTCTGTCCTGCAGCACGATGCGGTATCGTATAGTGGAATGAGAGGTGGGATATATTTTCCCTTGTACACTCTGCCACTTCACTTAATCCGTTTTTCATCAGTTTCTTTATCCGTTTTACTCCTATTCCTCAGGCAAATACAGTCGCCCTTAAAGAAAAACTGAAAAGAGAGAATTAAAAAGCTGCATCAAGGAGGCCGAAGAGAAGGGCAAGGATGGGAGCATCACCAGCGACACCGATAGCATCAACAAACGATGGGCGTCCTATTTCGAAGAGCTTCCTAATCCTGCATCTCACATCCCCATGCAAGAAGCTTCAATCTTTAACGATTTGGTCAATCATGGCCCTAATACACAACCCCCGGCAGTAGAAGAAGTTGATCTCGCCTTGCAGGCACTCAAACCAAATAAAGCGCCGGGTGCAGACGAGATTCCAGTTTAACTGCTAAAACTGCTAAATGCAAAATGCGAATCTGGGAAGACGAGGTGACCCCAGAAGATTAGCGCAGGAGTATCATCTGTCCCATCCACAATCCACGGGAGATAAGTTGTGGTGTGAGAATTACATAGGCATCCCAAAAGTCTTTTCTTTATTTTTACGTCCTACAAAATACTGACGTAAATTCAGGAAAATATAACCAAGCCATACGCCGAAGGAATCATTGGCGAATATCAAGGCGGTCTTAGACCTGGTCGCTCCACAGCCGATCAGTTTTTCACGGTCAAGTAAATCTGAGAAAAGTGCTGGGAATCCAACCTTGACGTGTACCAAATCTTTGTCGATTTTAAGCAAGCATACGACAGTATCGATTATGGAGTACTGTACCACATCATGCTGCAATTTGGTATACAACTAAAATTAGTACGATTAACAAAGATGACGATGACAAAGTCGGTCTCACAGGTCAGGATACAAAACAGTAATAATGCAACCAAAAACAAAAACGCTGGAACAACCGAAGATCAACGTCAAGGACATCAGTATCGAATTCGTAGACGACCTCATATACCTGAGTAGTAACCTGTCAGAGGACGCCAATGAAACTCACGAAATCAAGCGACGGATACAGCTGGGAAATAAGGCTTTCTTCTCGGTCCTCCCAATAATGGAATCGAAGCATGTACACAGAAATACTAAGCTCCGCATATGCAAACCCATCATACGACCTGCGCTATGCTATAGCTGCGAAACCTGGACCCTTATTCAAGCCTCCTAAAAGATGAAAAACACATTTGAATGTAAGGTCTTTCGTCAAATTTTCGGAGCATTTTGCGACCGAAATAAATGGCGGTGCAACCATGGGCTATATGTACTGTACGATGAGGTGGAAGTTTCGAGAATCGTCAAACTATAACGTCTACAATGGGAAGGACATAACAAATGGACGATTAACGCATGACTAAGAAAATATTCAATGGACAACGCGTCGACTGAGCAAGGCCGCGAGGAAGACCGAGAGCTCGTTGGAAAGACCCAGTAGATGAGGTCAACTGCTGGGCATCCAACATTGGAGGACGCGGTCACTTGACCGACAAAACTGCAGGACGATGATCCAGGCGGCCAGGGCCCGACGTCGGGCTGTTGCGCCACGATGATGATGATCCTACTCTAAATTTATGATATAGAGAGCGCGAATAGCAAAAGTGATTGAGCACGGGTAACAAAACTGATAGTAAAACGGATGGAGAGCGGGTAAAGGTCTAAACATACAGTCCCCGTACCAGGGCAGCGACAAAAGTCGCCCATATACTGGCGATCTATGGTAGGCGAATTGTACAATATAAAACAGTATGCTAGTTCATAGTTACCCACACAGACAACAGAGAGTCACCTGCAAAGATAGGGCGGAACATGCCCGTCGAGATTGGTTTTATTTTCCTCGCTCACTGTGTGGTACGGAAATAAATTCGAAACACACATCACCGAACACGGACCAGCCGCCGCCGGGTGGGTCGTTGTATCAGATCGGAATGTTTGATTCCACTTGCGACGAACCGTCGCCAAAGCGATCCACAGGAACATACGGTTGGGTTCCGGTACGGGTAGTGTGTGGTTTTGCTTGCAATGTGCGGTCATGTACCCGGTATATGGGTGCAGCCCTGGTACGGGGACTGTATGTTTAGACCTTAACACGTTCCTGCGTCGGCCGAATCAATGCACCGCAGCCACCCATTGCATCAGCAACGACCAAGAGCTGCCAAACCCCTTCAACGATAGACACGTTACTACTACAACAACAACGGGCAGTAAAGTGGAGGAAGCACTAAAACTGACACGATCGTCTAAAAACTCCTAAACACCAACTGGGGCGAATCCACGCAATATTGGTTTTTCAAAGAGCTGAAACTTTTATTTTCGGGCGGCCAAACTGCATTTTCAGGGAGAAATTATTGTACAAACCGCGACCGGGGTAATTCAGATTTAATGAATTTAAATGAAATGAAATGTATCTACAATAATGTCTGCTACATATTATGGCCTATCCCCGGCCATTCGAAGCCATTGTCATCGTATATCTATGCGTATAGCGGTTAGTCGCGATGGCGGATGACAGAAAATGGTTTTGAAAGCCATTGTGAGCAATTTGCTGCCAACCGTCTTTGCCACAAACCGTTATTTGCCCAGACTCATGATAGCGACTGACAGCGATAGGCCATTGTCTGTAGCAGCCATAAAAAGTCTCTATACCAATCTTACATTGCACTTCCATATATGGGTTCGTCGCCAGAAACTAAATCTTGCTAACATTGATTCCATATTTCGCGCGCATTTTTCGAAGCAATGCTGTCGAGCAGCAATCTACTAGAATTGGTTGGTCGGCCAAAGCATTTTACGCTTGCGTTGAAAAAACGAACGCCTGCGGCGAAAACAGCAACGCCCGCGTTAAAAAAAAACCAACGCCGGCGGTGAACAAAAAAACGCTTACGTTGAAAAAACCAACGCTTTCGGTGAAAAAACCAACGCTTGCGGTTGAAAATATGCAAGCGTTGCAGCGCCAGAGTATTTGCGTTGAAAAAACCAACGCCTGCGGTGAAAAAAGCAACGCTCGCTTTGAAAAAAATAAAGCCGGCGGTGTAAAAAGCAACGCTTGCGATAAAAAAAACGCTTGCAGTTGACAATATGCAAGCGTTGCAACACTAGAGTATTTGCGTTGAAAAAAACCAACGCCGAAGGTGAAAACAGCAACGGTCACGTTGAAAAAACCAACCCTTGCGGTGGAAAATACGCAACGCAAATTAATTTACACAAGCGTTTCTTCTCGCAAGAGAAAGACCTCAAAAAATATGCATTTCTCTTGCGTTAAAAAAACACACAAGTGTATAAATTGAGCCTAAAACGAATTGTGGAAATCAGATAAATTGCTTACATATAGTTATCGAAAATAAAAAAAAAACATAAAAGAACTACGATTGGGGTAAACCCCAATCATGCAATACTCTAGATGAATTTGAACCTGGTTTTTGAATCTAACTGATATTGTTAATTAAGTGTTAAGTACAAAATTTCAGCCCGATAAATTGTATACGTACTGAGTAAATAGGCTTAACGTATTTCATGAAATAGTGCAGTTTGTGTGGGAGGGGGTAGAAGGAGGGTGAGGATTACAATAAATTTTATAATGTAGGTTACAATTATCATAAAAGTGATATATTCAAAATTTCAAAGCAAGATGTTTTATAGTTTCTGAGAAAATCTGATTATTGTAAATTATCAAAAATGTGTCATTTTGTATGGGAGGGGGTAGACGGAGTAAGGGTAATCGATTACTTTTTTTGAATCTAACTGATATTGTTAATTAAGTGTTAAGTACAAAATTTCAGCCCGATAAATTGTATAGGTAATGAGTAAATTGGCTTAACGTATTTCATGAAATAGTGCAGTTTGTATGGGAGGGGGTAGAAGGAGGGTGAGGATTACAATAAATTTTATAATGTAGGTTACAATTATCATAAAAGTGATATATTAAAAATTTCAAAGCAAGATGTTTTATAGTTTCTGAGAAAATCTGATTATTGTAAATTTTCAAAAATGTGTCATTTTGTATGGGAGGGGGTAGAAGGGGTGGAGCGATTTAGCCCGTTCACGAACTTAGCCTTCATTTTTTATCAAAAATAACGTGTGCAAAATTTGAACTTCATAGCTCAACGCGTTCTCGAGCTAGAGAGGTCACGGACGGACGGACGGACAGACGGACAGACGGACAGACGGACAGACGGACAGACGGACAGACGGACATCCGGTTTTAAGATATTCGAGTGATAATATGAACTTCTGTAGCATTCATTTTTTTCTGCGAGCCTTATTTCTTAGCGTTACAAACTTTGTGGCAAACTTATAATACTCTCAGATTTCATCTAGAGTATAAACATATGGGCACAAGTGTGTGTTTTTTTTTTCAATTAATGGAATTCCTTTTAAATAAAAAATAAAAATTAGGATAGCATAAAGTTAACGATAAATTGCCTTCCCAGGCCAGTATTCAAAAATAAGAAGGGAAGGATAGCTGTAGCCTGGCTGGTTGGGTTACTCCTAAGGGTTTCAGGTCATTAGGGTGACATGAACCACGTGGTCACAACTGCAACATACTTGCGTGAACTCTGGCACATTTTGAAATACCTGAAGAAGCTATCTTCGAGGCCACCCCTGAACAGGATTTGTCAAGAAATCTGGAAAAAAGCCTCGGATTGGATGGATCAATGACAACGACCACGCAAACGGGTAACTGATTACTCTTTCGGATCCTGGAATGTATGCTCCCTGTACATACCAGGGGCTATTAAGGCCCTACTGGAACAAGTCGAGCAATATAAACTGAGTTTCACTGCAGTCCAGGAAAATGGCTTGGAGATTAACGACGTGAAATCACATATAATCTTACAAAGTGGAGAATCGTCGAGAGATAGAGTGTTTGAAGTCGCCTTTATTGTCAACAAACAATTCAAATGAGTGTTGGGAACAACTGAGGAATGCAATCAAATATGTTGCTGAGAAGGTTATAGGACACAAAGCCCGGTGTGTACGAAATGGCTGGTTCGACGAATAATGCCAGAAATCTCTCTCTCTCTCTCAATCGCCCTAACCCCTTGTGGGGCATAGCGCGTCAACTGTTCCAAGTGGCCCAGTTGACGTTTCGTCGGTTTCGGAAAATGCAGTTGCAAGCATGCACCTCCTGCACATCCATGGCCATGAACGTCGTCGTGGACGGGATAAGAACCCGAAACGCCGGTAGTCAAATATGAGACTGATGCCTCAACACACACAACGCTACCGGTCGCCCCTAAGTACAAAGTCTACAGACAATGCACTGACCCACGAGAGCCACAAGAAAAGAAATACGACGGGCCACGGCGATTATACAAAAAATAATAATAAAACGAAAGAAAACAAAATTTGTTTGACGATCAGTTGCCGAACATAGATAACAACCTAGCTGCTAAGAATACTAGACATGCCTACAGACTAGTGAATACCATTTAAAATGACTTCCAACCCAGGATAAGCCTCTATAAAGATAATAATGGGAACATCATCATCAATGTAGGAACGCGCTTCTTAACAGCTTAACAGGGAATACTTATTTACAACCTAGGAATTATCGCCCTAAAACGAAAATGAATTTCCCCAAGCATTTCGTATAAGTTTTGGGCGATTGTTGATTATGAATTATTCGGGGACGTCGAGAGAAAATCCGAGCTCGGGGCTCAACAACTATTGGCCCATATGCAGAATGTCCCGATTACTTCCAATACTTGTGCTCGGTTATTTTTATACCCTAGACTTATAGTATAAGGTATATTGTTTTTGTCACGACGAAAATATGTAACACCTTAAAGGAGGCTCCGGAGGTAAAGCGATGTATACATAAAAATGATCAGGGTCACCTCCTGATTCGATTTAGCCATGTCTGTCTGTCTGTCTGTCCGTCTGTCTGTCCGTTCGCACGATAACTTTCGATAGAATGCAGCTAGAGCCTTGAAATTTTTTTTCAACTGTTGGTTGTATGATCTAGTTGGATGGTATTGAAATTGGATGTGATCAGGCCAAGAGAACGCCTACCTCCCCTACATATGTAAAATAATTAAATGTATCTATAACTCCCGATTAAAACATCATGAAAAGCTCTAGCTTTGGTATATTGCTAGTGAGGGTAATATTATACTCTCCTGGGAAAATAAAATCGATCAGTTGAAAACTAACGGTAATTTTCTTACAAAGAGCCTCGTACTACCCTACTTTTCAGGTTTTTTGTCTATAACTCTTGAACCAATTGACGTAGACACCTAATTTTTGGCATGTAATCCTGAGGGAAGAAGCTGCTTAAGGTTCTGTAAGTTGGGCATAATCAGACCAAAGGAACACCTACCTCCCCTACAAATTTCAAAAAATTAAATATTCCTTTAATTACGATAACTTTCGATAGAATGATACTACTGAGTTAAAAATATGGTGGAATGTTGTTAGTAAGACCTACTTAGTTGGTATTGAGTATGGGTAAGATCCGACCCAAGGAACCCCCATCTCCCCTAGAAATGAAACTTCAAACAAGCGATAACTTTTGATAGAATGAAGCCAGTGACTTGAAATTTTTGTAAAATGTTTGAAGTGAGATTGAATTAGTTGGCATTAAAGATGGGTAAAATCCGACCTAAGGAACCCCTACCTCCCCTAGAAATGAAACTTAAAATAAGCGATAACTTACGACAAAATAAAGCTAGCGACTTGAAATTTTGGTCAAATGTTTGTAATAGGATCCAGTTGGCTAATATTGAAAATATGTAAAATTCGACCAGCGGAACCCCTACTTCCTTTACAAATGAAACTTCAAATAAGCGATAACTTTCGAAAGAATGAAGCTAGAGACTTGAAATTTTGTTTAAATGTTTGTAGGGTGATCTAATTGGTTGGTGGCAATGATGAGCAAGATCCGACCCAAGGAACCCCTACCTCCCCTACAAATGAAACTTCAAATAAGCGATAACTTACGACAAAATAAAGCTAGCGACTTGAAATTTTGGTCAAATGTTTGTAGTAGGATAAAGTTGGCTAATATTGAAAATACGTAAAATTCGACCAGCGGAACCCCTACTTCCTCTACAAATGAAACTTCAAATAAGCAATAACTTTCGATAGAATGAAGCTAGCGACTTGAAAAATTCGACAAATATTTGTAGAATTGGTTAGTTAGTTAATTGATTTTGAGAATGGTCAAGATCCTACTGAATGAGTGCCAACCTCCCCTATGAACTGGCCATATAGGAGACCCATTCTTAATGCATATGGTCGTTGCCAATTGGTACTATTGGTACCACCACTAGGTCTGTACAAGTCTAAGATATATACGCTTCGGACTCCGGCTCCTGGTTTTTAGGGTTTTGTAGTTAAAACAAAACCCTTATGAAATCGGTCAAATGTCCGTCCGTCTGTCCGTCTGTCTGTACATAGAATATATCACGAACGGCTGAAGCTACATACATGAAATTTTGTAGGAATATGTAGAATTACTATAATTCGCCGGAGAAAGCGATGCGTCGTAATAGGTCAACTCTAACGGGAGGTCCCCATAGAGGGCAAATGAAGGTCGAAATTTCTTTTTCGTTTGGTACAGGCAAGTGGGGTATCGTAAGAAAGGTACCGTCGAGTACATTCCATTTTGGAAATTTTTTTCAAATTTGAAGAAAAGGGAAAAGAGGGAGAGGGGAAAATATGTGATCCGAGTTTGTCCCCCCCCCCCCCCTTGAATGTCGAGACCGTTATACTTAGAATTATGAAAATTTACAGAAAAGCGCCATTTAACTAGCGTAGAAAACCTAGATTAATAGAATTCTGAAATTTCATCAGAAAAGGTTAATAATAGTACATTTGTATAGTTGCAGTTGCACACCCCTGCACCCCTTAAGCGCACCCGAAGTCAAAAATTTTGGTGGCTAATGATAACCAACATCATTGGCAATAATACCTTCAAGTTTCATTACAATCACATAATATTTAATAATGGTACATTCATTTGAACTTTGACATTTTGACACCATCCATACAAAAAATGCACATAACCGGCCTTTGCTACTTACTAGTACTCGTACTACGAGAACTGCATACCTGAATATTGTTTATTGTTTTTCGTAAAGTGAATTGGAGTTAACCATTTCTGAAAGGGTAAAAATTGGTGGGATAGGAGTGGGAGGGGAGAGAAGTGGAGGGGGGGGGGGCTGCTGGGAGGGGAGGTCTTTTTTTTCATCTGGTATAGGCAAGTGGGGTATCATGAGAAAGGCACTACCGCGTACATTCCATTTTTGGCGTTTCATCAAATTTGAAGAAAGGGGAAAAGAGGTAGAGGGAAAAATACGAGATCATAATTTGCTCCACCCCCCTTACCATTTCGAGACCGTTACACTTAGAAATATGAAAATATACAGGAAGGTGGCTTTCAACTAGCACAGAAAACAAAAAAATTATGGAATTTTTTGTACTTTGTCAAAATAGCTTCATAATAGTATATTTCTTTAGTTAGAGTTAGCACACCCCTGCATTTCTCGAACTCATCCGGGGTCGAAAATATTGGTTATATGGTTTTTCGTAGAGCAAATTGGAGTTAACCATTTTCAAAAGGGTAAAGATTGGTGGGAGAGCAGGGAGGAGGGAAAGAGTGGGAGAAGGGAAGGGGGGGTATGCTGGTCGCTGACTCTACTTTCTATAATTATTCAAACAATTTATTTTTAATATTTTTTACGCAAGCTTGCAATTTTTAATATCGTCTTAACATGAATGGTCAGGACAGTTCATCCTCTATTGGCATAGGATACTATAAAACCCTCGGATTGCGGGCGTAGCCCTCTATTCTCCGGTTTCATTTTTTTTTTTGTTATTGCATAATTAAAAAAAAAATTCCTTGCTTAAATGATCACAGCATCAACTTTGCAAAAAGGAACACTCAAAGCAGATTTTCTTTCACTGGAACAATGCTTTTCAGCTGCTGAATTGTTTCGGGCTTATTTCTGTTAATTTTGCATCTTAAATAATCCCAAATAAATAAGTCAATTTCTATCAAATTATTAAATAGTTTGCCTATAATAATAATTTTCCACGCACGTGGTCCTTGCAGTATGTACAGTAGTAGCTCAATCGTTTCGGTCCACAATTGATTTACCACAGGAAGTTTGTCGTATGTATGCTTTGATAGCCCCTATTGGTTTCAGGACATTGATTGATTGAGTAAGCACGGTTGTATTCTGTGGAAGATACCCATAGCAGATAACCATACTATCGCTCATTCGTCGATCCCTCTTTTTCCCGGAAGAGTACTCGTAACTGAAGAAGCACAATTATAAGAATTATATATATATATATATATTAATTTGTAGACAATATAGACTTACGCTTGTCTACCTTTGTTGAATTCCTCAATGAAAATATATACATGACGACTTACGACGTGCTACAAGTACATAAATTCACGAATTTATCAGGCCGTATCTGATGAAATGTTTAATGAAAGTAATTGATAAAGTCATCAGGACTTCTTGACCTAGGATGTATAATTTTTTTTTTTACATTTTTCACCGAAATACTCAACGAGGGCAGTGGTAACTCAATGAGTAGAGAGTTAATATCTTATTCGAGCGTTGGCGAGTTCAAGTTCTGCCACGAGGAAAAGGTTTTTTTATCTGTCATGGAGTGAGTAATTTGCATAACATATAAGAACTCTGTACCAGTCGACCCAACGCTAAACCGAGACCTGGTCCTCGTATGCACCGACCCAAATCAGTGGTGATACTATGTCTGGTACAATAGAGCTGAGTAGCCGGTTTTTCCTTATATCTGCAATCGGACCAAGCCAAATCCGAACCGAGCAGCGACCGGCACCAAGACAAATAGAAAATTAAACACGGAAAGTAGGAAATGAAAAAAATGTTGCAAAAGCATGTAGTAGTACCAAAATTCTTGCTCATTGTTACGCGTCCCTCTCGAATCTGTCAGTTGTTGTATCTCATTTGATTCGCATCTGTTTTTATTGAACTGACGCACAATTTTGAGAGAAAAGCTTATAGAATTTAGGGCCTAAGATCCATTTGAACCGGCGCGCCGGCGCCATCCCCCAAAACCCTCTTATTTGACGAATCGGTTAAAATTCCAGTATTACCTAAAGCCTGTCTCAGATTTCTCTGGTATGACCAAGGGTTCGTGCTATCTAAATCGAAAATCCTCTCTGGGATATATACCCGTATTGATTAAGCTGGAAATCTTTCGAATATCCCGGAGTGGATTTTCGTTGGGTGGTCTGTCTAAAGCAGGATTCGTGGGATCAAGTTACCTACAGTGAAGCCCATACTTAGGCAATTCCAGATTGGATTTCCGCGTTAGGCAGTATTGGCGCACGAAAATCCACTCTGGTAAATCTCAAAGGACTATGCCGCTTTAGGTAGTACAAGCATACATCACCGAGTGGTTTTCCGCTTACAGGCTGGTACTTACATCTTCGTGCGAAAATGTTGTAGTTATCTCTCCAACAAAAAAGTGACAGTGTAGACTTGCAAACAACAAATTACAGCGGCATTCTACTCCACGCGTGAACTTCCCTTCTACTGACCGGCTCTACGATACTAAATTAGAGCTCGGAGTTCAAATCTCGGCGCGATCAAAAACTGCCTATGGTTTCTAACAAAACTCTCACAGTGCTCCGAGCTTGTTAGTATAAAGATGCTGCGGATAGGAGGCGCATGCTAGCAATTGCACTTCCGAAAAGTAGACACGCTATCGAAACGTCAACAAGGCATAGAAATGCTTGAGATGTTGACGCGCCCATGCCCCTGGAGGGATCAAGGCAATTAACAACTTTTGACAATTTTTGTATGAGATTTCGCACGAGAAACTGATCTTAGTACCTAGCTTAAGGCAGTACCACAATCTTTGTTTCAGGTTTGCAGCAAAAATTTCTATATTTTAGGGCGATTGTTCGTTTGTTGTTGGTTTTTCATAAAGGGGACATCAAGTCCATTGATTTGACGCCTTATTTAGCGAGATACGCGATAACTGTTGTTCATCCACCTGAAACGTCACCTTTACCCGGTCCTGCCACCCACTTTCGGCAAGCTTTCGCTGGACAGGATTGGTTTTTCAGAAAGAGGTTATCATGACCTTTGATTGGACACGTTATTTAGACTAAACCGACATCAGGGTTGAGCGACCTATTTTACACATTTTTGTAATTCATTAAAAAGCATTTCCGAGAGGCTCTGCGCGGGCAGGATTGATATTACGCGATTCCACATATCAAATCTATGTACTAATTGCAGTCCAGCAAGAAAACGTGATTAGGGTTGTAAGCAAGCTGTCGTCTCCTGGACTATAAACTTAAATGCCCCCCAGCGCCTAAACCATCCATCTGATGAAAAAACCATGTTGAAGTTGTTCATATGGAGTTCGATGTGTCAATTTAGTTTATTTTTGTTCTTTTGACCTCAAACTCCAAAGTTAGTACATATTTACAAAGCTATGGGCAAAAAGGTGAAAAAAGAGCATTTTCGGGCATCGTTTTTTCAAGGTGCGGCAAAGTTGAACCAAAATTGAAGAAAAAACTTCTACATTCCTTTCCTCAACCCATCCGTAGTTGACATGCGCTGACGCGAATAAAATCACAAAAAAACACGACATTCGTTAAGTACTGGAAGCATACGTATATTATTTTATTAGCCGCTACTAAGTAACATGACTTGCGTCAATATTTTAAGATACTCATCATATTTCAATTCAAATAAACGGTGTAAATTTGTTCCCAGCACTACACCTTGACTATATCAACAATTCACACATTTGTCAATCGCAAGTCAGTGTCTACTGCAATGCTTACAATGTGCTAATAGTCAATACTGAATTAAATGTGAAATAAAAGCGTACTATTAGACAATATTCTTACGTACTTGTAAGAACGCATCCAGTATTAATACATATACAAACATTGCTTGTATCCGCACTATTAACCTGCTTTCAATTTCAATTCCATTATGTACATGAATCAATTGCATTTTCAAGTACCTAATATTCATCAGTGTTGCACTTTGTGGCCAAAGCAGGTTAGCTAGCTGTCCCTAGGAGAAAATGGTGAATCGCTCCAGGTTTTTAGGGTTTTGTAGTAAAACAAAACCCTTATGAAATCGGTCATGCGTCCGTCTGTCTGTCTGTCTGTCTGTCTGTCTGTCCATGGAATATCTCACGAACCGCTGAGGCTACATGTATGAAATTTAGTGAAAATATGTAGAAATACTATAATTCTCTGGAGAAAGTGATGCATCGTAATAGGTCAACTTTGAGGGGGGGTCCCCATAGAGGGGAAATGAAGGACGAAACTTTTTTTTCATTTGGTATAGGCAAATGGGGTATCGTAAGAAAGGTACCGTCGAGTACATTCCATTTCTGGAATTTTCTTCAAATTTGAACAAAGGGGAAAAGAGGGAGAGGGGAAAATATGTGATCCGAGTTTGTCCCCCCCCCCCCCTTGCATTTCGAAACCGTTAAACTTAGAGATGTGAAAATTTACAGAAAAGCGGCATTTTACTAACATAGAAAACTATAAATAATAGAATTCCAAAATCTCATCAAAAAAGGTTAATAATAGTACATTTCTATTTTTTCAGTTAGCACACCCCTGCACCCCTTAAGTACACCCGAGGTCAAAAATATTGATAGCCAATGATAACCAACATCATAGGCAATAATGCCTCTACGTTTCATTACAACCATGTAATATTTAACAATAGTACATTCACTTAAAGTTAGGCATTTTTACACTATTCATACAAAAAATACACCTACCGGCTTCAAAGGTGCGAGTACTACTTGCATGTTGTTTTTCGTAGTGCGAATCGCAATTATTGTTACATATTATGGTTAATCACATTTATGAAAGGTTAAAGATTGGTAGGGGGCGATGTGTGATAATTGGCCAACTGTAACGGGCGGTGGAGGGGAGGGTGAGGGTTAAAATTAAGGTCAAATTTTGTTTATCGGCTGGTATAGGCAAGTGGGGTGTTGTGAAAAAGGTAATGTTGAGTTTACTTTACTTATATTTGAAAAAAGGGGAACAATGAGGGAAGATAAATTATTAGATCGTAATTTGCCCCCCCCCCCCCCCCACCCCTTGCATTTCCAGACCGTTACACTTAGAAAAATGAAAACTTCCAGGAAGGTGGGTTCCGAACAGTATATAAAATGGGAAATAATGGAATTTGTATATCTCCTCAAAATAGGTTAATAATAGTTTGTTTCCATAGTTACAGTTAGCGCATCCCTGCATCCCTTAAACACGTCCGAGATCAAAAGTACCGATGGCCAAGGATAACCAACACCATAGGCAATAATATCCGTATGTTCTAAGTTTCATTACAATCACGTAATATGATTGGGCATATAAGATACTATATTATGGGTCAGACATTTTATTTTTTTTATCCATCTAAGTGGTACCAAGAAGACCAAGGAGCCGATACTTACATACCAAAATAAGTACTTGCTACAAAACCCTCGGATTGCGGGCGTAGCCCTCTATATTCCGGTTTCATTTACCATTGGTCCGAGCTGATCTTCACGCGTCAGCGCGCGACACATCGTCTAAAGCCGGCCACATACGTTCAGGTATACCTGTACAGGTACAACTGTACGGGTCTGGACGCCTGTAAACGTTTGGCCGTCTATGCAGCGAAAAAACACACACTACGGTAGACCTGTTCAGGCATACCCGCTCAGGCATACCGGAAGGTATACCTGTATGTATATGGCTGGCCTAAGGGTGACCACAGAGTGAAAGCTGAAGCTGATGCTTATGCTGGTGTTTTGATTGTGAACACTCAGTGAAGAGTAAGAAACATTGACGTGAAACGTGCTCATTGAGCTTTCCCTGCCCATGCTATTGCTAAAGCTCAAGATCGCATTCGTAATTGTCCGGTGATTTTCTTTATAAAATCCTTTCATAACACACATAAAAATGAACGAATACACCGGACAATTACGAATGTGATCTTCAGCAACATTGGTAGGGAAAGCTTCATGAGCACGTTTCACGTAAACGTTTCTCTTCACTGAGTGTTCGCAATCAAAAACCAGCATAAGCATCAGCTTCAGCTTTCACTCCGTGGTCGCCCTAAGAGCGCTAATTTACCTCATTGACCGATACCTTTTAGCACGGGCTCAAATGGACGATTTAGACATCATTGTCCAAAAATGTAAAATTTTCATCCGAAAACCTATGAGACTCTATAGGTATAAGTCCGTTTGCGATGACAAGGCCAAGAAATCCCTAACCTAACTAATGTTATGGCAAAATTAGAAATTCATCCATGGGTTGCTTCAAGAGGATCAAAACAGCTCCAGAAAGCCGAAAAGGAATTGTGGCTAGAAAAAGTGTTTAAATCAAAGGTTTTTGAAGAACATTTTGGTGCCCATATGCCGAAGGAAATACTTCCCTGGCTCAACTCGTCAGGCATCTACCATGTAGATCGATTTTTTTAGGAGAAAAATATCGAATAGTTGCAAAAAAAAATTAGCACAAAAGTTCTAATTTAAAGACAAACCAGGTTTTGGGATTAGATTATTTATATCATAGCAGTAGCTCAATTTTCAAAGTTGCCATTCTCTATTTTACCCAAATTGTCTGCTATTTTGTTAAACAATATTATCTTGACCAGTCAGTTGCGTTCGAGTGTTTAACTTTGTAATTTTAGGTCGCTTATATTATCAGTTTGAAGATTTGTGGGTAAAGAAATGTATACCAATTCAATTTGGATAATTACTCAAATTTGGAAGAGTTCGGGCGAATATTCATGCACGTAGATCACGCGGCACTTGTTTCAAAGATCAAATATTACAAAGATCGTCATACAAATTAACGCAGGCCTGGTACTTGTCAAGGACGCCGGAACGATTTTGGGAGGGGGGGGGGGGGGGGCAAACCAATCTTGTTCGCTTCGATTACTAAGGCACCCCATTCTTACGCCATGATTATTCTGAAATATGTAGAATTGTTTGTATTCAAATTTATTCGCTTATTAAGTCTACTAAGGATAAAATCAGTACAAACATCCTTTCTTCGCAATGGGAGAGATAATTTGATTAATAGCTAATTTGGCTAAGACCTTATATTTAGTTAAGAGAGGAGCTAATGGGGGAAGCTGTTATTGTGAGAAGCTGACAAGCTTTTACCCTCCAGCTCACGAGAGCGCTGAGTGAATTGCCTCAAGTCATAATCTGTATCTGTTATTTCTAGTCGTCAGCAGAACAGTTATTAATAAATTATATTAATTTCGGCGATGATACGATCCAAGACCGAGCTGCCTGCAGGAGGAAGCTGAGATTATAGTAGCCTTAATGTGCTTGTGGGGATGCATAACGGTGGAAGGACCAAAATGAAACCCGATGAGGTCCTTTTTAGTCCAGATCTTGACCAGAAATGGGGCCCACGTTGGGCGGCAAATATGTAACGGACGAACTAGTGGGCATCCGGAGATGCCTGTGGGGATGGAGCCTTAGGTAGCATAATGACCGTGAAGATCGGGCCGTGCCATCTGGCGAAGCAAAAAGGCCCCTCAACGAGCTAAGAAGCGGCCTATGCTTGCTGTAGCTCAGTTCGGGAGATGTGGGCGGGGTTTTCGCCGCTCGTTGCCCCTGTTCTTTATGTATTAACAAAAATTCATAGGCCTGGGGAAGACAACACAAACAGGAGAGGTAAAAATAGGGAATAAGAAAAAAAAATAGTCGATAAGGATGGAATGGTTGGCGGACGGATCAGACGCCCACGCGGTCGCACCTGGGTTCGGGTGTAATGGGACCCTCGGCCTCTGGTTTCGTATCACCAACAGATCATTACTCATCAGGTGCTGCTTCGATCTGCCGGTGGGCGCAGCACTACCAGACCATAATATGGTTCGTTGCAGGTGGTTCATTACAAAGTCGATGCCACCGTCGTTTTTACAAGCTGAACGTTGAATGGCAAAACTGAAAACTCAAGCCAAAAAAGCGTATTACCAAAGTACTTCAAAACCAATTCTAACATGGCCGGTAATTACTTACACTGAACTCAATTAAAAATACATAATTCCTTACGTGGACCTCCTGAACGGATTTTGCAATTTGGTTTAGGATTGGTGACTTGGTTTCATTCTGCATACCAACTTAGTATGCGTCTGTTACTTAGCTTGGCGAAGCCAAAGAGGACTGATATTCTACAAGAGTGATCACTCCATAGAACTTTCGCCTCTGCCAGTAGATTGACCAATAATATAGACTACACAAGAAAGCTCACTCTATACAACTTTAGCCTCCGCCGGTAGATTTATATGTACTGATTCTCTTGTGTATCTATCCTGTGTAGTTTATACTATTCGTCAATACATACAAATCTACTGGCAGAGAGGAAAGTTCTATGGAGTGATCACTCTTGTAGAATATCAATCCTCTTTGGCGAAGCACCATAATTTTTAGTCGTTACTCGAAATACTGACGCTGGAGGCGGAGCCCCTCACGGGACAAATATTTTTTATTCCCAAATTCCCTCTATTTAATTTCTCTAAGATAGCAATAACCAACAACAACAATAAATGAATGGTGCGTTGCCAAGCTAAGCTACACTTGTCCGAAGTTAGTACATTTCCAATTTTCACTGAAAAGTAATTCACATTTGCACATTGTAAGAACCTTGAACATATATAAGGCGCGTTCTTTTGCATCATTAACCTACACTATATAGTGTAGGGTAGAAGAATAACATGCAATTACAACAACACCTTAACCTGATACAATTTCCGTGTTAGCTACCCTAATCTGGATAACATGACAACTAGGTGGCGAGTACATCGCTAAAGTGATGCATTTTTTTATGTGTAAGGTTGGCGTTCTCGGAAGAAAACTTGACATTAGTGGACATGGCCAACTTCATTTGTATACAAATGTCTGTTTACAAATAAGCGACGATCATCAGCGGGACATTGAGAACAAAGCCCGCATAGTCACAGAAAAATAAGCGACGATCCGTGTTTTGAAGTTATTTTTTCAAATGATTGTGCGTGTTCAAGTGGTTGTGATTTGAGAAGTGGTAAGTATTTCTTTTTGCAAAAGGATAACATTCGATGTTAATGGCTACGGTCAGAAGCCGGAAAAGAGCATGAACTGCTTGCAAACGGTTCCGGAAATGCTTTCTGCGCCTTCTGTGCGCCACTCTCGCTTTCACGTACACTTCATTTGAAACCCAATCAGAAAGAAGAACTTGAGGGTTGGTACGAACTCAACATACTTCGAGGATGATGGATGCCGATTTTCTTCATGTGCATCGCTGCTGCATCCCTTGTCGGGCCGCTGATTGAAATTCGGCCCGGGTGCTTTCTTACTTTTTCATGTAAGTTGTCACTTCAGATCAAAAGAAAAATTTCAAGTAGATATTGGGTTTCTTTCGATACAAATCCAGCAAACAATTTCATATTAGTGAGAAGATAAATCACCTGTTATCACCATCCGATTAATTTATCGCCAATGCGATTCATCTCTATTTTTGTATTTTTGCGATATCAATTTCTCGGTATTATAATCTGTCACTTTTACATGAATCTGACACTCCACTTTAACAGGGGCGGTCCCAGACCAGGGGTCAAGGGGGTCATGACCCCCCCCCCCCCCCCCCAATCTTAAATACAGGATGGGCAAAAAATTAGGAACCGATGTAAAAAATTATTAACTTTGTTTTATTTTCTTTTTAAGACATTGAACTTGGGCGATTTTAATATGGAACTGTACACCATTGCGCATCGAACCAAAATATTGTCATTATTTTTTGAAAGCAGCCGTAACTGCTACTCAACGTGCATACTGCCAGCTTTATGCAGTTCGCAGCTAAACTATACGTGCTATGGTGACGTTTCAGATTTGCAACGTTCCCATATCGCTCAAATTTGGTCACAATAGTAATATTTGACGAAACTACCGACCTTTCACACACGTCACAGCTCAGCTTAAGTTTGAGATATATTTATAATGGCACCATCAGAGAAGATTTTATCACGTTCTATGTTGCTTATGCCCCTATTCGGGACGAAGATGTTGAAGGTGAGGAGCGACGCTTAAGTGGCAAGGCCATTGCACATATTGTGGAAGATTTATTGTCGAAGTTTGATGTTGATGTGAAGAATTGTGTGGGGATAGGAGTTGATAGCTGTTCAACTATGGCTTCGGATGTGAAAGGGGCTGCTAAAGTATTGATAGAGAAAGCTATCTACGCAAAGAGGTGTCCCTGTAGTAACCACATATTGAATAATTCTTTGGCAAAGTGCTCGAATGTTAACTCTTGCAAGAACAACATAGCAATAATGAAAAAGGTCATAGCTTTTGCGAACGCTTCGGCAAAGAGACAGCTTGTTTTCAAAGAAGAGTTAAAGGGCACACTCCAAGGCTTATGTGAAACTCGTTGGGTCGAAAGACATGATGGACATCTTCAATTTCAAGGAGATGCCCTTATTAAAGTTTGCAATGCTCTCCAAAATATTTCTGAATGGAATGATAGCAAGACTGCCTCCGAAGCAAACTGCTTGTATCAAGCCTTGCGTAGTTCTGACTTCATTGTATCTTCAGTTTGTCTTTTTGACGTTCTTGGTAAGTACGAATATGGAGTCTCATATAATGTAATCGTTCTTATTTTAAATACATTGTTTTTCAGGTACTACTGTGTCTCTGAGCAGATCCCTTCAGTCTCCGGCAGTTGACCTGGTGAACGCTACTGGCTATATTCAGGACACCTTGGCTGTGCTGGAAGGCAAGAGGCTAAATGCAAAGACAATATTTAGTCAACTTTATACAGAGATTACAGAGATAGCATCAGAATTGGAGAGTGTTATTAAGATACCGAGAACAGTATCTCGTCAAACGCAGCGTGCAAATGTCTCGGCTGACTCTACCGAGGATTACTTCCGCAGAGTGACGTACATACCATTGTTAGACAGTGTCATAGTTGATTTGAAAGATCGCCTGTCTCCAGACATTATGAAAGTCTTCAATTTGAATGTACTCTTGCCACGAACCTCTTACAGTGATGACGAATTACAAGTTCTACGAGAGGTAGCTGATGCTTACAGTGGACTTTTGGGAGTACCGGTTTCGTCAGTTGTTGCGGAATATCAATTGTGGGTAGCTAAGTGGAAGCGACTGTCAAAATCTGCCCCGAAACAAGCCGTTCCGACTTTTTTGATTCAAATAATTAAAGAATGTGACCATGACTTGTACCCAACCATCAACTGCCTGCTTCGGATTCTCGCGACATTACCAGTAAGTGTTGCCACTGGAGAACGAAGCTTTTCAACTCTGCGCCGAGTTAAATGTTGGCTCCGAGCATCCATAGGAGAACATTCACAGGGACATTGATGTTGATGTGTATGCTGTAATTACAAGGTTTTCAAAGGGTTCAAAGACCAAATTATGAGTTTGTATTGTAATTTTCGTTTTTATTTGACATATTAAAAAATTGATTTACTATTTAATGTTTCTATTGAAATAATTTTAACCTGGAGGATTGAAACCTGATCAGTAATTAAATATTGGTTAATCTGAGTTTTTAGGTTAGGACTTTGTATTGGTCCGATCCAAAAAATTTAAGTCAATAGCGGTGACCCCCCCCCCCCCCCATGGTAAGGCTAGGACCGCCCTTGCACTTTAATGCAACTGTCACTTTTGCAAAGCAATTTCACTTCAGGGTGGACAACATTAGACTTACGAAATTTAACCTGGGTATAAACCTGGATCGTTTTTTTTGCGTTCTGCCCTACACCCGATTGCAAAAGAACGCGCCTATAGTAAATTTGGTTTGGTTGGTAGGCGGATTTGACGCTTTCATGAAAGTTTGATTTTTTGGAATTAAAAGTCTTTCGTTTTCCACGTGCAAACTGCAGGAAGGTTTCATTAACATTCTGAATTCCGTATTTTGCTTGACGAAGCCCTTAGCGTTCCACCAAAGCGAAGTAGAACGGTACTCAACTTTTCATCAAAAATTTCATGGAAGTGAAGTGTCATCATCACCAAAGCAGTTGTTGGAGCGGGAAATATTGGGATGTTGGTTGTTTTTATTCAATTTGTCGTGGTCTGTACAATGCATTTTGGTGTGAATTTTCAGGGAATGGTAATTTACAGTGATGGATATTCTTGTCAAGCCAAACTTTAGCGAAGAGCACTTTGAACATGTCAACCGGCTTTAAAATATTAGCTGCAATTCTATATTTGCGCATTTTCTGGGCTATTCCGTTTTAAGTAAAGTGAGATCGGCGTCTTTTAAGGGCTTGCAAAAATGCAAAAGCTTGTAGCAGCCGTGACCTTTCAAAATTATCCGCAAGGAAAGGTGGCCGTTAGAAAAGGTTTAGTTTTCTGTACATAGTATAAAGCAGAGAACACATATACGCGATAGCGATGGCAATTGCGTTCGCGATGGCGATCGCAAATATTAAAAATGGCGAATCTCACAGAAAAATTAATTGAAGATGTAAAAAAAGATAAGGTGTTGATTGCTATGCCACATCCCAACTACAAAAATGAGCACCTAAAATAAAAAAAAAATTTCCTTGGGATCGCCATCGCGATTGCAGCATAACATGGTGTGCTCGATCCTCTTGTGATCGCGAACGCAATCGTGATCGCCATCGCGATCGCGTATATGTGTGCTTATTGCTACGACCTACACCACACGTAGAAGACAACACAAACTACATAGTAGGCTCCGCCGTCCCTGGTAGTTGCATATATGCTGGTTCCCATAGTGCGTACACGTAGGGGTAATACTGACTATCAAGCAAATTACTCATGCAATGCAACGTAATAGGCAGTTGTCATTACTGAAGTGTTGCCGTCTCTATCTTTAAAGGCGTTTTCCCTTTGACTTATTAGCACCGCGAGGTTTATTTCGCGCGTTAATTTGTATGAAGTGCAGTATCTTTATAATATCTAATCTTTGTTTGGTTTACGTAAGTGACTCAGTTTGGAAAGAAAGTAAATAAGTGAAACAACGCCGCGACGGCAACCATTGTCGTAATTGTAACCAATTCAAACCAGCAGCATACTTATCTAATTAATAACTTATGTATATTTGATTTGTACCAATTAACCATAACAAATATAAGATCATAGCAGAAAAACATTTTTGTCAGTCACTTTTCTTACCTTACAACAGGGTCCCAAATTCTCCTGTCGCGTTCGGTGGCCGTGGTCGTTCGGTCACCGCTCCACGATACTACATCTAGAGCTCGGAGGTTCAAGTCTCGCCGCGAACAAAAACTGCCTGTGGGTACTTGTAGAACTCCCGCAGTGCTCCGAGTCTGTCAGTATAAAGACGGCACGGATAGGACGTGCTTGCTAGCGACTGTACTTCCGAAAAGTAGATATGCTACCGAAACGTCAACAAGGCATAGAAATGCTAGAGATGTTGGCGCGCCCATGCTCCTGGAGGGGTCAAGGCAATTAACATTAACAAATTCTCCTGTGCCCAAGGGCTCCGGCATGGCCTAACACGGCGCCGGATATGACCACAATATACGAGACAAAAGGAAATATTTAGGGTCGGCACCTGATAGCACCGAAACTGGAAAAGTGGTCCTTTGGCACAAACGCTTTACTAGTGGTAAATAGAATACAATAGAAGAAACAAATTACAGCAAACAATAAATTCTTTTATTGCACAGTGATATTTTCTTCTAAAAGCGTTTCTTTAAAAAAAATCTAGCGATTATGGGCAGAAATTCGGAGGAACGGAGTTTTTCGACGGCTTTAATAGGCTATATACCAGTGTGACACTTTCAAAAAATCGATTTTTTGTTTTTCATCTTTATCAACAGTTTATAGTTTCAAGAATATCCTGTACAAATTTCAAGGCCGTATCTCTAATACTCCCCGAATGGCAGCCTTCTAAAGAGCAACCGCTCGCAGGTATAAAATGCTCCATCTGCCTGGAAGCGGAGCTCTGACGTGTTGTTACCTGAATCTTTCGCCACCATAAACGGTACATAACTAAGAGGGCATTATTTAAGCTAGAAATGTAACTCTAGGGGTATTTTGCAAACAGCGTTGCCGTTTAAAAGGTAGTCTGGAGTCG